>CM057098.1:29255000-30455000 GCA_029959045.1 Taenioides sp. WSHXM2023
ATGCTTTTCTCCATGGAGATGCTATTGCTTTGTCTGGAATGTTTCACAGTGTGGCATTAAACCTTTCTGTCTTCATGGAGACCAAACCAGACCAAGTTACAGGTCAGATCTGTGGAGAGGCGACCCCGTTCACAGTCAGAACACCTGTTTTTCTATGTATTTCTGAGCTATAAAACCACCTGTAATTGAGTAAATGTAAGATAGAGCTGTTTAATGTCACACTGTGGAACATTTCAGGCAGAGCAATGACGTCTCCATAGAAACAAGCAGGTGACAGACCCCTAACCAAAAAGTTACATAGTGTACCTTTAATTCCAAGTATTTTCACTTTCATCTTTCACACTACAGAACGACTTAATCCAATTGCAGTGACTAAGAATAACTCAGTTACACCCAACACTGCTGATAATCAGGAAATGTTCATTAGCATGCTAGTGTTCATTAGCATCTGGGTTCTGAAAGTTGTGAAACGCGCTTATTAAATCATAAATTACTAGAAATGCATAAGGTAAGTGAGGAATAACTTTGGACCACTGCAAATTTTTTAAAACGAACTAGTTCCATTGTTCAAGTATTTAAGAAAGTCTAAATCAGGTGCAGCGCCTTTAAAGGACACAAATCTGGCAGAAGATGTTCCTCTGTGGTTTTAACTTCACAAGACTCATTCACATAAATTCAAAGCTACATTTTACTTCACTACAAGACTAATCTATGACGCCCCAAAGCTGCTATTTTTAGCCTTATTTAAACTGCTGCAGATGTACCGGCAACTCGTACTCCATCTGCTTCTGCTGCACACACAGAAAGTACCTTCATTACGACTCTGCAGTGTTGCTGTAGTTATGTTTTAGTCTGAATACAACATACAGAAAATAAGATAGACATGACTTTGTGCTGAATGTTCAGATTACACGTTTGGCTTTTACTTTTATTCAGAAGTGTGGAGTGCAAAATACATAAATCACAATCATTGACATTATAACAAACTCACATTTTATTTGATTAAAATGATTTTCCTTTATTACTATAAACATTAGCAGGTGGCCAATTTGAAAATTCTATATTCACCGAAAACAACATATTAACATGTTTTATAAGTTTCACTTTCGTTTTGACACTCTTGAGTCCCCCCTCCCTTTGCTCACTGCGCAGTCACTCCCCCTTCAGAGCACTGTCACAACACAATCAGCATAAAACTACTGCACATCACATCAGGTATGTTATTTGTGAAATAGTTGTGTACAGTTTTGTATCGTGTTTTTGTATATTTATGGAGAATTGTTGTGGGAGGGTATGGATGATGAAGGCGGGGCTCACACTACAAATCAAAAAGGTCGAACACATTTCTTCAGTTTTGTTTTATTTCCATAACTATTTCCGTTCTTCTTTCAGGTTGTTCAAAATAACTCCCTTTGCTTTGATCACTTCTTTGCACATTCTTGGCATTTAACTAATGAACCGTGACAAGGTTCATCTGTGAAGTGAAAACTATTATAAGATATAAGAGATGGGAGAAACCTTTATTTATCCCACAATTATTCAGAGTACACACTTCTTCAATACTTTGTGAAGATGTGAGTCTGGTCACTGGTGAATCTCACCATTTTTCAAAAGGGCGTGATTGACAAGTGAATTAGCCAATCAGGGACACGCATGGTCAGTTTGTATAGGAAAAAGTAAAGGGAAAAATATTTCACATGGGGCTGAAAAATACAAATTTCTTCACTAATACAGGAAGTGCTCCACTCGTTTGGATGATTTCAGCCCTGGAATTGTCTCTTTAATGAATTAAAGGTTAAATTTGAAAACTACATGACATCACAAGGCAGAGTAATAATAAATGATTATTCAAACATATGTGAATGAAACAAAGCACAACTGCAGGTCTGTTTTTGATGAGGAAACAACATTAGAACATGGCTAAAAGCTCTCAATAATCCATTTGTGTAATACAGGACCTTTAAAGGTGCATTGCAAAACTTTTCTGATGGAGGGTCTGTCACCTGCTTGTCTTCGTGGAGATATTATTCCTTTGTCTAGAACAGACCTGGACATTGTTCACTGTTCATATTGGTTGACTCTGACCGGCCCCTTTAAGATAATTTGGAATTACAAAATAAACGTATTTTATTATTTTACCTCATGCGTGGACTAAAGCTGCATTGCTTTTATTTTAGAGGTGTTTTTTAATGATATTTTTTGTATTTTGCTTTAGTCATAACATGTACTCTTACCAGCGCGTCAAAACAATGTCAAAACAATGCTTTAAATACTGCTTTTTTTTTTTTTTTTTTTTTTAATAAAGAAATACAATTAATATTATGCAGAACTGAGTTAAGCATTCTGGCCCGGCCTTCCACAATATTTTCTGTTTCTCATGTGGCCCCATGGAAAAATAATTGTCCTCCTCTGGTCTAGAATATTTCATGGTACAGATTAAACCTATCTCCAGGGAGACAAGTATAGGCCACATTACAGGTCAGATCTGTGGAGAGGCAACCCTACTCACAGAGGGAATTATTGTATTTTTGAGCAATAGAAACACCCGTAATGAATGAATGCTAGATGGATATGTTTAATGTCATACCATGGAACATTCCAGGCAAAGCAATAACATTTCCATGGAGACAAGCAGATGACTGACCCTCCACTAAAAAAGTTGCGCAATGCACCTTTAAATACTGTTTGCATGTTTGACAAATCCCAGCTGTTTTAACATTATGTAAACAATCTCTTTTTGCAATAAATGTGGATTAGTATTGCTGCACACTTAAAATCCACTGCTAGAAAAAGTCATTGCAGGTGTCCTGTAGTCAGCAGTGAAAATAATATTTTCCATATCTCATTTTTAGGGGCCAATATCATAACAGCCTAGAGGAACATGAATCTGTAAGCTCTGTGCTCGGCCTTATTAAAAGAGCGTGTTGTCCAGCCGGGGGCCCGCTCACTGTGGCTGCAGAGTGTGCCATCATGACCCTCTGATTTATTACCACCGGGCCACAAAATATGAACACGTAGTCTGGAAATAGCATGGGCCAAAGCCACATTTTTCACTGCCATGACATGGGAGGAGCTGGTGGACTGCTACTACTGCAGCTAGAACAACAACTACTGCTACTACTACCAGTGCTACTACTGCGCATCTGTCTACCTCAGCATTCCCTGACAGGCACTTGAGCTGCATGTCCACCCTCTTCTTCATAATGTGTGTGCACCATTTTGTAGAGATGTCCACAGAGTAAAAAGTAATAGCTACACTCAAAGTTTCCCAGGGACTTTTGGCTCTTTCTTTGGATCCAAATCTTCTTCATGTGTTAATTTCAGAGAGTTGTTCAAAAGACGAATGGCTCTTTTTTATATTTATTAACATGACAGAAGCCACTATGAGAACTAATGTATTTATATCTAATTTTATCTCCAAACTAATCACAGAGAGAGAAATTACCAAACTTAAGATTTGTTTAAAATGGTTCACATTTAAAGTGCGGGTGTGTTTACTCTTTAACTGAAATTAAAAGTTGCTTTACAATTGTAAAAATGATAATAAAAACTTAGACTTAGACAAACTTTATTGATCCACAAGGGAAATTATTTGGATACAGAAGCTCAAACATCACAATATAATATAATAACAGAGTAACAAAAATAGATGGTGTAGCAAAAAAGAGCAAGAGACACGTGTCAAATGAGACATAATTATAAAAATAAATGTATATGTACAAGTCAAAATAAAATAGAAAAATAAGTAATAAAATATAAAACTAGAAAAGCAGACCTCCGCCAAGCAGCTCAGTTTTCAAAGTGATCCAGAATCCAGGATTTCTTCTGGATCATCACCAAAATCTAATCATCTGTTGGATTTACCATTAGGAACATTTCCTGAAAATTTCATCATGATCCGTCCATAACTTTTTGAGTTATCTTGCTAACAAACAAACAAACAAACAAACAAACAAACAAACAAACAAACAGACAAACTCAGGCAAAAACATAACCTCCTTGGTGGAGGTAATAAACTATAAAATCACGGCTATAAACAAGAGACAAGAACGACAGTGTAAATAATATGCTGATTGACAGGGCATAAGGTTATCTGTTACTTAAGATTAAGTTGTTGTACATTTGTAGGGAGTATTATCTGTTACATAAGGGTGAGTTGTTGTACAGTTGTAGGGAGTATTATCTCCTCTGTCCCTCTATAGTCTGGTGCAGTGGGTGAGTTGTTGGACAGTTGTAGGGAGTATTATCTCCTCTGTCCCTCTATAGTCTGGTGCAGTGGGTGAGTTGTTGTACAGTTGTAGGGAGTATTATCTCCTCTGTCCCTCTATAGTCTGGTGCAGGGGGTGAGTTGTTGTACAGTTGTAGGGAGTATTATCTGTCCCTCTATAGTCTGGTGCAGGGGGTGAGTTGTTGTACAGTTGTAGGGAGTATTATCTCCTCTGTCCCTCTATAGTCTGGTGCAGTGGGTGAGTTGTTGTACAGTTGTAGGGAGTATTATCTCCTCTGTCCCTCTATAGTCTGGTGCAGTGGGTGAGTTGTTGTACAGTTGTAGGGAGTATTATCTCCTCTGTCCCTCTATAGTCTGGTGCAGTGGGTGAGTTGTTGTACAGTTGTAGGGAGTATTATCTGTCCCTCTATAGTCTGGTGCAGTGGGTGAGTTGTTGTACAGTTGTAGGGAGTATTATCTCCTCTGTCCCTCTATAGTCTGGTGCAGTGGGTGAGTTGTTGGACAGTTGTAGGGAGTATTATCTCCTCTGTCCCTCTATAGTCTGGTGCAGTGGGTGAGTTGTTGTACAGTTGTAGGGAGTATTATCTCCTCTGTCCCTCTATAGTCTGGTGCAGTGGGTGAGTTGTTGTACAGTTGTAGGGAGTATTATCTCCTCTGTCCCTCTATAGTCTGGTGCAGTGGGTGAGTGGTTGTACAGTTGTAGGGAGTATTATCTCCTCTGTCCCTCTATAGTCTGGTGCAGTGGGTGAGTTGTTGTACAGTTGTAGGGAGTATTATCTCCTCTGTCCCTCTATAGTCTGGTGCAGTGGGTGAGTGGTTGTACAGTTGTAGGGAGTATTATCTCCTCTGTCCCTCTATAGTCTGGTGCAGTGGGTGAGTTGTTGTACAGTTGTAGGGAGTATTATCTCCTCTGTCCCTCTATAGTCTGGTGCAGTGGGTGAGCAGGAGTGTCCATGATGGAGAGCAGTTTGTCCAGTGTCCTCCTGTCCCTCACTGTGACAAATGTCTCCAGCTCACAGTCGATCACGTGTCCAGATTTAAAACAGACCATATTATTATGAATGTCTTACTATCATGACAAATCTTTTCATGCAAAGCTCTGTTTTTCTACAAAGCTCTCACTAGTGTTGCCTTCTCTGCTTGACGCTGGTGTTGGTTCAACGTAAATCAGCATAAAAAACATAAAAAGAGAAATAAAAGATTTGGCTATTTTAAACAAAATACCTGTTTCGAACGGTTCACATTAAGGCGCTGTTCAAAAGAGCCGACTCGTTCACAAATCACATCACTATCCGATTTCCCACAATGCATCTTGAAGAGCTGTGAGCTGCAGTGGTCATGGACAGGTCAGTAAACTTTAGGACAACCACTTCAAGGTCTTAAAGTGGGACAGATGCAACTTGATAGAATAACTTATCTAGAATAACATGTAAGCCTAAAGTATAAAGCTACCTGTTTTTTAATTTGCGAAAGTCCAACAAAAGGTCTTTGCCGTAGCCAGAGATTGACAAGTCCGACAAGTTGACATTTTTCCTCTGATGAGCAATTAACTATTAATTAATGTGTTCCATTTCTGCTTTTTATGGTAGCTATAAAACATAACAGTGTAATTATAAATTCAAGGGTGACTGGTAATTTTTTTTAAATCAAAAGTGGAAATCTGTCATCAAACTTCATAAGAGAGATAGAAGGAGACTTAAAGTAAAAAAAAAAAGGGACAATATAACATGGACAAAACCTCAAAAAAGCCACATTTGCATAGCCTGTGTTTAAGATCTTTAAGGTATTTATAGCTGTAACAGTTTTTCACCCAAATAGGGTTTTGTGGGATGGTCGAACGTTTTGAAAGGGGAGTAGTTTTTCTGCCGTGAGTGGAGCATCCCCGTGGTATTTCTTACTAAAACATTGGACAGTCTGGATTTAGCTACTTGCACTCAAATAGAAAAGAAAACAAACGTGGTTGGAGCTTTGAGCTGCAGCGACTTTTATGGTAAGAGAAAGAGTTGAACTGGGGATAAAAAGGCAGGGTTATTATGGCATCACTGATTTTCCCAAAAGATAAACTAAAGTGTAATGATTATTAGAATCCACTGTTCAAATTTTGACAGTTATGAACTTAACGTTTAAAGGGCTCATATTACACTGTTTCCTCATCGCAAACAGACCTGGAGTTGTGTTTTCTTCATTCACGCATGTTTAACACATAAACCCTGCATATTTAAGCTGAGAATTGTCAATCTCTACGGAACAAAAGGTAAAAGGAGCATTTTTAGCTTTGGAGATGTGCAGAGTAATAATAAAGGATTACTACATTCATGTGTGAATGAAACAAAAGACAACTCCAACTGTTTTTGAGGAGGTAAGAGCATTAAAACATGTCTTAAATGTCACAATGTGTAATCTTTATTTCTCTGCGTGATGCAAAATGATATGGTCAATCGGGACACTTTCAAATTTCCAATCTGTGTCCCCAGGTAAACTTTTTTTTTCTTTTTTTTTTCTTTTTATTTAAAAGGGACAGTGCATATTCGTGAACATACACTTGTAAATACAACAGAATTAGCCTGAAGGTACTTTACATCTGTAGTCCCTGACAGGTCAAAGAAATAGAAACAACATAAGACAAATTCACACAATAGACAAACTGTCAATGACAATTCAAGGACAAACATGATAGAAACAGCACAATAAGACACAATCATGACATACAACACTGACATTTACATAGAAGCTACTATGCATACTGATTTATTCATAATTACATTGGATCCATTTATTTATGTTATAGACTTAGACTTAGACAAACTTTATTGATCCACAAGGGAAATTATTTGTTATAATTTGTTATATTTGTTATAATTACGTTATCTGTGGAACATTCTGAGTCATGATACTGAGGAGCGTCCACCACAAACTTAGTCCTTCTGCTTAACCCTGGTTTAAAACTTCACAGTAAATATCCAAAGCTGTGGACCTCAGACCTCAGAGACATTGTGGTGCGTACAGCCCTGATACTGAAAGGAGCTGACGGGAGCGAAGTTCAAAAACTCTGATCAACTGGCTGACCTTTAGGAAAAGTCAGTTCAGAGTGCAAATCAAACAACGCCAAAGGGCATACGGGCAGCAGGCGGCAGCAGGCGGCAGCAGGCGGGCAGCAGGCGGCAGCAGGCGGCAGCAGGAGTCCAGTGCTTCTGTCTGCATACATACAGCAGCAGTGAGGGGAGACTGGGGAAGGCTGGGCATGGCGCAAACTTTTGCCTTGTTGCACCTGATTTTTATTGTCTTAAAAATGTGAGGAAAAAAAAAAGGTTTGGTCCAGAGTTATTCCTCTCTTACCTTTGTTAGCAAAATACACTTTAACATATTCTTAAAAATATTTACCGTCATATTTCCCTGGTATTCTGGCATTGTTCTCGCAGGTGCCTCCCGTCACTGTCCAGTCCTCCCCTCAGTATTTGTGTCATGATGACCTCTGTGTACACACCTCTGTACCTGCCTGTACAAAACCCACCGTGGGACTGCTCTCCTTTACCTCATCTTTTCTCTCCTCTTTTCTCCCTCTCTCCCTCGCAAATACACTGGATTGAGTTGAAGACCTCTCGTTTCTTTTTCACCCAAACATTTCCATAACACCATTCTGAGCGACTTTTAGAGACCAGATTGGAGTGCACTGTCACAGTACGGCTAACAACAACTAGCATGCTAATAGCACATTGCCTGATATGAAAATAAAACACTTCTTTAATTTGATGCAGACTTTTTCTACGTATTTTGTTAGTTTGGTGTACTAAAAAAACTAAATTATTAAAGACATAAAAATCTGTGTCTTTAATGTGAGCGAGCTTGCATCTCCACAAACCTGACTCTTATCATACAAATATATTTCCATGGAGAAAGTTCTGAAGTATGGTTTTAACGTTCAGTTTCCATGGCATGACATACCACCTTAAGAAAGTTACATACTGTAGCTTTAAGGTGGAATCGCTGCTTCTTCATTACATTGACATAGACATATGATGCTAAAGTTACATGGTAAACTTTAAAACCATGTTAGAAAAGTTTTCCGCTCTCATTGACCTACTTGAAATTGTATTTTGAGTGATTCATGAATGTTTGAGTACTCTTGGTTTTATTGCTTTCAAGACACACTCAGAAAAAAGTCAGTTTTCACCTTCCACCTCATACACACTTTCTTCATTCTCTTCTTTTTGTCCAAACTATAACGTAGTGATTCACAGGTCTCATAGCTTTGTATTAGCAGACAAAAGCTTAAATTGTCTTCTTTAAACTGCACAGGCACTACAGTTCAACACACTTCAGTACTTACTAACCCTAACCCAAACATCGGAGATCTATACACATTATAATTACATTTATATAGCAAAGATCAAGGTGAAGGATGAGTCTTTAGTTTACTGTAGAATGAGCGATCTCTTAGACTGTATGAGAACAAATTAGTATCTCAGGGTCTCCTTTTCTCTGACTCACATTCAGTCTATAAAAATCAAATTTATCATGACAAATATGTGTTCCTCCCTCTGATCATTCAAATACTACCTTGGTTTAAATAGAAGTGTTTTATAAGGAGTAAACATACATTTATGTGCATAACTAAGTTGTATTTATGAGGATTCATTTTAAAATTGAACAGCTCCAGCGCTCTGGGTCAAATCAAAACTTTAATAAACCTCAAACCTGAATATTTAAAAAAGTAAAAGTGAAGTTTTGGCTTTCTTAGGAGAAAAATCACTTTACTGAGATTTATTCTGTTCATTTGCTGCACTGTTACTTTTATTGTACATAATAGTTTTTTGGTGTTTTATATTTTTGCTCCACCGGAACAGTGTGTTACATTAGAGTCTATTTTTAAGTCTATTTTTAAGTCTATTTTTAAATTATTTTTAAGCCATTATCTATTATCTTGTTTTATTGCATGTTCCATTTTCCTGCTGTTCTTGAACTGTATGTTGCAACACTGGAATTTCCCCACTGTGGGACTAATAAAGGCGTATCTTATCTTATCTTATCTTATCTTAAATCTATGTGCACAATTATTGGGCAACTATTAATGTGCAGAATTATTATGCAACTAAATGCAAAATTCATTTTTTCCATTCTCACTTGTTTATTTTCATCTGTCGGAATAGTAAACAACTCAAAATGTACCAATAAACATTTCTGACATGTCAAAACAAATAATAATAATAAAATCTGTGACCAATATAGCCACCCTTCATCTCAATAATGATCATAAACCTTCCGTTCATGGAGTCAGTTTCTTGATTTGATGATGATTAAATTTTTTGCGCAGCAGCACCCACGGCCTCCCAGACGCTGTTCAAAGACGTGCACTGTTTTCCATCATCGTAAATCTCCTGTTTAAGAAGGGCCCACAGGTTTTCAATAGGGTTTAGCTCGGGCGAGGAAGGGAGCCATATCATTTTTTCATCTTTAAGACCTTTACAGGTGAGCCATGCAGTGGAGTATTACCTACCTACCTATAACTACTAGCCTCGGTGAGCTACATTTGACTGAACGCTGTGGGTACCGTCACACTCCCTCGGTCCTCTTCTTTATACACTTTGATAATCAGCTATGTGGTAACTAACGACCACTAGACCTGTAATCTTGTATACATTTCTGAAACATTACAAACAGTGAAGTTATTAAAACATTTCCCTGAATCTTATGTTTTAAATGTTCACTTTTAAAGTATAAAAATACTATAACTGAAAAATTATAGTACTGGAAAAAGGTGGCTTGCCCTCTCCGGGTGGGTGGAAAGTCCCTGCCTCAAGTGGAGGAGTTCAAGTATCTCGGGGTCTTGTTCACAGTGAGGGGAGGATGGAGCGTGAGATTGACAGGTGGATCGGTGCAGCGTCGGCAGTGATGTGGTCGCTGTATCGGACCGTTGTGGTGAAGAGGAGCTGAGCCGAAAGGCAAAGCTCTCGATTTACCGTCAGTCTACGTTCCTCCCCTCACCTATGGTCATGAGCTTTGGGTAATGACCGAAAGGACGAGATCGCGGATACAAGCGGCCGAAATGAGTTTCCTCCCTTAGAGATAGGATGATGAGCTCAGTCACATAGGAGGAGCTCGGAGTAGAGCTGCTGCTCCTTCACGTCGAGAGGAGCAGCTGAGGTGGCTCAGGCATTTGTTCCGGAGGTGTTCTGGGCATGTCCCACCGGGAGGAGGCCCCGGGGAAGACCCAGGACACACTGGAGGGACTATGTCTCTCAGCTGGCCTGGGAACGCCTTGGGGTCCGCCCGGAGGAGCTGGAGGAAGTGTCTAGGGTGAAGGAAGTCTAGGTGTCCCTGCTTAGACTGTTGCCCCCGTGACCCGGCCCCGGATAAGCGGAAGAAAATGGATGGATGGATGGATGGATATAATTGAAAATCTGTTACAGCCTCTGTGAAGAAGTGGGTCTGTCCTTTATGCAATTTTAAACAGGAACCAACAGACCTGCTTCAAGTCACTTTACTCTTATATAAAATAAACTAAACGTGAAATTAAGATCTGCTTTTGACAGTTAACAATATAATAATAGAAATGTAACATACAACCAAGTGGAGTAGTGTATTAATTTTTTACCACTCTACCTGTAACACTAGAGAGCCTTGAGGTAATGCTAGGTATGCTTTGAAAAAAATCCTCTTCCAGTGAATTATTTTGGAGTGTCCTGAACAACTTCTGAACCAGCTGAGAAAGCAAAAACATTCCCCCTAATTCCCCAATGGAATGAACCACACACAGAGGCAAGGATCATATTTTTTTCAAAATGATGGAATTTGGTAGTATTTTATGGGACTGCAATCGACTAAAGAAATTCTTGGTCGACTAAAGATATGTCCCGCTGATCCATTAGTTGTGAAAAAAAGGGAGCGTGGCAAAATCTCTCAAAACGATTACGTATTTCTGTGAAACTGACCTAAACTGCACTCACAAGAGTACACCTGCACAGGAGTTTTATGCAGAAAAAGTACTAGGAAACCATGTATTGATATAAAGACGGATTAAAGTAATCTTTTTACAAATAAATACAAAAGAAATAAAAGAAATCTTCAGCTCACTCACTCAGTAACTTCTCCTTTCTGCTGTTGTCCCAAATACAGTAAATCCTTACAATGAAATAACATGATTAGTCGATTAATACAAATTTTGTTGGACCAACTAATCGACTAAACAACTGAAGTGTTTTTAAACTCAATACACCTTCACTAGAATCTTTTGGCTCATTTCAGCCCTGGAATTGCCTATTTCTACTGAACTAAAGGTAAAAAGCAGCTGTTAACTTGAAAACTACCACTACATGACATCACAAGAGAGTATTTTGAGCTTTGGAGATGCAGACAGACTAATAACAAAGGATTAACACGTGTAAATGAAACAAAACAGAACTCAGGGTCTGTTTTTGAGGAGGTAGCGACATTATAACATGGCTTAAATCTCACAAGAGTCCATTTTGTGTATTACAGGACCTTTAGTAATCAAAGTAACTGAAAAAAGGCTGACCAGATGTAGTATTTTAAAAAAAAAAAAAAAGTGCTTGCTTCATCGTACAGGTGGATGTAGCACCGATGTCCCTGCTGTCTGGATGTGTCAGTGTCAAGCTGGGTGTTAGATGGAGAAGCTCTGCTGTCACTGTAATAGAATGGAGACTGTGTGTAATGTGCCAGACTATGGGGAGTGTGATTAGACAGTCGGATCAGACAAAGGGGAACATAAGCTCAATCAGTGAAAAGCAGCATTGTAGGCAAGAACCACCAGATGGTCATGTGCACAGTGCAATCGCAGCAAAGCATTTAAAGATACTGATTTTTACTATTTTAAAAACGTGAAAAACAGAACTAGTTCGTTTTAAACAGTTTGCAGTGGTCCAAAGTTATTCTTCACTTAGTCTGCGTCCCATTCCTCTGTCTTACCCCTTCGTCTTACCCCTACCCCTTGGTTTTGTGCGTTCATGTGAGGCCAAGGGGTGTCTCGAGTCTAATTTTGATCACGGGCTAGGGCCACGACCTCGGGCTACATACCCCTTGAAACGAAATAAGCTCTGGACCAGACTTGAAACGAAGGGGTCGGCCGACGAGCTCAGGCAGGTGTTGGGATCAGGATGGAGCGTCACATCGACCAGCCAAGGAGTCTCATAAATGTGAGTATTTTCAGCAGTTGTAAATATCAATTAACAGTTTAGCAGGTTTACAATTACGACGCTTATGTTCTACGTTACTTTTAGTGAACTGTTGTTGCGGTTTTAATTGTAGTAATGTCTGTTTAGCCGACATTATCGTTTTCATCGAACTTTCATGTATAAACAAGCTCGTTTTTTGTCGAGCTGAGGTCCCCGATAATCCTTGACGTGGCACTTTTTAGGTGAAATCAGTGTGAAGTCAATTTGCTTAACAGAAGCAAACGGTAATCGAGTGGAGTCCCATTTCTTAGGGGAACATTCGTACCCCGAGCCCTCACAGCTCGGTATCGAGGGGCAAGATAAAGACGTAGATAAAGGGGAAGGGGTAAGACAGGGTAATGGGATGCACCCTTACTTCATGCATTCATTAAGCACTTCTCACAACTTTCCGACACAACTTACATGCTGAACGTGTAATTCGTAATGACAGCCAGTTAAGGTACTGGTAACTTAATTTGCAGTTTATGTACAGACCATGCCTCATGTGAAAACTCCAGAATTCACCCACTGAGGGGCTTAGACCAGATCAGAGAGAGTCCTTTTAGTTTTAAATCAACTGGATTTTAGCAATTTGAAAATGTTTACCTTTTATCTGAGGTCATGTTTACAGAATTTAAAATCAAAAGCTTACATACAGTTCCTTTTTTTCTAAGATTTCACATTACAATTCTACATCTAGAACGTGAACATCTAAACATGACACAATCACACATGAAGTTTGTGGACTTCTATCCCAGTCCAATGCTCTAAATGTTCTGTTCCACCTTGTGATGTCATGTAGTGGTAGTATTCAAGTTAACAGCTGCCTTTTACCTTTAACAGAGTGTTTTCAGTTTGAGAGAAGAACTCAGCCCAAATCTGCAGGATGTGTGAAACAAGTGTGAATGTCAGATCTGTGGAGAGGCGACCCCGCTCACAGTCAGAATGCCTGTTTTTCTAGGTATTTTCGAGCAGTCAAACCACCTGTAACTGAATAAATGCAAAGTAGAGCTGTTTAATGTCACACTGTGGAACATTCCGGGCAGAGCAATGACGTATCCATAGAAACAAGCAGGTGACGGCGCCTCCAACCGGAAAAATCACACAAAGCACCTTTAAAGATTCCCTGTGAGGTAATGACACATGGTGCGCGCATGTGAACGAGCTCATATACAACCACATCTCAGCCCTGTTATTAACACCCTTCACTTTTAATTGTACACTGCAGTCTATGGGCCTTAATTGGAGGAGCTGACTGTGCCGTGCCAGCCTGTCACACTCTTGGCCCTCGCAGTAGGCCGGGACTGGGAGTTTATAATGGGAGCTTTAGATTAATGAGAGGGGCCTATTAGCGGGGCCAGTGTGATAGCGGGTGTGTGCTCACCTCTGCCATGACTCGGGGACAGAGGCTGGACGTGCGTAGGAATCATTTAGCTTCACGTGCTCTTGGATTTTCGAAGGACAAGCTGTTGTTTTTGTTTGTTGTATTTGGAAAATGTATTTATTTAATACTGAAACCCCTAATTAGAATGTATTTCGTAACACATTCTGGTACATGAACAATCAGAGTGCTGTATTCAGAATATTTAAAGGTGCATTGTGTAACTTTTCTGGTGGAGGGTCTGTCAAAAGCTTTGCTCCATGGAGATGTTATTGCTTTGTCTGTTGTTTCACAGTATGGTATTAAACCTTTCTATCTTCATGGAGACCAAACCAGACCAAGTTACAGGTCAGATCTGTGGAGAGCTGACCCGCTCACAGTCAGAATGCCTGTTTTTTTTTAGGTATTTTTGAGCTATAAAACCACCTGTAACTGAATAAATGTAAAGTAGAGCTGTTTAATGTCACACTGTGGAACATTCCTTTAAAATAAATTAACATGGAGTCACATTTAAGTTACATTGCTAAAACTCAACTGATGATTAAAAACAGCTTTATGTTTGTTTAACCATTTCCATTTCAAGCATTTCCTTTTTCACTAATTGGAGAAGGAAAAATCACACGTGCCTCACCACAGGAGCAGATTTGTCTATTTTTCTCACAAATTCAATGCAGTTGAAGCTTAAATTGTGTGATCAGATACCACAATGTGTTCCCCTGATTTGAGAAAAGTAACTGTACCAGACTACAGTTAAAGAATATGTATTTTCAGTACATGTATTAGTTAATAACACTTTGTACTGGCCATGCTTTATTATTCTGTGTGTAAAGAAACTGTATGTGAGATTTAAACTTCACTTAAAAAGGGGATATTATTAAGTGATTATTGTGTTTATTGCTTTCTACCATGCTATAACCTTGGTCTCTCTACAAAAACATGCCTGACGAGGGTTTTAGATGCCATTCCGTGCATGTTTGAGTATTTTAGTGATCTCTCCCAGGCACTATTCAAACCCTCCTTACGGTTCGCTGTAAGATTCTGTACAAAGCTCAGCCTATAACCCGACATCGTCCATGCTTCTGCACAGAAATTCTCCATAAATATACAAAAACATGATACTAAACTGTGCACACCAACTTGACAAACCTGATGCGATGTGCAGTAGTTTCATTAGCAGGACGCACGATGATTGTGCTATGATAGCGCTCTGAAGGGGGAGTGACTTAACGTGGAGAGCAAAGGGATGGGAGATTCAGCAGCAAAAAAGAAAAACTTATAAAACTTGTTAATACGTTGTTTTTTGGTGAATGGAGCATTTTCAAAACAACAAAAGGTACAATGGTGATCTAAATATGTTTTGTGTTAGCAGTTAATACCCCAAAAAAGTAAAATACACTCTCTTTAAATACAAAAACATAAATAAATGGAACTATGAGTCTTTGCCAGTATAGATACAATAGTATGCGCTGTGTTGTCATTTATTTTGGTTTGGAAAAGAAACAGTTTATGTGGAGTCCTCCACAGTAAACAGCTCCATACAGGCTTACAGCGGAAACATTCAAACAGAAGTGGGTTTTATCTTTCACTCACATTTTATTTTACATTAATAAACCCAAGAATGATAGAAATAGGAACTTTTAAATACTCCAAAACCCCAAAATGGTCCATTAAGACTTTTCTTTGTAATCTAACATTCAGTTTGAGTGTTCAGAAAGAAGATGGGAGAGCGCTGTGTGTGTTCAGAGCCGGGGAATAAGGGGAGGAGATACTGAATAAGCCAAATAACTCATCAAATCATAATAAAAATGAAAGCTATGACAGTGGATTTCTCCTGGTAGGCTATATTAAGAATATTTAATAAAAATCAGTTCTCCTTAGAAAGCACAGTTATTATTTCCACTGATTAGACATTCTGAGCTGTAAATCACTGAACATAACATTTTTTTCCACATATGGGCACTGGCAACACAAGCTATATAGTGACCAAGCCCTCTCTGCATAATTAAATGCAATTAAATGCATTATATAAACATACACAAATGAAGCATCCTTGATTTTTCCTTGTATCCTTCCTCACGGCTTACTTTTTCCCTTTTACAGTGTCTTTTCATGTTTTTTTTTACCTCCTACTTCATTCTGTGGCCTACTGTCTTTCCTTTACATGCCACGTTTTCTCTCTCATCTCTTTAAAGAAGGGTATTTTACTTCTGTGTTGTATTAACTGCTTGCATGTGTCACACTTTATTGTTTTAAAAATGTTATATTCACTGAAAATAACACCCCCCCCTTCAGACACAATCAGCATGCCTCCCGCTACTGCACAAAAGATCAGGTTTGTCAAGTTGTAGGGAACAGTTTTACATCATGTTTTTGTATATTTATGGAGAATTGTTGTGTGGGAGCGTGGATTACGTAGGCTTGTGGACTGAGGATTGGACAGAATCTTACAGCTCACTGTAAGGAGGATTTGAATAGAGCCCAGGAGAGATCGCTAAAATACTCAAACATGCGAGGCTGACATCTAAAACCTTTTCACGCATGTTTTTAATGAGGAAACGATGTTCTAACATGGTAGAAAGAAGCTCCAAAAAATCGATTTTGCATAATGTATGTAATAATATAAGAAACACATATAGGCTTTACACTGTCCAGTATTCTGTATTATCAGATCTTATTACATTGATCCTGGGTTTTTCTACAAATTGCAAATCCGCCATATTTAATTCACAATCGTGCTTACTTACAGTTTGTCCACATTCAACATACATAATGCAGATTAGTCTGGGTCAACTACAAGGACGGAACGAACCACTAACGTCAGCATTATGCTAACACACCGAGGAATTCAAGGAGATGTAACCTTCGTACAGATGATTACTTAACGCTGTTCCCTTTGGACAGACCAGTTGCAAAGTATGGATAAAACCAGTCACAGTTACACTAATTCCTGCTAAGTCCTGGGCAGAGATCGGTGCGTCTTCACTGGGTTGTCAAAAGAATCGAGAATCAGATACTAATCAATAATAAAACCAGCGTCGAAACTAGATACTCATTTGAACAAGTGTCAGTGCTAAAAAAGGCACATTCAGAGGACAGAAATGAGCCTTCCTGAAAAGCTTTACAATGATCTTGAGCTGTATCATAACAAGTAGAACTACTGCACACGTAGCAAAGAAGCAAAAGAAAAATTTTGTTCTTTCAAATGAACAAAAGTTTTTGAGTGAAGATAGCGTTCGTGTTCATTCAAGCAGCTTTTTCAGTTTTGGTCACATTGCTAGTGAACACCTTATAACAATATGGCAGGTGGTTACTAGGCCATGTTCCAGATCATAGTTAGAATGTATGTTTGTTGAGGTAGTTTTTTGAGCAATAAAAATGCCTGTAATGAAATAAATGCCATACTGTTTCAAGCAAAGTAATAACATTTCCAGACAAGACAAGCAGGAGAATCTCCACCAGAAAAGTAGTGATTTAACAAAATTTCTTCCCTTCTTGACTACTCTTCCATTGACGCAGCCCTGCAAGCTTCTAAAATCAATATGGACTTTCACTGTATTTGTTTTCAACACAGTAATTTCTATAAGTACAGTATACAGTACAGTAAAATGTATTTTTAGCCACATTCACACATAAAAAAGGTCTGCTCCTCATTAACTTCTTGGGTTCTTTTTTTTAAAGACAATACAGTAACGTGTATTTACCTTGTTGACATGTTTCGGCTGCTGCTGCTGCATCTTCAGAACTGTTACTGGTGTTGGTGGTGACGTGTCGTATATCAGCTGTTGTTACTTCCTGTAGGCGTGGTCAGCTGTTGTTACTTCCTGTTGTTACTTCCTGTGGGCGTGGTCAGCTGTTGTTACTTCCTGTGGGCGTTGTCAGCTGTTGTTAGTTCTTTTAGGCGTGGTCAGCTGTTGTTACTTCCTGTGGGCGTGGTCAGCTGTTGTTACTTCTTGTAGGCGTGGTCAGCTATTGTTACTTCCTGTTGTTACTTCCTGTGGGCGTGGTCAGCTGTTGTTACTTCCTGTAGGCGTGGTCAGCTGTTGTTACTTCCTGTAGGCGTGGTCAGCCTGATGGACCCGGCAGGTCGCTCAGACTGACCACGCCTCCCGTCGCCCGGTGCTCTGTGGAGGAGGGTGTCCCAGGTGTGTGAAAGGAGGAACGCTCCGTCATCACGGTTAATGCTGTCCGTGCCTCGTTTCCTGATTTCATTGGCCTCCCTGATCCAGCGTCTGCTCCTCATATGGTGTGAGGGTCAGTGGGTCAGCAGAGCCAGATGAACCGGTCAGTGAGAAACAGCACTGTCCGCCCGTTGACAACACACTTTTTGGAGCTTTCCATTATGTTGTAAAGTGTTTCCCTAATCGAAAACATGCATGAAGTGGTTTTATATCCCGTCCATGCATGTTTGAGTAGTCTAGTGATCTCTCCTGGGCCTTATTCAAACCCTCTTTATGTTTAGCAGAACGATCTTATCCAAAGCTCAGCCCTGCAGCCTACGTCAGCCACGTTCCAGCGCGGCCATTTTCCAAAAATATACAAAAGCAACAAAATTAGTGGGATGCTTGATGATGTGTTGTGATAGTGCTCTGAAGGGGGAGCTAAAGTGAAACGTATAAAACATGTTAACGCGCTATTTTCGGAAAATATGGCCTTTTCAAATCCATAAAGATAACATGGTGATCTAAATATGTTTGAGCAGTTAATACCCCATAGAAGTCTTCTCTCTTTAATAATGTTGCACTGATCCATATTTCAATCAATCAATATAATTTTATTTGTCCCCGAAGAGCTCAAAAGTCTCCGTGATACAGGCAGGGTCATAAAATCCAGTGTCAGGGCAGTTTGAGGAGAATAGCAGCCCTCAGTCAATGATCGATGTCGAGTCATAATTGGTTTTGTAAACTTGAAATGCCATTTATTTTGTTGGACCTTTCACTATCAACAGAGTATCTATTGAATCTGCTAAGGAATAGTTGGAGGAAAAAAGCTGGAGGAAATACCAAAAGTACAAAAAAATAAAGATTATTTCAGCTCGAGGAATTAGCTGAACCAAGTTTGACCATTCACTTTTTATCTCTTCCTGACTACTACCACCACCATGCCATCGACGCAGCCCAGTAAGCTTCTAAAAATCAATACGGACTTGTGCCGCACTTATTTCCTACACAGTGATTTGTATTAACAAGTACAAGAATCCAGTGGAGCTGCAGTACCGAGCTCTGGCATTAAAAAGTTCAGCTATCAGAGGCAGCTCGGCGTGGTTGTGAGGAGGAATCGACTACCCTTTCTGGCAGAAATATTGACTTCCACCCCATCGCTCTCTCCTGCTCAAAGTTCACACATGGACTTCTGTATTGGAGCCTCAATCGCCGCGTACCAGTGGAGAGTTATAATTGAAGCAGGATATGAAAAGCTGCAGGTCATCACGGTAATGCGTCCTGTATGAGGCAGTTCAGATGCAGTGCTGCCAAATGCATGCGAGCGGCTCTGTGACTTTCTTTATTGATTCACGAGAGAAATTGCCGGACGCGGTAGTTAAAGGCGCTGTACCTGTTTTTTACTGTCTTAAAAACGCGAAAATCAGAACCAGCTCATTTTAAATGGTCTGCAGTAAAGTTATTTCTCACTTACCTTGTGCATTTTTAGTGCAGAGTTTTGCAGTAAAGTATCACAGTAAAGCTAACAACAACACACTTATTGTCGGACAATTAAATGTTATCTAATTACATGCAGACACAACACAAAGGATATACTAAAACTCCAAACTTCCCTTGTGGATCAATAAAGTCTAAGTCTATACTAGTATTTTAAGCTCAAGAGCTACTTTTTCAATATTTCTGTACTGGGGCAAGACAAATTTTGCTCAAACAATCACAAGTTAATCATTATGACATGTATATGACAGACTAGACTACTAATTTTCCAACATATTCACATAATTATTCACACTAAATGTTCACATTATTTTACAAAAACTGTTTTTGTGTTTTTAAAATATTGGCATTATTTTGTTAAGATTTTGACTAATATTTGGGAGCCCTTCTTTAATCAGACTGAATAACCCTAAATATTATATCTAGGTACACATGGGGTTAAAAAAAAAAAAAAAAATCTAAAACAAATTTGGAGTTATTTTCACTTCATTTTTGTTTATTACATTCCATGTGTGTTTTGTAGTTCTGATGTGAATATATAATGCGAGGAGAATGTGCAGTGTAAAAAATCATGGAAATAAAAACAGCTTAAAAAAAAATAAATAAAAAAAGAACAGCTGACATATAATAATTTATATATTTTGAATAAATATTACCTATCTGTGTCCTCAAATACGACATAAACATGTTCAAATCAAATATAGCTTTTAATGAAATTCTAATGCTGAAATTCTAAAAGGAATACACAACAGGCAAAACTCACATTTTTTGTTTTTTTGCTCAGTTTGGTTTCTTTTCTGTGTAGACTCAGCACACCTGACTGGGCGACAGGTGCAAGAAAACTCCGACACCCTGTCTTACTCCAGGAGTGACACAGTGTTTGGGAGTTTTCTTGAAAACAACCAGTTTAGTCTCTTAACATACAAGTTTTCATATGGAAACAACAAACGTATCCACACTAAACCAAAAGTCTTGTAGGCACAGAATTACATGGGACATTGAAACTTCAGAATCGGTTTTCTCAAAATAAATTTTTCTCCCAATTTTTCTCCGATTTTTATATGAAAACATTACATGATGATGATTTCTTACATTTACGTAAGTAAACTACAGAAGTTTTAAAGGGATATTTGTAAATTTAAGATTTTTCCTATGCCTTGTCTTACAAAAACTTTGCATACAATGGCCAAGTTGTTTATGTTGTGATTTGGTGTTTTGGTTTTCAAGACGATTTTCCATTAGAAAGAGATAAAATGAGAGTCTCACATTTGTCTCTTTGTGTTAATGCTAAAATCCAGTCTGTTTAAACCTAAAATGTCTCTCTCTGATCTGAACGGTCCCGACCTAAACCCCAGCACCTGCAGCCATCATGACTCAGTGCTAGTGCAGCATCTGCAGCTCAGTGAGGGAATCCAATTAAATGGTAGTGGTAAATTAATAAAAGAAAATAATAAGAAATTAAAAAGAATCAAATCCATGTGGATATTTCTTTTTGGCAGTGTTTATTGAAAAGGTCATAGGTCAGTGGCTGTAGCGGCACAAACACGACCCCTTTGAGCACTAGTGGAGCGGCGCTGTCTCTCTGGCTCCTCCCACATTCGTCTGATGCTGTGTGTGAGGGACACTGGGTCAGCAGAGCACATGAACCGGTCACTGAGCAACAACACTGTCCTCCTGTTGTCATGGTGATGGAGGGTAAATAATGCAGGGAAATGCCATTCAGAAAAAGCATCCACAGCAAAAATCTGTGGTAGTGATACAGTCAGATTTTATGGTTATTCTACCAGTGCAGTGTATTACATGAATGTAGTCGTACATTACAAATGATCTACAATAAAGCTATAGCAAGAAACATATTCATTTCTTTTATAGTAAATGAAATATACAATATAGTGTATATACATTGTTGTGAATGTAGAGGCAATTTAACTTTTATATTTAAAGGTGCTGGATGTTTGGGGGGAGGGTGCACCATCTGTTAGTCTCCATAGATGATATTGCTTTGTTGGAATGTTCCCCAGTATGCCATTAAACTTATCCAATTTACTTTATTCAAGTGCTCACAAATGCTGTAACTTGGTCTCAAACTCTCAATGGGGAAAAGCATTTGATGGACCCTCCACCAGAAAAGTTACACAATGCACCTTTAAAGAGAGTTACACTTCTATGGGGTATAAACTGTTAACACAAAACATATTTAAGTCGCTCCTCCTCTTTTCTATCAGCGAGAATTCCACTAGTGAAACTACTGCACATTGCATCAGGTTTGTGAAGTTGTAGTGCACAGTTTTGTATCATGATTTTGTATATTTATGGAGAACACTGAGCAGCTAATCTTAAGGAGGGTTCAAATAGGGCCTGGGAGAGATCGCTAAAATATTCAAACATGCATGTATGACATTTAAAACCTCTTGATGAGGGAACAACATTATAACATGGTAGAAAGCTAAAACATATTTGTTCTTACCCTTTTGTCTTTTTATCATGACAGTAATTTACAGAAAATGTTTGAAATTCATACTGATTCTCTAGTCACCTGTAGTATTTTGTATTAATTTATTTTTATATGTATTTATTTATTGCTTGTAATGCAAGTACAAGTAAAAATTCCCATAAACTATGACATCTGATCACTACCGTTCATTGATTCTTTCTTATATTCATTCATTTTCTTTCTTTCTTTTTGAAATCGTACCTGTTTTCAGTAATAAAAGTCTTTCACATTTAGATTGTGTATGACTCAGGCTGTGAAAACTCCCCATGAAGAGAGAGAAGATATTTGGAGAGGTGCCATTTTCACACCATAGAGAATACTCACATCTTTCATTTCACAAAATTAACTTAAAGTAGCTAATAACACCCTGAAGTCATAGGAAAAGTATGAAAAGTATGGTAAAATGCAGATACTTGCCACACTAACTACTCTACAACTGCTATTACTGCTGCTACTACCCGCTATTACTGCTGCTACCACCCGCTCCCTCAGATCAGCCGATGCCAACCTCCTGTCTCCCCCCACCCGAACCAAACACAAGACCTGGGGAGACAGGGCCTTCTCCATATCTGGCCCCACCCTCTGGAACTCCCTCCCCAAACCCATCAGAGACTCCTCAACACTTACAACTTTCAAAGCTTCCCTCAAGACCCACCTCTTCAAATCTGTCTACAAATAATCCACTTCTGTTGCTGTTTGTCTATTTTATTTGCTACTTTGTTAAGCGTCTTTGGGTATCTTGAAAAGCGCTATATAAGTATTATGTATTATTATTATTATTATTACTACTACTACTACTACTACTACTACCACTATTCTCCACTCAAGTTTATTGTTTCAGAGTTACAGTAAATATTGTAATTGAAAATCACACTTTCTTTAGTAAAAGGCGAAAGATTTATACGATCTAAAGAGAAACAAGAGTGTACTAAAAAAAACAAATCACACTTTCTTTAATCATTTAAGGTGCACTGTGGGGAAGCTGGTCAATGTGGTCTTAAGCAGGAGGCAGACTCTGAAAATATTCCATTTGTCCCAAAGATTTATTTACAATTTCACCGTGGTATCGTGGTATCTCAGGGCACGCCCCGTCTCTAACAGGTAAGTAAAGAAGTGTCTGAAATTTAATAGATTTAACCAAATAAAATATATTTAAATTAACTTGTGTTGTGTTAAAGGAACTAAACAAAAACTAAATAAAACAAACCCAGGATAGTTATACTTAGTAGTTTAGTTGATTATATGAAATGAACAAATATGAAATGAAATTAAAGTGAGTATACAGGGACAAAGGCCGTCTTTGTCACATGCAGCATGTAACTTTTGCTGGTTCATGTGTATGGCATTAATTTTACCTTGAAAAACACGCATTCTTATGTGAGTGGGGTGGCCTCTTCACAGATCTGATCTCTAACGGCCTAGCGGTGTCACCTGCATGTCACCGTAGAGAATGCTCACGTTTTGACTGGCTCTGGTTCATCTTTGAGCACAGCCTGTGTTTCTATTGCTGGGTCTCAGATGACATCGCAGCATTCTATAGGACAATAATTTCAAATACAGATGGGAGCAGCTAAAATTATTATAGTTAAAAAGCAGATTTAGGTCGTAATATAGTGACTTCCTGGGTATAGTCACCAATAGACGTGATCAGGTTCAACATTTGTGGATTCACCTTTTGGATATTTAATGGCAAAGTACAACATTATTAATAGGAAAACGTTGCTCTTCCTCATCTGAGAGTATGATCATCACATTTTATGATCTGAAAAGCACCAATACTAAAGGCATGACTGCGATTAGGTACCCATCTCCAGATCTTGAGCTAGTCTTAGTCAGGACTAACTTAGCTGGAGGATTTGAACTATGCTGCGTGTTTTGGGTTGATGGGAGAAACCAACGCAGAACCTTCTTGTTGTGAGACTTGAGTGTAGCCAGTCACTGTGCTACTCTCGTCTCTTTTCCGGTCATCTCGCTCTGGTGCAGGGGTGTCCAACCTGTAGCTCTTCACCCCCTTCCAAAAAGCTCACCAAGGGATTTATGAATTATACGTATTGTGCTGAGTAACTCAAATGTGATTAATTACCATAGTAAATGTGTCATTTTGATGCCTAACTTTGTGCACTAATACCTGGATAATGGTTTAAGTTTTATTAAGCATCTAACTGTACCCCATCGAAGCCTCACCCTTTTTCTTCTTGGTCGTTTTTAGATTGTAGAATGTGATGCTGTCGTACTCCCAAATGGGGGCGAGGGCCAGATTTCCATATGGATCACATTGTACTTTGCCATGAAATATCCAAAAGCTAAATTCACTAATTTTACCGTCAATCTATGTTCCTACCCTCACCTATGGTCATGAGCTTTGGGTAATGACCGAAAGGACGAGATCGTGGATACAAGCGGACTAGGGACTATGTCTCTCGGCTGGCCTGGGAACGCCTTGGGGTCCCCCCGGAGGAGCTGGAGGAAGTGTCCGGGGTGAAGGAAGTCTGGGAGTCCCTGCTTAGACTATTGCCCAGATAAGTGGAAGAAAATGGATGGATGGATAAATTCACAAATGCTGAACCTGATATTTTCAATTATTGACTAAATCCACTGTATTACAAAACATTTTAGCATTTTAAATATTAATTTTAGCTGCCACCCCCATTATTGTCCTAGAGAATGCTGTGATGTCATCTGAAACACAGAAATATCAACTTCTTGTGAAACCTAAAATGAGTAGCTGTCTGGCATTATTGTTTTGTAAAGGTAGATCTCTGGAGGAAAAAGGTTGGAGACCCCTGCTCTGGTGCTTAGCTTCTCCTTAGCTCAAAGTAATCAGGGAGCCGAAATGAGCCACACCGCTTCTGCCTTCCAGAGTCGACTTCAAACGGGGTGGTACGGTTCAATTAAACTCCATACCGAACCAGAGGAAAGATGGCCAAGTTGTCATACTGTGGAACATTCCCAGCAAGTCAATGACAACAATAATCTGTTTTCATGCCCACTATCAAACTTCACATCTTTTCTTCTTTTCCTACACCCCAACTTCTCCAAACATCAGCCCCTCACCATGGCGACACGTCCAATGGCCCCATAACCTCTCCGCACTGTGACCACATCTCCACTTCTCCTGTCTAAATATTATTCCATCAACAGCCCGCTTCCTCTGCGCCGGAAAAACAAACAGGACCAGACAGCCGCGCTCAACCTATATCGCCCGGGCCAGCTGTTCAGGCCCCAGCGCGCGCTTCCACTATTTATACAGCGCATTTGCATAATGTGATTTGATAGCAGAGGGGGGAGCTGTTATGGGGGACCAGGTGTCAGAGCACATATCCAGGACCGGATAAGGATCTCTTAGTTATTGGGCAGAAAATGAAGGCGAGCGTATACAGCCCCCGATAACAGCAAATGGGTGTTTTTGCATGGGTTTGGTGGCGAGCGTTGAGTGGGTGTCATTGTGGTAAATAGATGAATAAAAAAAAAAGGGAGGTGGAGAGATAGTGCAGTCCGTGGATGAAATTGAGAGCAGGTAAGAGGAGAATGGTTACAGCTCAAAAATATATTAGAGACTCACTTCATTTCATTTTTTACATGTATCTGAGCAAAACGTGTCTTGCCCGAGTACAGATTAGGAATGCGTCGATCCGATACTTAAAAACTGGGTTGGACAAATATCGGTTCAGTCAATATCCTGGTTGGATATATAAATCGATGCAATAAGACTATTTACAGATTGTAGCCGGCCCAGGAAGTCTCAGAATGTTTGATCTGTTATTTACGCAAAGTTGTTCTGTATTTACATGAGATAAAAAACAGCTACATAACACATTTGGAGCAGTTCTGTCTTATTTTTATTCTTGTTTTAAAGAAATAAATGCTGTTTTTAGTCTTTAGTCTTTAGTGATATCGGATATTGGCAGATACTTAAACCCATAACATCGGAATTGGGATTGGAACTGAAAAAGCCGTACAGTACAGCTATATTGTATAAGCAGCAGTATAAGCATTTGATTATCCATGAATCAGGAAGTGCGCTGTGAACATGCAAGTTGTTGTTAGCTTCACCGTGACAGCAAAACTCTGACTTCTGAAAGTTGTGAAACGCACTTATGAATAACTTTGGAACACTGCGAACTGTTTAAAATGAATCAGTTCTGTTTTTCACATTTTTAAGACAGTAAAAATCAGGTACGGCGCCTTTAAATTAATGTAGTTTTTGTATTTCGGTCCAGTGCGAGATGTTTTTGAGTGACTGTGCAGACGTCAATAGGAGCCAGGCATCTTGGAAGAAACTATTTGCGCCCCCTCCTATTTACTGACAGTGTCTCAAATAGAAGCAATTACTGGCCAGTGTAGCTCGGGCTGTGGGAGCGTGTGGGCAGCAGGCCTTTATCAGACATAAACAGCTGCTCTAATGGACACCAAGCACACCAAAGCAGCCGAATTTAGGAAGAAGAAGACTTCGATTAGACTAAAATAACCAAAAGTATACACAACCAGTAAGAAAGAGGCTGCGAGGAAGGCAAAAGTTCTCTTAACTGTGCCCCTTCTTTAAACTAGTCCTAAAAAGTGGAATGATTCAAAGGTGCATTGTGTAACTTTTCCGGTGGAGGGTCCGTCAAATATTAAACCTTTGTATTTTCATGGAGACCAACCGGACCAAGTTACAGGTCAGATCTGTGGGGAGGCAACCCCGCTCACAGTCAGAGTGTATGTTTTTAAAGGTATTTTTTAGCCGTAAAACCACCTGTAATTGAATACATCCAAAGTAGAGCTGTTTAATGTCATATCGTGGAACATTCCAGGTAGAGCAATGACACATCCATAGGAACAAGCAGGGCACAAACCCAACAAAAAGTTACATAGTGCGCCTTTAAACAATGTGTTCCATTATTAAAGGTCCTATATTACACAAAATTGACTTTTGTGAGATTTAAGCCGTGTTATAATGTTGTTACCTCATTGAAAACGAACCTGGAGTTGTATTTTGTTTCATTCACACGTTTGAGTGAAACTGGTTTATTTGTCTGTCTGTTCAAAATGCTCTGTTCCACCTTGTGATGTCAGGTAGTGGTAGTTTTCAAGTTAACAGCTCCTTTTACCTTTGGTTCAGTAGAGATTGTCAAAACCAGCGCTGAAATTATCCACTTGATTCTAGTGAAGGTGTAGAGTTTAAAAACACTGGAGCACTTCCTGTATTACCACATTTCAGTCTGAGAGAAGAACTCAGTCTAAATACGCAGAGTTTGTGAGTTAACCATGTGTGAATGAAACAAAACACAACTCCAGGTCTGTTTGTGATGAGGAAACATTATAACAGATCAGAAAATAGTTTTTTAGTTTAATGCAAAAGTCACTTAATTGCGAGTAAATCCTCTCTGTTGACTTTGTTTTCTTGAGTAGATGAAGTTGTGTTGTTGTTGTTTTTCTCTGGTGTTGGACAAAGCCTTTTCAGACAGAGCAGAGCAGACTCCTGTGCTGCTGTCAGAGCATCAGGACAGAAGCTACAAATACAGACCGGGACACTGAGAGAGAGAAAGAACAGAGAGAGAAAGAGAAAGGAGTGAGAGAGAAGAGAGGACAGAGAGAGAAAGAGAAAGGAGTGAGAGAAGAGAGGATAGAGAGAGACAGGAGAGAGGAGTGAGAGAGAAGAGAGGACAGAGAGAGAAAGAGAAAGGAGTGAGAGAAGAGAGGATAGAGAGAGAAAGAGAGACGAGTGAGAGAAGAGAGGATAGAGAGAGACAGGAGAGAGGAGTGAGAGAGAGAAGAGAGGACTGAGAGAGACAGGAGAGTCTCTCACTCCTCTCTCCTGTCTCTCTCAGTCCTCTCTTCTCTGGAAGGACTGAAAGAGACAGGAGAGAGAAGTGAGGGAGAGAGAAGAGAGGACAGAGAAAGAAGAGAGAGGACTAAGAGAGAGAGAAAAAATAGAGGGCAAAGAGAGAGAGATAGAAAGAGAAATATAGAGGAGTGCAAGAGAGAGAGAGAGCGATAGAGAAAGAGATCGATAGAATGAGAGAGAGAGAAAGATAGAGAGAGGGAAATTGAGAAAGTGAGAGAGGAGAGAAAGAGAGAGAGAAGTGAGAGAGTTAGAGAGAGATAGAGAGATAATGATGTGTGTGTGAGAGAGAGAGAGAGAGAGAGAGAGAGAGAGAGAGAGAGAGAGAGAGAGAGAGAGAGAGAGAGAGAGAGAGAGAGAGAGTGGGAGAAATCAGGGCTCAGTCAAACCACATAAACCAGCTCCTGTTCCAGACCAGAGAAGATCTGGTACAAGAGCGAGTCCAGCCATAAATACAACACAAACCTGAAAGTTTAATATTGTTTCCTCATCACAAACACACCTGGAGTTGTGTTTTGTTTCATTCATGTTTAACACACAAACTCTTCAGCTCTTCACTCAAAATAAAAACACTGTTCCACCTTGTGACATCACGTGGTAAAACAGGAAGTGCTCCACCTTCACTAGAATCATTTGGATAATTTCTGAGCTGAATAAGCGATAATGAGATGCATGTACAGTATTTTTATTAACATATTTAACAACATCAATAATGACTTTAAAACATGAACAGCATCACTACTATAGACTGTATATGGTCAATACTTATGAAAGTGCCACTCGGGAGCAAACCCAAAAACCCACAACTTTCAAAATGTGACTTTCATAAAAAAAAAGAAGCTAGAAGTCGCTATAAAAAAGTGGACTTGGCAACTCTGCATCGGCCCTGAGAGCTTTACCGTTACAGGTGGTGCTGGGCGGTGCAGAACTGGGCGGTCCCACAGCGGAAAACATTAACTATTTGCGACTCAAACGGCCGTCTCCTGGACAGACACACAAACACACAAACTGCTCAACACTACAGGATCATTAGCCTGTTTTGCTTCTTAAAGGTGCATTGTGTAACTTTTCTGGTGGAGGGTCCGTCAAATACTTTTCAAATACTTTTCTCCATGTTGATGTTATTGCTTTGTCTGGAATGTTTCACAGTGTGGCATTAAACCTTTATGTCTTCATGGAGACCAAACCGGACCAAGTTACAGGTCAGATCTGTAACTGAATAAATGTAAAGTAGAGCTGTTTAATGTCATACTGTGGAACATTCTAAGCAACGACATAGCCACAGAAACCACCAACCAAAAAGTTACACAATGCATCTTTAACAAACTCGCCTGCAGATCCAGTACATATGTATTTATATATGTATTTATATATGTATTTATATATGTATTTATACAAGTATTTCTTATACAGGGGGGTGTCAGTCTGGTCACCATGTCTCAACTAGAACAAAATCCAATCAGATTTGTTCATTTCAGTCATGTGAAAAGAGCTCATTATCCATCATCAGTGTTGGGAAGTAACTGAATACATGTTCGAAAATACATATTCTGAATACTAATTGCAAGTAACTGTATTCCAGTACAAGTACTCATTCATTTGGTGGTAATCAGAATAGTTACTTTTCTAAAATGAAAGGAGAACTTGGCAGTACTTCGTGATGCATTTTTGGCTTTAAACTGTATGGTATTAATGAGAAAAAAAGAAAACACTGCACTTGCGGTGTGTGTATGTGATTTCCTTCATTAATTAGATATAAATGAATTCATAACAAACACCAAAAATCAAGTTTGAAATGATATGTCATGTTTTTTCACTATAATATTACGCATCTCTGTATAAAAGTTCAGAACACAGTACTCCGAACCATCGGAATACATTGCAAAATACATTTTAATTTGTGTATTCAGTATTGTGTAACTAAATACATTTTCAAAGTATTCTTCCCATCACTGTCTATCATTTTCAAAATGACATTTCTCTCACATCAGATCAGAACAGTTTAGTGCTTCGCTTATTGATTCTGCAGAAATTCGCAATACACAGAAGTATGTAAATCCAAATACAGCGTAACAATCTAAAAATCCAATGCGTGCATGATTCAGTAATCTAGTGATCTCTCCCGGGCTTATATTCAAACCTTCCAGAAATCAAATCACGATCAGACTTTTAATTTTACTCTTTCATTCTAAATTTCGGCCTCATAGTGCGTCTTTGTCATGTTTTATAACCATAGGAGCCATGGTAACGCTTACGTACATGACACAGCTTTAAATGGGCAGGAGCAGGGAGGGAAATAGGCCAACAAGGCGAGCATGGTCGAATAGTAATCTTATTTTCACATTACTATAGCCACGTGTGCTAACTTTGTGTGTTTAACCCCTGTGTTTGTGAAGATTGTGACTCCATTTAAACGGCTCTGGATCTGATTCTCACTGTCTTAAAATGTGGAAGACACAAATAGTTCATTTTAAACAGTTTGCAGTGGTCCAAAGTTATTCCTCACTTACCTCATGCATTCTGAGCATTGTAATTATTCACAGTTTTCTGAGACCAGAGCAGAGTTTGGGTAACAATAACTAGCATGCCAACACGCACTTCCTAATTATTGGACAGAGCATTCACGATAAATAGTGAGCCCCAAAATATATTGTTCCTGCTTTAATGTATTGAATAATAAATCAATATAATTATCATGACAGGCTGACATGCACACGCGCACACACACACACACGCGCACACACGCGCACACACACACACACACACACACACACACTCCTCAGAGCTCTCCCCTGTCCTTTCTGTTCACTTTTTGCCTATAGCGATGTTGTTCACTTCACCCGTGTGAGACTCAATAAACCCTTCTGACTTTACATACACATACACACCCACACACACACACACACACACACACACACACACACACACACACACACACACACACACACACACATACACACACACACACCAGAAACCTCCTCACACTAACGGCCTTTCTGACAGGTATCGTGATGGTTTCGACGTGATCGCGCCCTGCTCAGTTTGACAGCTGCACACAATGATGTAGGAATTCACCAGGAACCTTGTTATTTATTTTGTTGGAATATTTATTGCAAAGTGGTAAACAATGGCTGTGTTCTGCATCTGCCGACAGCGGATGGACATTTAAGATATTGACTGTAATAGACCAATTAATACAAATTTTCAAAGATTCGTTTTTAAATGAACTGGGAAAAAAATAAATAAATATATATATATATATTTACTAAATATATAGTGATGTGACGTTCTGAATCGAGGCTCCGGAGCGTGTGCCGAGATGGGGAGGGGGCGTTTCCGCGATGCGCGTATCGAGACTTGCTTCATTTAAGGGAGGAGCTGAAACTGATGACGTCCGAAGCCTCTGCCCGGCTGTACCATGTGACTGATTCAGGAAGTGGTTCACTGTAAATGATCATTTCCATTTTCATCATTTCCAAATAATAATTTTCCATACTGCCAGTATATATATACACAGTGTACTGCCATCACTACAATATACATGTTTTGCATACTTCTTTATTTTGTCGCTCACACTTCAAATTCATGCCAACTTATATTTTTGCGTCCAGTAGAGGTCCTACTAGAGCAAATGAAGCTTCAAGAAGCTTTGCGCTGGAGTGAACCAATTGGATGAAAAGCTTCAATGCTTCATGAAGCTTCATCTGCCCATCACCACGCAGAGCTCCCCTTAAACACGCCCTCGCCCTCCCCAGGGCTGAGCAATTAACAAATCATAGGATTTCAGTTTTAACTTGGTGAAACTAGTTATAATCCATAAAGCAAATTGTATTATATCAATAGCCCTCCATATGACTATTAGGCTACTTAATTAATAATAATAATAATAATTCATAGACTCAATAAATCAGGGAATAAATACACAAATTATCGATAATGGTTTAGCCCGTGGTCACATGACGTCCAAAAGCGCGCCACCAAGCGCTATTTACAGCGCGATCAGGAAGTGCTCCGGTTTGGCCCATGGACCAGAGCGCAGCATAAAGACGCCAACAGGTAAGGAGCGCCCGGGCGCGTAAACGCGGAGTGTCCTGAACGCAACAGCGGGAGAATAGAGTCCAGGCAGCGGGGAAACAGACTGTAGAGGTACAGGACCGCGGGACATGTGCGAGTCTGAAGGGGAGTAGTTTACCTGAGCTCGGATCCGCGCGCTCTGCCCAGAGAAAGAGACCCGCCGGTCGGGGATGACAGGCACCTAAGGGCGCTCCGTCACATTAAGATTAGAAACACTGGCGGTAAAATACAAATACACTTTACCTTAATAATTAACAATAAATCTGCATTAGAATTGTTATCAGTAAAAGCTAGATTTGATTTGAACATGTTTACCTTGTATCTGGAGACACAGATAATGTTAAAAATAAAAATGTTACAGCTGCTTCAAAGAGCTGGTATCCCCTTTCAGAGCGTTATCACAACACAGTCAGTGTGCATCCCTGGACGTCTCCCTGGAGAGGTGTTTCAGGCACGTCCCACTGGGAGGACGCCCTGGGGAAGACCCAGGACATGCTGGAGGGCTGTGTCTCTCAGCCGGCATGGGAAGTGTCTGTGGAAAGGGAAGTCTGGGCCTCCCTGTTTAGACCGCTGCCTCTGTGACCCGGCCTCGGTTATAGCAAAAGAAAATGGATGGACACCACCCGTTTTATTTTCTATATAAACCATTCTCTCTCAAGGGTACTTGGCCAGTAAATAGTTTTTCATTCCACAAGGTGCAGCACTTTGTTTTTGTTTGTGAAATGTGCTATAGAAATAAAGTGGATTGGATTGGTGGATTTGCCTGCTGTACTTGTCTTAGGTTAATGCCAGCACCATATAGACACAGGGAGAACATGCAAACTCCACACCACCCTGCCTGCAATCCAATCCAAGTATAATCGAATCATCGACTGAGCTCTATAATATCACACACCCAATTACCAACATTTTAAAGTTTGAATCACCTTTCTCTGACACGAGCCTTCTCATGGTCACCTTAGCGTATTATGTGGGCAGTGCTATTCATTCTTGCCTTTTATTTCATCCGTCCTCATTTACTTTCTGCACAAGGACTCGGACTGGCCCCAGGTTCGTTCTCAATAACAGTTTTGACAGCGCACAGAGCTCATTGTGGTGTTTGGGAGCGAGACAGGTGTCAAGGACGCCTACACTACACTATTCTATGTGTCAGCTTTTACCCAGCCAGCCTGAATAATACACGCAACCTTAATGCGACTGGTTCCATATCGATTGAATGTGAGCCTCATCCTTCACTGTATTAAACTGAAGATGAAGATGGAGTTTTAAGGTGGTGTGCAGATACAAAGACTTGTTTTAATTGTGGGTATTACACTTCTGTGGGGTTTTGCAGAAGTGAACTGCTAACACATATTTAACATATTTACATCACCGTGTTACTTTTTATTGTTTGGAAAATACTATATTCACTAAAAACAACTTATTAACATGTTTCACTTTAGTTTTGGACACCCTTTTGCTCTCTGTGTTAAGTCACTCCCCCTTCAGAGTGCGATCACAACATAATCAGCGTGTTTTTGTATATTTATGGAGAATTGTTGTGTACATATTAACTGTATAAGTGTAAGGAGGGTTTGAATAGGGCCGAGGAGCGATTGCTAAATTACTGAAACATGCATGGATGACATTGACATCTAAACCCTCTTCAGGCATGTTTTTGACGATGACGTAACATGGTAGAAAGCATAGACCTGTTATGCAAAATCGACTGAACTTATAACAGTAAATTGTTTTTTCTTCCCATTTATGCATTATATATGTAGATTTATTTTCAATGTTAATTTAATTATATTCTAAGCTGTGACATTTACTTGGAGGCTGCCACCCCCACCAAAAACGTACATAGTGCAGCTTTAAGTTCACAAACTTTTCTTTTGGAAAATAAATAAGAGGAACATGACTAAGCTGAATGCAGTGCTCTCCTTTTGAGGTCTCATTAGGCAGATGCGCTACTCATATAAAAAGCAATGGAGTATGCTTTTAGTCAATGTCAAAGACTAGAAGTGCTCTACCTTCAAAACAGGATGTGGTTGGATTTGTAAAATTGCAAGGAGGCATTAGTGGTGGGCATATTTTTTAAAATAATCAAAAAGTCTTAGTGAAATATATCAATCAATATCACTTTATTTGTCCTTGAGGGGCAATTTAAGCACATAAAGCAGTGTTGTGGAAATATTTGGGTGAGAACAAAATGGAGATCTTGAGTCAAACAATTGCCTTTGTGTGGTTTATTCTCTTGCAAGAGAAAGAGCAAATAGAGAAGAGAGGAGATCAGGTAGAAGAAGAGGGAAAGAGCGAGCGCATGGGGCAGTCCCTCACTGGGTTTTATACAGGCAGGTACAAAGGGATGTACACAGGTCATCATGACATAAATAATGAGGGGAGGACTGGACAGTGATGCGCCTGAGAGAGAAATGCCAGTTTCATTGGAACAGTACTGACTGAAACTGGTGACAGATAATTATAATGGTAAATATGTTTAAGGGCGTGTTAAAATGTGTTTTGCTACTACAGCAGTGAAACACAATAACAGTGGAAAGCTCAAACAATCATCAGGTCCTGTGTCAGGCTGGTTTGAGGAAAGCAACATCCCTCAGGACAAACAGTCCCTCCTCTGTGTCCTGAAGACCTTTTTTTTATATATACTTTATTTTTTAAGCTTTAAGAAACATTTTCTATGCAATTCCCAATCACAAAATAAACTGTACACAATAAAATAAAATAAAATACGATAATAATAATAATAATAATAATAATAATAATAATAATAATTTGTTTGTGAACAGCCCTTTATAACACATCTTGGGGGTTAAGGTAAACAAAAAAAACAATATTTTATATGTATACATGGACACATACGTACATAATACATATATACCTATACCAACACACAAATTGTGTGTGTGTGTATATGTATATATATATATATATATATATATACATATATATATATATATATATATATACATATATACATATACATACACACACACACACGCACACATATACATAGCCCAGGCATCACAGCAGCCTCCAGGGGGCGCCAGGTGAAATCTGGAGATAGGAAAGTCTCTTCTAAGCTTCTCTCTCCGCTCTGTTGTTTCAGACGGTGATGAGACGGGCCATTCCCTCTGGAACATCTTCTATCATACTGTATTTTGTGTAGAAAGACTGTTGCAGTGTTCTAAAAATTCTGTACAGCCAATATATTAAATGTAACTCTAAGGACTGAGATATTGGCTCTATTCTCACTTACGTCACAAACCAGGAAGACGTTTGGAAACATGCGATGAGACTTCTGGTGTAGTTACCGACGCTGGACTCGCCGACCGACTGATAAAACCCACTGAAGTAAACGTCATCAGCGGTAAAATGAAGACTGCAGACGTATGTGCTGTTTGGAATAGTCTTGAATTTGGCGACCTCATCGCTACAGTGACAAAACACGGCCATTTTCTAATTTTTCCTAGATTTGTCAGACTTACTACCGCGAACAGAGCCCGCCGGAAGTTGTCAAGAGACAGATCTTAAACTTAACCATATGCTTTACTTGCAAAACCTAAAATTAAAGGTGCAGTATGTAACTTTCTGGAGGGGTCATGTCACCTGCATCATTTAATGTTATATATTAGCAATTAACACCCCATAGAGGCAAAATACCCCCTCTTTAATGACGGTGTAGTTATCATACAGTGTTACCTTACCCAATAATCTATTCCAAAAGCCTAGAACCTTTCCAACCAATCAAATGAGACTGTAGATAATAAAAACAGCACGCACAGTTCAGCACTAATTCATTTGGAGTTCCGCGATTGTTTTCCCCAACTCTGTATTACGTGAGCCCACCCTGCCAGATGAAGCCGCTCCCTGTATATTTCTATAAACACATTAGCCGCGGCTGATTTTCTGAGCCTCATCAGACTGCGAGCTCTGGGTCTAAGTTGTGAATTCATTAGAGGCGTTGTGTTGTTTTGCTATTCCCGCTCGGGTTAGCAATTTGGCGCCTGCCTTCTGGTAAAGTATTCTACAGACAGACAGCGCTGGGATGTTTCTATATCCAAGCTGTAATTGTTTTCTGACTTATGCCAAAGGAAAGCCAAGTTTGATGTATTCCTATATAGTGTGAAGTAAGTCCCAATAGAAATGTGGAAATTATTAAAGTAACTGTAACTTGGAAACATAACTGGTTCGTTAGGAAGTTTGCAGTGATCCAAACTTATTCCTCACTAAACTTCTGAGCGTCCTAATTATTCACTGTGGAGGCCAGAGTGGAGTTTTGCTGTCATTAAGTGCGTTTACATGCGCATGAGTATCCCGGTTATGACAGTGTTCTGCAAATGGTGTTTACATGCGCCAAGAGAAACCAGGATATTCATATCTCTGTGTACCTGCGCCATCAGCGTATCCTGGATATTTAGAGCAGTTGCGATGGTAACTCTGGCACAGATATGGCAAGGAACTAAACATGCAGCAACTCTGCTAATTTAAGGCTTTTTAACAGATTTCTAACAACAGAAAAGAAGACCTACATTCAAGTAAGACCATGAGACTGTGGAGCTCTGGCACAGCTTCAGTAAAAGTCGTTTTTAACAGTTGAAAAATAAAACACAGTGTCACAGCTTCAGTTTAGTTCAAGAGAAGCACAAACAGCCACAGAAGTGAGTCTGAGTACTAAACAGTAGACTGCTTTATTTTGTTTATAAGTATAAAATTGTATTACTTAAAAAGTCCTGGTAGGAGAGCGAGTCATTTTAGGAAAGTAACTGCTCCTACCATTTTTATTACTTGAGTTTGCACATGCTCAGTACAGCACCGGTTTTGAGAAATCAGGATACTTCATCTACATGGACGCTCACAAAACCAGGATACTTAAAAACCCGATCATAACCGGGATACTCGAGCGCATGTTTACACACTCATAGTAACGTTTACGCACTCATAGTAACGTTTACGCACTCATAGTAACGTTTACGCACTCATAGTAACGTTTACGCACTCATAGTAACGTTTACGCACTCATAGTAACGTTTACGCACTCATAGTAACGCTTCGGAGTGACAGCAGCGCAGTTGGTAAGACATTTCTTTACTGATCTGAAGGCTGGCGGTTTGAATCTCGCTCTCGACATAAACATCACTGGTAGAGAGGTCAGATCCACTGCTTCACACGTTGTCGGTGCGATTCCAGCTCCCACAAATGAATGCTGTCATTGTGTCCTTGGGCAAGACACTTAACCCACCTCTCCCCCAGTGTCTGCGTACACTGGCGTATGAACGTGTGTGTGAATGGGTGAGTGGTTCCTTGATGTGAAGCGTTTTTGTGTGCCGTGAAGGTGAAAAGGCGCTATATAAAAAAATTGACCATTTAACAACAACTAGCATGCTAACCACACTCTTCCTAATTCTCAGACAATACAATACTTTGCTGTGTACTGTCTGTGTCTAATTGTAGACTTATTTTGACCCTCCCTCCTCCAGCATTATAACATCTCAGCACTGTAACATGAACTCTGTTGTATGTTTGGATGTTTTGATTAATAGATTTTTTTTTTTAATACCTTTTACTGTGTAATTCTGCTGCCCTCCGTGCCTTTTAATTGCTCCTCAGGAATAAATAAAGTGATTTAATTAATTTGAATCATACAATATATCTGTACTGGGTAAAAACAAGTTTTGCTCAAATAAATCGGGAATTTTTTTGGTACAGGCTCATTAAGTTAGTCATGTCAGCTACTAGGGATGCAACGATAGTTTTCCCATGATTCAATACATATCTTGATACATGAGTCACAATATCGATTCAATTTCAATATGTCTTAAGATGCAAAAAACAATCTCATGTAATTTTTTTTGCTAATGATTATAATATTAATAAAACATTACATACATTACACACAATACATTACAGCACAACAAAGTTATAGTTAAAGTTATAGTTTATATGTGACGTGTTTTAGTTCATTTGGTTCAATGATTTACAGCTCAGAATTTTTATTCAGTGAAAATAAGAATAGTGTTTTCTCTGGCTATTTTATATTTTATTTATAATATATTCAGTCTATTCTTAATATAGACTGTAGAGGTGTTAAACTTTCAGACTTGTCCTTTTTTGATGATGATTTGATGATTTATTTTTCTCCTCTCGCTGCGTCACACGCCTGTGCCCGAGCTGCTCTACCTCCAGCAGTGACCGACAGTCGCTCCTCCCACACTGCCCTCTACAGTCTGTGCTCTTACAGACACCCTGCGCTCTCCCATCCCCTTTCTGGGTACTTAAACTATGCAACTAAGCAAAAGATTGTGTATATCGCGTTGCGTGTGTATATACAAGTGCATTTGATTAAAGCCGATGTGAAGCCAGTAACGATTCTAAAGTATTTAAAAGTTAATATCTTTGTCCTTCCTGGGTCTATCAATGTGAAATTAAAAGTGAATTAAAGATAAAATCCACCTCTGTTAGAATATTTCAGCTGAAAGTCCCTATGGAGCGGTTTTCTTGCTGCATCTGAGGAGGACGCTGCGATAACTGTTTCAGTTTTGGACCAAAATAAATAACACAGAGCGCATGGAGGGACACGTGCATATCGAGCAAACGTGTATCGAATCATGAGACCAGTATCGAGCGGTTTGATATTATATCGAATATTGTTGTATCCCTATCAGCTGCACAGTGGGAATGTGAAGCCAGTGACTGAATCTGTTACGCCCAGTTTTGCCAATTCATATGGGAAACTTGATTCAGGAGCAAAGAGTGAACGGACAGTTTCCCTTGGCGTAACTTTTGTCCGTGTTTAGCTTGGCGTAAACTTTTCCTGTGTTTTTTCAGTGGCTGTGTTTATCTAACTGAAAAACTTGTGTCCTTACTGTGAGTGGGCTTTCTCCTGCTTGTTTCCATGGTGATGTTGTTCCTTTGGCTATATTCTTCCACATATCTCCATGAAGAATGTTCCGAAGTATGGTTTTAACTTTATTTTTCCATGGAATCGTGACGTGCTGCCTCCGGGACTGGACTTGTTTTGGTGGGATGGAACTTGTGGTAAATATTTATCATAGCTTTATATCATTTGTATCGCGTGTGGGAAAAAAGTAAAATGCAAGACAGTGAAGAGTTCTAAAACTAAATTCGCTCCTATAACTGCTAGTATCAAGATCTACATCGCCGAACACTATAGGTGACGTCACACTCCCTTAGTCCACTTCTTTATACAGTCTATGCTCGCAAGGAACTTTAAAGATCTTGTATTACACAAAATTGAGTCTTGTCAGCTTTAAACTGTGTTAGCATTTTCACAGCTATAAACAAGAGACAAGAAGGACAGTGCAATAATGTGCTGATTGACAGGGCATAAGGTTATCTGTTACTTAAGACTGAGTTGTTGTACAGTTGTAGGGAGTATTAACTCCTGTCTCTCTATAGTCTGGTGCAGTGGGTGAGTTGTTGTACAGTTGTAGGGAGTATTATCTCCTCTGTCCCTCTATAGTCTGGTGCAGTGGGTGAGTTGTAGGGAGTATTATCTGTCCCTCTATAGTCTGGTGCAGTGGGTGAGTTGTTGTACAGTTGTAGGGAGTATTATCTCCTCTGTCCCTCTATAGTCTGGTGCAGTGGGTGAGCAGGAGTGTCCATGATGGAGAGCAGTTTGTCCAGTGTCCTCCTGTCCCTCACTGTGACAAATGTCTCCAGCTCACAGTCGATCACGTGTCCAGATTTACGGATCAGTTTGTCAATCCGCCCAATGTCTCTTTTCCTGGTGCCGCTCCCCCAGCAGAACCACAGTGAAGTCCAGGGCGCTGGCCTCCACAGACTGGGAGAAGATCTCCAGGAACTCGCTGCACATAGTGAAAGACCTGAGCTTTGTCAGGAAGTAGAGTCTGCTCATGCTCTTCTTGTTCACTGCATTACAGTTGTCCCTCCAGTCCAGCCTGTTTTTTCTCATGGACGCCAAGGCACTTGTAGCCGTCCACTATTTCCACGTCATGGCCCTGGATGGTAAAGGACTTTTATTCATTTTAGATAAAATGTGAAAATAACATACATACAACTATATAGCAGACACAAGCGCAGTATGTCTTTAAGATTTGTCCTGTTCCTGCCTAAAAAAAAACTAAACTTTGCCAATACATGTACAGTTAAAATATCATGTTTATTTTGCATATTTACTGTCTCTGTTGTCTCTAAGCTTCTCATAATTCATTTACCATGACAAACTTCAGTGTATGTCTGCGAGATGGTCCTTTCATCCCATACAAGCTGTTCACAAGTGCCACTGGTATGAGAAAGCAAAAGCCGGCATATGGATTTGAGGACAGTTTTGAGTTGCCTTGGTAAATTATAAAGACGCCTTGGGAAAAAAAAAAAAATTGGATCTCACATCATTAAGAGGAAAGGATACACAACATATGCAAGATCCAATATGCTGCTTTCAAAGTGTTGGAGTGTTTGAGCTCAGATCTGGGAGTGCGTTCATAGGAAGTGTCTCACATGTACATCTGCTATGAAAACACAACTCCAATAGTTAAATGACGGCTCCGTGCTAACATAGTGCACTGGTATTATTGAGACTGTCTATTCTCTACAGAGGGCAGATTAGGAAAAAAAGGCTAAATGTTTCTTGCCTCATTACAAATATATTGTTTTGATACTTGGCCGCTGATGTCATCAACATTCCCTGGGGGTGTGATGCTAACTAAAGGCTCTGCTCTGTCTGAGGCTCTGTTTTTCAAGTTAGACTTTAATCTGTTTGTTTTAACACAATCTGGACATAAAGAACGTACCGTATATACCGGATTATAAGTCTGGAGTTCAAGTCGCACCAGCCAAAAAATGTACGTATAATGAAGAAGAAAAAAAAACCATAAGTCGCACTGGACTATAAGTTGCATTTTTGGGGGGAGACCAAGAACAGACATTTCGTCTTGAAAGGCAAGTTAGAGTAATAATAACAATAGATTACAGAACAGGCTGAATATGTGTCTGGTTTGTTAAAGTAACAACCTTTATGAACAGTTATTCAGAAAACTAAAGCTTAAACAACATAACAAGTTTACCAAACTCTCGATCTCACTCCAAATCACGAAATCCATTGAATTCTTCATCCTCGGTGTCACTTCTGAGCAACTCCGCCAACTCTAGCTAAATCTAGCTTTTAGCCCGCAATTAGAATTTTTTTGTTTTCTTCATTGCAGTTCGAGTGTCCTCTGCTTTTCCCCAGTCCCTCACAAGTTTCTCGTTCACTCCAAACCTTATTTCCGCTGCTCGATTACTGTTTTCGGCTGCATATTTCACCACAGGTTGTAATCTGCAGAATATGATGAACAGTTTATCTCCATGTGATAAAAGTTCTGATGCTAAATTAACATTAGTGAGTGGGATACGTCTGAAATCTTTGTTTTTTTTTTTTTTTTTCCTTGAGTTTTCTTAAAACTTTTTGGCAGTGTTTGCTAATGTGTGCATTGAGTCACCATGGTAACCACTAACATTCCACCATAGTGATACATGTAGAACACCCCCACAGAGTATGAGTAAGCAGCTCTTGAGGTCAGAACAAGTCAGCTGTGTACTGTCTGCATCTAGTAATAAAGCGTTTATTGTGCAATGATCAGCAATTGTGCTGTAAGCATGCTAGTTGTTAGTATACCATGATGAACTCTATGGCCTCTGAAAACTGTGAAAAGCACTTATAAACTCATGTGGAATAATTAAAATTGATTAGTTCTGTTTTTCACATTTTTTAATTTAGTACAGCGTTTTTAATTAAATAGTTACCTAACATGCTCTTTGTTCATTATGAATCTCTTACCTTGTGCAATCTGAAAATCCTAATTATTCACTGCGATAAATTACAGTCACAATTTTCAGAGGCCAGTCACGGTAATGCTAATGACTAGCATGCTAACTGGTGCACAGTTCCTGAGTATCTGACAGTAAAACACTTTGTAATTGGATGCAGACAGACACAAGATTAGGTCCACAAAAACGAGACAAGACGAGATTTTTAAAATGATTTATAATAAAATAATTGTGTGATCCTGTTTGCAGTTTTGGCCTAACATTTTGTACTTTAATATTTTTGTTGTAGTAGTAGTACATTCTTTTTGCAACCACAGCTCCACAAGAGATGTCATTTACCAGCCCTTAGCTCTTTTTGTCCAGTCCAGATGTAAACTAAATGGAAAACAGCCTCACGAGATACATTTCCTCGTGTGCATGATCTTGTGGCACGAGATCTTGTCCCATCCCTACTGCAGAATGATTTTGACCTCACGAGCTGCTTATACAGTGTATCTGTACTGACGCATGATAAGGTTTGCTTAAAATACATGGGGAAAATGTTTGCCCTTTCAAGAATCTATTTAGTTTTTCTCATTTTTGTGGTCTATCCTTTAAAGTACCCGATTTTGTGCAATTTTTTAAAATCATTTTAATTCGGTTAACTTAAAATGATGCTACATACCCTTATATAAGTTATTACTTGGATTACTACTTTGTACTTTTGGAGTAATTATGGTTTGATTTAAAAGTACCTCTGGATCAAGTGTTATTAAAGATGCATCGCGTAACTTTTCTGGTGGAGCGTCTGCCAGATTTCTCCATGGAGATGTTATTGCTTTGTCTGGAATGTTTCACAGTATGGCATTAAAATGTTTCTATTAGTATGGAGACCAAACCAGACTAAGTTACAGGTCAGATCTGTGGAGAGGCGACCCCGCACACAGTCAGAATGCCTGTTTTTCTAGGTACTTTTGAGCAGTAAAACCACCTGTGATTGAATAAATGTAAGGCAGAGCTGTTTAAAGTCATACTGTGGAACATTCCAGGCAGAGCAGTGACGTCTCCATAGAAACAAGCAGGTGACGGAGCCCAAACATTGATAAAAATGTATTCAGATCTTACCGTAAATGCTTAGTGACATCAGTTAGCTTCATGCTGACAATACCGACGCTTTTAATCTTTATGTTATTCAGAACCCCGACTGGATACTACACTTTATTTCCATTTGAAGAAGTACTACTCGGATCTGGCTACCTTCCTCCTAAGTGAAGATGAGGAGGGTGAGAAGAGAAGCTTTGAACTGCGTGCTCCGCTCCCTCGCCCTGGCTGCTTTCAGAGGGAGGTGACTACTGCTTGGCTTGTCAGTCTCCCATCCTGCCAAGCTCTCCACAGACCAAAGGTATGGACGCTCCACAAACAGAATTTTTAAATCTGGCCCGCATCAAAGACCTGAATAGGAAATCACCATCAACTGGAGTGAATGTCAATGAACTGTATAACACGGCCATTTTTACGGAGTCCAGGGTAGAGCTGGAGCTGAGCTGTCGTCACAGATACATGGACTATACTAGTAGGGGTAATGTGTAACTTTCCTGCTTGTCTCCATGGAGGTGTTGTTGCTTTGCCTGGATTGTTCCACACTATGGCATTAAACGCATTTATCTCCATGAACAGAAGTGGGTAGAGTAGCCAAAAATTGTGCTCAAGTATGATTCAAGTTACTTTAAAATTCTATTACTTAAGTAGAAGCAAGAAGTAGTGGGCCATGAAATTACGTAATTAAGTATTTTTTTTATTTTATTTTTTTCATGGCAGATGCTGATTGTTCAGAATCCAGAGTGTAGTGGACCAAACAAAAAAAAAAAAAAAAGGCAGAGACAAGGTATAAAAAATATGTTTAAATTTAATAAAATCAAATAAAAACGTAATTTAACAAAGGCTCAAATTAAGTAAATCATTAACAAAAATTCAGGCCCAACTGGAGTAACTTAAATCCAACTAAACAGAACAAAAACTAACCCCCAGACAGAGAACAGGTGCATTTAAATAGACGAGGGCGACTAAACTGAACACAAGAGAGCGGGAAATTACATTAAAAATTAACTAAAGCTACTAACTTAAAGTAACAAAAAGGCAAATACTTATAATACAGAAAACAAATGATAATAAAGTGACCTCAAACAAACTAACTTAGCAAAATTAACTAAACAGTGCCCCCCCCTTTGTTCAGCATCGATGGTCCTCCAAGACTCCTCTGCCCGGACACTCAAACAAAAAAAAAAACAAGTGTAAGTAAAAATTCAGACTCATAAACACCGAAAATTCGAAAATATAAGTCTAAATAAAGGATTAAATTCAACTATAACTTAATGAAAATGTAAATAAAATGAAATACTAACACTATGGAGTGGTGGCAGACGTATCCGCCACACAGAGCAACTGATAATTGATAAGCCGATATTTGTTGGGGCAATATGTGGGGCAGATTTTGATTATTTTCCCCAAATTATGTCATTTAAATTTACGACAAACTTGCCTACAGTCCATTTTTACCACAAGCCTTCTAGAGGGCTGTGTAGTCACATTTGGAGCGGTTATCTATGTTCAAATAAACTCTTTAGACAAAATATCGACCTTTGCTGGAGATTTAAAGGTGCATTGTGTAACTTTTCTGTCGGAGGCTCCGTTAAATGCTTTTCTCCATGTTTCACAGCATGATATTTATCTAGAGAAGACCAAACCAGACCAGTCAGAATGTCTGTTTTCAAGCTATTTTTGAGCTGTAAAACCACATGTAATCTAATAAATGTAAGGTAGAGCTGTTTAATGTCATATTGTGGAACATTCAAGGTAGACCAATGATAGAGCGATAAAAACAAGCAGGTGATGGACCCCCAGCCAAAAAGTTACCTAGTGCACCTTTATGACTGATAGCCAATTCGATAAAAAGTGCAAATATCGACCTGATGTACAGGCCAACCGATATATTATATTATATATCCAACCCTGGAAGTACTGCACTATTTTGATCTGTGTTATAATATTGTTTTTTCATCACAAACATACACAATAACAAAAACAGAAAGCCTATATTACCTCAGTATAAGGGTATGTAACAGTTGATATAAAAATAGCATACCTTTCTTTAAAAAAATATGAAATTTCCAACTTTTCATTATTGGTCAGACTCTGTAGGGAAATGAAGCCTCATACACTACACCACACTCTCAGATTGTTATAACGTGGTCCATTGCGCCACATATTGAATCACCCCACACCCAACAAGTCTTTGATGCTAATCCCGTCGCGCTGGGAGTACCATAGACGGTGTGTGGATGGCGAACCTGCCCAAGTCAGCCTTTGCACCCTGCTTAACAGGACCTGTAATGGGAGTATAAGAGCAATAATATGGGCAAGCAGATGGCAGCCTGCACCCCCAGTAACCCCTTTCATTTGGGGCTAACCAGGTGCTACAGTCCCCAGCAGCTGTCATCACACCACTGCAAAGGTTATGGAGCCAGGGCGTGTCAGCTCATAACCAAAACAAGCCATCATTTTGAATAGAAGAATAGTTATATAGTGTGGGAAGTGTTTAAAGGGGATGTATTTTGCGAAGTTACAGTGATGTAGCGTGAAGGGGTAGGCGGAAATCAGTGCTGCAATCTTGTTTCTTTTACTGAAAATAAACTTGTAACCACTGTAAGTTGTATTTAGTGATTCATGTGTGTTTGAGATCTAAAAAAGACAAAAAAAAAAAAATCTTGTGATGTCATTAAGTGGTAATACAGGAAATGCTCCACTGTGTTTTAAACTCCATACACCTTCACTAGAATTGTTTTGATCATTTCTGCTCTGGATTTTCCTGGCTTTGAAGTTACAGCTATTGTTTTAGCCTTATTGAAACTGCTTCACTCCTCAGCGCCCAAGCAGATAGTGGACTTTCTACTGACAATTTTGACTGTACAAAAGGCAAAAAAAAAGAGGCAAAAATAAATAAATAAATAAATAAATAAATAATATATATATATATATATATATATATATATATATATATATATATATATATATATATATATATATATATATAAAAGCCACAATTTAAGGTTGTCTAGAGGTTATTCTAGATTACTGAAGAGGAAAGCAGTGCAACGGACGGAGAATTTTAAGATTTGGGAATGCTAATAATAATCCATGATTACACAAACGTGTGAATGAAACAAAACACTACTCCAGGTCTGTTTTTGAGGAGGTAAGAACATTCTAACATGGCTAAAAGTGCACAGAAGTCAGTGTTGTGCAATATAGGGCCTTAAACACTCCTTTTTAGAGACTGTAATTTATTTATTTTATTTTGAAGCATGTGTCAAGGTTCACTTAGATCCTTACATTTCGATTTCATGTCATTCATATAGCAACATGTCCAAAAAGGGGGACACTGAATCTACTGAATCTAGTATCACTCTTGGAAATTTTTCCTGTATATTGGATTAAATTGATAGTTTAATTACATTTGCCACCTAAATGTTGCCTGGGATCCAGAATACACACTTTATACTTTACGAAGATGAATCTGTCTGGTCACCGGTGAATTTAGATGTTTTCATTTCGATGTTTCATGTTTTCGATGTTTTCAAAGGAAATATCACAGTGGGCTGTAAAACAGTGTGGATTTCTGCAGAATGAATGAGACAAGCATTCAACTCTGTTCATCTGAGGTGAGATAAATCTTCATTTGATCTTCGTTTCACATGCGTCACTAAAAAAAACAACAAAATCTGATTGCACGATCACGTTTATATCAGGCTTAAGACGCAACAGAGGGTGTGAGGATATTCAGAATTTTCTAGGTAAAATTAACTGCCTAAATTCACCAACGGCAGCTTAACAGGTTTTATGAACTGTACATTTTCACACAAGGAGGTAAATTGGATGAGGTTTTGGTCGAGCAGTTACTCCTGACATTGGTTTTCTGCACCAAAATGGACAAATACAGGATGTTCTGTCCACTGTCATGCATGGCTTTGGGTCACGTCAGGGGAACTGTCCATAAATTTAAGCCCGAAATCACTGAAAAGCGGCAGAGTCTCTCCCTCTTCGAAAGCAGCCATTCCCTGGACCGATAAAGGAGGCACTGACTGTGGAATCCTTCAAATTGAAACTCATAGCCTATCTATTTCTGTTGTCCACCCAGTGACCTCAGAGGTGTGGAGCTCAGCAGTCTGCACCAGCAGCCGGCCCAGACAGAGCAGGGCCACACAAACACTATCATTTATCATTTGTGAGCAGAATTGTTTTGTTAAAGGCCCATATTACGCTATTTTCTGAACTGTAATAATGCTGCTTCCTCATCAAAAACACACCTGGAGTTGTTTTGTTTCATTCACACATATTTAACGCAGACACTGCATATTTAGGCTGAGTTCTTCTCAAATGGAAAACACTTGTGATTAATTCATTATTAATTACTACATTTATATAGCGCCTTTCAAGACACCCAAAGACGCTTTACAGTTCATTGTTCATTGTTCGTTCACTCCACACTCAGTAGTGTCAAGCTACTGTTGTAGCCACAGCTGCCCTGGGGCAAACTGACAGAAGCGAGGCTGCCAATCTGCGTCATCAGCCCCTCTGACCACCAGCAACACTCACGCACTGTCCACTTTTTTACTAGGCAATGTAGGTGAAGTGTCTTGCCTAAGGACACAACATCAGTGTTTGTCACTGGCGCCCCCCTGTGGCACCTGGTGTTCCGTCTCCCATCCAAGTCCTACCCAGGCCCGGACCTGTGGAGCTTCTGAGATCTGACGGGATCTGCTTTGACAAGCCGGTATGGCCACGATGTTGTGATGTCATGTGGTAATACAGGAAGTGCTCCATTGTGTTTAAAAAACACCTTCACTAAAATGATTTGGATAATTTTCTGGAAACACACCAGTTTCAATGTGGTGTGGTGGGGCACTATAAATCATTTGTGCGTAGGACACCCAAATGGCTAATGACGACCCTGATGTCAAGTATTGTAATATCGATCCAATACCAATGAGTTCTGTATTAATACAATAGTTAGTATCTATATTTGGTCATCTCCCCATCACCAGTGAAGAAGCAGGGCTCGTTTTGAACAGGAAGTCAATGGAGCCTTTTCTATTATTAAGCTGCTTTAGATCAATATTGTGCTTTGCATTGAACAAAATGTCAAATCATGCTCATCTCCAAGGTTTTGGCTTTGCCTGGAATGTTCGTGAGTTCTGAGCACTCGGAGAAAGAAAACATCATAAACAGAAATAATGAAATAATTGGATTAGATGTCATCCATGCGTGTCTGAGTATTTTAGCCTGGACCCTTATGTTTAGCTGTAACATTCTGTTCATGCTCCTATACGACAATTCTCTATAAATATACAAAAACAGGATACAAAACTGTACACAATAACTGCAGTAGTTTCATTAGCGGGATGCACGCTGATTGTGTTGTGACAGTGCTCTGAACGGGGAGTGACGTAAGGCAGGGAGCAACAGGAGCCAAATCGAATTTTGTGAAACTTCACTGAAAAAAAAGGTTGCTGTATTTGTGTAAAAAAAAATGTGGAAAGCAGTTGCATAAAATAAAATTATGTTTAGGCTTTGAAACTTATTCCGATCCCCTCTACACATTTTTCTCAGAACATGAATGTCACTTTTTCTTGTTGATGAAATGTGATCATATCATGCTGAAAACTTCTATTTATCTTATGTTACCTTATCATGAAAATTTGCCTATTTTTTATGTATAATTTAACTCTGTCTACACAATTATTTTAACATGCAATGTCAAATACCCTTAAAGGGGTTTAAAGTAAAATAATTCAAAGTTTTCCGCAGTTGTGTGTTGTCTTAAACAGAATCAAACACACACAGGTCACAGGTACAGAGACACACAGTTTGGAGTTGGACAGTGTGAGGACTTATTCCAGTGAAGACACTGTGGTCTCTGTGGACACAGGAGTAACACATGATTACATTCTGATTGTACACATTTAAATATACTTAAAACACTTATTACTCTCTAATACAATAATGGACCAGAACAGAATCACATGAACATTAGAATTGTACCTGCAGAAACACTCTCCATGTGCTGCTTTTCTTCCTTCCAGGTAGGGCATCTGGTATAAAGTCCTCCTAGTGCCACATCACCCTGTAGAAACACATGATAAATATTCATTAGGAAGTATATGTTGAAAAAATATAATTCTTTTAAAATAATTTTATTTTTAAGAATTATATTTTATTGTCTGTGTTTTGTTGGTCCTCAAACATCTACCTGTTTTCTGAAAGATACAGATTTTTATTTTGTTTTAGTCTTTTTATTTGAACGGTTGACCATCACTTTCAGAATGGTGCAAAAAACGACTAACATCAGCTCTAACAACAGCTGCAGCAGAGCTCTGGATATCACTGTTTGTTTGTGGAAGACTCTGGAAGCAGCACATTCAAATCTTAGGACAACTGTCCCACTCTTGTAGATGGACAGTCAAAAACAGTTTGTCTCATGGAAACAGTCCTCACATTAACTCAAAATTCAAATAAAACACCACAAACATGTTTTAACAATGAACTACATTCTAGGCCAGAGAAGCAGATCAAATCTCTGAAAAGTTTTACCTTCAGATCAGCTGTGACAGTCCTCCTGGACACACTGCAGTGTCCTCTGCTCCTGTAACTGTCCTGTGTCCTGAGTGTGTCCTCTGCTCCTGGACCTGTCCTGTGTCCTGAGTGTGTCCTGTGCTCCTGTAACTGTCCTGTGTCCTGAGTGTGTCCTCTGCTCCTGTAACTGTCCTGTGTCCTGAGTGTGTCCTGTGCTCCTGTAACTGTCCTGTGTCCTGAGTGTGTCCTCTGCTCCTGTAACTGTCCTGTGTCCTGTGTGTGTCCTCTGCTCCTGTACCTGTCCTGTGTCCTGAGTGTGTCCTGTGCTCCTGTAACTGTCCTGTGTCCTGAGTGTGTCCTCTGCTCCTGTAACTGTCCTGTGTCCTGAGTGTGTCCTGTGCTCCTGTACCTGTCCTGTGTCCTGAGTGTGTCCTCTGCTCCTGTAACTGTCCTGTGTCCTGAGTGTGTCCTGTGCTCCTGTAACTGTCCTGTGTCCTGAGTGTGTCCTCTGCTCCTGTAACTGTCCTGTGTCCTGAGTGTGTCCTCTGCTCCTGTAACTGTCCTGTGTCCTGAGTGTGTCCTCTGCTCCTGGACCTGTCCTGTGTCCTGACTGTGTCCTGTGCTCCTGTAACTGTCCTGTGTCCTGAGTGTGTCCTGTGCTCCTGTAACTGTCCTGTGTCCTGAGTGTGTCCTCTGCTCCTGTAACTGTCCTGTGTCCTGTGTGTGTCCTCTGCTCCTGTAACTGTCCTGTGTCCTGAGTGTGTCCTGTGCTCCTGTAACTGTCCTGTGTCCTGAGTGTGTCCTCTGCTCCTGTAACTGTCCTGTGTCCTGAGTGTGTCCTCTGCTCCTGTAACTGTCCTGTGTCCTGAGTGTGTCCTCTGCTCCTGTAACTGTCCTGTGTCCTGAGTGTGTCCTCTGCTCCTGTACCTGTCCTGTGTCCTGAGTGTGTTCTCTGCTCCTGTACCTGTCCTGTGTCCTGAGTGTGTCCTGTGCTCCTGTACCTGTCCTGTGTCCTGAGTGTGTCCTGTGCTCCTGTAACTGTCCTGTGTCCTGAGTGTGTTCTCTGCTCCTGTACCTGTCCTGTGTCCTGAGTGTGTCCTCTGCTCCTGTAACTGTCCTGTGTCCTGAGTGTGTCCTCTGCTCCTGTAACTGTCCTGTGTCCTGAGTGTGTCCTCTGCTCCTGTACCTGTCCTGTGTCCTGAGTGTGTTCTCTGCTCCTGTACCTGTCCTGTGTCCTGAGTGTGTCCTCTGCTCCTGTACCTGTCCTGTGTCCTGAGTGTGTCCTCTGCTCCTGTACCTGTCCTGTGTCCTGAGTGTGTCCTCTGCTCCTGTACCTGTCCTGTGTCCTGAGTGTGTTCTCTGCTCCTGTACCTGTCCTGTGTCCTGAGTGTGTCCTCTGCTCCTGTAACTGTCCTGTGTAAAAAAAAGTCATGTTATTGTTGTCAAATATTATGGGGAATATAGCATTTTCAAAACAATTAAAGGTAACATGGTGATCTACATATGTTGCGTGTTCGCAGTTAATACCCCACATTTTTGCATGACACGTCCCCTTTAAAAGCTGATAGGAAAAAAAAAAAACCCTCCCCCAAACTAAATGATCTCCCAGGGACAGGAGATCAGCCCGCTATAACGACGATCTAAATATAGTTCCCAATTCTTATTATGATTGGCTGACATGAGACGTTGGCACCGCTGGTTTTTGCCATTTCACAACAAAGCCCCGATATCCAGGTTTGTCCTTTATGCTCAGGTCTCATTATCATCTTTGGCTGCCTCAGACACTTAAATTTAATTAGCTTGAGGTTACCTTTAGAAACGATATGCAGATGACATTGCAGTTTAAGCACAGCCACATGTGCAAGGAGTTTGTGATAAAGTCATACTGGGTTTTTTTTTATTGGTTGTCACTAGAGTTTTAATTATCGTTGTGGTTTTAATTGTGGTTAGTCACTTAAGTCTCTTCTTTCACGGATGTTGAAGCGCGGCATGAGAAACAACTGTCTGGGATAGTCAGAGGCAGTTCCAAACATGTCTGAGAAAGAAAATTGTCTGTCCTGGTAGTTGCTTTCTTTTCGGTTTCATCCCCCAAAAATAAAATTAAAATGAAAAAAAAAAGTCAGCGTTAAAGGGCCTTATATTATACTATTATGTTGTTCCCTCATCACAAACATACCTGGAGTTGTTTTGTGTGTATGTTTTACTACAGGAAGTGCTCCACTATGTTTTTAAACTCCATACACCTTCACTAAAGTAATATGGATAATTTCAGCTAAATATCTACTAAACTAAAGGTAAAAGGTAGCTGTTAACTTTAAAATTAGTGTTTCGTGGCATCATAAGGTGGGAGAGAGCATTTTGAGCTTTGGAGAGGTAGACAGACTAATAATTAAACAAAACACAACCCCGGGTTTGTTTTTAATGAGGTAACAACATTATCACACGGCTTAAAGCTCACAAGAGTCAAATTTGCATAATATAGGAGCTTTTTTTTTAAATGTTTGAATCATATCACCTGTGGCAGTGGTTCTCGGTGACAAATACTGTAGGTGTGTGTACAATTCACTGCATGGAGTAAAATGTTTTCTTGAATTAAGACGAAATAAAAAGATTATAAAGGAGAGTGACTCAAAAGGTGTACAGAGCTCATCCGACGATCAAGGCGTTGGTAGTTCAATGTCCGCTCGCTCCAGTTTATTAAGCTGTGTCCTTCGGCAACACATCCTTTTACTCTGTGAAGTTGCACTCAATAGCAGTGAGGGTAATTACAAAGTATTTAAAAGGCGCTGTACCGGATTATTACCGTTATAAAAATGTAATGTGACAGTTTGCAGTGGTCCAAAGTTATTCCTCACTTACCTTATGCATTACAGGTTTCCTTAATATTTACCGCGATGAGTTTATAAGCACTTTTCACATCTTTTAGAGAACAAAGCAGAGATTTGCAATAATGGTAAAGCTAACAACAACTAGCTTTAAAATTAGAATTGTAATTAGACCTCAAGAGCTGCTTATACAATATATCTGTACTGCGGGAAATACATGGGAAAAAGATCAGGTATAGGACTTTTAAGTGTATTTCATTAGTATGTTCATAAAGGCTACGAGTTATGATATTTCTTCGTCACATCAAACATGCCTGGAGTTGTGTTTTGTTTCATTCGCACATGTTGAACACACAAACCCTGAATATTTACGCCGAGTTCTTCCCTCAAACTGAAAACACTGTTCCACCTTGCGATGTCATGTGGTAATACGGCTCCCCTTTGTCTTTAAACTCCACACACCTTCACTAGAATCATTCGGATCATCTGGAATTGACAGTCTCTACTGAACAAAAGGTAAAACGTAGCTGTTAACTTGAACTGCATTTTGAGAATTATTAAAACACGTGAGAACGAAACAAAACACAACTACGGGTGTGTTTTTGATGAGGTAACAACATAAACAACATAACGCGGCCAAAAGCTCATGATAATCAATTTTGTGGAGCACAGAACCTTTTAAGCTGATTTACTTTTCATGCTAATTACACATTTTATAACATCACTGACTTCTATGTTAATGAAATGCTTCTTTCTTCTCAGCATCTATTCCTCTTAAAGAGAATCATTTAAAGTGCAAGAATTTATTATGTCAGAATAAATCGCTACAGAAGATTTTAATCAGGATTCGCTACATTAAATTTAATAAGCAAGTCTTTTGTGTGATGCGCCATTTCACGCTGATATGATTAGATTAGACTGTAAACTACAGCTTTTTTCTATTTAAAGGGCCCATATTGCGGTATTTTCTGATCTATGTTATAATACTGTTTCCTCATCAAAAACATACCTGGAGTTGTGTTTCATTCACACGTTTAACACACAAACCCTGCATATTTAGGCTGAGTTCTTGTCTCAAATGGAAAACGCTCTGTTCCACCTTGTGATGTCATGCTTCACTGTGTTTTTAAACTCCACACACCTTCACTAGAATCATCTGGATACTTTTCAGCCCTGAAAGTTCCAATCTCTACTGAACAAAAGGTAAAAAGTAGCTGAAAACTACCGCTTCATGACATCACAAGGTGGAACAGAGCGTTTTGAGATTTGGAGCTTTACTCAAACACGTGTGAATGAAACAAAACACAACCCCAGTTCTATTTTTGAGGAGGTAACAACATTCTGACATGGCTAAGATCTCACGATAGTCAATTTTGCGACCTTTTGAGGAACCTTTGCTCTACCTCACTCAGTTCATTGCATTCAAAGGTACAGTGTGTATTTCTGGATATGGCACATGACCTGCATAATTCCACGGAAAAAGAGTTAAAACCATATTTTGGAATTACATTTTGTGCCATACTGTGGAATATTACAGCCAAAGGTAGTTGCTTCTTTGTGATTTGTGTTTTTTTTTTTTTCTTTTAATGTTTGGTGATATCATTCAGTGGTTGGAACACTGAACATCTCTTGGCCTCTTTCTATAATATCCCTCATTTTTCGTCCAATACATGGCGATGTTGATCATTTTTTTTCCGTCGTCGTAACTTAATTTAAGCCATTATGCTGCCCCAGTTACAGAAAGTGAATTGGTCCTTGTAAAATGGATGTAGGTGCCTGTACCAGATTTTTTATTTTAATTTTTTCCCCTCATAATAGATATATTGCATAAGCAGCTCATTTCATAATTATGAAGTGTATGGTTAGCATTTTTTTATTTTTATTATTATTATTATTTTTTTTTAGCATTACTGTGATGGTCTGAAAATTACGAAAAGCTCTTATAAACTCATCGTGGTAAATATTTAGGACGCTCGGCTATGTTTTTTGGCAAGTGGACCACTGCAAACCACTTAAAATAAACTAGTTCTGTTTTTTAACTTTTTAAGACCGTAAAAATCTGGAACACTGCCTTTAATTTAGATATAAAACATGTTTTGCTTCATTGCTGGTGATGGCAATTAGCATAAATATGATACTGACAGAAATAAACTTATCAAAATGTAAGATTAAGATATTACAAAACTGACTTTTTTTTTTATTCTCACGCTGTCTTTCTAAAAATACACATAAGCCAGCCTCAGCTACCATGTTTTATTTAGAGCCAGCGTGCATTTGAGGTTCTCTCTGAAGACATCAAATGAACTTGTCAAGAGGAGAGAGGGCCGTCATTTTCCTTTTCAGTTTGATGGATTTAATATGGTGGATTTGAGTCACGGAATTAAATCTAGATGTTCAACACTTTAGCGGATGAAATACAAGAAATGAACAGTGTTAGGAATGACAAGTAACTAAAAACATGTACAGAATATACGTATTAAGGGTGCAAGTTTTGAGTAAATGTGTAACGGCGCAGCTACATTTTCATTCGGTTGTATTCAGAAAAATATCGGAAATCAGTTACTAACTGATACTGAAACTAGTATCGAAACTAGATACTAAATTGAGCAGGTATCGATACTAAAAAATCATATTCACAGGACAGAATTGAACCTTTCCTGAATAGTTTTAGAATGATCTTGAGTATCAGAATAATTATACAGATGTAAGGCTACGTGGGAATATAAAGAAAGTACAATGATTTAATGTTAAAAATCACATTCAATTGTCTAAATACAAAGTTGTTTTTTTTAAATTATTATTAACGTGGTATTGGAATCGGTATTGAGTATCAAGTCTATTCCTTGGTATCGAAATAGAGTTTGAATTTTTTTGCATCATGACAGCACTATTCAGAATACAGTTACTTTCCTAAAATCAAAGGCATAGATTTGAGTATTTGATCACAAAATTTTGACTTCAAACTGCACATAATTAGTGACAGGAAATCCATAAGAAGCTGTGAAACATACAGAAAGTAGTTTTAACCCTATGTTGTGTTTTTAATAGGGCTGTAGTCCGCTGAATAAATTCTTGATCGACTAAAGACCAAGAATGTCCTGCCGATTGATTGATCGACTAAAAAGGAAAGCAGTCAAAACTATTAAGTATCTCTGTGTATCTGACCCAAACTGCACTGCACAGGAGTTCATGCAAAAAACTACTACTATTTATGCAGAGAAAGTACTACAAAACAATGTATTTATATAAAGACAGATTAAATTTGTGAGTTTAATCTGTTTTTTTTAACATATAAAAACCAAAAAGTAACAAATCTTCAGATAACTCACTCACAAACTAATCTCTGTTTTCTGTTGTTATCCCATATAAATCCGTATAATATAAATAAAATGGTTAATCAACAAATTTTTTTAGACTAAAGGACTACAACTCTGTAGTTTTACACTATAATTTAAATGCAACCTGGTGTAAAAGTATTCAAAGTATTCAGAATACAGTACTCTGATTGAACCATGTAAGGGAATACACGTGAAAGATGCATTGTGTAACTTTTCTGGTGGAGGGTCCGTCAAATGCTTTTCTCCATGGCGATGTTATTCCTGTGTCTGGAATGTTTCACAGTATGACTTTAAACCTTTCTATCTTCCTGGAGACCAAACCAGACCAAGTTAAAGGTCAGATCTGTGGAGAGGCGACCCCGCTCACAGTCAGAACGTCTGTTTTTCTAATTATTTTTGAGCTTTAAAACCACCTGTAATTGAATAAATGTAAAGTAGAGCTGTTCAATGTCACACTGTGGACCATTCCAGACAGAGCAATGACATATCCATAGAAACAAGCAGGTGAAAAGTTACATAATGAACCTTTAATTCAGGTATTCCGTATTCTGTCACTAAATACATTTTCAAAGTGTTCTTCCCGTCACTGGAAATGAAGCACTAAAGACAGTTTAGACAGACCGAAGTCCTTGATGGTTGAAACTGTCCAGAACTCATTTGACTTCGTAATAAAGAGAATGGTTGGGTAGTTAAATCCCTTATGATGGCAGAGTAGTTAGTGCTTGCCCCCCAGCGAGGAGGTTTTTACGAGGTGACTCTAAATTGCCTTTGAATTAATGTGAGTCCCATTTTTTTGTCAGCGCTGCCACTGACTGACAAAGGTGGATAGAGTAGCCAAAAAATACTGAAGTAAGAGTACTGTTACTTCAAACTCAAGAAGAATAAAAATGTATTTGGTGAAATTACTCTTAACGTAAATAATTGCACAACTGTCTAGACAAACCTGTATTTTTAAGTTAACACAAACTATTAAATAATGATAAAAATCTAGTATTTTCTAAGGATAAACCACAAAAATGAGAATCCTTTCAAAAGTGCAAGAAACACAAATGTTTAAATAATGTATTACTGTCATAAAGCTTTTGTTACTTGTAGACATAATCACAGTGGGAAGATTACCCAAAACTTTTACTCAAGAGATACTCAAAAGTACTGTTACACTGTCAAATATACAGTATTTACTCAAGTAGGAGTGAAAGTATGAAAGAACTACTACTTTGAGAAGTGCAATTACATTAAAGATGGGATACCCAACTTTAGTTTGTTTAGAAAAAAATTAAATAAAAATAAAAATCAGACCACGATGTCTATGTGACAAAAATATAGATAGAAATCAGATCTTAATACCTCCTCCTTTCTCAGTTTTGAATACCTACTTCCTCCTACAGTGTTTAAAACTGGTAATGCAAGTTACTAAAATAAATGTTCTTGTCTATTACCCATATTTGCAAACTGATAACTGCCCAGATTGTTTCCAGCCTCACTCATTTTCTTCACCAAAGCAGAAGCAGCATATGGGTTGTGTTTTTTATTTTTTTATTTTGTATTTCTTTGTCAAAACTTCAGATGGAGTTTCCTCTTTTAATCTTTCTATGTGGTGCCTTCTATTACTTCTTGTTATTTTTAAATATGTGAAGTTTTGATGTGAGCAACAGACTTAACTTGGATTTTCGGTCAAATACATCGGGTAGAGAACCTTTAAATTCTCAGCTGCTCTTTGTCGATTTTAAAATACAGTCTCCTTTAGAATGTTTTGAGAAATTACATGAACACAACCTACGCACTAACCATTGCCTTTCTTTACTGTAAAAAGCATATAGTACTATAATTTAAGTAAGACTGAAACTCATTCTTCCAAGTTACTGTCACGGCTTTCACAAGTGTATTTTAAAAGCTCATATACAAAGTCAAAGTTAATTAGAAACAGCGTGACGGTGAGTTCGTGCTGTATCTTGTTGCCAAGTTTAAACAATGGACCACCGGTCATATTGTGAGGGCATATTTGGGTTGCTCAATAATTCTTGCTTTAGAGCTGTGGAGGGGAAATAAATTGTCCAACCTTTCTAACAAAGATCAATGGGGTGTTTCTGGGTCAGTGTGATTGTGCTCCAGAGCAGCAGTGACTAGGCACAAGCAGTTTGTGAAACAGATTTGGAAATATGAATGCTTCAGTGGATGGAGACTTTGCCCTTGGCTGTTCAGAACGCAGGGATGAGTGATGGCCTTGAAATCTGTACTTTTGTAAGAGTACTGGTCCTTTAAAATATTACGTAAAACAGAGGTGGGGAGTACTCTGTCACATTTACTTGAGTACATTTTTTTTAAAATACTTTTCTAGCAGCGTACTTTTACTTCTGTCTGGCTAATATTTTTACTGATGTAGCAGTACTCTTACTTGAGTAAAAGATTTGCTTCCTCTTCCCACTGTAAGTAACTCTACAAGTGACAAAAGCTTTATGTTGACAAAAAATGATTTGAACATTTGTGTTTCTCACACCACTTCTTCAGATATAATTTTTTTATTTTTCTCATTTTTGTGTCTAATCTAATACCAGATACCAGAAAATACCAGATTTTGTGAATTATTTAGTAAATTGTGTGTAAAACAGGACCTTTAAGCCGCAGTACATAAAAATTGCACTTAAAAGTACTTTCACTTTTATTCTAAATTAGTTTCCAACATTGGTCTCTAATGAGAAAGGTTATTACATCTACTACTGTTACTTTTACTACTTTTAACGGATTGATTACCTTTAATCAGTTGCTTTAACTGGAAGTATTTTCACAAACATCCAATACGCAGTACATTATTTTGGCTACAACCTTGTAGGATTTGTTGTACCTAACCAAAGATTTTTTAATTTGAAAATGACAGAATTTGCCCAATATTTAATCTCATGTCCCTGATCACACCAATAATCAATAGACAAACAGTTCATTAAAGATGCTCTTTCAGCAAATGTTATTTCACTTGACATTTTATTTCTGCTTCAGTAATTATCATTAGGGTGACAGTAGCTCAGTTGTTTGAGCGTTTTTCCACTAATCCAAAGGTCGGTGGTTCAAATCCCGCTCTTGATACATCAAAAACATCACTGGTCATGATCATCATTATGTCATTATCATAAATCATCACTGGTAGAGCCGTCAGATCCACTGATCCACAGGTTGGCGGTGCGATTCCAGCTCCCACAGATGAATGCTTTTGTTGTGTCTTTAGGCAAGACACTTAGCCCATCTCGCCCCCAGTGTCTGCGTACACTGGTGTGTGAATGTGTGTGTGAATGGGTGAATAAAGCTCTTTGAGTGGCTAGAATCTGAATCTCTGTGGTTAAATGTTCAGCAGTGTGACATAAAGCACAGACGATTACAATTACATTAACAAACACTGCCAGAAAAGTTTTTAGATCAAAAAAATGAAAAATCGATCTAAACAACACATTTTCAGGAGCCTGTGGTCAGTACGAGGGTTCATGGTTCTGTTGTTCGTGGTGTTTCATTTTCAACAAAAAGGTGACAGTAATTAACTAAAAAACCGTTGGCTAATGCTGGCTCGCTTGTGACTCTAATGTCATTTGAGCGGGACTTGTTTAACAGCACAAATCAGCTCACCTCTTGTAGTTCCACCTAAAACAGCTCTTTCTGTTCCGATTGTGTTAAAATAAAGCTCAGATTAAAATCTAACAAGCCTCAGATAGAGCCGTGCTTATAGCTAGCATCACGCCCCCAGGGAATGTTAATGACGTCAGCTGCAAAGTATAAATTCTGAAGTAGTAGTACTCTCACTTGAGTACAGCCACACCTATTTTACTAATATCAGTTATGTTATTTTATACACATCAGCTGCTGCAGTTTCTATTTTCTCGAGCAGCTGATGAATGCGTATAGAGCTCCATTATACGGCAGCTGCTAACGCTACAATTACTCCTACTCCAACTTCTCCAACTAAATAATTTACTCCAACAATGTGCTTATAAAAATGTATTTCCCGCAACTCTCACTGCATTTGTGAGAGATTCAAAAACATACCTTGACACTCACCATAACTCATCCTTGCCTCTTTGTTACCGAAAACAATGGGCCCAAATACACTGGTAAACTAAGAATGTGATTTATAGAAAAAGAGGAGGATTTCTACCAAGAATGTTTTACAGAGTATTATTTGATGAAAGGTTGCCTATAGTTCTCATACTTGGCACACTTACCTTGAAACTTTCTGCACATCTTCTGTGTGTCTTATCCTTGTACTTTGCTTTTGTGAAGAACACCTACACAGCAGGTCCGACTTCCTCCATGTGTCTGACCCTTGGCGCCCGTCTTTTCCTTGCAAAGATGAACCAATCAGAATGACTATTCTTTTTTCAGTTGTGTGGAACTGTGACTACTGTTACTACCACCACCACTGCCAGGGACGGATTGGCAATCTGTGCGTTCTGGAAAAGCCCAGAACGGCCGTCCGGTCTACGGGACACTAATACGATAATTTGTCAATTAGTCAAACATGGGCCTACATTCTTTAAGTCTAAAAGCAAGAAAGAAGCGCAAGGAGAAAGGTGGATGGCTGAAGCTGAGAGACAAAAGAGCAAAGTTATTGGAAAACAAAGCATCCAAATGGAGCTTTTCGATCAAAGTGGTGCCTTGTTTTAAAATGTTGAGAAGGAAAATGCCTTTAGGCCTTCCAATCAAAGCCGACTTTGTTCTTTTAGAGTGCACCTACATTATTATTTATTAAATGTCATTAATGGCAAAGTGAAACGGGGACCACATCAGTCTTTCTTCCAGGTTTGCCATTTAAAGGTCCAATATTACACAAAATTGACTCTTGAGAGCTTTAAGTCATGTAAAAATGTTGTTACCTCATCAGAAATGTACCTGGAGTTGTTTTGTTTCATTCACATGTTTGAATAACTCTTTATTATTAGTCTCTCTACATCTCCAAAGCTCAAAATGCTCTGTTCCACCTTGTGAAGTCATGAAGCTGTAGTTGTACTGTAGCTGTACCTTTTACCTTTAGTTTAGTAGTGATGGGAAATTCCAGAGCTGAAATTATCCACATGTGTGAAAGTGTATCGAGTTTAAAAACACAGTGGAGCACTTCCTGTATTATCACATGACATCACAAGGTGGAACAGAGTGTTTTCTGTTTGGAGAGTTTGTGTGTTAAAAAAATGTGTGAATAAAACTTAAAGCCAAAGTACAGTGCAACAGTAGCTCAGTCGGTAGAGTGATCTGAGGGTTGGCGGTTCGAATCATCGAAACATTTTTGGTCAGATCCATTAACTTAAGGTTAGTGGTGCGATTCCAGCTCCCACAGATGAATACTGTTGTTGTGTCCGTGGACAAGACACTTAACCTCCCTCGGTATCAGTATCGGAACAGAAAAAGCTGGATCGGTTTATCCCTGATAGAAACCAAATGATGATTCACCATGTATCCAATTACTTCCACTACTGCAGTATTCGTAGTGAAGGCAGACACCCCGAATACTGCGTTTTTAGCCAACTCCTGCGGACTTCAACCACTCTCTCCTCTCCCTCCCTCTCCCTTTGCTTTCCCCCTCTTCTCTCTCCTCTCCTTCCCCTCTCTCTCCCTCGCTCCTCTCCCACACTCTCTCCTCCCTCCTCTCCTTTCTCTTTCCCCCTCTTTCTCCTCTCCCTCGCTCTCTCCTCTCTTCCTCCATCTCTCCTCTCCCTCCCTCCCTCTCCTTTCTTTTTCCCCCTCTTCTCTCTCTCCTCTCCCTCTCTCTCCCTAACTCTCTCTCCTCTCCCTCTTCTCTCTCCCTCTCTCACCCTCTCCCTCGGCTCCTGCTCTCTCCTTGAAAAGATGAACTAATTAGACTTGGTAGGCCCCGGAACGGCTCGCTTTTCTCTCTTTTGGCAGCCGTTGTGTGGAAGTGGGTGTTAGAATCGCGGTGAGAGTTGTGACTGCGATCTTTGTGGGAGGGAGGAGATGCGCTTCTGACTGGATTTCAAGCTCCCTTTTGAAGTCGTAAAATTCCTTGTGTTACTCTTCCAAAAAAACGTGTCCCTTGTACCTGACAGCCAAGAGTTCTCCGTCATGCTTTCTGAATGAGTAGCATCAGAGCTGGTTGGAGCGAAAAGTTAAGTACTGCGCGCTTTTTTTGGTCTTCATTAGAAATGTATGTAAAAGCTCAAGATTCCATACAGTAATGTTGCAGAAATCCAATGTTTGTATATGTAAAGGTTTGTACAGTATAGGGTTGTCAAGAGAAGTGAAAATCAGATACTAAAGTTAGTATCGAAACTAGATACTCTTTTGAATTAGTATCGATACTAAAAAAAGTCACATTCGTAGAACAAAAATGTACTTGGGAACGTTACTGTGATGCTCTGAATTCATCAAGGTAAGTGAGGCACAAACAGTTTAAATTTATTTTAAGACAGTAAAATCAGGTAGAGTGCCTTTTATAACCCATCTTGGCTATAGAAGATAAAAACACACACGCTTTTCTTATTGTGAGAGATGTCGCCTCTACACAGATCTAACCAGTAACTGTAGAACATTCTAGGGAATAACTTATCCATGGAAACAAACAGGCAGAATACCCTACTACCCCACACCAGACGTGGGGCCTGGGCTGTGTGGTGTCTGTGAAATGAAGTTCAGTTTTATCAAAGTTACTTAAAGGTGCACTGTGAAACTTTTTGGTTGAGGGTCCGTCACCTGCTTGTTTCTATGGATACCATTTCTTTGCCTGGAATGTTCCACAGTATGACATTAAACAGCTTTAACTTACATTTATTCAATGACATGCATTTTTTTAGCTAAAAAATACCATAAAAAAACATTCATTCTGACTGAACGGGGTCGCCTCTGCACAGATCTGACCTGTAACTTGGTCTGGTTTGAAGAAAGAAAAGGTTTAACGTCATACTGTGAAGCATTCCAGACAAAGCAATAACATCTCCATGGAAAAAAGCATTTGACAGACCCTCCACCAGAAAAGTTACACAGTGCACCTTTAAGTAACTGTAACTGAGCACTATGATGAAAACTGTGCTGATCATTTTCCACTTTCTAAGTTTAAGTGCGCTCAGATTCTGCCAGTACATGTTGCCATTTACTCGTTCGATCCTTGAATTCCTTCTGGGGCCAATCAGCGAAAAAAGTGGAACGCGCCAATTAAATAAGTCATATCCCTCCGTTCTGAAAATCTCATTTGGTCTTCATAGGCAGGGCTGGCCTGAGGCTTAGGCAAATAAGCAGCTACTTCAGTCCACAAGGGGGACCTTTAAAATGCACATGCTTGTAATCCTTATGGGTTATCCTCCAATTTAAGCTGGTGCTTCAGAGAGAGAGAGAAGAGGGAAGACACAAGAGAATTATGCGTAATTATAGCTCAGCGGTAAATCTGTAATATTATTTTAAATTGGAGCATAGGTGAATGGGTTAGTTTTTAACCAATATTCAGTAAAGCAGAAATATTACTATATCATTAAATTCAATCGCGTGTCTGATTTATTTAATAGACTGCTGTGGCTCTATGGTGTGATTTTAATACTAATCATGCCTTGAACTTGTAATGTGCGTCACAGGCCTATCAAAACCTCTCCAAGTCGTACACTGCAGTCATTATTCATTTCATATTCGGAGGTGGTAATCTAACTCTGTAGCCACGGCTGCCCTGGGGGAGTGAGGCTGCCAATTTGTGTTATCAGCCCCTCCGACCAGCTCCTGTCACTCACCACATTCATACAAGGTGCAAGGTGTTTTATTATTATTATTTTTTTTAGAATACCAAAATGTGTGCAGATCTACTGGCGTACGGAGTTGTAGGGAATATTTTCAGGATATTTTATTATTGAAAACTGAAAAAAAATATATATATATTGAAGAAATGTTCTGCTGTATTTCAAAATTAGTTTAAAAAAGTTAAGTCAGTGTCTGTAATGAAGTGCAATTCACAATGAAATACTTTACTATAACCTGCTAGCTATGTTTCTATACAGTAACTATTAAGGAAAACAAAAAGTACAAAATTAATTGTGTATTTTAAAGCTATGTTTTCACTGCAATACAATATCTACCAAATAAAGTGTGAAATATGGTAACAGAGGGCTTCTAAATGCAGAATATTTACAAATAAAACGTATTATTGATGGAAATTAGATATAGTGTATGCTTTTTTAACATTTTGACGCAACAAGGTCTTTTCGGATCTGGTTAAAGGTGCTGTACCTGATTTTTTTTCTGTCTTAAACGTGAAACACAAAACTGGTCCATTTTAAACGATTTGCAGTGGTTCAAAGGTATTGCTCACTCACCTATGCATTCCAAACATCGTAAAAGTTTATTTATTAAAGCTTTTCATACTAATGGACACTTCCTGATTATCGGACAATAAAACACTTTATAATGGGGTTCTGGCTATGAAATTTATGCCGCTAGAGGCGCTGCGAGCGTAGAGACCGGAAGTGTCGTTGCACAATACAGATGCACCATTGATTTTGTACAGACAATTTCAGTCACGCTTCATTAAATTCAACATATACTAATAATGTCTAATAATATGTCTAATAATGATGCTTTCAAGGTATGTAATACGGCTCATTAGCATTTTCGGGATCTTGGTTGAAGCATGTATATCACTGTAAGTCGTAAAATCTGGTAGTGTCATCCAGTATTCTCTTGCAGTTTCATCATCGGCCTCTGTAATACACATTTGGTCCAGTGCTTCGAGTCTGCAAAGTGTGTACCCGTGTACTAGAAGCAAACAAATATACAGTATTAAATATACACAAAGATAAGCATGCCTTTCAATAAGTTGGCATTTTCGGCCAGACACCAACTTTCCCCTTCTCTTCAACTCCTCCTTTAATAAAACTAACGTCCACGACCCATATTTTGAAGCCATTTTCCCGTGAAGTATTTATCATTGAAGTAAATGGCAATGGAGGGACACGACGCTCACTTCCGGTCGCTATGCTCGCAGCGCCCCTAGCGGATGTTTTGTCGACAGTACCCCATTAGATGGAGACAGCATGCAGCAGATATATTTTTACCTCAAGAGCTGCTTATACAATATATCTGTACTGGGACAAGACAAATTTAGCTCAAATACATGGGGAAAAAAAAAAGACCTTAAAAGTCTGATTTTTTTTTGTTTGTTTGTTTGTTTGTTTTTAAGTCCTAATAATACAATTACAGCCTGGCCTCTCACTATCTCACCGACCTCCTCCGTCAGCACTGTCCCACCCGCCGCCTCAGATCAGCCCATGCTGACCTCCTCACTCCCCTCATCAGGACAAACCACCGGACCTTGGGGGACCGAGCCTTCGCCGCCGCCGCCCCCCTCGCTCTGGAACTCACTCCCACAATCCATCAGGAACTCGGACTCACTGCAGCACTTCAAATCACGACTCAAAACTCACCTGTTCAAGCTGCATTCCCCCATGATTCCCCCCGGTTTTCTACAGTGTCACTTCCTCTTTTGTTTGTAAAGCGTCTTTGAGTGTCAGATGTAGTTCTCTTTGACTTCGTTTTCTCCTTGTAATAACTTAACCTCTTCACAAAAAAAAAAAAAAAAAAGACGACTAATGAGCCCGTCGTACGCGTTTACAACTTGATGTCGTTGCAGTGCGGTAAAACGACCGTGTTGCTCCAGCCGTCCCTTTCTTTATTTTCAACAAAGTTCAAGAACAGCATTTCTTCACTATGAGAATACAACAGATAGGCAGAAGTGCGCCCCCAAATGTGCAAAACATGTATCAAACTTCTTTCTTTTAAATCAAACATATAAAATCATGTACTGAAACATTTTAGATTGCCTTTAAAACAAAAATACAAATGAATTATTATGAATTGTTAATCATTTATGCAAATACGTAAACCTTATAAAATGGCGCTTACAGTTATTATTGTTATTAATGATCAAACTATGACTACGATTATGGTTAGTTGATTTAATCATTGCAGCCCTAAATAAAATATCGTCCAACTTACTTCATGATCCATTGGCTTTGATATTTCTAGCCCATACTCCCCCTGTGTCACCTCCTCCTGTCATGGTGCATCTAAATCATCCATAGGGGAACTGACACATAACTCTTCCTCCTTATCTCTCTGGACGTTGCGAGATACTGCCTCCTCCGTAACACCTTTCCACTTGTCATCCCTCCCTAAGACTTCAAGAAGCACACGTCCTACTGGCATTCCCAACGTGCCAAGTCCTCTACCGCCCCTTCAGTGCAGGAGCAACCGTCCAACCTTCACAAGAGAGCGCTGCTGACAGCCCGGTGTCCTTTTCCACTGCTAACCACTTACCTGTGCGATGCTAGAATGAAGAAATGTAAGAATCTGTGAGTATGGAAGTACAGAAGGTCATAAAATGTACTTGCAAGAAAAATGGCAACTGATATAAAAAACGTAAAAGTCACAATCATCAAATCAGATGCTAATCATGACTAAAACTTATAGCGGAACTAGATACTCATTTGAGCAGGTATCGATACTAAAAACGTCACATTCACAGAACAAAATCTGAGCTTTCCTAAACAAGTATAAGATCTCATGGTAACAAAGATAATACTATTATTTTGTGTTGAAAATGTGTTGATTTCTGTTACTAATAAAGTAGCATTTTTTATCTTCATTCCTTAGTATTGAAATTGAGTTTGAAATTTTAGTATTGTGACACCAATAGTTTTAGTACATTATTAACCACATAAAGGTGAAACTCTGCTGACTGAAGGCTTCTAGATCGAAAACAATTACACATAAAGGGTCACATTCATTAAGCTTTTATTCACTTGCAAAATGCTATGAGTGGATTAAGAACCTGACGCAGAAAAAGACGTAGTTTTGCTCCTATGAGTGAATGAATATGTAAAATGGCATGTTTTTGACAACAGTCTATGCACCAGTAGGGCATTTGATAGAGATTTTTAATGCTTTAAAATGACCAGCATGGACAAAATAATATGTTATTTGCAAAGCAGCGGTAATGAAGAACATGCATGGTCCGTCTGTATCAAAACAAATATGGCCGCTGATTCGAGTGAATGAATCAATGAGCGAAGCACTAAACTCACATGCATCACTGAAATAAACAAATCTGATTGGACGGTAGTGTCGGAATCTGGCTCAAGGCACAAGACTTGCCAGGGTATCTGTATATTAATGTGGTTTTCTGTGTTAAATGTTCACGAAAATCAATATTCAACTTGTACTTGAAAATAAAATTGAGATAGATCAATATGGGCTTTTCTTTTCTTTTTTGCCGTATCAGCAAATCCTACTTCCAAGTATATTTTTGTGGAGCCAACTGGAGCTATAGGCCTTTAGTTGTTTACACAGTTGTTGCTTTCTTGGTCAATCAAGATTTTTATTAGTCAACTAATTATTTTATTGGTATTATAAAGATTTATATGGACCTGGGCAGAGAGGAGAAGACATCAAGTGAGATGGAGAACGCAAAGCATGAGTTTATTCTTTCTTTACACTTAAATCAGCTATTTAGTAGTACGTTTCTCTTTTTCTAGTAATTCCTTTGAGCTTGTGGATAGTTTTGAGAGTTTTTTAGCGCACAGTGTCACCCCTGTTAATCAACTGACTGACGCAAAGAGCATGTCTTTACTCGAGCAAGAATATCTTCAGCCGACTACAGCCCTCGAGGCAACAACAATACACATACATGTACTCTGTCACTTTAGAATACTAGGGATGGGCGATATATCGGTTCTAGTATCAGTATCGGCCAATATCGATACAGATTCTTCTATTGGCACAGCCCCATTCTCTGTGTGCCCTTTTTAAACAGGGTCAAATTGGAAATAGAAAAGTGTTTTATGGCCGTATGTTACACAACCATGTAACTAATAACTGTATATGCCGGATAAATACATTTTGCTATTATTTTTCACAAAAATTAAAAGTTAATTTGTGATTTGTGATGGCCTCACTAAGAATACATATTGGTATCGGCAAATATTGACTATCCGCCACAGCAGCAGGCCAAATATCAGATCAGTATCGGTTCAAAGAAATCGAGATCAGCCCAACCCTAAAGAACACTACGGAGTCTTGTAAATAAAACAAAAAAAAAAAAAAAAAAAAAAAAAAACAACACATTTTTTTACTTTTTTCCACCACTAGTCTTGACTCTTGACACAGCTGACCTTTTCAGGAGTGGACAACTGACAGCCTTGCATTTTTTTCCTCAGATTTTTTCTCCTAACCACTTACCTCTGCAACGCACAGCTGTCAGAAGAGTGGACCATATCGCTGCAGAGGGGAGACGTAGCAAAGATGCGTCCAAGGTCAGCTTTCATGTACCTCTCACTCCTCGGTAATAGAAGACCAGCTTTTTATGTCACGGCCTCAGTCTGGCTAGCTTCCTTGATGAGTTGGATTCCATTGTTTTGTCTGTGAAGTTTGCTTAGTGTGGAGATCTGGAAAGACAGGTCGGAAGCGTGCGGAAACCCAAGCCTTCCATCTCTGGTCTCTAGCGGAAAGGACAAGGAGAAAAAATAGTTTCAGATAAAGGTAATCTGAAGTGAGTGAGTGCAGCGGCAATCAGGCAGAAATTATGTGGCCAAATTAGGAAACCAAATGACTAAATTATCTCCTCAGGACAGGAAGCTATAAAAGGGCAGACTATCTAAATTTAGGGCTAATTCTCATTACCAAGTGGTGGAAATTTAGCAGCCAAAATTGCAGATGTCCCAGCCAGTCCCCTTTGCCAGAATTATCTTTTGATAGGCCAAGAAAATGGATTTTAATGGAAGCTAAGTATTGACTTTGTAATCATTTTCTATTTTGCTCTTTAATATTGCTGGTCATAAAAAGTGACTCATTACTACGATGATAAATACATAAATGGCCATCAAGTAGAATTGCTCAGGGAGATGACGGCAGTCTGCATCGCTACAGGGATCCAACCGATAACCTTTTCGTGTGCAAACATTTTTAAGTTATAAATAAATCTGACAGTAAATAACTTAACTAACTCAAATAATTTTAAAGAGCCCATATTACAGTATTTTCTGATCTATGTTATAATGTTGTTTCCTCATCGTAAACATACCGTAAAGAGTTGTGTTTTGCTTCATACACACACAAACCCTGCATAATTACGCCGAGCTCTTCTCTCAGACAGAAAACGCTCCACCTTGTGATGTCATGAGGTAATACAGGAAGTCCTCCTGTGTTTTTAAACTCCACACACCTTCACTAGAATCATTTGGATAATTTCACCTCTGGAATTGCCCATCTGTTGAGCAATAGGTAAAAAGTAGCTGTTAACTTGAAAACTTCATGACATCACAAGGTGGAACAGAGCATTTTGAGTAATAAGGGGTCACTCAAACATGAATGAAACAAAACACAACTCCGGGTATGTTTTTGCTGAGGTAACAGCATTATAACACGTCTTAAAGCTCACAAGAGTCAGTTTTGTGTAATATAGGACCTTTAATTGTATTTCAGTATTACAATCAGTATGTATATAAAGTATATTTATAACTAGATTCTTTGCATTTTGTTAATAGGAGCTTCAACTGCTGACAAAGTGTAGCACCGGAAGACAGTTCTTTTATAATGCACTTTTACATAACACTGTTTACATAATGGCCAAGGGATTATCTTTGTGCACCGACTTCAGAGACTAGAGATGCACTTTACAACCTGTCTACGCTCCATTCAATATTTTGAGAAGGTGAACGCATTTGCTGCATGTAGCAGTAATTGCTATTGGCTACACTGTCAAACTCAATGCAGTCCAATATGCTGCTATTGATTTTATGCTACAATTGATTTTAAAGGTCTTATATTACACAAAATTGACTCTTGTGAGCTTTAAGCCGCCTCATCAAAAACATACCTGGAGTTGTTTTGTTTCATTCGCATGTTTGAGTAATCCTGTTTTTTTAGCCTAACTTTTATCTTTAGTTCAGTGGAGATTGGCAATTACAGGGATGAAATTATCCAAATGATTCTAGTGAAGGTGTATGTTGTTTAAAAACACAATGGAGCACTTCCTGTATTACCAGATGACATCACAGGGTGGATCAGAGTGTTTTCTGTTTGAACTGAGCCTAAATCTGCAGGGTTTGTGTGTTCAACATGTATGAATGAAACAAAACACAACTCCAGGTGTGTTTGTGTCGAGGAAACAACATTATAACAAAGAGCAGACAAAATCATAATATGGGCCCTTTAATAACATTTTCTTTTCACATTATTTCATAAATGCCAAACACGCACACATAAAATTAAAATATATAGACCTATTGTTAATTGTTTTTATTTTATTTATTATAATGAGCCTCATATAATATTTGCCCTTTCTGTTTCTGGCACTTCTCTTTGTTACACACCCCACTGCGTCCCCCGTGCGTAATGGTCGACCGTAAAGTAAACGCGTGCCACAGAGCTCATAAATCGTGAGCCTGCGGTGCCGTGCGTTACCGCCGCTCCGTTATGAATATGGTGAACAAGCCCTGCCTACTCCGCATCTCATTAGTGCCGCTCAAGGCAGCTCTAGGCGCAGCAGCCCCTCTCTCCTCTCCATACTGAAGCAGGTGTCCAACATGGCGTACGCTCGCATCGGATCTCTTGCGACTATTCTCTTTTTAACCACCTTTCTCGCGGCTCTTCAAAAAGGTAGGATCCCTGTTTTTTCACCTTGTGTTGGATGTCTACTTTCCCGTCGATTGTGTGCTCGCAGCGGCCGGGAGAGTGCCTTTTTTTCCTCTGCGTAAAAGCGGACCGCTACATGCCCGTGGATGCTGTTGTTTTTCCAAGTCGGGATAACTGTCCGTAAAGTTCAATGAGTGGATTTATAACGAGCTGGATGGCTGGAAGTGTGTGCTGGCAGGAATACGCTGTGGATATGTCGCTTGTACGGCGGGCATCACTTCGCTCGGCTTCCTCGTAAGAAAACCCGCAACTCTTAAACCCCCTTTTGCATTGTGATGGACGGGGGAGTACGGGTTGTTATGCGCCGTTGTAGAATTAAGGAAAACAAGCTTGTTATTCGGGCGCATACGCCTCGGCTCGGGACCGCTGGCTTGGATACTTTTGTTGGCTTGGACCGCTGTAAATCACGAAGAGAAGCGGTGGCGAAGCCGTAAAAAGCATTGGCAGGGAGCGTGCTTCTGCTTCGAGGTTACGCCACAGCAGCGAGCTCCATTCAAAACTGTGGCACTAGGAGAATATGCTGTTTTATAGCGTGGCAAGAGCCAAACTCCATAACTCACCTCGTGCATAAACGTCTTTTCGCTTAAATACGTGGCGAAAGTTGACGTTCGAACGACGCTGTTGTACAAAAAGTGCCGCTAGTTGTTTTTTATTGCTGTTTTGTACCGCTAAATACTACACTCCGCATCTTGAACGGGGAACCCACGTCGAGATGAATTTGGCACGGGTTTGCTGCTGCTGCTAGTGGCGGGCTGTACGTGTGTCCTCGCGGGGCTGTACGTGTGTCCTCGCGGGGCTGTACGTGTGTCCTCGCGGGGCTGTACGTGTGTCCTCGCGGGGCTGTACGTGTGTCCTCGCGGTGGGATTTGCAGTGGCGACGTCATGCGTGAACAAAACATCAAAGGAGCCGCTCGGTTTTTTTTTTTTTAAATAACGTGACGCGGGACGGCAGGACGCGATAAAGAAGGCTCAGGCTGAGAACTGCGACACGACTTTTCACGCCTGGCTTTCTCCCAAGGATTAGGGGATGTAGAGAGTGGGTTTTCTGGGAGTTAGAAGGCTTGCGTGGTTTTTATGTGCTGTTGTGGAAATTCCAACGTGGAAAAAGTGTGCGTGTAATGTCATAACACTACAGCTATAAGATGGATAGTGAGGGGTCCAGCTTAGTCCTGGTTGTATTGTAGGGAGTAGTATAGAAAAACATGGCAATGCAAGCATGCGTAGGAGATGAAAGGGGTGGGCAGTGACCGTGTTGTGCCACCCAAAGACCCCAGCTAGAATGTGTTTTCAGGGAGGCCGGTCAAAGGATTTTTGAAATACCAAAGTCCATCATGCCATGCCCAACATTTTAGTCATGCTTTAGTCCTGATTTAGTCTCTGTTTGGCTGTTTGGTGTGGTTCAGTTCTGGGCTAGTCCATTCCTGGTCCATTTCCAGATTGGAAATGATATGCTACAAGGGTTAGACTTGGTTAAATCCTGGTTCTGTTTGGGTTTATTCTGGATTTGGCCCTGGTTAGTCCTGGTTTAGTCCTAGATTTGGTGTTGTCCTGGTTAATTTGCCTGCTTAGTCTTAAACCACTTTGTCCTATACCTAGTCCTATGTAAATCCAGGGTTAGAGCTGGTTTAGTCCTGGTTTAGCCCTTATTTAGTCTTGGTTTAGTCCTGATATGTGGTATGGGTTAGACCTGGTTTAATCCTGGTTTGGCCTTGTTCTATAATTTGAAGGACCCTTATTCTTGATTTAGTCTAGGTTTAGTTAATAGAAATTCAGATGTAGAAATTGTTTAAGGATAGGCCTAGTTTAATCCTGGATTAATTTAGCCCTGGTTAGTCCTGGTTTAGTGCTAGATTTGGTAGTTGCCTTTTCAGTCTTAAACCACTTTGCTCTATACCTGTGTAAATCCCGTGTAAATCCTGGGTTAGACCTGGTTTTGTCCAGTTTGGTATTATCCTGGTTTATTAACCTTACCACTTTGTCCTATACCTGTCTTAGTCCTATCTAAATCCTGGGTTAGACCTGGTTTAGTCCTGGTTTAGTCCTAGATTTGGTACTATCCTTGTTTATTTGCCTGCTTATTCTAAACCACTTTGTCCTATACATGCTTTAGTCGTGTGTAAATCCTGAGTTTGGTTTGGAGTTTGGATGGACATGCTTGGACTTGTGGTAATACTTTTGGATTACTGTTTTTTTTCTGGTGTAATTTGAAATGGCAGGAGGCTTCATAATAGTGCAAAATATGCTCATTGATAGATGGGCTGACAGTGTGACTAATGCCTTCCTATGCACCACGTATAATCAGCTGCTATTATGTCTCAAAATAATGAGTATAATCAAGTTATGACCACATATGGATTACACAAAATCTCAATAAGCTTGTTTTGTATGAATATTATACTACTACTACTACTGCTACTGCTGCTACCTAAGGATGCACCAATCTGACCAATCTGGTATCGGATATCGGCGTGGATACTGAAAAATTTGGTTTCTTTATGTTGTTTCTGTACGGACATACAGATTGATAGACTATTTACTCTCATAATGTTTGAATTTTTATTTATACAATGCTGTTGTGTAGTTACCTGAAAGCAACATCTTCATTACACATTTGGAGCGGTTTTTAATTTTGTTTAAAGGAAATAAATGCTGTTTTCAGTCTCTGCACTGGTGTCTGCAAATAATTAAAGCTAGTATCAGACTCTGTATCGAAACTGAAAAAGCTGGATCCCTTCTACTACTACGACGACTACTACTACTACTACTACTACTACTACTACTACTACTACTACTACTACCCGTGTTGGGAAATTACTTTCTCTTTCAAATCAAAAGAAAACATGACAGTATTTAATTGTGCAATATAGACTTTAAACTGCACAGTATTAGTAAAATACTTTATTCAGAATAAAGTACTATGATTTGACCCAATATAGAACAACAACAACAACAACAACGACTACTACGACTACTACTACTACTACTACTACTACTACTGACTACTACTGTCTACTTCTTGTACTTCTACCATTACTACACTGGCTCACATCATGCAAACACACACCCCTGTATTAAAACATACCACAGCAGGTGACATCATAATTGCTGCTCCTCGTATTACTACTACTGCGTCTACTACTACTACTACAACTACTACTACTTCTGGCAAACTACCACAGTGTAATGAAACACCACAGTATCAAAACATAACATGCCAAAGATTCTTCATGTTTCACAACGCCAGCAAATAAACTACACTGGGTGTGGCTTGTGTAAAATAGCTGATTATCTGACAAGGCTAATCCTATTATTTTCAATTAGGTATCCAGGTATTGAAACTAGGACACAATGCAGGCTGTAACTCACCGAATCCGGCTAACTGGGGGCTGCGCAATTTAAGATCTCTGTCATATGGCTCCTGATAAACGCGCATGAACGGCTCACCCCACACAGCCGCTAACACAATTACGTAACAGCGCGCGTGTAATGTCCATTAGCCTAATAGCAATGTGTCCCAAAAGATAAGACGCAGCACCACCAACATGACTCGGCTAGATTTAAGCCACGCTAATTCCACTTTTGTTTTTGGTGACGGTGACAAGGAGGGACATTTGGGGATTATCCAGGTGTTGTGTACATAATGTTTTATAGCGTCTCTCTAACAAAATCTGCAGTGTTATTATGAAGTGACTGCTAAATAAATTAGAATCCAGTAGAATTTTGGGTTGGAATTACCAGATCACAAAGGTAAATGGTCATATTTTTATACAGCACTTTTCCACCTTCAAGGCACTCAAAGCGCTTTACAACAACTCACCCTTATGTAACAGATAATACTCCCTACAACTGTACAGCAACTCACCCACTGCACCAGACTATAGAGGGACAAAGGAGATAATACTCCCTACAACTGTACAGCAACTCACCCACTGCACCAGACTACAGAGGGACAAAGGAGATAATACTCCCTACAACTGTACAGCAACTCACCCACTGCACCAGACTATAGAGGAACAGAGAAGATAATACTCCCTACACTATAGAGGGACAGAGGAGCTCATTCTCCAACAGGCTCCTACAGCTCCACTCCAACAGTGAGAGATACAGGACTACATTCATACTATAATACTCCCTACAACTGTACAACCACTCACCCTTATGTAACAGATAATACTCCCTACAACTGTACAACAACTTCATCTTAAGTAACGGATAACCTTATGCCCTGTCAATCAGCATATTTTTGCACTGTTCTTGTCTCTTGTTTATAGCTGTGATTTTATATTTTATTTTATAGTTCATTACTTATTTTTCTATTTTATTTTGACTTGTACATATACATTTATTTTTATAATTATGTCTCATTTGACACGTGTCTCTTGCTCTTTTTTGCTACACCATCTATTTTTGTTACTCTCTGTTATTATATTATATTGTGATGTTTGAGCTGCTGTATCCAAATAATTTCCCTTGTGGATCAATTAAGTTTGTCTAAGTCTAAGTCTAAGAAGGAACCACTCACCCATTCATAAACCAGTGTACGCAGACACTGGGACTTAAGTCTCTTGCCCAAGGACACAACGACAGCATTCATCTCGTAGGAGCTGGAATCGCACCAGCCAAACTGTGGATTTGAATGCTCAACCAATGATGTTTATGTTGAGAGCGGGATTCGAACCGCCAACCTTCGGATCCATGGACAAACGCTCTACGAAACCAACTGATCTACTTTCGCCCCGTCTAAGGTGTAATTATTTAGTTATTATTGATTTTAGTTCATACAGTGTTTGTTTTCGGCAAATAACAATAAATAATGGATAAGCGTCCTAAATCTGCAGTCTAAAGGTCGTATATTTCTCAAAATTGACTCTTGTGAGATTTTAGCCATGTTAGAATGCGGTTTCCTCATCAAAAACAGACCTGGAAGTGTGTTTTGTTTCATTCACACATGTTTGAGTAATCTTGTAATATCGGTCTGTCTATATCTCCAAAGCTCCAAATGCTCTGTTCCACCTTGTGATGTCATGAAGCGCCAGTTTTCAACTTAACAGCTACATTTTACTTTTAGTTCAGCAGAGATCGGCAATTCCAGAGCTGAAATTGTCCAAATGATTCTAGTGAAGGTGTGTGGAGTTTAAAAACACAGTGGAGCTCTTCTTCCATCACAACAGACTCCCGGTTTGTTTTTGGTGCTGAAACAACATTATAACATAGATCAGAAAATAGAGTAATATGTGCCATTTAAAGGTGCACTATGTCACTTTTCTAATGAATGGTTTTCTATAGGCTGCTTGTCGCCTCTCCACTGATCTGATTCGTAACTTGGCCTGTTGGCTTTTCTATAACTTTCCATGGGGAAAGTTGAACAAATAAAACTTGTATGACCCATTATAGACACAAACTAACTACGAAAGTATTTCCTTCTGCTATTTATTTCTAGAAGTTCATGCTTTTTAATGGTTTTGTACATTTAGAATAGTTTTAGGGGGTAGTCAATTAATTTCAATGTTATTTTCTTAAAAAATAAATATATCACACTTCAAGATTTGTTATCGTGACAGTCCTAGTTGTATAACCCGGCAAAGCACGATTGTCTGTGGGCTGAGTGGTGGAAAAAATAACGTTTCTAGTGATTTCCAACGAGGCCCTGGGCATTCTTGCACAAAGCGTATCAATTATTTACTCGTAGGCCATACTGTACAGCTCGGCTTGACTTTGTGCTAAGCGTTGCAGGATGTGCCCACCCCCATCTCTTCTTTCCCCCTCCCTTCGTACTGACATCGTGATGAAAAAAAAACAAAAAAACGTAACATAAAAGAGCGACCGTTAATTAATTGTGCCCTGCTATATAGGATTTATAAGTCCTATTTTGGCACACCTCGACTTGTCATCAAACCACTCTGAATGAAATAGATTTATGAGAGAAAGTCTTCACAGGTCGGTGCACCCAGCCAGCCAGCGGCCATGTTTTTTTTTTTTTATTTATTTATTTTTTTTATATGTTTCAGAGGGCAAGCGTAGCTCCCCTGCCCCTAAAGAGATAACATTTTCCTCCAGGAATTGTGAATCACATTTAACTGTCAAAAAAGTGATATGTCTTTTATGCGCAGCGGTGGGAGGAAAATATGCGGCTGGCTGTTGGGTTAAAAACAGCAAAATCAAAAATAAGAGTTAGATATAGTGTAGGCTACAGCTAGCTTTGTACATTCAACAATTTGCTGTAAAGGCCCTGCACCTGATTTGTTTCGCATGTATTTGAGAAAAAACTGTCTTGCCTGAGTACAGATATATTGTATAAGCATCTCTAATTATAAAGTGTCCCATTGTCCAACAGTCGGGAAGGGCTAGTTGTTAGCTTTACAGTTGACGCCAAGTACGTCAGTCGGTTTCGCCGTATTTGTTTTGGTTCACAAACCTCAATGCAGCTCTGTGATTGGCCCATGAACCAGGGGGCGGGCCCTATTGCACCAGCAGGACCACGTGAAGATAAATTGTTGTGCTGTGCGAGGTTATCCTCTAGGGCCTGTAATTGACTTTCTAATTCAGGGAAACATGTATAACTCCATATTGTTTATTGTAACGCACTGACCGATACACTTTTGATAAAAGCATTTTGTTGGATGAGGAGGAAGGACGATATTCACTTAGATTTAGACTTAGACAAACTTTATTGATCCACAAGGGAAATTATTTGGATACAGTAGCTCAAACATCACAATATAAAATAATAACAGAGAGTAACAAAAACAGATGGTAAAGCAAAAAAGAGCAAGAGACACGTGTCAAATGAGACATAATTATAAAAATAAATGTATATGTACAAGTCAAAATAAAATATAAAATCACAGCTATAAACAAGAGACAAGAACGACAAATAATATACTGATTGACAGGGCATAAGGTTATCTGTTACTTAAGATTAAGTTGTTGTACAGTTGTAGGGAGTATTATCTCCTCTGTCCCTCTATAGTCTGGTGCAGTGGGTGAGTTGTTGTACAGTTGTAGGGAGTATTATCTCCTCTGTCCCTCTATAGTCTGGTGCAGTGGGTGAGTTGTTGTAGGGAGTATTATCTCCTCTGTCTCTCTATAGTCTGGTGCAGTGGGTGAGTTGTACAGTTGTAGGGAGTATTATCTCCTCTGTCCCTCTATAGTCTGGTGCAGTGGGTGAGTTGTTGTAGGGAGTATTATCTCCTCTGTCCCTCTATAGTCTGGTGCAGTGGGTGAGTTGTTGTACAGTTGTAGGGAGCATTATCTCCTCTGTCCTGCTATAGTCTGGTGCAGTGGGTGAGTTGTTGTAGGGAGTATTATCCTCTGTCCCTCTATTGTCTGGTGCAGTGGGTGAGTTGTTGTACAGTTGTAGGGAGTATTATCTCCTCTGTCCCTCTATAGTCTGGTGCAGTGGGTGAGTTGTTGTAGGGAGTATTATCTCCTCTGTCTCTCTATAGTCTGGTGCAGTGGGTGAGTTGTACAGTTGTAGGGAGTATTATCTCCTCTGTCCCTCTATAGTCTGGTGCAGTGGGTGAGTTGTTGTAGGGAGTATTATCTCCTCTGTCCCTCTTTAGTCTGGTGCAGTGGATGAGTTGTTGTACAGTTGTAGGGAGTATTATCTCCTCTGTCCCTCTATAGTCTGGTGCAGTGGGTGAGTTGTACAGTTATAGGGAGTATTATCTCCTCTGTCCCTCTATAGTCTGGTGCAGTGGGTGAGTTGTTGTAGGGAGTATTATCTCCTCTGTCCCTCTATAGTCTGGTGCAGTGGGTGAGTTGTTGTACAGTTGTAGGGAGCATTATCTCCTCTGTCCTGCTATAGTCTGGTGCAGTGGGTGAGTTGTTGTAGGGAGTATTATCCTCTGTCCCTCTATTGTCTGGTGCAGTGGGTGAGTTGTTGTACAGTTGTAGGGAGTATTATCTCCTCTGTCCCTCTATAGTCTGGTGCAGTGGGTGAGTTGTTATACAGTTGTAGGGAGTATTATCTCCTCTGTCCCTCTATAGTCTGGTCCAGTGGGTGAGTTGTTGTACAGTTGTAGGGAGTATTATCTCCTCTGTCCCTCTATAGTCTGGTGCAGTGGGTGAGTTGTTATACAGTTGTAGGGAGTATTATCTCCTCTGTCCCTCTATAGTCTGGTGCAGTGGGTGAGCAGGAGTCTTGGTCTTGAATTGATCCTGGTTTATTATTTCATGTAGTTCAATTCTAGGCCTCGTTTAGTCCTGGTCTAATTCAAGATTTAGTTCTTAGTTCAGTCCCACTATGTGGACACATGAACATTTACCGTGTAGTTTAAATCTGACCAAACATGCTCTGAAATGTGATTCTTGTACTAGTGTCAGTTCATATTTCAGAGTTTTTATCTGTTTGCCTAGTTTAAACATGAACTTTGAACTGAACGCTATTATTAAAACACACATCTAATCTCAGTGCTTGTCAAAAAACAAACAAAAAACAAACACACAATTAGATATTTTTCCAAATCATGCAGCCCTAGTTTAGACCCTCTGTAAAAGTTTTCATATAAAATGCAATGAGATGTTCTACTTTTGATCAAAGACAGCGAACTACAAAGTGGCGCTTCAGACTATAGTTAAAATGTATTAATGCACTTCGAACGAATTTGGTTGAAACGTAAAAATAAAATGTTGTAAGTAGGAACAGCCAGGTTGCGTAGCATTAAAGAGGTATTTTACTTCTGTGGGGTATTAACTGCTTACACATAACATATTTAGATCACCATGTTACCTTTTATTGTTTTGAAAATGCTATATTCGGCCAAAACAACGTATTAGTTTCAACCTGCATCAACCTGCATCCCGCTAATTAATTAAAACTACTGCACATCACATCAGGTTTGTCAAGTTGCTGTGTACAGTTTTGTAACCTGCTTTTGTATATTTATGGAGAATTGTCGAGCATTGGACAGAGTCTTACAGCTAACCGTAAGGAGGGTTTGAACAGGGCCTGGGAGAGATCGCTAAATTACTCAGAAAGTACATCTAAAATCTCTTCAGGCATAGTTTTGATAACACGGTAGAAAGCTAAAGAAATCGATTTCGCAGAACACCCCTTCTGTAACATTCGGATTTCGACGACGAGTGAAAGTGGATAGGAGAAATTCCAGGCAGTTTGGCAGTGGTCCAGAGGCAAGTAAATCTAATATGATTTAAGCTGTTAAAGTGTGATTAAACCCTGTACACTATTGGGTACTGGAATTAAACTGCGTCATGGGGCTAAGCTTGCAAATGAGTTCTATCAAATGTAAAGGTGTCTAGACTGTGCTTTGAATATAGAGAGTCTTCTGTTCCTATTCCGTTGCTCGGATAACAACGTAGTGCTGACCGTGGCGTGTGGATCATATAGATCTTTGTATATAGCGACGTAATGGTGCCAAAAAGTGTGTCAGAGCCGATTGTTTTTTTAGTCCCCTTGTCACAATTTGTAACAATCCAACACAAAAGATCTACATGAGCGAACCTGCAGCACGATGCGATTGCTTCACTTGGTTGCAACATAGCTTTACTATTTGGATCATTAGTAAAACGTTCCTAAACATTCAAAGCGGGCTAATCCTTCAGTGAAGCACTCCAGAACACGCACAAGATCTGGAGAAGGGTCCCTTGGCACCGCACTGTGACGGCCCACTGCTTCTGACAGGTTCCCCTGGTGATGATAGCGGGGGGTGCTATGCAAAATCGACTCTTTGGAGCTTTCTACTGTGTTATCAAAAACGTGCCTGATGTAGTTTTGTGTTATTCATGCATGTTTGAGTCATTTTGTGATCTCCCCTGGGCACTATTCGAACGCTCCGACAGTACGAGCCTGTCCACGAACGGGATACAAAACAGCAATACACTACAACTTCACAAACCTGACGCGATGTGCAGTCATTTCGGGATGCGTGGCGATTGTGTTTTCATAGCACTCTGAAGGTGGAGTGAGAATCAAAAACTGAACTAATTACACATTTTAATACGTTGTTTTCGGTGAATATAACATTTTTAAAACCGTAAAAGGCAACATGGTGATCTAAATATGTTATGTGTTAGCAGTTAATACCCCAAAGAGCTGTAATACCCCTTCTTTAATGGTATTATTCCACTGTCTCATGAAAATCCCATGAGGAGTTTTGTTTTGTTTCTCTCATGAATGCTTGACTAATCCTGCATATTCAGTCTGCCTCCTTCTCAAGAGTTAAAAAACAAACTATCACCAGCTGTCATCAGGTGGAGCTACAAAGCATGTCTCACTAATAGCTCTAGAATAGCTTTTAGCTCGGTGTGCCTTTTACTGCTAACGGTAATGTTTAGTATGTTATGTTTAATTGTTTTCTATACAAATGCAACTTACAAAATGACTATACTAATGCAGAGGAGACGAAATACTGAGCAATGTGGGAATAATACATAATGTAGAATGTAGGGTTGTCAAAAATATCAATGCTAAAACTGGTATCGAAAGATATTTGAGCAGGTATTGATACGAAAAAAGTCACATTCACAGGACAGAAATGAACCTTTCAAAATGAACCTACCTTGACTACTGAGGGATTACACGTGGTAATATAAAAGTGTTTTTAATTATGGTTGTGGTAGGGGAATCGGTATTGAGTATCGAAATGGAGTTTGAAATATTTGCATTGTGTAACTATTCTGTTTTGAGGGTCCGTCAAATGCTTTTCTCCTTGAAAATGTTATTGCTTTGTCTGTAATGTTTCACAGTATGGCATTAAACCTTTCTATCGTCATGGAAGCCAAACCGGATCAGGTTACAGGTCAGATCTGGGGATAGGCGACCCTGCTCACAGTCAGAATCCCTGTTTTTCTTGGTATTTTTGAGCTATAAAACCACCTGAAATTTAATAAATGTAAAGTAGAGCTGTTTAATGTCATACTGTGGAACATTCCAGGCAGAGCAATGACGTATCCATAGAAACAAGCAGGTGACGCATCTTTAACACTAGAAGGATCTTGATTTGAACTGAAGCAAACCCTCTCTACCGTTTTGTGAGATTGGAGAGAAACACTTCGTAGTCCAAAATAAAGTCTTATTTTGTATCATTTGTATAAGCTGTAATCATTGAACAGTCTCACTATAAAATTCAAATTACTTTCAAAATGTTGTCCAGACCAGTGTGTAGCTCCTTTGCCGTGCCGTCGTAAATATACTCGGAACAAACAGTGGAAGGTCTACTTAAAAAGTTCAAAGTATGCTATGTAGGCAAATGGAACACTTTGAAAATACATTCGCAAAAAGATGTCTGGAAATATTTGTCTTTTCATACATCATTAAAGAACCAAATTCAACCTAAATCGGAATGAACCAAATTTTGCTAATATATATTTTTACTTGTAAATAGCCTAATTCTTACTATCTGCATCGTGTTGTGTGATTTTGACCATCATTAAAATGCGAAAAATTTAACTTATTCTTTTTAACGTGGTTTCAAAGTTATCCCTCACTTATCTTATGCATTCTGAGCATCCTCATTATTCACTGCTATGAGTTTATAAGCTCTTTTTGTAACGGCGGAGTGAAGCTGAGGTTTGTGGTGACAACAACTAGCATGCTAACACGCACTTCCTGATTATTGGGCAAGACATCTAGCACAAATACATGGGAAGAAACTGGGTACCGGACCGTTAATAACAGTCTGTATTCTCATGTTATGGATTTGCCTGGAATGTTCCGCTGTATGGTATTGCCATAATCTGTCTCCATGGAGATAGATGTGTCGCCGACCAAGTAACAGTTCAGATCTTTGGAGAGGCAAGCCCACTGACAGTAACAATGCATGTTTTGTTTTTTTTTCTAGATATTTTTCAGCAATAAAAACAACCCAAAAAAAAAAAGAAATACTAGATAGATTTAAAGCTTTAAACGCCTGTTAAAAGACATATTGTGGAACATTCCAGGCAAAGAAAAACATCTCCATGGACCAAAACAAACAGGTTATGTAACTTCCTCCATACAAGTTACATAGTGCAGCTTTAAAGAGGGGGTATTATGCTAAATCTGTGAAGCTTTCTACCATGTTAGGACATTGTTCCCTCATCCAAAACATGCCTGAAGAGGTTTTAGATGACATCCGTGCATGTTTCAGTAATTTAGCGATCTCTCCTAGGCACAATTTGAACCCTCCTTATGGTTAGGTGTAAGAGTCCCACACAATTCTCCATAAATATCGCAAAAGCATGATACAAAGCTGTACACAACCTGATGTGATGCAGTAATTTCATTAGCGCTGATTGTGCTCTGAAGGGGGAGCGCGCTGAGAGCAAAGGGAGGGGAGGCTCAGGAGAGAAAATGAAACTTCTAAAACATGCCAAAAAACAACGTATTAACATTTTCAAAACAATAAAAAGCAACACGGTGATCTAACTATGTTATATGTTAGTAGTTAATCCCACACAGAAGTAAAAGACCCCCTCTTTAAACTAGCCAGAATCTGAGAGAGTACCCGAAGATGCCCGCATATACCCGCAGTACCCGCACATTGTTTTAGAACTCAGCGTTATTGAACAAAACTGGAGTCAAAGCAGCTTCTTGATACTATCTATTACTGATGTGTGCGCAGATAGACAGGCTTAGGCTCGCTGTGTTTTCATTAAATAGTCTCTTTTAAAACGGCTGTACCTGTTTTTTTCCCCCAACTCTTGGCACAGTACAGGTAGATTGTATAAGCGGCTCTTGAGGTCAGAGTAAGTCCACTGTGTGCATTCTGCGTCTAATTATCAAGTACTTTTTGGTTTGATAACGAGGTACTGCATGTTAGCAAGTTACCAAGTTACCTTTACCGTGATGGAAAAAACACCTCATTGTCCTCTGAGCGTTGTGAAAGGCGCTTATAAACTCATCATGGGGAATAATTAGGATGCTTGGAATGCTGGGGGATGTGAAAGTACCAGGCTGGGGGAGAGTACCACACGAGGGGAGAGGTTAGGTTTCTTTATTTTCCATTTGTAATAAAAAAAAACATACTGGAAAAACATGTGCAAAAAGCTCAAAATGCACCAGAGACATTTAAAACAACCACATAAACAGTGTACTGACAGAAACATGAAGGAGCTACAACAAACTGTTCAAGATTATAACAGTGAGTACCACGCCGGGGGAGAGTACTACAGCTGGAGGAGAGTACTACGATGGGAGAGAGTATTACAGTGGGGGGAGAGTACTACGCCGGGGGAGAGTACTACGATGGGAGAAAGTACTACAATGGGAGAGAGTACTACAGTGGGGGGAGAGTACTACGATGGGGGAGAGTACTACGGTGGGAGAGTACTACAGTGGAGGGAGAGTACCACACTGGAGGGAAAGTACCACGCTGGGGGAGAGTACTACGCTGCGGTAGAGTACTAATATGGGGGAGAGTACCACAGCTGGGGGAGAGTACTACGCTGGAGGAAGAGTACTACAGTGGGGTAGAGTACTACAGTGGGGTAGAGTACTACGCTGGGGTAGAGTACTACGATGGGGAGAGTATCACACTGGGGGAGAGTACTACAGTGAGGGGGAGTACTACTATGGGGGAGAGTACTACGATGGGGGACAGTACTACGATGGGAGAGAGTACCACACTGGAGGAAGAGTACTGCGCTGGGGCAGAGTACTACACTGGGTGACAGTACTGCGTTGGGGCAGACTACCACACTGGGTGAGAGTACTGAGATGGGGGAGAGTACTACACTGGGAGAGAGTACCACACTGGGTGACAGTACTGCGCTGGGGGAGAGTATCCCACTGGGTGACAGTACTGCGCTGGGGGAGAGTATCACACTGGGTGACAGTACTGCACTGGGGCAGACTACCACACTGGGTGACAGTACTGCGCTGGGGGAGAGTACTGCGCTGGGGGAGAGTATCCCACTGGGTGACAGTACTGCGCTGGGGGAGAGTATCACACTGGGTGACAGTACTGCGCTGGGGGAGAGTATCACACTGGGTGACAGTACTGCGCTGGGGGAGAGTACCTCGTTGGGCGATAGTTTTTAGTGTTTTTAGTGTTTTTAGTGTTTCGTGCGAACAGGCCCTGACACAGGAGACAGGCTGAGATGTTTTGTCTGCAGATTCTACAGAAAATGGACTCCTGTTTTTTGAGTTATGTAACAGATGCAGAGGAGGCTGGACTCGGAGCAGGTGAAAAGATAAAAAATGTTAAAAATAGATTTGTGAAACAGGTTAAAGGTGCTGTACCTCATTTTCACTGTTTAAAAAAAATTGAAAAAAGTGAAGAAAAAAAATAAAAATACTACAACTACAGTTCATTTTAAGTTTGCAGTGGTCCAAAGTTACTCCTCACTTACCTCAGAGCATCTTAATTATTCACTGCGAGGAGTTTGTACGCAAAACTCTGAGACCAGTGCAAAGTTTTGCTCTGACGATAAAACTAACAACAACTAGCATGCTAACGCTCACTTTCTGATTAGTGGACAGTAAATCACATTTGCATCGAATTGTTCTAATTTCATGTTTCCTCGTCCTGTTTCATTCGCACACGTTTAACACACAAACCCTGCAGATTTAGGCTCAGTTCTTCTCAAACAGAAAACACACTGCACCACCTTGTGATGTCATGTGGTGATATCAGGTGTAGGGAATATCAGGTGCCAAACAAACAAACAAACAAACAAACAAACATAAAAAGAACGTTGTGTTCGTCATTGTGTCCTTAGGCAAAACTGCTATTAGTTTACCACCACTGGGTATGGAGTGAATGAACAATGCTCTGAAAAATGTCTTTGAGAGTCCAGAAAAGCGCTATATAAAACTGATTATTATTATTATTATTATTATTATTATTATTATTATTATTATTATTATTATTATTATTATTAATACAGGAAGTGCTCCATTCTGACTCCATTTAACTTCACTAGAATCATTGGAATAATTTCAGCCAATCTCTACTGAACAAAAGGTGAAAGGAGCTGTTCATTTAAAAACTATTACTACATGACGTCACGAGGTGGAACGGAGCATTTTGAGCTTTGAGGTGCCGACAAACTAATAACAATGGATTACTCAGACGTGTGAATGAAACAAAACACAACTGTAGGTATGTTTTTGATGATTTAACAGCATTCTAACATGGCTTAAAGTTCACGCGAGTCCATTTTGTGGAATATCTGACGTTTATGTTGTACCACATGTAGCGTTAGCATTTTGCCAGCCCGCGATTACGATGGGGAGTTGAACCCTCATTGACGCGTGTTCAGAATGTAAACATGACATTAGCCTTGGACGAGACTGGGTGCCTGGGGCGATGATTATGTGTGTCTGCGGATAAGCTTTTCTGTAAATGCAATCTAGACGCCAAATGCCGATGATCCGCGCGTTCACAATGAGCGAGTGCGCAGCCCGGAGTCACTTAGCTAAGTGCGCACGAGCTAGGTAATGACACAGCGCTAACTCTGTGCTAACGTGGGTTTGCAAACTTGTAAACAGCACTTAGGTAGTGCTTGTAATTTCATGGGTGTGATTCGACGCTGATTTTTGATTTGCAGTTTTAAAGGCGCTGTACGTGATTTTTCTCTCTTCAAAAATGTGAAAAACAGAACGATTTGCAGTTACTCTTCGCTTACCTTGCGTGTTCTAAGCATCTTAATTATTCACCGCTTTTCACAGCTCTCACAGACCAGAGCGGAGTTTTGCTTTGACGGTGAAACTAACAACTAGCATGCTAATGCTTACTTCCTGATTATCGGACAATAAAATGCTTTCTAATTCATAGCAGACAGTCTTCTTATTTTGACTCTAACTTATCTGTGGTCGCAGAACTCAAAATGACATTATATCCATTTCAATTTTCAAACGTCTCCCCAGACCGATCAGATATATCGACGCATTTTTAATTGGTCACACTTGGAAACGAATTGATTTGCTGACGTTGCTGTAATTCTTTCTCTGTGCACAATGCGTTTCACAAGAAAACAAAGGAAGTTAGGATCTGAATAACTTGAGTTTACATATTTAAAAATGATCAACGGAATATGTTATGTAAATTTGACTTAAATACACTATTATGTTTAGAAAATTGTATCAGTGAGGGAGTATTTTACTTCTGTGGGGTACTGACTGCTAAAACATAACATATTTAGATCACCATGTTACATTTTGTTTTGAAAATGCTATTTTTGACAAAAACAGCGTCCTTCCTCTCCCGTTGCTCCCTGCATTTCCAGAACAACTATTGCGATATAATTTTGTAAACAATAATTTGCCCAATGATGTTCCATAGATGAAAAATATATAGAACTGAACCCTTTTTAAGTTCACCTTTCTTCTTGGTTTAGTACAAAGGCAGTGCAAACCAACCCCCAGATTTGCATTAAAGGAAAGGTCATTCTTGGCAGTTTTCATTTAAGATTTCAACATTTGATTTTAATGTATTCTGTACTCCAAAATTAATAAACCCAAAAGGAAATGAGCTCTGACAGTAAAAGAAAAGAGTCATTCATAATTCATGTTTCAGTGACTGGTCATATGGGATTAAAAGTGAATGTGATTTTAATTGTCTTGTGGTGTAAAAAAAACATATTAATGATATTTTCTATCATAACCTTTTGCATTATTTTCTCACAAATAAAACATTCAATTCAATTTATTTTTGTAGAGCCCAAAATCACTACAGCTGTTGCCTCTGAACAAGATCATTGATTTAACCAAGAGAAAATTTGAAAATTCAACAGATGCAAAACTCAGAGGCATCGGTATTGTATCGACATTGTGACACTGTAGTATTGTGATATCGTACCAAAAAATATATATATTGATACGTTGCAAAAAAAAAAAAATATATATATATAATATAAAAATATAAATAATAATATAATATAATGTAATATAATATAAAATATTTTAAAAAATGATATGTTGCAAAAAAATATGTTATATAAAAATATAAATAATAATAATAATATAATATAATATAAACATAAAATATAAAAAAATATATATTGATACGTTGCAGCTGATTTTATCAACATTCCCGGGGGGTGTGATGCTAACTGAAGGCACTGCACACATTTATGAATTTACCTTTTGGATAGTTTATGATAAAGTACAATGTTATAGTTGATACTTTACTAGGACATCGCACTGGGGGTGTTCTGCCTGTATGTACGGCACAAATCGGCTCACCTGTTGTTCTTCCAACCAAGTCAGTTGTTTCTGGTCAGATTGTGTTAAAGCGAAACTCAGATTAAAGTCTAACTTGAGTAACAGAGCTTCTAACACATTAGTGCTTTCGGTTAGCTTCACACCTCCAGGGAATGTTGACGAGGGAAATGTGGCTCCTGGCCCCATCTGGGAGTTCGGCGTCATCACATTATGGAGAACACCACCAGCCCTCCCTCTGAGTTTAAAATATGGAGGAAGGTGGAAACATGGAGACGTGCGTTTTCAGGCTGTGCAGTGGGTAAATGGCACGATGCGTCGCGGTTGTTCTGGGTCACTGGGCTGTCCTCTGTGTGATCCCCTCTGGTGGTTTCCCATCATGCACCTGCACACAGCTCACAAACACGCCAGCATAAACACAGTGATAGGCGCAGCAGCTAAGGAACAAAGGGTTGCTATATACAGTATTGCTATGGGAGGAGAGGTTTAGGCTTGGGATGAGGGAAGTCTCTAATTTAGTCCTGGTTTAGTTGTTTTAAAAATGGAAATAGTCTTGTTGCTATGTGTATATGTTGTGTATATGTTACGTTTTTGTCATTATGTTTTTATTGTCATGTTTATAAGATGTTTACTGTTCACTGTGGGCCTAGGGAGCGCTGCTTTTTCAAATCCTGTGTGCAGCCTGTACATGTGGCTTTTGAACCTTGAATAAAAGAATGCAGAGCGCACTTGCACTTGCACGCACGATGGTTAAAAAGTGAATAGATTTTTAAGTTGTTGATTTCATTTGCTCGTCTATAATAGTGGGCTTTAATGTAAACTGTATGGAAATAAACATCTACGTTCATGGAGACGAGAACGTGACTCCACCAGGCCAAGTTTCACTACGATACCGCTACGATTTCAACATTAAATCATTGTACTTTTTAATATTATTTTACTACCACGTGGTCTTATATCCGTGCACTCCAGGTCAGTTTCATAATGGTCCATGGGCGTGTACTAGTCTATGTCTTAGTACCACATTCTACAGTGTAATGGGAGGCCAGAAAAGTTACATAGCGCAACTTTAAACCATTCCAAAGCAAGCGACTGAATCTTGAAATCTTGATTTGTGATTTATGTTTTAATAAAGTTGAGTTCACTTTTTAAACACGTCCAGAAGAATTAACAAAAAGACCGAAGATGAACTGACAAACTAATAGAAGAATCACATTTCAGAACCGTTTGAACAGATCTAAACGACGGGGTTGGATGTTTTTAAGCAGAATAAGACAGATATTTTATTGTTTGTGGAGAAAATGGTTGTACTTCAAAACTTGCAGCCTATGCGGTTTGCTAATTGCATCCTTTCAAATTGCGGTTTCCAATTACGAATCTTGGAGAACTACTAAAAGAGCCCTTATTACACTGTTTTCTGATCTATGTTATAATGTTTCCTCACCAAAAACATACCAAACATGTTTTGTTTTATTCACACAAACACATTTAACACAAAAACCCTGCATATATAGGCTGAGTTCTTATACGGGGAAACACTCTGTTCCACTTTGTGATACAGGAAGTGCTCCACAGTGTTTTTAAACTCCATAAACCTTGAGAAAAATCATTTGGATCATTTTAGTCCTGCAACAAAAGGTAAAAAGTAACATGAAAACTACCGCTTCATGACATCACAAGGTGGAACTGAGCGTTTTGAGCTCTGGAGATGTGGACAGACTAACAATGCAGGATTACTTAAACAAAACACAACTCCAGGGATGTTTTTAACGAAGTAACAACATTATAACATGACTTAAAGCTCAAGAGTCAAGTTTATGGTAATATAAAACCTTTAAACCATTCCAGCGCAAACAAAGGAATCTAGAAAACCAGAGGAAGCCTGCGTACCACTGATTGCGAAGCGTTGAAATATGCATAAATGTAATGGGCCAGCCTATTGGTGGACATCGGCCTCAGAGGAGCGCTAATAGAAAATGGCTGACAGTTGAGGTTATTAACACGTCTCTTTGTGGTTAAGCCGAGTCTGGAGATAGGCAATTTCTGTACAGCGTGTCTAACCTTAACAGCCCTATTGGACCAGAGAGCTGTTCAAGGCATTCTGTATGAATAATTTACATGCATTAGCAATGGGGTTATAGCAAATACTAAACTTTAATATTATAACAACAAAATAAATGAAAAAAAAAAAAAAAAGTTGCAGAAAATATCCACGGGGCATAAGATTAATTATTAATGAGTACATAAATAAACACTGCAGTGCGCTCTTCTGTATGTCTATATTTTATAAAGCATCTTGTTTATTAGAGCTGTACCTGATTTTTACTGGCTTTAAAATGTTAAAAAACAGAACTAATTCATTTTAAATGGTTTGCGGTGGTCCAAAGTTATTCACCTTTTGTTTTCCGACCAAACAAATTAAGTGTTTTAGACTATGGTGGCCCCCCGTAGTCTAAAACTGCCCCTCGTAGTCTAAAGTGAACAGGACTATATGTTGGCATAGCAAAATTGGACTTTATTGCTTATTGTAAGATCATAAACTTATAATAGAGACTACACTGGACAAAAAGGACTGGTTAAAGATTAAATACAGGCAGTAAGTGACATTTATGCTGCACAAACCTAATGAGATTAAATTATTCAAATTAAAATAATTTGTGCCACCATAAAACGCTAAGAAAAACACTGCTAATTATTCACCGCAATGAGTTTATAAGTGCTTTTCGCAACTCACAGAGACCAGAGCAAAGTTTTGTCACGACTCTAAAGCTAACGACAACTAGTATGCTAACCCCACACTTCCTAATTATTGGACAAACAAAAAAAAAAACACTTTATAATTAGCTGCAGACACCTCAAAAGCTGCTTATCGCTGTACTGGAGTAGGAGAACTTTCATTCAAATACATGGGGAAAAAGAAGTTTAAAGCCACAGTATGTATTTTTTAGCTAAAAATAGAGTAAAATAAAAACATGCAACTGTTTTGGTTTTGCTTATTGCAGTGAAAAACATATAAAAGCATGCGTTGTTACAGTGAGCGGGCTCGCATCTCCACATCTTGACTATTTCCTGCTTGTTTCCATGGAAATGTTGTTTCTTTGACAATAATTTCCCACATTATGGCATAAAACTGATCTATCTCTATGGAGAATGTTCTGAACTATGGTTTTAACTTTTTCTATTTCCATAGAATCATGCAGATGAAGTCCCAGCGCCAGAAAGTTACACAATTGTAACTTTTTCTTGTTATAAAAATAAAATTGGCACAGTCTTGTCTTGACAGAGGGTTGGCTGTAGACCTCTCCATGAAAGACCGATCACTAAAAGAATTGTATCTCGATTCAATTAAAATGTGATTAATTGCACAGGCCCAACTCCTGGCATTTGTTATAAGAAAGCTAATGATAAAAATGTCTCAAATATCTCTGTCAAACTGCTACACCAAGTTTTGTAAAAGTTTGAAGACGCAAGAAATCTGAAGTTGGTTGTCAGCTTTGCCTAGTGGTGGTACAGGGCTGTAGTATTTCTTTTTACCCCGGCTGATCATGCTTTATTCAGGACAGCTCACTCAGACACTGGTAAGGTTTGTGGAAGACTGGAGGAATCTACTTCCCCATATCCATCACCGTAACCCGGCTTCACAGCTACCTCAGGCCACCTTTCAATCACCGCAAAGAAAATTCAGGTTTAGACTGGAATTTCCAAGTTCATTTTTGTCAGAAGAGGGTAAGGTTTTCAAGATAGTTTCAGAGGTGCTCTAAGTAACTTTTTATTTCTATGGAGATGATATTTAATAGCTCTATTTTAAATGTTTTAAATTACAGTACCTCAAAAGCAGGGTTGCCTCTCCACAGATCTGACCTGTAACTTGATCTGGTTTGATTTCCATGAAGGTAGAAAGGTTTAATACCATACTGTGAAACTTTCCAGACAAAGCAGTAACATCTCCATGGAGTCCTTATAGTTCCTTATAGTTCTCCAAAGTAACCAAATATCGAAAATAAAATACTATTTGATACTAAAACTAGTATCGAATCTAGATACCGATTTGAGCAGGTATTGATACTAAAAAAAGTCACATTCACAGGACAGAAATGAGCCTTTCCTGAATAGTTTTAGAACGATCTTGAGCTGTATCAGAACAAGTATAAGAGCACATAGACTAGTATACGGTATAAGGCCACATAATATAAAAGAAAGTACTATGATTTAATACTATTATTTGCTTTTATTTCATTATTTGTTCTTGAAAATGCACCATGACAGATTCTGTATTAGTGATTACCTGAGAAAATCCAATGTAAAGTGAATAACTTACATTTTACAGTCTTATTTTGCAGCTTTTACTCAACGCATGATGCAAAGAGCATTTATTTTGAAAAGAATAAATAAATTAAATAAATAAAATCAGGTAGAGGCTCTTTAAAAAGCTCCTAAATGTTGCATAAAGTGAGTTGCTAAGAAACTAAGTGAAAGGTCCAAAGGTTACCGTCAGTTTCTTCAGGGATTGGGGTTGTTTTTGAGAATCAGCGATACTTGGACATACCCCGCTAAAAGGAAATAGGCGAGATGCTTTTTCCACACGTTTCTGAAAATATATATTGCCATTTCCGCTACGATGCACCATATAATGTTAAATAATGTAAAAGTTATGGGGTCACCTTATTTCCATTAGTGCAGAAATAACCACAATTTTAGTAGAACGTTAAAAGTTAGTGTACCTCATTTTTCTTCCCATGTATTCGGGCAAAGTAGTACAGATATTGTATAAGCAGCTCTTGAGGTCAAAATAACTGCTGTTTCTCTCAGTTTGCTACACATGGGGGTGTTCTACATGCGTCTCTGTGGTGGAACGTTCAGGAGTTACCATGGTGACCCAATGCTCACATTAGCAAAAACGTAAGAAAAGATACCAAATTGATTTAAACCACACACTTTCAGGAGCCTGTGATGAATAGAAGCGTTCACGGTGTTTGATTTTCGACAAAAAGGTGAGAGCGACGGACTGAAAAACTGCTGACTAACGCTACCTAGGTTTTCGTGGTAATTTTATGTGAGAAAGACTTGTTTAAGCGCACAAATCATCGCAGCTGTTGTTGTTTTGATTAAGTCAGCTTTTTCAGGTCAGATTGTGTTAAAACAAAGCTCCGATTAATGTCTAACTTGATGTTTAACTTGAGTCACAGAGCTTCAGATTCAGGGACTCGGCTGTATCAGAACTAGGATCAATACCGTCTTACTGTTATTTGAGGAATTTCTTGCATCTTGCGTTTTGAAGTAACATGTTTTGACTACTTTATCAACCTCTCGCAGTACAGGAGCAAATCGAAACCTCATCAATCAATGCATTTGAGATCGCGCCGTGTGGTTTTGATGCCTTCAGTGGGAACATACAGCGTAAATAGTCATGGAAATAAAGAAGAAACATGAATGAATGAAAAAAAAAAATCTCCAACAGGCTCCTACAGCTCCGCTCAAACAGTGAGAGATACAGGTTCAGAGATAACCCTATGTCCTGTCAATCATCATATCATCTTTGCATTGTTTCTCCTTATGACCTCTTGTAAATAGCTGACATATATCTTTATTGCTTTATTTCTATTTACTTGTACATTTACATTTATATAATTATGCCTTATTTGACACCAGACTCTTGCTTTTTACGCTACTTATTTAGAATTCATTATTACCATTTATTCTTTCTCTTTGTTTTTGTAATATACTGCGATGTGTGAGCTACTGCGTCAAAAGTTAGTCTAGGTCTAAAGAGTCATGGAAATAAAGGAGAAACATGAATGAAATAAGAAGAACTCTGCCGCCTCAGGCCCACAGTAGCGTTGATGAGCTCAGTGTGTTTTTGCTGCCTCATGGGGATTAGCCACAGCAAATGGATGGACGCTGTTAGAGCCAGGCATCTGCCACAAGCACTTAGCGAAAACAATGAGCGATGAGTCAAGCGTAAGTCATGTCGGTACAATAGAAAACAGCACTCTTGTTTTTATAAATAGTGAAATATGCTAATGTGGCGGAGAAATGGCTGTTAGTCATTGTGGCCGGCAGTGTGTGGCCTGCTCAGCGCTCGGAATGGAGACTGGTTTATACTGTGGTGGTGGTAAACAGGTGGAGACGGACCCCCTGTAGCCTTTTTCAAATTCTAATAAAACGAATTATCTTATGATCATAATCTCGGATAAAGGCTTCGTCTAGCCCCAGTACAGATATGTTGTATAAGCAGCTCTTGAGGTCAAAATATGTCTGCTGCGTGCTGTCTGAGTCGATTTTTAAAGCATTTTATTGTCCAGTAATCAGGAACTGCGTGTCAGTAGTTGGCAAAACTCCGCTCTGGACTCTGAAAGTTGTGAAAACGGCTTATAAACTCACTGAGGTGAAAAATGAGGACGCTCTGAATGAATAAGGCAAGAAAGGAATAACTTTGGACGATTGCAAAGCGTTTAAAATGAACTAGTTCTATTTTTAAAACAAAGTCCAAATCAGGTACAGCATCTTCAATAGACTTTAATGGAAATATTGGCCACGTGCAGCAGATAATAACAACCAGAATGATAATATTTTTTGCAATCAATGGCAAATGTGTTCAAATGTAACACATAAACGGGTTGGGTTCTTCTTATATATATTTTTGTATCACAGTCATTTAATTTCAACACTTTCCCACCTCTAATTCTACCACACAGTTCAGCCTTATCGTATCACGTATATGTACAACCTCCGTCCTGACTGCAGTGAACAACAGTGGCTCTATTCCTTTATGCTCGCTCCTTTCTTTCTCTCCATCCCTCCCCTATCCCCTCCTCCTCTCCTTCTCCTCCCTCTCCCCTCTGAGTCAACAGTAGCTATAACAGATGACGGGGTCTCGGGACGCATCTGGCCTCGGTGCACTTAGTGTAATCAAAGACAAGGGAGAGAGGGACGGAGAGAGAAGGAGAGAGAGATGGAGAGAAGAGAGAGAGGGAGAGAGAGGAGAGAGAGAGAGGGAGAAACAACAAAAAACACTTTATGGCCTACTTGTTAGCCTGCCGCCAACTGATGGGGATGTCAAGCGTGAACACACCCCTTCATTTCCAGTCCCAGAGGAGGAGGAGGGAGGGATGACAGAGAGAGGAGAGAGAGGAGGAAGAGGAGAGAGGGAGGAGAGGTGGGAGAGAGGAGGAGGAGGAGAAAGGGATGAGAGAGAGAGAGAAAAAGGGAGGAGAGAGGCGGAGGAGAAAGGAGGAGCGAGATGGGCATGTCAAGCATAGGCACACCCCTTGTTTTTCAGTCCCCGACGAGGAGAGAGGGATGAGAGACGGAGGACAGAGAGGAAGGAGAGAGGGATGAGAGATGGAGAGAGGGAGGACAGAGAGGAAGGAGAGAGGGATGAGAGATGGAGAGACGGAGGACAGAGAGGAAGGAGAGAGGGATGAGAGATGGAGAGAGGGAGGACAGAGAGGAAGGAGAGAGGGATGAGAGACAGAGAGACAGAGGACAGAGAGGAAGGAGAGAGGGATGAGAGACAGAGAGAGGGAGGACAGAGAGGAAGGAGAGAGGGATGAAAGACAGAGAGAGGGAGGAGTAGGAGAGAGCGTGCAAAAGAGAAGGAGAGAAAGAGAGTGGGAATGTCAAGCACAGGCACACCCCTTGATTTCCAGTCCTGGAGGAGAGAGGGAGGAGAGAGGGATGAGAGAGAGAGGAAGAAGAGAGAGGAGAGAAGGATTGCAATATCATGCGTGCACACACCCCTTTATTTCCAGCCCTGGATGAGGAGAGAGGAGAGAGGAGGAGTAGGAGAGAGAGTGAAAAAAAGAGGAGGAGGGAGACAGAGGAGAACGGGAGGAGAAAAAAGGAGGAGAGAGGGATGTGAGAGAGCAGAATGAGGAGAGAGGGAGGAGTAGGAGAGAGTGCGCAAGAGGGAGAGAAGGAGAGAAAGAGGCATAGGCACACCCCTTGACTTCCAGTCCTGGAGGAGAGAGGAAGGAGAGGGATGAGAGAGAGAGGAAGGAGAGGGAGGAGAAAGGGATTGAGATATCACATGTCCACACACCCCTTTATTTCCAGCCCTGGATGAGGAGGAGAGAGAGTGAAAGAAAGAGGAGGAGGGAGACAGAGAGGAGAAAGAAGGAGGAGGAGAGAGGTATGTGAGAGAGAGGAATAAGGAGAGAGGGAGCGAGGGAGCGAGGGAGTAGGAGTGAGACAGGGAGAAGAGAGGAAGGAAAGAGAAAGAGGGGGGAGAGGCGTGGGGGCGTGGGCTACAATCTGGCGTTCTCAAAGGAGCTCCTGGAAAAGCTCCAATGAGCCACTATTGAGGACAGTGCGGTGCAGCCTACCAATGACTTTTGCATCAGAGCGATCTTACATAAGAACACAGGCAGGCTCGTGACCATTAAAGCGGGCCTATTGTCTGCTGCGTCTTCATTTGAATTAGCCCTGCGTTTGGGAATGTGATGGCGTTCATTTCCTGGGTAATGACGATGGCGTAGTCAGAAGGATGTTTTTTGGTGATTTTATTAATAATATGTTCTCAAAAAAGTCTGAAGAGTGCTTCTCTGTACAAGTCCAGACTGACTGAGGGATCGAGAGTGGCCCTTTTTAATCCACCGAGGCTCCTCCCGCAAGACAATTAACACAAAAATACTGGTTTTCAACGCTAAATTAACAAAAATATAGAAAAATACACGAAAATACATTGTACAACTTGACCATGTCTCTGCACCTGTAGCAAAACCAGGAAAAATAATATGGATAATTTAGTGTGGGAAACGATATGATGCTAATGTCCCGCGGATGACGACGGAAATAGGAAGTGAAGTGAGTGAGGCGCTCGGGAGATGGACACTGGTTTGAAGTTTGTTGGAGGACAAAGTTATGGACATGGATGATGGAGATGGATTTGACAGCGGACTTGTGTGCACCCAAGACTACTTCGGTGGTGAACAGACGGTAACTATAGCGGAGAACGGAGCGGACAGACGGGGGGGCGGAATGAACGGAGCGGAATGAATGAACGGAGCGGAATGAATGAAAACAGGTAATTGGCTAGCGCGGGCTTTGACGGGGCTACTCCGTCACAGGGAATGATATCTACTTTTTCTGACTTGAATTGAGTTTGCGATCAGATTTGCGATTTTAACATTTGTGTTTCCTGCTTTTACTTGTTCTTTTTCTCATTTTTGTGTCTGTCCTTTGAAAATATCAGATTTCCTGCGTTATTTAATATTTTGTCCTTCATATTACGTTCACTTCAAATTATAACTCTGATCTTACTTCCTGACAGTTACTCTTCAAAGGTCCACTATGTAACTTTTTGATGGGCATCCGTCACCTGCTTGTTTCCATGGATATGTCATTGCTCTGCCTGGAATGTTCCACAGTATGACTTTAAACAGCTCTAACTAACATTTATTAAATAACAGGTAGTTTTATAGCACAAAAATACATAGAAAAACAGGCATTCTCACTGTGAGCGGAGTCGCCTCTCCACAGATCTGACCTGTAACTTGGTCTGGATTGGTCGACAATGACAATAGAAAGGTTTAATGCCACACTGTGAAACATTCCAGACAAAGCAATAATGTCACCATGGAGAAAAGCATTTGACAGACCCTCCACCAGAAAAGTTACACAATGCACCTTTATTTTCAAATGATAAGTCCTGACAGTTACTCTTACTTGAGCAGCAGATTCCCAAATATTTTTTTTTTTTTACTCTTGTGTAATTTATGGAACCATTACTCTGAACTTCTATTTGAGTAATATTATTTTGAAGTAACATTCCTCTTAGGTAGAGTTAAAATCAAGATCAATGTTGGTTTACAGTGAACAAAATGAGAAATAAACATCTACGTATGATAACTTAACTCTCAGAAAAAAAGCACAATATGTCTTCTTTTACAACACTATACTCCAGATATGATTTTGATGAGGATACCACATTAAAATGCCATTAAAAGCATCCATAATGAGCTTTAAAGTGCTCTTACAAAGAAAAGCATGCTGCCATATAGGGGTTTTGATTGATTTAGCAGCGTGGTAAATTGCTATTCTATTATATGGTGTGATATCATGCAGTAAATGAGTCTTCCAGAGTGACCTTGTGTAAGAGATAATTACAGCTTTTATAATGACTACTGTACACTTAATAGCTAATGAATGTTGCACTTATTTGCTCCTAGATATTTTTGTAGTATGACCTTTTCTGTAGTTGCCATGGTTGTGGTGGGTTGGCTGCTAAAACAAGAAATAGTTCCGGGAAAGAGAAAACGAATTGTAATGTGGCTAAAAACTAATAACAAGATAAAACAAAGAGTCTAGGAGATTAGCAAATTAAAAAAAAAACAAAAAAAAAAAAAAAACTTTAAAGAACAAAAAGAACAATTGTAATGCTGATTTATTCTTAGTTAGAAAACACTGGACATGATCCCATTTATTTATGCAATAATTTGGTGGTTGATTCTCAAGACAATTATCCAGAAAGCAGAATGAGCTTCACATAAGTTTCATTCATTTGTGTCGCCAATAAGTTTCAATAAGTTGTTGAAATCCAGTTGGTTTAAACCTAAAATATCTCTCTCTGATCTGAACGGTCACTGTCTAAACCCCAGCTCCTACAGCCAATCATGAATTAGTGCTAATGCAGCCTCTGCAGCTCAGGGAGGGAATTCTGAGCTTCACATGAGGCATGGCCAATCCACAGACCCAGGTTCAGTTGTTGTTGCAGGATGTATAGTTCTTGTAATTAATTAGCTTTTATTTTATTTTATTTTATTGTTGCTATTTTGCTACTTATTTAGAATTATTACTATTTATTAAATTTTTATTCTTTATTATAATTGTGTGAATTGTGTTGTGTGAGGCACTGTGTCCAAATCAATAGTTTGTCTAAGCCTAATTTCAAGTCTAATGCCTAAATGTGAGCAGAACCTTGTATGAAGTGAATGAAGCAAAATTTTAACATGGATACAAGCTAAAAACCAATAACCAGATGAACAAAATACAGGACCTTTAAAGACTTTGATAACGTTTCTGTACCTTATTTCAAGTCTAATGTCCAAAACGTGAGCTGCGAGTTGACATTACATTGGACTTCCACCTTTCCGTCCATTGGCATCACTTCTCAGACCACCAAACCGCACACAGCCGCCGTGCTATCTCTTCACCTGAGTCAATATTGGCTTGAGCTTGCATGTACGGGTTTGCTGATCCTCTGTGTGTGTCCCCTCTCCAACTGCCATGAGTTGAGTTTCTGTCTTATCTGCATGAGTTGTCAAAAAAGAAAAAAAAATCTAATAATTTTTAGCTGAGTAGATAGGATTTTAAAAGTCCTATATTGAACAAAATGGACTCTTATGTTAGAACAGGGGTCTCCGACCTTTTTCCTCTGGTGAGCTACCGTTATGAAACGAAAATGCCAGAGAGCTACTCGTTTTAGCGGTCGCAAGAAACTGAGAAAGTAGAAGAGCTACGGCAAGCTTTAGACGGGGTACAGTTAGATGCCTATTAAAAATAAACCATTATCCGTTTATTAGTGTACAAGTTAGGCATCAAAATGACAACTTTAATCAGGTAATTAATGAGATTTTAGTTATTAAGCACAATGCAAATAATTCAGAAATCCTTTGGCGAGCTACTTAGAAGTGGGTGGAGAGCTGCAGGTTGGAGATCCCTGTGTTAGAATGTTATCTCATCAAAAACATACCTGGAGTTGTGTTTTGTTTAATTTACACATGTTTGAGTCACTTTTATTATTCATCTGTCTACATCTCCAGTGCTCAAAATGCTCTGTTCCACCTTGTGATGTCACGAAGCGCTAGTTCTCAAGTTAACTGCTACCTTTTACCTTAAGTTCAGTAAAGATCGGCAATTCCAGAGCTGAAATCATCCAAATGAGTCTAGTGAAGGTGTGTGGAGTTTAAAAACACAGTGGAGCACTTTCTGTATTACCACATGACATCACAAGGTGGAACAGAGTGTTTTCAGTTTGAGAGAAGAACTCAGCCTAAATATATGCAGCGTTTGTGTATTAAACAATGCAACAAAACCCAACTCTAGGTCTGTTTTTGATGAGGAAACAACATTATAACATTGATCACAAAATAACGTAATATGAGTCCTTTAAACGCATCCAGAAGAACTGACAAAAAGACTTAAACATGAACTGAAAAACTAATAAAATAATCACATTTCAGAACAGGTTGTACAGCTCTAAACTTCAGGGTTTGCAGTTTTTATGCAGAATAAGACAATTTGAGATGATTTTGTGGAAGATATTATGGTACGACAAAAAAAATGCAACCTTTGTGATTTGCTAATTGCATCCATTCAAATTGCAATTTCGATTTGATTCTGATTAATCTTGCAGTCTTATTTTTTTAATATAATACTGTTATTATCCTTTTACTGTCAAAACCCGATGGCTGTAAAATCAAGCCATGAATGTGAACAGTTCCTAGTGTTCTGTGTGCATGTGGGTGGCATTGTTGCGCCTATAGATTTTCCCTGCTGGACTAATGACTTTTAACAACAACCATCTTGGCGTGATACGTGTGGGAGGTCACCACGGCAACGCAGATGCCTCTTTGTTCTTCTATGGGCTACAAGATATGATATCGTAAAGGCGCTGTAGCTGATTTTTACCGTCTTAAGAATGAGAAAAGCAGAACTAGTTCATTTTACAGTCTGCAGTGGTCCAAAGTGAGTCCTCACTTACCGTTTGGATTCTGAGGATTGTAATTCTTCACCGTAACGAGTTTATAAGCGCGTTTCAGAACTTTCCGAGGCCAGAGTGGAGTTTTGCCTTGACAACTGGCATGCTAACCACACACTTTTGGATTATGTAACTTTTCTGGTGGAGGATCCAATGGAAATGTTCAACTGTATGGAATTAAATGTGTATTTCTGCAGCTGATTTTTACTGTTTTAAAAATGTGAAACACGGAACTGGTTCATTTCAAACACTTTGCACTGGCCCAAGTGGAGTTTTAGCACTAGCATGCTAACTACACACTTCTTATTCTCTGACAGTAAAACGCTTTATAAACAGATGCAGAAAGCACGCAGCAGACTGATTTTGACCTCAAGAGCTGCTTATACAATGTATCTGTACCGGGGCAAAAGATTTTTTCTCAAATCCATGGAAAAAAAAAATGTGTACAGCCTCTTTATCACCATATTAATTTGTGAATGCTATCCCAAAGAAATATGTATATTTTATTTATAAAATATGTAAAATTTTGTTTAAATTTTAAAATCATACATAACGAAAACAAAAAATGGACAAAAACAACATAAAAAACCTCCCACAACCCACCCCTTTCTCAAAAACCCCCAAAACAAAACAAAAAACGTCAAACCCAGTCCTGTCAAATTGTTCAAAAACATATGTCCATGTTCGTTGAAAACAACCGAGAAATCACAAAATTGCTAGTGGAATAATTACGTGTTTAGTGAGTTATCTAATCCCAAAATCCCACCTGGGCCTTTGTCAGTCTCCTTAGAAAACGCCTTCAATTCCTTGTTGACATTTTTGCAAACACAACAAGTTACCTTTTGATTGCACATTTCCGCAGTTTGAAGCCTCAATCATCTTCTTTGCTCCTCTCTCTCCGCCATTCGCCTCGTAATTGGGGGCCATTGATACGCACAATGTCGGGGTTCAACAATGAATGAATACGGAATCATCCGCGGGGCTTTCGAGCAAATAAACAATGGCAGAGGGTTTGTAATCACGCCGGTTGGAATAAACATGAGAATACAAAGGAAGGTACGATTTGACCATAAACGGGACGGAGATATGTGATCTGTCTTTCGCCGTAGCACTTCATCTTGTATTACACGTGCGGCGAATTGGCCCCCGTTGAAAGCCCGCCGGCGGTTTTCCATACAAGCAGATCGCGTTCATTGTCTCTCGCCATTGTGGTCGACGAGATGGGTTTTTGTGCGGACGCCAGTGGAGTGACAAATGCGGCGTAATAAGCTAACGTGCGTTGTTGGATTTGAGGCCGTGACAGAAGAGATCTTAGCGCAACAAAGGGATGATGTTTGGAATACAAGAAAGGCGGCTGAAGACTTCATTGGTGGGATTTATTTAGTATTTATTTTTAAGTTTTTCTTTTGTATTTGATTACTCTATCCACTTGCTTAAATCTGTAAGTGACAAAAGTTTTATGTTGACAAAATGAAATGATATTAAAGCCGATGTTACAACCTGACATTTACTATTTAAGTTACTCTTACTTGAGTAGAGCTTTTCCCCAGTACTTTTTTGCTCTTACTTGAGTCATTTCTTGGACCACTACTTAGTAATTCTACTTAAAGTTGCATTATGTAACTTTTCTGGTGGAGGGTATTAAACCTTTCTATCTTCATGGAGACCAAACCAGACCAAGTTACAATTACAGGTCAGATCTATGGAGAGGCAACCCCGCTCACAGTCAGAATGCCTGTTTTTCTACGTATTTTTGAGCTTTAAAACCACCTGTAACTGAATAAATGTAAGGCAGAGCTGTTTAATGTCACACTGTGGAACATTCCAGGCAGAGCAATGACGTAACCATAGAAACAAGCAGTTGACAGACCCCCTCCCCCAACCACAAAGTTAAGCAGTGCACCATTAAGTAATATTATTTGAATTTTGCATCTCTGTCTGTGATTTAACAAATGCAAGTAACACTAGACGTTTAACACTACAGTATATTACTATATCGTGTGGCCGTTGAAAGCCCACCGGCGATTTTCCGTACAAGCAAATCACGTTCATTTGTCTCTTGCCATTGTGGTTGGGTGAGATGAGTTTTTATGTGGGCGCCAGCGGAGTGACAAATGTGACATAATAAGCTACCGTGCGTTGCTGGATCTGAGGCCGTGACGGACGAGATCGTAGCTCAACAAAGGGAAGATGTTTGGAATACAGGAAGGCGGTTGAGGACTTCATTTTGAATTTGTGTCGTAGTATAGATTGGTTTAGCACAGCGGTGGAGCTGGGAGGCCTCTGATGGTAGTAGCTCAAGACAAGATTAATTACAGTCGAATGTAATTAGCAAATTGAACGGGTGGTCGCAATTAGCAGATGAGAAAGGAGGAATGCATTTAGGGAGGTAACGAGCACTGTGCATTGAATATTGCACTATCTTATGCGTAAACATCGGAAGTCTTATTGAGTTGTTCAGTTGCATGCAGTGGTGGAAGAAGTACTCGATTTTGTTAGTAAAAAAAGAGTAAAAAATGCTAAAGTTAAAGTATCACATGAAAAAAAAAAAATCAATAAATAAAATAAAAAGTATTTCACACAGATTTTAAGATGTTATAAAGCTTCAGCAAGAATCAACGCCACAATTTTCCAACCAAACATATTGATGCAGGGTTGTTATGGATCATAACTATACAGCAAATGTGTCTTATTTATTTATTTGTTCATTTATTTCATTCATAAAGTATAAAAATACGTCAACAGTGTCATAACATTACAAGAAATGAATGAAAGGAAACAGAAAGAAGCATAATCTTATATTATCTGCCCCTCTTCCTTTTTCCAGACAAAACATTAACACCGATAGTTACTATAAAACATCTCATCAATACATTCCTTCTATAAGAGTTACAGGTTTTAACCGAATAACTGCACAGATTTAGGCATTCATGTCTTTTAGCGTAATACAATGTGTGCACAAGGGGAAATGCAAATGAGTGAATGTTAATACAGAAGAGGAGCTAATGTCCAGGACAAATAATACAGCTGTATGTGAACCCGGTGAACTGTCGGAGGGATCAGGGCTGCTGATCCGTGACTGCGAAGAGCTTAGAGGGATTTCCAGATATGATGCTGTTAATTGCTGGTACTGCCATTTGAAAGAGAGTACAAGCATTTATATGAGAGAGAGAGTAATATAGAAGTGATAGTGTTTTTGCATGAGCGTAAATGGTTTAGTTCAGTCGATTTAAAACTGAACTTTATCTAATCATTAACTGACTTAATTAGCTCTTTTTAAATGTTTTTCCAAACTTATTGCTTTTAAACATCTATCTTCACTGAGAAAAGCATGTGATGTCACCAGATGAATTTACAGGTTAGATCTGTGGAGTAGTGAGGTTACTTACTGTAAGAATGCATGTTTTTCAAGGTACTTTTGAGCATTAAAAACTGTAAACAGTGGTGGGATAAGAAATTGTACTTTTCTGAGTACTTTTGTATTTGTTTACTCTCCCCACTTAAAGTCTATAAGTGACAAAGCTTTATACTGACAATATTAAATTATATTAAATCAGATGTTACATCCCAACTCTTTAAGTTACTCTTACTTGAGTAGAACCTTTTCCCAATACTCTTATTTGAGTACAATTTTGGCTACTCTACCCATAATTTAAGAAGTTTAATGCTATATTCCTATATTGCGTAACATCCAAAGCAAAGCACCCTTAACTATGTATTAAAAATATGTAAGTGTAAAAGGCAACGCCAAAGACTGCAACAGATGGTACAGCCGATACTATTGACAACAAAATAAAACTGTCACATAGTAAAAAATTGGGAAGCAGTTGGTTTTTAGCCCTTTTATTGCCCCGAGCCTCTCACCAAATGACATTATTGATCACAAAAGCTGAGTAGAGCTTTCCTGGAAATGCTATGTTAAGTCCGATTTATGTATACAACAAACCTGGGGTCATTTATACCCCATTGGCATGGCAGATATTGCAGTTTCCTAGCAACAAAAAGCCTGTGTTTTCTACTGCTAACTTGAGGAATATTTTAAGCATAAATCGCATGCTTGTGGTCAATAGTTGGGTTGTCGAAAGTATTGAAAATCAGATACTAATCGATACTAAAATTAGTATCAAAACTAAACACTCCTTTGAGCAGGTATCGATACTAGAAAAGTCACATTCACAGGACAGAAATGAACCTTCCTGAAGAGCTTTAGAATGAGCTTGAGCTGTATTAATATTAGCATATAGACTAGACTAGGGATTACGCAGATATAAGGCCACATGGTAATACAATATAATTTAATATAAGTAGGCCTACTATAATTTAATGTTAAAAATCACATTCTATTGTCTAAAGAAGACAAGAGTATTTTAAGTGTCATTGTCTATCATCCAGTCTATTCCTTAGTATCAAAATCAGAATTTTAGTATCGTGACGCCACTGTAGCCTTTTTTAACTTTATCTGAAATGGACTCTGTAGCTTAAGTGTCGACTAGAGTGTTACAGAGAGTAAAAATGGTACAATCTGTGGGAAAGAAGAAAAAATTGGGACTGTTGCCAAATAGCAATTAACAACTCTCTTCAAAATATGATATATTTTTAATTGACCAAAGTCCTTGAGAAGAAGTCATATTTTCAGTCCCTTTGACGAGCGTATCTTATAACTGGTTGCATAGGGAAGGACAAAATATATAAACTTTTCTGTATGCAAGTGTACTGGAGATTTGTTCTAAATTACAAAAAAAAAACATGATGTCTCATTTATTTATGTTATAATTTGCTGTTTTGGTTCTGGAGACGATTATCCAATCAGAAAGCAGAATGAGCCTCAGAGGAGACTTTCATTTGGGTTGCCAGATTCAATGCTGAAATCCAGTTGGTTTAAACCTAAAAGGATCTGATTGGTCTCTACTTAAACCCCAGTACCTGCAGCCATTCATTCATCAGTGCTAGTACAGCCTCTGCAGCGCCGTGTCATGGCCTGTTCATAAACTGAGAATGAGAAAAACTTGTATGTGTCCTCCATCTGCAGGTTAGTAACAATGTGGGGTACATGCAGTTCCTAATAACAGTCATTTATTTGTCATAGCTGCAACAAAATGAAGTAAAAAACGTGGTCTTTGTAGTTTTTCATTGTGCTGAGAGCTCCAGTAGAAGAATGTATTCAGTGGTGAGTACAGAAAGACAGGTTGATAGATAGATGAAACTGAGTGCTGCCATTTTTATGTACACACATATAAAATACATGAGCGTTCAAATAACACATCACACTTACGGTTACATCTCTAGCAGACCTCACATAAGTTGACGTGACAGTGGCGAGCAGTGGTTAGCAGACTGTGTAATGGAAGTTGGGCAGTCACCAGAACAACATGGTGCTCCGCTGGGATGCCTCTGCAGCTTTCCCATGAGCCCTTGTGTGTTTGTGCTAGAATCGTACCACTGAAGAGCCCGGGGACGCTAGCTAAACATAACAAATGGAGCTAAGAAGAACGCATTTGCACACTGGTGTAGAGGAAGTGTAATGTTTTGTACATATTTAAATACCCGACTTTTTCCCACGTATTTGAGCAAAATGTGTCTCACCCCAGTACAGATATATTCTATAAGCAGCTCTTGATGTCAAATTAAGTCTGCTGTATACCATCTGCACTAATTATATAGTGCTTTCTGGTCTGATAATGACTGGTTAGCATGCTAGTTCCTGTGATAGAAAAAGTCGTGAATAGTGCTTTTAAACTCTTTCCAGTGAATAATAAGGATGCTCAGAAGGGATCACTGTAATCAGATAACCTTTTTAGTAATGCAGTAAAGTCTGTCATGATAATTACTATATTAATTTATCGTTCAATATATGAAAGCTAAAACTATGCATTTTTTGTGCTCAATATTTATCCTGTGTACAATTTCTTATATTTGGGTTATTTTTGATGAAACACAAAGGGATTGGAGCTGTAGAGGGTTGAAAAAATAACTTCCATGACTAATTATTGCTTCATTCTTTTGTTGCTGCTCAGACCTTTTAATGTTAATCCACAGAGTTGTGTTTAAAAAACTGTAAAAAGGATAAACAGGAGCACGGGATGTCATCTTCAGGTGTCAGACGCATCAGCTGTGAACCAAAACAAAACACACACATTGGTTTATGGAACTAATTTCTGTGAGAAATTAGGTTCTATAACAAAAAGTGTAGCTAATGTTAAATATTCAGGCTCCTCAGCTGTTTCCCTTTTTTCAAAGTAAGCAATTCAATCAGTAAGCAAATTAGTTTTGAAATAAAGTAATCAGAGCATAATGAGATTACTTTTAGATGGAAAAAAATAGTAAATAGTCTCATTTTTATTGAGCGCTTTTCCACCTTCAAGGACCCACTCACCCATTCACGCACACATTCATACACCAGTGTACGCAGACAATGGGGACAAGGTGGGTTAAGTGTCTTGCCCAAGGACACAACAGCAGTATTCAACCTGTGGATCAATACCAATTATACCAATTATATTTTTATGTCGAGAGCGAGATTCGAACCACCAGCTAATATTCAGTAATATTCACTAGATTTGCAATGTAAACTGACCAACACTGGTGAGGAATAACTTCACTGCGAACCATTTAAAATTAAGTTATTATTATTATTTTTTTCAGTAAAAATGTGCTACGGCGCCTTTCATGTCAGTTCTCCACATTAGCAGGTCAGCCCTCAGTTAACAAGCCGGCCACAACCTCGTGCTCTCTTTTATTCATATGAACATAGGGCATCTTTGAGAACGTCTCCGAGTGGATTCCTTAATATTTAAATGTAGGCGTTATACTTGGAGAGCACTAACTTCTGCTTCCAGAACAGTCTCCCGCGATGCCAGCAGTCTGCCCTCCGGACTGGAGTTTTGGCACGAGTTCGCCACAAGGTTAAGCGCTTTGTTGGTTGTCAGTGGCGCTACAGGCTAACTCCATCGCACGAAGCAGAGTGAGGGGACGGGGGAAAAAAGATGGCCGTTTGGCATGGACAAGCAGGCCCGCTGCCCAGTCAGAGAGTTCGGCATTCAGAGTGGCAGGCACTGGCAGGGGTTGGCAGGTGCTGGCAGGAGAGGTAGACTGATGAAGACTGGAAAGGGAAAGCTGTGAGTGAGGGGGACGGAGCAGAAATGTGGAGTGAGTGGGAACTATATAAAGACAATTATAGTGGTAATAATGGGCGGTATCTGATTTTTTCATGTATTTAAGCAGAATTTGTTTGCTTTATTACAGATATATTCTATAAGCAGCTCTTGAGACCACTGTCTACTGTTTACAAAGAGTTTTATAGTCCGAATAAGGAAGTGTGCTGTTAGCATGATAGTTATTTTGGCAAGAAAACACTAAATCTCTTTTATCTCTCAAGCTCTTTGATTGTTTTATTCCTAACCTGCTTCCTTGTATCTAAAGGTGCATTATGTCACTTTTTATCTTTCATTGCTTTGTCTGAATGTCCCACAGCATTCAGCTTTTCTATCTCCATGGAGACAAGAATGCCACTAGGTTAAGCTATAGGTCAGATCTGTGAAGAGGCAAGCCCGCCCTTTTTCAGTGTATTCTTGAGTAATGAAAACACATGGAATTGAATACATATTTGATAGATAAGTTTAATGCCATACTGTGCAACATTCCTGGCAATCCTAACCCAGGCACAGTAATAATATACAGAAGTGTAACCTCAACCAGAAGAGTTGCGCATTGCACCTGTAATGTTACATTTTTTATACAGAACGCTGGCTTTTATGGGAATGTTTTATCTTTTCTCGGATTTTGTGACTGCCGCAATACCTGATTAGCACGTAATGTTGCCTCCTGCCAAGTCAATCTTAAATCTGAAACAAAATACAAAAATGCTATATTCGCTGAAATAAAATGTTTGATTAGTTTCACTTTAGATTTTGACAGTCTGAGTCTCCTCTCCCTTTGCTTCCTGCACAGTTTTCCTTGCATGGGTGATGTAGACTTATGGGCTGAATCATAGTGATAACTGTAAGGAGGGTTTGAATGGGGCCTGAGAGAGATCGCTAAATGACTCAAACATGCATGGATGACATTTAAAACCTCTTCAGGCATATTTTGGATGATGTTATTACGTGATTAAAAAGCTCCAAAAAGTAAATTTAGTATAATATCCAATCTTTAACCAAACTGGGTTGCACAGTTTATAATGGTGTTTTTCAGATTGTGATAATGTCATACTCCCAGATGGGGGGCAAGAGACAGTTTTTCCTGTTGATTACGCTGTACTTTGCCATGGAATATCGGAAAATTACATTCCCAAATAATGGAACCTCATCATTTCTATTATTGACAAGACCCAAGATTAGGGATGTAACAATCACCAAAATATTGTCATATTGTAATATCCATCCATCCATTTTCTTCTGCTTATCCGGGGCTGGGTCGCGGGGGCAACAGTCTAAGCAGAGACTCCCAGACTTCCTTTACCCCAGACACTTCCTCCAGCTCCTCAGGGGGGACCACAAGGCGTTCCCAGGCCAAGAGACATAGTCCCTCCAGCGTGTCCTGGGTCTTCCCCGGGGCCTCCTCCCGGTGGGACATGCCCGGAACACCTCCATATTATTGTAAGATCGTCAAAAGTCTCACAATAATATCGTGGGCCATCACAATATATCGAATCACATGTCTCTTTGCCTAAATTCATTGTTGAGGGGCAGTAATAGCTAAAAAAACAGAGGGAACTACATATAACAATACCAAAGGCTTTTCATGACATTTTAAAAGGAAAAAGCAGCATGTTCACAATTTAGCTTCCAAAAAATATCGCAGTATCGTATTGTGAGATGCATATCTTGAAAATATCGTACCGAGAGATTTAGATATTGTTACATCCCTACCCAAGACCACAACTTCAGACAAAAATCTGCAGTTGAACAATATTAACTTTACCTGCCCCCATGTGTTTTAATTAATATTGTCGTATAGAATGCTGTGATCTCGTCTGAATCCCAACAGTATTATAGATGATGTCAAAATCTTGTCTCGTGTCCCGTCTCATCTTGTGGAAACTGTCATTCGTAAAGACATTTCTCGTTTCCACATCTACAGTCCCTGACAAAAGTCTTGTCGCTTATCCATTTTGTAGAAACAAAAGCTTATAACCTGACTTTAAATTAATCGATTGGTTTTTAGAAATGTCTCATATGAAAGCTAAAACCCTCCCAAATTATGCTCAATATACTAAAATAAATTTGCTTCACTGAAGAAAGATTGATCATTTAATGAACACAGAAAGGTCAGATTTTGGCAAGACAAAAGTCTTGTCGCCTTGTCATATGATGCACCCAATCCTAGATTACAGCCTCACCTGTGATCAGTTACTGATCAATCAATTAGTGGGTGTGTATAAAAAGAACCCCAGCACACCAGACCTTCACATCAACTGCAACTTGACCTCTGACAACATGCCTAAGATCCACCCTGAGACCAAAGTGTTAATTATCAAGAGGCTGAAGACCAGATCCACTGCTGAGGTGGCTGACACCTTCAATGTGTCTCAGCGTCAAGTACAAAGAATAAGAAAAAGATCTGAAAAGACTGGAGATGTTTTTGACAAGCTCAGGTCCGGCAGACCCCACAAGACAACTGCTCGGGAGGACCGTTTGTTGATTTGAAAATCCAAGGCCAGCCCCTTTTCCACTGCAGCAGAGCTCCACCAGGCCTGGTCACCTCAAGTCCCTGTGTCAACCAGAACAGTTTGTAGAATTCTGTCTCGAAATGGCCTCCATGGTCGAATCAGTGCACAGAAACCAGCACTAAACAAAAGGCAATCAAAAAACCGTGTGGCATTTGCCAAGGCCCACAGCCTGCTAAAAGGATGGACACTGGAAAAGTGGCAGAAGGTGGATTTCTCAGATGAATCCTCGGTTGAATTACATCACAGCAGCCGCAAATATTGCAGGAGACCTACTGGAGCCCGCATGGATCCAAGATTCACCCAGAAAACAGTTAAGTTTGGTGGCGGAAAAATCATGGTCTGGGGTTACATCCAGTATGGGGGTGTGCGAGACATTTGCAGGGTGGAAAGCAATATCAATAGCCTAAAATATCAAGAAGTATTAGCTACCTCTTACATTCCCAACCATAAAAGGGGTCAAATTTTGCAGCAGGATGGTGCTCCATCGCATACTTCTATCTCTACATCAAAGTTCCTCAAGGCGAAGAAGATCAAGGTGCTCCAGGACTGGCCAGCCCAGTCACCAGACATGAACATCATTGAGCGTGTCTGGGGTAGAATGAAAGAGGAAGCATGGAAGGCAAAACCAAAGAATCTTGATGAACTCTGGGAGGCATGTAAGACTGCTTTCTTTGTATTCCTGATGACTTCATCAACAAATTGTATGAATCATTGTCGAACCGCATGGATGCAGTCCTTCAAGCTCATGGAAGTCATACAAGATATTAAATATGGATCTCACAGCACCACTACTTAATTCACTGACGTTATGCAACATATTTTTGTATTTGAAGTAAATTATTTGTTCAATTTTCTGTAGGCGACAAGACTTTTGTCTTGCCAAAATCTGACCTTTCTGTGTTCATTAAATGATCAATCTTTCTTCAGTGAAGCAAATTTATTTTAGTATATTGAGCAGAATTTGGGAGGGTTTTAGCTTTCATATGAGACATTTCTAAAACCAATCGATTAATTTAAAGTCAGGTTATAAGCTTTTGTTTCTACAAAATGGATAAGCGACAAGACTTTTGTCAGGGACTGTATAGCTAACGTGTCTGTGATCCAGTTTAGTGACCTTCTCTTCCATGTGAATAGGTTGTGTCTATATAGCACACTGCTTCTTCGCCTGTGGGAGGTGGGGGTTGGTCTTTGCACTGGTGACGGACTCCAAAAGATAAAAAAAATCACAGCCGCACTTCAGAGCACTAGAGGTTAACCACCATCACGAACACACACACGCTGCAGTCTGCCGTAGATTGGTTAATAGGAAAAATAAGAGTAATGTAGCTTATTTATAGCTTTGTTTTTAATAGCTTTCTATGAAATATTGCATCCTTGTAACAGAGAACTACCAGTGACCTACTTTTGGCACTTGACCCGCTATAGGCCATAATCTAGTGCCAGTGTCGGGCTTTTTACACTGCGGTGTTGTCATAAAACATTTCAAACTCGATTTTGATACTAAGGAATAGACTCGATACTTAATAGCAATTCTGATATCGCAACGGTAATAAAAACTCTTTATTTAGACAATGGAATGTGATTTTCAACAGTAAAGGTGCACTGTGTAACTTTTTGGTTAGGGGTCCGTCACCTGCTTGTGTCTTTGGATGTGTCATTGCTCTGCCTGGAATGTTCCACAGCTCAACGTTACATTTATTCAGTTACAGGTGGTTTTATAGCTGAAAAATACCTAAAAAACAAACAAACTGCCATTCAGACTGTGAGCAGCGTCGCCTCTCCACAGATCTGAGCTTTAACATCTGGTCTGGTTTGGTCTCCATGAAGATAAAAATGTTTAATACCGTACTGTGAAACATTCCAGACAAAGCAATAAAATCTCTATGGAGAAAAGCATTTGACAGACTGCAGAGTTACTGCACCTTTAAATTGTAGTACTTTGTAAATTTTACTATGTATCTGTGTACTCCCTCAGTGGTCCATGGGCGTATACTAGTCGATGTGCTCAAGATCTTTCTAAAGCGATTCAGAAAAGGTTCATTTCTGTCCCATCATTGTGACATTTAAGCATTGATAATGAATATCAAATGAACAAATGATTTTCGATACTTTTGATAACCAAATACTCTAGTGCCCTAGATTTTTACATTGCAAATAATGAGTGATTGACTGACTGAATGAATGAATAAATAATATGTTGCATTGCTTAAGATCAGCTATTTCAGAATGGTTTTATTATTTATTTTTTTTTATATTATTTTATTTTTTATTATTATTATTTTTTTTATATTATTATATATTTTTTTACAAACTTGTATTTTTATTAGAACTATAAAAATATATTAGAACTTAAATTAATCTTTTACAAATGACTAAGAATTTGAATTTTTAAATATATACAGTATTTTACTTTCTGCCCTAATTTCACTGTCAACCATTTTGAAATAGTCTTTAAATAATGCGCATAGCCCTTACATTAATTCTTGAATCTTGAGGAGTAATTGGGCGATTGTTTTCTTCTTGACTCTCTTACGCGTGTTTAGCTCCTCCCACGACATATTTTTTTTAAAGATTAATCCATGTTTTTGTGACCTTTTGACCCAAAGTGCTTAAACCTCTCTTACTCATGTCCTCCACTAGTGCCTGGGAACAGAATGTCTAGGCCACATATTTTTAAGATGGATATTGTAGCATGTGTTACAGTTAATCCAGTGAATTTGTAGTAGAATAGCAGTAAGTCAAGCCAAGTTTATTTATAGCACAATGAGCACACAGTGTTATTCAAACTCACCATGTTACATACACTCCAGGAAAACCAGATTATTGGCCTAGTCCGGTTTTGCAGAGGGGGTATTTCACTTCTGTGGGGTATTAACTGACTATTAACTGATGGGGTATTAAATAACATAACATTTCTCTGTCACTGTGTTCTGAAATTGCTGTACTGTGGAGGAGTTTAATACATTATTTTGCAATATTATTACAAATTAATAATTCATACCATCTATTTTTGTTACTCTCTGTTATTATATTATATTGTGATGAGTGAGCTGCTGTATCCAAATAATTTCCCTTGTGGATCAATAAAGTTTTTGTCTAAGTCTAAGTCTAATATATATTTTAATATTATATATATATTTTTTTTATATCTGGTAAGCATTTTGTTCAACTGGTGCTAAATTCACCCTGAAAGACTTCATTATTTTTAAAGGCACACACTAAACTGTGTAAATGTGTAAAAAAATCATTGAAAATAAGAAGATTGGGAAGAGATCGGCATCGGATCAGTATTTTGAAATATTAAAAAATCTGAAAAAAAAAAAAAAAAAAAGAATCTTGACATCCCTAGTGTGTAGTTCAATGGACATAACTAACAAACTCAAAGTGTAAACAAATAGGTGCGTTGGTTTCAGTGTAATTAGCTCCTCCCTTCAGGCAGATTTAAGGCGATGTCCACCAGCGTCTGACCAGAACTGAAGAAGTAGCTTGGAGGTAAAGTTGACAGAATTTAATTTTTCGTTTGCCATGTGCAGAGTAAAACATGTAACTCAAAGCCCAGTCCTTCTAATCTACCTGAATCCTTTTGACTCCAGTGTTGAAAAGAGGAGAAGGACTTTGACAGCACATGTAGTCACTGTGTGCTGGTGGTTGTGGTATTTCAGTCTGTCCTCATTCTGTTTCTTACTGCAGTGGTGAAAGACTCAGGTTGATTTGTAGTATCTAAGAAACACGTTTTCCAACATCTTTATAATTAAGACAAGTCAGCTGCATAGCCTGCATTTAATTACACCCATACATTTAGCATTTGCTCAAGTGTTAATTAATAATGTTGCTGTGTAATAACTATTAAACAGACAAAATGTGCTTAATTCTTACGCACTGGCTTGGTCTATTCTCATGCAGAATAGAGGCAGGCGTGTTTCTTTATTTGCCCAACAGTGAATACATAAAGAGCACAGCATTTAGACTTGTTTCTTTAATAATTTTAATGAAAACATCTTGCTTAATGTGCTCATCATTGACACAAAGTCTGTCTGTGTTTCATGTGTGTGCGTGTGCTGTTAGCGTACCTACCTGCTACATCTGATTCGGACATAATTGTAGTTTTGTTTGTATATGATGTACCTTGACAATGTGTTTGGTCAAATTACTCATTATTACCTCCTTTCAAACTTGATTTTGATACTAAGGAACAGACTCTATACTGATTCGATACTGCAGTGATAAAAAATAATAGTAAAAAAAGCAACTGAATGTGATTTTCAACATTAAATAGTACTTTCTTTTATATTACCATGTGGTCTTATATCTGTGTAATCCCTCAGTCTTCAAAGTAGGTTCCATAGTGGTCCGTGGGTGTATATTAGTCTTCAAATCCAAATCCAAATCCACTTTATTTCTACAGCACATTTTACAAACAAAGCAGTTTCCAAAGTGCTGCACAGAGATCATAAAATGAAGATAGCAAAAACGTAAATTGCTAAAATTTGGTCATACCAGTCCTAAAACAATAAAACCAGTCAAATCAAATAAAAGTAAAACCATAAAAATGATAAAATAGCAGTAAATAAGTAAGATAAATAAGATAAATAAAAGACACAGAGGACCACACAACTCATGTGGTGTTAAAAGCCACAGAGTAAAAGTGGGTCTTAAGACAAGACTTAAAACATTCCACTGTGGGGGCTGTTCGGACGTGGGGCGGCAGAACGTTCCAGAACTTGGGGACGACCGCAGAGAAGACCCTTTCCCCCCTGGTTTTAAGTCTTATACTTGTTCTGATACAGCTCAAGATCATTCTAAAGCTACTCAGGAAAGCTAGTCTCAACACTAGTTTAACAGCCCAGTCTATTTTTTTAAAGGGTGTATAGAGGATTTTCCAAGGAATGAGAAATCCAGCGACTGTTTGTCCAGCTCCCTAAGTAGAAACGCCTCCTCCCGCCTCCTCTTCACGCTTACGCTTCTTGTTTATAGCTGGTGCACGTTCAGAATCGCTGTTACTGTTCGAACTATACTGTACATTTTTAAATGATAAGCAGAAGTTTCCTGTGCAGAAGTAATTTAGCGACCAACGCATCAGTCTGTAGACCCTTTGTCTGCTTCAGTGACGCCATCGCTGGAAGGAATCGCAGAGAATCACCTTAGTTTGGCTTCGCTCCTTTTCTCCTTCTCTTCTTCTTTCAGCGACCTCTAAAACAGACTTTCTTTTGCGGCTAACTGGTAGTGAATTCTTGTCTGCCATCGCAACAAACTTTGTGCAAACTGCAAGGAAGCTACAGTTGGAAAAAGCCGCTAAGAACCGCTGTGTTGGCTGAGTAAACAGCGTCTTTGTCTGTGGAATGCATGAGAGGCAAACGTAAACCACGTAATCCCAGATAGATAACCTACTGGCTAATGTTTATCTGGCACCACCACGTCCACAGTTGATGGATTTTCATTCTTTTTTTTTTGGTCATCGTAATTACAAGGCTGCTGCATCTCTATAACGCTATCATTGACAATTTGAAGCAAAAATAATCCTTCATACAACCTTTAAGTAAAGCCAAACTGCTTGATCTGTTTGTCAGCCGTGAGCAGTGAAAGCAAGACTCACATGTGTGAACGGTGTGAGCCTAATCGACGGCACCTCCCCCTCCACAGCAGTGAGAGGTGCTGCCGAGTGTTTCTGAAGACCTCACAAACACTGATAACATCTGTTTAAAATGACTTGGAACCAGGGACGAAAAATACTGGGGCTCAGTATTCATCACTAGTGCTAATGCTATTCTTAGACTTAGACAAACTTTATCGATCCACAAGGGAAATTATTTGGATACAGCAGCTCAAACATCACAATATAATATAATAACAGAGAGTAACAAAAATAGATGGTAAAGCAAAGATAGCAAGAGACACGTGTCAAATGAGATATAATTATACAAATAAATGTATATGTACAAGTCGAAATAAAATAGAAAAATAAATAAAATAAACTATAAAATAAAGTATAAAATCACAGCTAAAATAATTATTTTTGACCTGAGCGCCTGAGTTGCAGCAGGTCACCGTAGCTTGTATTACTATTTTTCTATTTTTTATTTTTACTTGTACATATGCATTTATATAATTATGCCTTATTTTATATCAGTCTCTTACTATTTATGCTACTTATTTTGAATGTATTATTACCATTTTATATTGTTGCTATTTGTTATTATAATATATTGTCATGTGAGGTACTGTGCCCAAATCATTTCTGTTCTAAGAGAAGTTTAAGTTTGTTCAAGTCTTTGACCTGCTGTTAACTGGGACAAGAATTGTGTGACATAGGGGTGTGCATTGCCTTGAGTCTGACGATACAGTATATATATATATATATATCATGATATGCATGTCACGATTCGATATATCACAATATATCCTGATACTAACACAGTGGATGATATATTACTATTCATCAATAATTATTTCTAATTGCTGGTTTCAGATGACATCCCGGCATTCTATAGGCCAATAATATTTAATACAGATGTAGTTTTTGTTGTAACATCGCAGGTTAATGGGTTTAGTCACCGATACACAGATTACATTAAAGATTTGTGAATAAACTTTTTGGATATTTCATGACAAAGTACAGTGTTATTAATAGGGAAATCTCTTGAGAGTTTGACACATCACATCACCACCGATACAGTTAACTACACCTTCACGAGAACAAAACTGTATGAAATATAATTATTACATGTTTTAAATCATGAGAACAGTGAATGTAACTAATTCATTTTTGTGCAATATATTATTTAAAGATCAATTTGATGCATTTTGAATCGATTTGAGAATTGTGCAGTGAAGTATCGCGATATGTCACTGAATCGATTTTTTCTTACACCCCTAGTGCGACAGGTTTTGGGGCAAAGATGATTTGAATTTGCTTGTGTAGTGTTCTCTGAGTTCCTTGTGCATTTAAACATAGTAATAGATCTCAGTCGTCTGCATAGTTTTGGTATTATACATGTATTAACTGTGGAAACTGAATAGAGGGGGCCCCAGGATTAACCCCTGGGGCTCCCCACAGGTCAAGGCCATGTGTTCTGAGACTCTTACCAATTTCCAAATACTTAATATAGGTGAGATGTTTTGAAATGTAATACAGATTTGTATTTGTTGCGGAAATTGACATTTATTTTACCAATTTTACCATTTTATATTTTGGGTATACATGTTTTATCATATATGTCTATTACGTTTTATGTAGTTTGGAACTTGAAAATGTTCTGTGAATCCTTAAAGAACAAATATTATGGAAATTTCATATTTTTTTCTTCATTAGTACTTAGTTCATTCATCCATTAATACAAAATTGTCTTTTCTGAGCGCTCAGTAATGCTCCGTTTATTTTGCCCAGATTGTTGCGTCACAGGTAAAAATCCAGACGCAGTTTTTAAATCCATGAACCATCACCGGACTCATTTTGATTCTGCGGTCAAATTGTGCTCACAACCACCACATGGGTTATGAGGGATAAGGGTTTCATTCGTTTACTTCACCAGCAGAGTATATTTTTTTCATATACATTATTTTAAGTTAGAAAATGTGAAATACATACCCCAAGGTGACCAAAAGCATGTTTAAAAGAGAATTAAAGCCAAAAGAATGCATAATATGTGTCCTTAAAAACCCAAGTCGTTTTATTTTACGGGCTAAAATGTTACCTGCCAATTTGAAAGGCATTTTGACTACATCCTCACTATATCATTTAGAGCACACTTTCCTTCCCTCTGGTCCAGTTGTAACTTGTTTCTGAATTGCACACCTTCCTTTCGCTAATAAAAATCTGCTCAAATGTCAAAACACGCACGGCTCTGAAATCTGATCCGCGGTGAGCAGGCACAGACACATGTCCTGTCTGCTGTATGGATACCTGTTACTTTTTTGTTCTTCAACTATGTTTAAGTAGTAGTATTTATTGTACTAGTAACAGTAGGGACGTAAGGGGTTTTCACATTGCAGAAACATTTTTGCAGTCTGCAGTTCACTAATAATACTGCATTAGTCTTATACAGAAGTTTTCCAAACACTTTCTAGTGGCTGTAATTTCATGCATTATTCATTCACTCCATACACGGTGGCAGAATGATGGAAGCAAGCCTGCCAGTCTGTGCCACCAGCTCCTCCGACCACCACTTTCATACTAGGCAATGTGTCTTGCCTAAGAACACAACAACAGTCTTGCCACTGTTTCCTCGCTGTGGCACCTGGTATTCCCAGTGATCTCCCATCCAAGTACTAACCAGGCCCAGCCCTGCTTAGCTGCTGAGATCTGATGAGATCAGGCTTTGGCAAGGAGGTTTGGCCACAAGTATGGCACTGACGAGGAACTGGGGACCTTTTTCGTCTTGAGTTTCCCCTAAGGTTTGTCTCAGACCCGAGAAGCTCTTTAATCAAGTACTAGTAGTAGCAGTAGTATTGTTAGTTAAACTATCATTTTCATCTCTGCACTGAATTCCCTCCCCACCTCTTGTATAAAGTATTTTAATATGTGGCATGATTTCAAGATTGTCCCTGTCAATTAAAGCTAAACAAGTATATATATATTATTTTCTGTATACATTTTTACTTATTTGCCTTTTTAAATTAACATCTATTTGCTCCTTGTTATTTCAAACCATCCCTTCTTTTGTTATTTGTGAGCGTCAGTGGCTCTGTCCATTCCTCACTCTTTAAACCCCAGCACCTGCAGCCAGTCATGAATAAGTGCTAGTGCAGCCTCTGCAGCTCAGGGGGGGAATTCTGGAGGTTCTGAGCTTTCACACGAGGCATGGTCTGTACATATACTGAGAATGATGAAAAAAAAAACTTCTATTTGTTCTCTTTCTGCAGGTTAAGGCTCTGGCAACACAGGTTCAGTTTTGGTTGTAGGACCTTTCTAAGACTAAGAGCACAGGATACAGCTCTCTTTACTAATCTTACTAAGAATGATTCAAGATTAGTAAGTACTTAACTAATGCCCTAATCCTCCTTAATGAAATAGTTACAAAGCTTAAATCCATCTTTATAAACTGTTTGCTCATTATGATCTAAGTCTTTGTTCAGCTGTAGTTTTCATACAGTGGTACCAGTGATCCTCATAGGCCATTGTTGACGCTCCGCTCACTATGGGGGGAGGGGCACATATGTGAAAACTGCATTCGAACAAGGACCAGGTGAATTACCTTCTGGAACCTAATGGGGGCACTGTTGCACTATGGCTGCTTATGCTTTAGCCGCTTATGTGTGCAGCTAAAATGAGACCTTAAATGCAGCTGGTGCTTTGAAAATAGAATGAATGATGAGAGAGGATCGAGAAATTTCTTAGAGATAAGCACTTTTTTGTCAATCGGTTTGTGAATTGTAATGCTATTGCCTAGTTTGGGATGACATGAACATACCAACTTGAGTAATATATTTTACACTGGCTATGTGCTCAGGTAAGATCTGATCGTTATCTGATTTCTGGAGTTATCGGTTTATTAAAATGCCATGTAAACAGCAGCGTCTGATGAGAGCAATCTGATTTCTTTCGGTTTTGACGAGGAAAATTGTTTGAAAAAGGGCAACCTAATGTAGCAAAGAAAGAGAAATCTGATTTTTTCTGGCTGTGTATATGTACCCAGTGTAACAGTACTCTTACTTCACTAATAGTTTTGTGAGTAAGTCTACAAGTGACAATGCGTTTGCGTTTTTTGCACCTTTCCTTTAGATATGATTAGATTTTGCTCATATTTTTGTCTATGCTTTGAAAATACCAGATTTTGTGCATTATTTAATCTTTGTCTGTTCATTAACATTTAAATCTAAATCATGAATCAGATGTCACGTCCCAACAACCTTGACCTTGCTCAAATGCACGCCAAAATCTGATTATAATCTGCTTTAAAATAGCTTGAATGACAAATTCTGACGTGAGTAAGAGTTTGTACAAAGACCAAAATCTGAAATGAATCACATTTTGACCGTGCACGTAACTGCTGACATTTATTCTTGAGTAATACTTCCCCCAAATACTGTTTTTCACTGCTGCTTGAGGAATTTCTTGGACCATTACTTTGTTGTTCTACTCACGTAATATCATTTTGAAGTAACTTTCCACAACTTTTGTCTACAGAGTAAAAGAAGGAGAGGGAGGAGTGAAGGAGAAGGGCATTATGGATGATTTAAAGTTAGTAGTAGTAGTAGTAACAGCAGCAGGCTAATAGTAGTGGTGGTATTTGTATTGTATTGTAATTTAAAGTAACGGTATTCTTGTAGTAGTATTCATTGTAACAGAGCCTTAATGGCATGCAGTATTTGACTCTCAGCATGTAGTACATTGTATAGTGTCCAAAATAGTGGTGCTGCCGCGGAAACCGGTGTCAGCCGCTTTGAAAGAGTGACTGAAATAAATCCCCCGGTTTAAGGACATAAAGGAGAAGAGAAGGAGAGAAGGAAACAGAGGAGGGAGGGAGAGATGCTGATTCAGATGGATACGATGGCGCTGTGTACAGGATGATTTAAACAAGGTCGTAGTCGTACTGGTAGTAGTAGCAGGCTAACAGTTGTAGTATTAGTATTAATAGTAGGTTAATGGTAGTAGCAGTAGTAGTAGTAATTGTAGTTGTAGTAGTAGCAGTACCCTACATAGTTATAATTGCAGTACTTTCTGAGAATCACTGTAATAGTTCACTACACAACCCAGACATAAAACTCACCTGTTTTTAAACTAGAATCATTTGGACCATTTCAGCCCTGGCATTGCCGATCTCTACTGATCAAAAGGAAAAATGTTGCTGTTAACTTGAAAACTACCACTTTATGACATCACAAGGTGTAACAGCATTTTGAGCTTTGGAGATGTAGACTGAGAAATCCTTTGTTATGAGTCAAACACGTGTGAATGAAACAAAACACAACTCCAGCTATGTTTCTGGTGAGGAAACAGCATTATAACACGACTTAAAGCTCACAAGAACCAATTTAGCATAATTTCGGACCATTAAATACAATTATCTCTATAAATGTGTGTTAGTAAAATTGGTAGTCCAAACCGTTAGAAGCACATTGTACTTCTTGAAGTATTTTTACCGTAGTTTTACTCCTTCTTGAGTAATAAAGAAATACACAAGTAAATAACAGCAGGAGGAATCTTTGGTGCCCCCTGTTGACTTTTATCCCCGTCACGTTTATCAAATCCTGTTGTATGTAGAAGTGGCCGTGTCATGTAAAAGTAGCAGTTTACCCTAACTAGTATTCAGAGTAGTACTTTGTGTGTGACCCGCCAGTTGAGAACCACTGTAATACAACACCATAGTTCACTACACAACCCAGACACAAAACTCACCTGTAATTCAATATTAAAACAACTCTTCATTACCAAGCTGTACTCTATTGACAACCTTTTATTAGCCTCGTGTTCCACCTGGCGCTCTGCTGGTGCATGCTGGGAAATGCTCCTCCCTGTCACTGATTGGATCACCAGGAGAACAGCAGCTATAAAGGACTGTTAAAGCACATGAATTATTAATGGACTTCTGTGATAGCTGTTATAAATGCAAATGAGAGAAAGCAAGAGCAAGCTGCCACTATCTCGATGTCGTTATTTAACATACAAACCAAATCTAATTTTTAAATGTATTTTGCCTGCATTTCTCTTACCCCAGTACAGATATATTGTATAAGCAGCTCCTGAGGTCAAAATAAGTCTGCTGCGTACTGTCTGCGTCTAAGAAAGTCTTTTATTGTGTGATAATCAGGAGGTGTGTGTGTGTGGTTAGCATGCTCCTCTGGAAAAAAAAAATAGAATATTGTTTGATAGAATTCTTATTTTTTCCCAATCTGGGCAAAAAAGTAACTAAACGGCCCATATTACACTATTTTCTATGTAATAATGTTGTTTCCTCGTCAAAAACTCACCCAGAGTTGTGTTTTGTTTCATTTACACATGTTTAACACACAAATCCTGCATATTTAGAGTTATTTCTCAAACAGAAAATACTCTGTTCCACTTTGTGATGTCATCCTGTAATACAGGGCGTGCTCCACTGTGTTTTTAAACTCCATAAACCTTCAGTAGAATCATTTGGATGATTCCAGAGCATTTTGAGCTTTGCAGAAGTAGACATACTAATAATGCAGGATTTCTCGAATGTGAATGTCAAAACACACACTCCAGGTCTGTGTAGTCTGGGATATGGTAAATAATATGGTTCTGCTGGGGGAGCGGCACCAGGAAAAGGGACATTGGGCGGATTGACAAACTGATCCGTAAATCTGGACACGTGATCGACTGTGAGCTGGAGACATTTGTCACAGTGAGGGACAGGAGGACACTGGACAAACTGCTCTCCATCATGGACACTCCTGCTCACCCACTGCACCAGACTATAGAGGGACAGAGGAGATAATACTCCCTACAACTGTACAACAACTCACCCACTGCACCAGACTATAGAGGAACAGAGGAGATAATACTCCCTACAACTGTACAACAACTCACCCACTGCACCAGACTATAGAGGGACAGAGGAGATAATACTCCCTACAACTGTACAGCAACTCACCCACTGCACCAGACTATAGAGGGACAGAGGAGATAATACTCCCTACAACTGTACAGCAACTCACCCACTGCACCAGACTATAGAGGGACAGAGGAGATAATACTCCCTACAACTGTACAACAACTCACCCACTGCACCAGACTATAGAGGGACAGAGGAGATAATACTCCCTACAACTGTACAACTCACCCACTGCACCAGACTATAGAGGGACAGATAATACTCCCTACAACTGTACAACAACTCACCGACTGCACCAGACTATAGAGGGACAGAGGAGATAATACTCCCTACAACTGTACAACAACTCACCCACTGCACCAGACTATAGAGGGACAGAGGAGATAATACTCCCTACAACTGTACAACAACTCACCCACTGCACCAGACTATAGAGGGACAGAGGAAATAATACTCGCTACAACTGTACAACAACTCACCCACTGCACCAGACAATAGAGGGACAGAGGAGATAATACTCCCTACAACTGTACAACAACTCACCCACTGCACCAGACTATAGAGGGACAGAGGAGATAATACTCCCTACAACTGTACAACAACTCACCCACTGCACCAGACTATAGAGGGACAGAGGAGATAATACTCCCTACAACTGTACAACTCACCCACTGCACCAGACTATAGAGGGACAGATAATACTCCCTACAACTGTACAACAACTCACCCACTGCACCAGACTATAGAGGGACAGAGGAGATAATACTCCCTACAACTGTACAACAACTCACCCACTGCACCAGACTATAGAGGGACAGAGGAGATAATACTCCCTACAACTGTACAACAACTCACCCACTGCACCAGACTATAGCGGGACAGATAATACTCCCTACAGTAACTCACCCACTGCACCAGACTATAGAGGGACAGATAATACTCCCTACAACTGTACAACAACTCACCCACTGCACCAGACTATAGAGGGACAGATAATACTCCCTACAGTAACTCACCCACTGCACCAGACTATAGAGGGACAGATAATACTCCCTACAACTGTACAACAACTCACCCTTATGTAACGGATAACCTTATGCCCTGTCAATCAGCAGAGTATTTGTCGTTCTTGTCTCTTGTTTATAGCTGTGATTTTATAGTTTATTTTCTATTTTATTACTTATTTTCTGTTTTATTTTGACTTGTACATATACATTTATTTTTATAATTATGTCTCATTTGACACGTGTCTCTAGCTCTTTTTTGCTACACCATCTATTTTTGTTACTCTCTGTTATTATATTATATTGTGATGTTTGAGCTGCTGTATCCAAATAATTTCCCTTGTGGATCAATAAAGTTTGTCTAAGTCTAATATAGGGCTTTTAAATATATACCATAGTTTTACTCCTTCTTGAGTCATAAATAAATACAGAAGTAAATAACAGTAAGAGAAATCTTTGGTGCCCCCTATTGGCTTTTGTCCCGCACATGTACCTCGTCTTCTATCTAGAATCGGCCATGGTCAGATATCTGTATCTGACACTGCCTGGGGAGACTCAAGTGTCCCCGTGCATTGATTTGTCCTGTCTGCTCTCGTCTGTCACGCCGAAATATCGACTCATGTCTGGAAAAATGCGCTCTAGAAATCACAGATGTCTTTTTCAAAAATCCATACAACATTCTGAATATGATAAAAGTAATAGTACGAAAAGAAAACAAATATCTGAACTGAAAAATGCATGATGTCACATTTCTGATGGGGGGCTCTGTCCACTGCTTGTCTCCATAGATATGTTTTATGGATTTTCTGAAATGTTGCCCTGTATGGCATTAAACTTGGCTTTGTATTTGATGTGTTTTATTGCTCTGGTCTTATATTATGCAAAACTGACTCTTGAGCTTTTAGCCATGTTCTAATGTTGTTTCCTCATCAAAAAACAGACCTGGAGTTGTGTTTTTTGTTTTTCATTCACATGTTTGAGTAACCATTTATTATTAGTCTGTCTACATCTTTATTCTAAGCTCAAAATGCTCTGTTCCACCTTGTGATGTCATGAAGCGATAGTTTTCAAGTCAGCGGCTACCTTTTACATTTTGTTTGTTAGAGATTGGCAATTCCAAGTCTGAAATCTTCCACATGATTCTAGTGAAGGTGTATGGAGTTAAAAAATACAGTGGAGCACTTCCTGTATTGCCACATGACATCACAAGGTGTGTTTCAGTTTGAGAGAAGAATTCAGCCTTATTATGGAGGGTTTGGGCTCTTTAACTTTGGTTCATAAATTTGCTTCTCACTAAAATTCAGTTTCAGATTAGCAGGCCTCTTCATTTCCGCTCTTCAGAACAATACGATCTTTATTGAAGAAATAATTGGTACAAACAAAATGCAATTAAAATCCCCCGAAAAGTGAAGTTCTCGTGTTTTCGTCCCAAACGTGTGCGCTTTATTTTGAAAACTTCACAGTTTGATATTTACACCTGATGAAAAGTGATGCATTCTTTCGGCTAATTGTTTGTTTTGTTTCTCAGTTTGGGGAGAATTCTGATCAACACGAAGCTGCGAACTGTCAATAGTGTTCGCACAGAGAGAACTGTCAAATTAAGAGACGTGAAGTCAGCACCACCCGACTGTCACATCCCCACCCACACACCAAACCTCCACCGGAGCAGAGGAGTGGGATCTCTCTGCATAAGGAGCTATTGAAATTTAGACTTGCACAAAATACTTGATATACAAAGGAATTTCAGCAGTTGGGAAGATCTTGCAGGAGTTTTTATGTTTATGGGTTTTTAATAATTTCTCTTGACCTCACTTAGAGTTGGTGACGGATGCAGGTTTGAGTTATCCTTTATTGTTCTGCGTTCGACGTGCCATTGCTCACCCCCTTCAAACAAATGACTGTCTTGTAAACAAAGCGTGTGACCGTACAAATGAACTCTGTCATTTGTAATCACAGTAATTTTGTATTTTCTTTAGTTTCCAGTATTACCGAACAAATGTTGCGCTAGAATAAAATGTTATTTCATAATACAGTCAATTGCAGAGAAATTGTGCATGGAGGTTTGGAATCTGTGGTTAGAAACAGTAGTGAGTGCCCACTCCTCCTCCTGCCGCGCGCCCCCGTCCTGCCGCGCGCCCCCATCCTGCTGTCGGCTGACCTGAAAAGCCTCCAGTGGCAGTGGTGGGTTTGATATGGGCAGGTGGGTAGCTGCCCAGGGCGGTGTCACCATGAGGACATGATCAGGATTGTGAGATGCTCTGTGCACTTGATATGTTTGTACCTGTTATGCCCAGGCTACAGGACAAAGGGGAAGGACGCTTTTGTCCTGAGGGCTGTTAAGTCTCTTCGAGCCGACCTGACACAGGATCCGTTGACCCTGCCTGATGAATCCTCTGGTCCATCTGTGCTGAAACTACCTGTCTATCTACTATAAGCAATGGTTTTCTAAAGTAACAAGAATATTCACTCAAGTGAATAATTGGCCCCTACAAAGCACACTCAGTGTAGAAAACATCAACAACCCACATACAATTAACGTGCCAGATCTAGTCATCCATACAAGTATTGGACCTTCAAACCCAACACAACCCTGTATAAAAACTTTTTTCTACACACTGTCCCAGAATTTGAACAACTACCTAATGAAGTTGTTTTAAGCTCAACTTTCGACACCTTCAGAATCCACCTGGCAAAACATGATCAAAAAACACTCTTCCCTTCATCTGTGTAATATCAAATTTGGAATTTGCTGATTAACCAACCAGAACCAGAACTGAACACATTATTAATGAGTGAGAGTCTTATGCTCACCATTTACAGCAGTATGGCGCCACACTTCTTCCTTTCCTGAATATACTCTGTTTTGTTCGTTCTTATGATCAGTGTGCGGTGCTTTTGTGCCGCTGGACAGAGCCGGACTAAAGTGTCTCCCTCATTCAGAGAGGATCATGGGGCTTGTGCTCTGTCTCCTCCTGCTCCTGTCTGTGAGTAGAACTGAGACCGTTCGGCTGTTCGTCTCTATGGCATTTCCTTTTTGTTTTTTTCTGAAGCTTTTTTGTTTTGAGTCCTGCTGGAGCTGAGGTTGGGGCGCTGAGGCGGAGCTAAGGCAGGATTAGAGCACTTGTTTTCACGCTCTACGGGAGGTGGGTTTGTGCTGGAAATGCCACAGTGAGGGGCAGGTACCAGGCTCTGTCTGAGTACATGGGGCACAGGGGGTTAGCTTTAGCACGCTTTAGCCCAGCTGCTTGTTATTCAAAGTGGAACACCATGTGACAGGTGAATCTGGAGAGTCGCACTCCAAAGGTCAGAAAATGCCGTTCAAGGAAATGTATCTTCGAATAAGTAAAAGCACTAGGGTGGTTTAAACCTAAAATGCCTCTGACTGATCTGAATGGTCATTATCTAAACCCCAGTATCTGCAGTTAATCATGAATGAGTGCTAGTGCAGCCTCTGCAGCTCAGTGAGGGAGTTCTGGAGGCTCTGAGCGTTCCATATACTGAGTGAGAAAAACCTCATGTGTGTTCTGTGTGCACGTTAATGGGTTTTATTGCGCTATTTTCTGATCTGTGTTACAAAAGCATTCTTGAGTTGTGTTTTGTTACATTCACACATGTTTAACACAAGCCCTGCATATTTAGACTGAGTTTTAGTACCACCTTTTGAGTGCTTTCACATGGTAATACAGGAAGTGCTTCACTGTGTTATTAAATTCCACACACCTTCACTAGAATCATTTGGACGATTTCAGATCTGGATTTGTCAATCTCTAATAATGCAGGATTACTGAAACGTGTGTGAATGAAACAAAACACAACTCCAGGTTTGTTTTTGATGAGGAAATAACATTAAAACATGGCTTAAAGCTCACAAGAGTCCATTTAGTGTAATTACCACATGTATTACCACATGTTTTCATGTGCTAAAGCAGGAAGTGCTTCACTGTGTTATTAACTTCTACACACCTTCATTAGACTCATTTGGACGATTTCAGCTCTGGAATTGCCAATCTCTACTGAACTAAAAAAGAAAATTACCACTATATGACATCACAAGGTGGAACAGAGCATTTTGAGCTTTGGAGATGTAGACAAACTACGGTAATAATGCAGGATTACTTAAACACTTATTACTTAAAGCTCGGGCAGTCCAGGCACCAAGAGGTATTGTTTTATTACTATGACTGGATTTAAAAAAGATATTTGTGTTTTGGTTCAGTCGTATTACAAACTAGCAGGTACAATTTTGGACTATTATGTTGCAAATACTACATGCTAACACTTTATTTAGCAAAACAGCTAATCAGACCTAACACCTATCTGGCAGGTGTTTTTTCTGCCATTATTCTACGCTAACAATGGAGGTGATTGCCCTGTTTTTGCTTACAGATCATTTGTAGCCTTTTTGTTGAGCTAATAGCAGGTTCCAGAACAATGTAATTTGGAGAGAAAGAGCGTGAGAGATGGAGAGATGGACGGAGGAAAAACACAGCAAACAAAACATGGCTGAGTGCTTTTCAGATTAACATGAAACAGTGATTACATGATTAACTGGTTTAAACAAGTAAAAATAATTTGCATATAATAGATATCCCTTACCAGGTGTACTTCTTAGTTTGGGACCTGTTAAAATTGAGGGCTTGTCAAAGATTTTGTGGTTTAAAGATGGATTCTCAGGATATTTGTGAGTTCATAAATTCACGAGGAACCAGCTTGAGATATTTCCGCTGTAAGTGAACGAAAACAAACATGGCAATGCAGACAGGTGTACTTCAGCCTATTTTAAACTGAAATACTGTGATATCGTATCGTCAAAACTCACGATCTATCAAATTACAAGGTCCCTTGCTTGGGGAACTACATAGACCATGATCCTTTGCTTCATTTCAATACAGACTACATGATAAAATAGCTGTTATTAAGCACTTTTAAATCTTAATTCTTTGGATTATGACAGTAATGATTCACACTCAAGTCTTTTCAAGGCATTTTAAAAGAGAAAAGTGTCATATTCACAATTCTGTTTGCAAAAAATCACAATAAATATCGTACCGTGACATTTGGATATCGTTACATCCCTATTTTAAACATGGATAATTTGGTAAGGTAAGCATTTTGGGAGCACTGGGTAATAAGAGAGGAAGAGAAAGAGAGTGAAAAAAGAGAGAGGAATTCAAATAGAAACATGCAGGATTTACATGTTCGACTTGTGTGAATGAAACAAAACGAAGCTCCTCTTTTTGATGAGAAAACAACATAACGAAGACCAGAAAATGACGTAATATGGACCATTTAAACCGAATGGAAAAGCTGCGTTATTATGACTAGTTTTAAGCACGTGAAACCATCAGTCCACGTTACGGGTCAGATCTGTGGAGAGGCCTGTCCCAGTGCACGTTTTTCATGTTCATGTACATGTTTTCTATAGGCTGTGACAATTTTACTGTTCAGAGTTGAGAATTAGCACTGTACATGTTTATTAAAGGTCCCATATTACACTATTTTCTGATCTAAACATTTCTGGAATTGTGTTTTGTTTCATTCACACATGCGCTTTTCTCTCAACTGGATGTAACAAAAGTTGGATTTTTATTTCTCATCTTTTTTTTCGCTTTGACCAATCAGATTCAAGTATTCATCATGGCATTCCGCATTTTCTTGATCACTTTCAGCGAGAGCCGTTCCAGAGTGATAATTCACAGAGCTTCATTTATGTTAGTCAGTTAGGTTCTACATTTTTCTCTTTGTACATTTTCCTCTGATGTATTTATGGCGTAATGTTCTGTACAAAGCAGTTGTTTGCCTGTCACAATGGAGGTGATTGTGTGTTTTTCTTTTTACGCACAGATAATTTGAGCCCTTTTGTCTGATTAATGGCAGGTCTCTGAATGTGAGAGCTGGAGACAGAACACGAGAGTTAATATACGAGCTAATCACCTCTATAAATAACTAGATGTGTTAGTGAATAGTTACGAGTGGATGCTTCTCTGGAATTTTTATAACTTTGTAGAGGATAAGAAAAGATCCCTTGTTTTTTTTTTTTTAAACATGGTATTAACTGCTTACACGTAACATATTTAGATCACCATATTCCAAAAACTACATATTAAGATGTTTAATTTGTTTGTTTTTCACGCTGAGTCCGCCATCCTCTTGCTCTCCGCACTAAGTCACCCCCCCTTCAGCACATCCCACTAACAAAACTACTGCACATCGCATCAGGTTTGTGAAGATGTGGTGTATTGTTAGTATCCTGCTTTTGTATTACAGAAAAGTGTACTCTTATTTGTGTGAAAGTTTTGGTGACTTTTCTCACTGTGAGTAAGACTATGTGTGACAAAAGCGTTAGGTTGACAATATGAAATGATTTGACTTGCACCGCTCCTTCAGATGTTATTTAGTTTGTCTCATTTTAGTGTCTATCCTTTGAAAACAACAGACTTTGTGCATTATTTAATGATTTTGAAATTACATTCAGTTCAAGTTATAAATCAGATATTGCATCCCGACACTTTTTCTTTAAATTAATCTTACTTGAGTAGTCATTTCTTGGACCGGACTAAAAACTGGGCGTGGCAAAAGCTCTGAAAACTATTACGTAGTGGGCTGAGTCTTGGACAGGATTGTACTGCTGACAATAAGGAGGGTTTGAATAGGGCCTGGGAGAGATCACAATATTACTCAAACATACATGGATGAGTTATAAAACGTCTTCAGACATATTTTTGATGAGGGGACAACGTTATAACATGATAGAAAGCTCGATTTTGCATAATACTCCCTCTTCTTTGACGCTTGCTTGTGGTTTTGTCGTTGGCTTGTTCTAAAGTCGGATTACTCTACAGTTGACAGATCTGGAGTTACATAAGTGCTCTCTCTCCTGTGTTAACCTGCAGTGCGCCGGAGCAGTGTTGATGACATTTACAAAGCCCGTCTGTCTGCGCGTGGTACATGTGTGTGCATGATGCAGTGTAATCGAGTTTGTGTGTGAACTAGAGTGTGCAGCAGTGTGCGCTTTCTGTCTTGGATCTGATGGAAACTTGCTCCAAATCGTGAGTTCCATCTCCAATCCTTCCTGAGAAAACATTTCATTTTTATGCATTCATTTATTGACCTTTATTTAACCAGAATACTATTGTTGTCAAGCTCGATTTTGATACTAAGACTAGACTAGATACTCAGTACCAAACCACAATGATGATTAAAACATTCTTTATTTAGTCAGTAGAATGTGATTTTCAACATTAAATCGCAGTACTTTCTTTTATACTACCACGTGACCTTACATCTGTGTAATCCGTCGTAGGAATCAGTCGTCCAGGTAGTGTCCAGAGTGGTCCATGTGCGTTTACTAGTCTGTGTGGTCTTATACACATCTCAAAATCCTTCTAAAGCAATTCAGGAAAGATTCATCTCTGCCCTGCGAATGACACCTTTTTAGTATCAATACTTGTTCAAATTAGTACCTAGTTTCACCCCCATCTGAAGATCATAGAAATGCCGTTGGTAGACTTCTCAAAATTTCATCTAAAACTCATCAAAAACTTGAAATGCTCCAAAAGTGTGCGGCGCTTTCTTTCATTTAACTGAAGGTCGGCGCATCAGCAGATGCCGGAGGTAATGAACCATGACGGCGCAGAGATGACAAACTCTTCGAGAAATATTGTTGATTTAAAGGACACATGACTCGGCATTTTATACTTGGGGTAGTTTTTTGTTTAATTCATGCAGGTTTAAGGAGGTTATCAAATTGTTAATGATCAACTCGGGACTTTTTAATGGAAAGGCCTGCAGCCAGTCTTCTGTCAGTAAAAGTGTGTGCTTCGGGGATTTACTAGAAAGTCTTTTCTTAATAATATACTTTTATTCCTACTTGAGTCATATGTTTATTTAAGTAACAGTACTCTTATTTGAGTGAAAGTTTTGGTTACTTTTCTCACTGTGAGTAAGACTACATGTGATGAAAGCTTTAGGTCAGGGGTGTCCAAACTTTTTTCATCAAGGGCCACATATCTAAACACAGACGAAGCAGAGGGCCGATCGAGGGCCATAGACTGGGGCTCAGTACAGTGAATAATTGAAATATGCATGTTTAACACGTTAGAATGAGCGATCAGTCCTTTATTCATGCTAAGATCTACAAAATCACATAATAAGTATTAAATATTGTCTTATTGAGGTAGATTTTCAAAAAACTTGCATTCAAAACTGCTCAAGGTAATTTGTGCCAATTCACCTGAAATCCTGAGGGCCAAGAAAAATTTGACTGAGGGCTGCATTTGGCTCACGGGCCATAGTTTGGGCATGCCTGCTTTAGGTTGATAATATGAAATGATTTGACTTGAACCGCAGATATTATTTAGTTTGTCTCATTTTAGTGTCTTTAGTGTCCTTTGAAAACAACATATTTTGTACATTATTTAAAGTTCCTGAAATTACATTCAGTTCAAAATATAAATCAGATGTTGCGTCCCGACAGGTTTCCTTTAAATTAATCTTACTTGAGTAGTAATTTCCCAAAATACTTTTACACTTTTATGTCAGTCATTTCTTGGACCTGACTAAAAACGGGGCGTGGCAAAAGCTCTCAAAAATATTACATATCCCTGCACAGAAGTTTATGCAAAAACCTATGTATGCAGAGAAAGTACTAAGAAATGTATTCATACAAAGACAGATTAAATTTGTGAAACATGAGTTTAAGCAGAATTTTTACACATAAATACCAAAAACACCATTGATTGATTCACTAAAAGCTTAGATTCCTACTTAAAGTAATATTATTCTGATGTAACTTTACACTTACTTGGGTAGAATACTAACTCCCTTGAAGACTGTAAGGTGTTTTCAAATTATTCCAGGGTTCTTTCCTTCTTTTTTGCTCAGATCTGTCCATATTTTCACAGATTTTATAGCGTTGTGGCAATGACAAATGAGCTGACAGATGTAGGCATAAAAACAGCTCATGTTTTATCAGAGCAGAGAGGGGGGCCTTGGCTTTTGTGTCAGAACGGATATCAAATGTACTGTGTGCAGTTTGGAGATGTCAGTGGGAGTCGGAGTCACAAACTTATGTTCAAAGGAGACAAAAATGTGTTTAAATGATTTTGGCTTAAAGTGAAAAAGTGTATTAGAAAAATGGAAGTAAATACATGGCTTGTGAAAGGAGACATATTCTGTTAAATAACTTTAAAGCTCCTATACTAGAGCTTTTACCCATGTTAGAATTGTATTTCCTCATCGAAAACATACCTGGAGTTATGTTTTGTTTCATTTACACATTTACATTTGAGCTTTGGAGCTGTAAACAGATGAATAATAAAGAGTTACTCAAACATGTGAATGAAACAGGACAACACAGGGATTTCTGATTGGCTGTCAAGTGCGTCACAGAGCTTTCTGAACATAAAATTTGCTGTTATTATGTATATATAGATTGTGCACAACCTACTTACCTGTTTAGACCTTTACAGACATGTCATTCATATATGCAGTTCTTGTATTAGTTTTACAATTCATATTTACATTTAATGGAAAAACTGCAATCCGATCTGCTTTCAGAACCACTCTGCAGTCTGCTGTAAGACTGTTTCTGAATGTTCGTAATTGCATCTTTAAATCACAGGGCAGATGAATGGGCCCAGTCCGTGTTGTATAAGTTGCTGTGTTACGGTTCACTGAGAGCACCGAGGACAAACCCAGGGGACAGGCTCTTTAAATAGAACAGACACAACAGACTGTATTTGAACAAAATGTGTCTTTCCCCAGTACAAACATATTGTATAAGCAGCTCTTGAGGTCAAAATAAGTCTGCTGTGTGCTGTCTGCATCTAATTATAAAGTGTTGTATTGTCCGATAATCAGGAAGTACACTGTTAGCATTCATTACTGTGATGGCAAAACTCTGCTCTGGTCTCTGGAAATTGTGAAAAGCACTTATAAACTCATCGAGAGCAGCTTATACAATATATCTATCTGTACTGTATATGTATTTTGCACAAATACATGGAAAAATATATATATAAGGTCTTTAATGTAAACTATTTATCAGTACCTTTAAAGCAGACCTGTTGGGCTTGTGTATAATGTAGTTATAATCTATGGCACCTGTGGATCATTATGTTTTAATTTGGGCATTTTAAATCACAATATTGATTTAAAACGACTAAAAGAATAAATAAGAACAAATTAAACAAGTTCACTGACCTCACCGTAAACGTCATCACAACAAAGTGGTGTGTAGTTGTCAGTACCTCCGATGGATAGCTGCAGATCAAACTCGTGAGTAGTTGATTTTTTATTTTTTTTTTGTACTAAAATGACTATGTGAGACTGCTGAATCTTAACTTGTATCACAGATTAAGAATATGGCATCTTGAAAAGACGCAATTAAACATTTCTAAAACATGCACGAATCACTCCAAGTACAACTTGAGAGGGTAAATGAGAAGGAAACAACTAAAACATGATTAAAAGCTCTGAAAAGTCAATTTTGCATAATAGGTCTGTTTTAACATAATGTCCATGTTGGATCTAATCTGTTCTACTACAGCTCCTCCTCTAACAGCCCCTCTGACACAGACACTAAACACGCACCAGTTTATGCATCGCGTCTCTGAGAAAAAGTGCAGTATGTGCAGAGTCAAAACTCATCTGCAATGACTAGGCAGATTCTGCTGAGGGGGAATTAGCATAGTATTAGCATAAAACCCAAAACAAGAGAAAGTAACTCCTTGCACATTATACTGACACAATAATACAGCTCTCACTCACACACAGATTTTAGGACAAATTACAAATGTTTAGAAAGAGAGATAGACCGGTATATCAGTTTGTGAATATACTGAGCCGATATTTGCCCTTTTAACGTATGGGCTAAAATCTAAAATCGGTCTTAGCACATGCCAGTATTTTGTTTTGTCCAACCAGCTGCTTGAAAATATGTATACAGCTGAATTTGAACACTAGTTGTACCCTTTTCACACTAGTATCGGAAATCAGATACTAATCGATACTAAAACTAGTAAAAGAAACTAGATACTCATTTGAGCAAAACAGTTTTAGTTTCATTTTGAGCTTTAGCAGAATGAATATAAGACTTCATGGTAACATAAAGAAACTATTTAGTTAAAGTAGCATTTCTCATCTTCGTTCTGGTATCGTAATCGTTATCGAGTATTGAGTGAGAGAATTCCTCAGTATTGAAATCGAGTATGAAATTTTAGTATTGTGACAGGATTGAACTGCTCTCTTTGTAAAAATACAGGGTTGTAAAAGAGTTTATAATAAATTAAAATGGGGAAAATGATCAAAAATGTCCCAAAAAATACTGGCAGAGCTTATCGGGCATGTTTTGCTTTGGATTCTGAATAACTGGTATCAGCCAATCTTTATTTAGAAGTATTATGTATGATTTTGTACAGAGATTGGGAACTAAAGATAGACTATGTAACTTTTCTGTGGGGTGGTCTGTCCCCTGCTTGTCTGCTTTTGGATGCCGTTGCTTTGTCTGGAATGTTCCACAGTATGGCATTAAGATTATCTAACTTTCATTTACCCAATTCCAGGCGATTACATAGACTTTTTTCACAACAGACGTAAGTGCCGCGCTGTAGGTTTGCCGAACTTCCAGTTAATGGTTTTCGTTGGCAAATTGTCTGTGGAAATGTCTCGCGTTTTCTCCACCGGCTTCATAAATCTGCCCCATCACCAAATCTTCAACCAAGAAGGTCCACAAAGGATAAACATGAAGAATTTATCCAGAACTATGAAGGGAAAGACGAAAGCTTAAAGGCGAACGACGACTGGCATTAGAGAACTGCTGAGCAAAAATGTTATGGTAATGATTAAAACATAAGTAACTTGTTCACTCAGACTGGTTCTACAATTAAAATTTAAAAAATCAATTTCATGATGTCGATATTAGCATAGATAGATTTGTGCAGTTCGAATGCTGGACATCTCTAGGATACCGTTAGTTTTGCTCAGTAGTTCTCTAATGCCAGTCGTTGTTCATCTTTAAGGTTTCGTCTTTCTTCCCTTGATCGTTGTGGATAAATTCTTCTTGTTTATCCTTTGTGGACCTTGTTGGTTGAAGATTTGGTGATGGGGCAGATTTATGAAGCTGGTGGAGAAAACGCCAGACATTTCCACAGACATTTTGCCATAGAAAACCTTTAACGGGAAGTTCCGCAAACCTACAACGCGGCACTTCCGGCCATTGCGAAAAATGTCTTTTACAGTTGCTAAAAAGAAATTATGAGAAATATGCATCTTATCTCCATGGCGATAGACAAGTTCATTGTCATTTTGTGGAAAACTTCAGACAAAGCAATAAATGAAGACAAGCAGATGAAACTGTTAAAGATATTAAGATGCTAACTACTTGAGTAAGGATTCATTCAAAACTATTCTGAATGTGATGAATGTGCAGTGGTGCGTAATTAGGATGCTGGTAGTTGTTAGCATTACCGCTCTGGTCAATGAAAGTTGTGAAAAGAGTTTATAAAGTCATTGTGGAGAATAATAAACTCTGTGCTGTATCTCAAAGCTAAAAATCACTTTTATGAAAACCTTTAAACATAAAATATACAACATGTTAAAGTTCATATTAATTAAAATAAAGTATTGATTTTATTTGTATACTTTTGTGTACTAGAAGTTGTCAGTAACATCCACCCACAGCTCCCTGTTCACTGCCTTATCTGTAAAGATTTATTCATTTTAGCACAACTCAGCAAAAACCACATAGAGATAAAATTGGACAGGAAGTTGTTGTGCACAAAGTCTATGCTCAGAATAGGGATAATGGGACCACTGCAAGTTGTTTCATGTTGTTAAGACAGTAAAAAATCTGAAAATACAGCACATTTTTAAGTTTTTTCACTAGAAATGCAAAGAACAGTATGGGAAATGAACCAACCGCCCTCCATTTCATAGGTACATACTTAACCCGCTGCACCACTGCCACCCCCGAGCTTCATTACTGTAGTTTTGAAATGAAACACCCTCTCCTTTATACAATTTGAGAAAACCAGCCAACATCCAAATAGCAAAACTGCAATATTAAAACTTATTGTTTCCATCTGAAAATAAGTTATAATTCCATTCTCTTCCAGTTTTCTGCGCTACATTTGCATAGAGTAATTACATTCAAGTGTCATTTTCCCAGTCACGCTCCAGTAATACGTAATATTCCCCAAACTCATTACGGTTTGAAATAGAAATGAAGCTAAATGTAGCATAAAATAGCTATTTCAAAGCAACACAACGATCGCCACCAAGGATGAAATGCTACGGCTCTAGTGAAGTTTTAAAGGAACTGTGTGTGAGATTTTAATTTTTACATTAACATAAACAGGACCTAACTGTGTCTCCAGATACAAGGTAGACCTGCTGAAATCAAATATAGCTTTTATTGATAACATTTGTCATTTGGGTTGCCAGTTTCAGTGCTAAAATCCAGTCTGTTTAAACCTAAAAGTTATTCCTTACCTTAAGGCTGACACACTACTGGAGAATTTGCCTGATTTTGGCTGCGATTTGCTTCTCCTCGAGCTTGGGGAGGCGTGACCTGACTTTTTGTCGTCGTTTGCGATTTTGAAGCCGCTGTGCTCCTCGTGTGCGTAAATATCAGCAACGCTACAGTAACAGCCAATAAAACAGAGCGTCAGGGGCAGACGGAATGACGGACACAGAGGCACAACAAACAAACTCAGGAAATAGCGAAAATAATTATTCCTCACCTCTCGTAAAGTTGTAAAGTTAAATTGCAGCTTCTCATCCACATTATCCATAGAATTTGTCCTCCACAAATAATGACCCCAGTCCACAAAACCGCGCTTTTAATCCAGTTTGAGGTGTTCTTTGAAAGTAAAAAGGCCAGAGTCGTTCCTCACGTGTGTCTGTTACATCCACACAGCGACGGATCGAGGTGAAGCTGCAGCTTAGCGACAGTGACTCTACTTCCTGTGGACTTTATGGCCAATCTTTTATGCTTTAAAAATCATGTATCTGAAGTATTGCACCACATTTCACAAATAATAATAACAACACAGTTTTGACTTGTATCTAAACTAGAAGTGCAGAGCTCTGATCTTTTGAACACTTAAGAGTCTCAAAGCGAGTGGTTTTACTGTAGACAGGAAACAGCAGATGCGAGCTGTGCGAACTTTGTAGGCTGTGGTACACACAGGGCCGTCGCTAGCCACCCGGGTGCCCTCTGCACGGATGAGAAGATTCACAAGCCCCCATGGTGCATGTTTAAAAATGGTTTAAGACTGAAAAATCCTGCAGTGTGTAGCAGCCTTTACGCATTCAGAACATCATTATTCACAGTGTTGAGTTTATAAGATCTTTTCATAACTCTCAGAGACCAGTGTGGAGTTTTAAAATGATGATAACGCTAACAACAACTTGCATTCTAACTTCTTGCACTTCCTGATTCTCGGACAATAAAACGCTTTACAATTAGATGCCGGGGCAAGACAAATTTTGCTCAAATACATCGAAAAAAAAAAAAAAAAAAATCAGATACAGCCACTTTAGGATAAAACTGGATTGTTTACACTGCTGTATCCGTTATGGCTCTGACCTTTTAGTGTAATTGCTCTAAAACAACATTACAGCCACGATCAAACTGCTGCACGTTTTTATATGATTTGGGTCTGATCACTCTGGAGATGCAAAGGTCAGCTGCTGTGGCTTGTTTCTGAAATAAAGTGGTCGTCTGTGTAAACAAAAGCAGACGGGATGTAAATGCTACGGTGAGAGGGTCAGAGGAGCAGGCAGGAGCGGGCAGGAGCGGGCAGGGGCATAATGAGGAGGACTGACACAACTGGACCACATTTAAAGGGCCTGTTCTTGATTTCCATGTATTTGAGCAAAATGTGTCTTGCCCCAATACAGATATATTATAAAAGCAGCTCTGAGGTCAAATAAATCTGCCGTGTACTGTCTGCATCTAATTAAAAAGCTTTTTTGGGGGGTCCGAGGATCAGTAAGTGCACATTTGGCAATTTTTGTTCAGCATAAATTATTGGATAAATTGTGTAGCGTCATACCTACAGTTTTTCTTCATTCTTGCTCCCTTATTAGTGGTTATAAAGGAGATGTACCTGACTTTTTTATGTAATAAAATGTTTTTATCTTCCGCAGAGCAGGAAGTAAGGTGGATGCACTGTTAGCATGCTAGTTGTCTTACAGCAAAACTCCGCTGTGCTCTGAAAGCTGTCCCCTTTCTGTCTACATCTCTGCAAATGCTCTGTTCCACGTTGTGATGTCATGAAGCGGGGATTTTCAAGTTAAGAGCTACGTTGTTCCTTTAGTCCAGTAGAGATCGGCAATTCTAGTGCTGAAATGATCCAAATGATTCTAGTGAAGGTGTGTGGAGTTTAAAAACACAGTAGAGCACTTCCTCATGACATCACAAGGTGGTATTTTCTGTTCTGTTTCTGAGAGAAGAACTCAGCCTCAATATGCAAGGTTTGTGTGTTAAACATGTGTCAATGTAAAAACACAACTCCAGGTTTGTTTCTTTTTTACTGAGGAAACAGCATTATAACACAGATCAGAAAATAACATAATACGGGCCCTTCAGTGAGCTAAATTTGCCACGTTTACATGAGAGCTTTAATTCCTAATAAAAAAATAATTTAATTCTGAATGAAAATTAATTCTGCTTTAAAAAGACCATGTAAACAGTTAATTCCTAATTAAAATGATTACTCAGAATTAAACTTAATTCCGAGGTGGTGGTTTATTCCGATTTTGAACCCGAATTAATTTATTCCTCAATCATGTAAATGTTTATTCTTCTTAAATATAATTTCCAGTCATTCAGCGCATGCTCGATGGGTTGCCCTTCTGACGCGATCCGGCTCCACCAGTCCTCGCTTCGGACTTTCATCCACTGCTCTTTGGATTTGCGAGCGGGATGCAGGAATGGGCTGAGGTGGAGCAGCCGTCGACTCAGTTTGTCTTCCTCCTTCTCCGACACTCTTCCCTTCTCCTCCTCAGCGACAGACGTAAAGTGTGAGAATAGAATTCTCCAGCTGCTGCTTAATTATCATCGGAACAACTGCGAAAAAAGTCTGTATCATGTTTGTCTGCATCAGAACCCTTTCCGACCCGCAGACGTTGAGCGGAATTAAATAAAGAATAAATTTAACGTGTTTTCCATGTAAACCTCAATTTGGAATTATTATTTCCATGTAAACGCAAAGGAAAATATTTTAATTCTGAACTATTTAATTCAGAACAATTAATTTGGAATGAAAAAACATCATGTAAACGTGGCCATTGTCGAATTTGTCTCTGTGATTAGTCAAACTTTGAAGGGACTAAACGAACCAGCAGCTAACTGGACCACTTATCTGCTGCTTTTACTCACTTGTAGCGTAGCATCTTGACTCGTGCGTGTGTCTAATGAGGTGTAATTGCGAGTGGCCTGTTATCAAACGTGTGTGAGTCTGTTCACAGCGTCTCTGCTCTCCTCTGGGTTTCTCTGTCATAAATATTCATGCGTGGCGGCCATCTTGACAGGGCTCATTCACTGTTTAGCGGAGCACCACATTAATATGAGACGCGTAAACAAATAGAGAGATGTTTTGAAATGACAGGCCTGAGATGAGTTTATCTTAAAGAGGGCCATTGGTTTAGACTATATCACTGAATATTTATCGATGCACTGTGTAACTTTTTGGTTGGAGGTCCGTCACTTTCTTGTTTGGAAGGATATGTCATTGCTCTGCCTGGAATGTTCCACAGTATGACATTAAACAGCTCTATCTTACTTTTATTAAATTACAAGTGGTGTTACAGCTCAAAAATACCTGGAAAAACATTCATTCTGACTGTGAGCGGGGTCGCCTCTCCACAGATCTGACCTGTAACTTGGTCTAGATTGGTGTCCATGAAGATAGAAAGGTTTAAAACCATACTGTGAAACATTCTGTCATGTAGAAACACAGGGAGGACCCAAAATGCAGGACTGCTGTTAAAGTTCTTTAATAACAAACAAAGAATGACCAAAATCCAAAATTCAGGGTATAAACGCACACAGACACAGGTGTAGCACATTAGGGCGGGGAACACAAACAAACAGACAGGAAGTAAAACTAAAAGCAACAAGCTGACCGGACAAATGTCAAAATAAAACACTAAGGGCACACTAAGGAATAAGATACACCAAAATATGCAACTACAAAACATGAACCATGACACATTCCAGACAAAGCAATAACATCTTCAGTACAGAAAAGCATTTAATGGACCTTGCACCAGAAAAGTTACACAATGCAGCTTTAAAATGAGTACAATTACAAACAAACAAAATGCAAAATGCTTTTCTAGCTCATTGTCACTATTTCCGATACCACCAGCGCACTGACAACTTGATTTAGTCATCGAGGTTTCAGCTGTATTTTTCGGTACACTTCACAGTATCCTGATGTGTTTTTGTAGTAGCTCCCCCGGTGCTGCGCGGAGCCTGTCGGAGCACATGTCACTTCCCAACTTATCCTGCGCGCCTTAGCATTAGCCCGCTACGTTTGACAGCCCGGGAGGTAGATCCACTGCTGGGGACTGCCTCTGTGCTGTACGACGCTGCTGTCACTCACATGTATACAATGTGTGTGTGTTTGTGCGTGTATTTTGATATTGTGAGTGATATTTTACCTCAGAGGAACATGTGTCACTGCCTTGTTGGCGACTGGATGGGATGGAGATGGTGAAATAATTACCGTGAGCGAATATTAAACAGCATAAGGCTAAAGGTCCCAAATTACACCATTTTCTGATCTATGTTACAGTGTTGTTCCCATCAAAAACACACCTGGAGTTGTGTTTTGTTTGATTCGAACATGCACACAAAAACCCTGCATATTTAGGCCGAGTTCTTCTCTCAAACTGAAAAAACTGAAATCCACCTTGTGATGTCATGTTGTAATACAGGAAGTGCTCCACTGTGTTTGTAAAGTCCATTCACCTTCACTAGAATCATTTGGATGATTTCAGCCTTGAAGTTGCCAATCTCTACTAAAGTAACTAAACTAAAGATAAAAGGTAGCTGTTAACTTGAAAACTACCGATTCATGACATCACAAGGTGGAATAGAGCATTTTGAGTTTTGGAGATGTAGACAGACGTGCGAATGGAACTCCAGGTATGTTTTTGAGGAGGTAAAGGCTCAGAAGAATCCATTTTGTGCGATATAGGACCTTTTAAAGATGCACCATGTCACTTTTTTGCAATGACCCTTTATTTGAAAAGTGTCATTGCATATTATTCCAACATCGAACAATGAAAATGTGCCCAAGTTAGCTAATCTTATCTTATTTTCCTTGGTAGTCCCATTGCCAAATGTGACGCGATTTTATATTTATTGCCCCAAAATATGTAGAGAAACTTGTCCTTACAGTGATCAGGCTTGCAAATCCACAAACCTGACTCTTATCTAGTCTGGAGGAGGAGGATGGAAATGTTCTTCCTATAATCTAGTGACATAAAACTTCTCCATCTTCTTACCATCACAGTTAAGTTAACAACAACTAGCATGTTAACCGTGCACAACCTTATCATCTGACAATAAAGCGCTTTATAATTAGATGCAGACAGTACACAGTGGGACGTCTTTTGGCCCGAAGAGCTGCTTATACCTTAATCTGTACTAGGACAAGACAAATGTTGCTCAAATACGTGGACAAAATTGCTGCAAGTGTGATTTTGGACCACCTGCTAAGTACATTGGAATCCAGCCTGACATTTACAGTGCTTAATTAAATCGCACAGGTCTCATAAGACTGTACAAATCCCTTACGTCTTTTTAAAGCTATATTCTAAGTCGAAAATCCCACTCAGCAAAGACATTTCCGAGAAACGATGTTCCAACTAAACTCCCCGGACATTCTAACTCTCAGAATTCATTTTTCATCCTCTCCTGTGGCTAACATTCTGGGACGAGTGCTTTGGAAATGTGTGGACTGACAAGTGTCTCTATAAAGGCCGTGATACAGACACAGGTGGAGGGACCAAGCTGAACTAGGCTTAAAGGGGCTGTACCCGATCTTATTCCCATGTATTTGAGCAAAACTGGTCTTGCCCCAGTACAGATATATTGTATAAGCGGCTCTTAAAGTCAAAATAGGGTTTTATTAGTAAGCAGGAAGTGAACGATTAGCATGCAAGTTGTTGTTAGCATAGTGTGATGGCAAAAGTCCGGTCTGGTCTATGAGATGTGTGGAAATAGCTTATAAACTCATTGCTGTGAATAATTAATAATTCATTAACTTTGGACCACTGCAAACTGTTTAAAATGATCTAGATCTGTTTTTTACGTTTTTCGATAGACTGAAATCAGGTACAACGCCTTTAAGTTCAGACTTAACCAGGTCTAAAACAAGACTTAAAGTGAGTCTAAACTAGGACTAAATCGGGTCATCACATACAACATGTCCTGGGTTAATACATTTTGTAATTATTATGGAAATATAAAGTAAAACCAAGTAACCACCACATTCTGGAGGTCATCTGCGTGGTTCCATGGAAATGGAAAACCTTGAAAGCTCGTTAAATTTTATGACTCACTGTGGAATATTATTAACCTGGCTCACATCGGACTGATACGGTACGTGTGTCACTCTGAACTGAGTCAATATGAGATGACTCTAGCTGAAAACATCATGTCGACAAGACGAAAAATGTAACTTTGGTCAAATCTAGTTGAGAGAAAAGCACATATATTCCCTGTCCATAACTGCAAAAAGCTCTTGCCTCTGCAAATTTTTCACAAAACAAAATAGTCTGTATTATCGCTCAAATAGGCTGGAGTACATCCGTCAGCATCTCCGTGTTTATTTTGGTTCCTTCACACTCACCTGTGCTCTCTGGTCTTCTTCTGTTTGACCAAAGCTGGCGTACGATCAAAAAGCAGTAATATTGACAGCATCTAGTGGTGATATGTGAGAATACAACAGGGGCGAGTCTGCCAGTGTAATTACGAATAGTAGCTTGGCAAGTAACAGTTATCTGCCACAGCAAATATTGGTTGAACGATACAAAGCAAAAATCCTTACCTGACCCTACCTAATAAAACCACTGTCAGAAGCACAAATTCTCCCCAAAGCGATAGAAGACGGAAAATGACGCCTGGCATTTTATCCCATTCTCGGCCCGTATTAAAACGTTGCATGTAGCACATTTTCAAAGTCCCTTAAAGCTCCTGCTGTTAAACTGTTCTGGCATTTCTGACAGCAATTATTTCCGTGCAGCACACCAGAAAATTACCGGAAAAAATGGGCCCGAACAGAATGACACTCTTTCCTTCTCCTTTCCCTTTGTAAAAATAAAGACGTGTGACTTCGTACTCCAACAGCTGAATAAATTACACACACGGAGAAATGTTATCTGACAAAGTCCCTCCAAATGAACCTGGACGCGAACTGGCAAATGTTATTTAAAGGAGACGTATTGTGCTAAATTGACTGTGACCATGTTTTAAAGGGCCTGTACCTGATTTTTGGTGAAGTGTTTGAGTAAAATGTCTTGCCTCAGTACAGATATATTGTATAAGCAGCTCTTGACGTCAAAATAAGTCTGTGATCTGTCTGCATCTAATTATAGAGCACTGTATTGTCTGATAATCAAGAAGTGCACTGTTAGTATGTTGGTTGTTAGCATTACTGTGATGGCAAAACTCTGCGTAGTATTTAGTGTTGTCACAATGGTAAAATGCCTCAGGTGGAGGAGTTCAAGTATCTCTGGGTCTTGTTCACAGTGAGGGGAGGATGGCACGTGAGATTGACAGGTGGATCGGTGCAGCATCGGCAGTGATGTGGTCGCTGTATCGGACCGTTGTGGTGAAGAGGGAGCTGAGCCGAAAGGCAAAGCTCTCGATTTACCGTCAGTCTACGTTCCTCCCCTCATCTATGGTCATGAGGTTTGGGTAATGACCAAAAGGACGAGATACAAGCGGCCGAAATGAGTTTCCTCCACAGAGTGGCTGGGCGCTCCCATAGAGATAGGATGAGGAGCTCAGTCACACGGGAGGAGCTCGGAGTAGAGCCGCTGCTCCTCCACGTCGAGAGGAGCCAGCTGAAGGGAGGGCATCTGTTCCGGATGCCTCCTGGACGCCTCCCTCGGGAGATGTTCCGGGCATGTCCCACCGGGAGGAGGCCCCGGGGAAGACCCAGGACACGCTGGAGGGACTATGTCTCTTGGCCTGGGAACGCCTTGGGGTCCCCCCGGAGGAGCTGGAGGAAGTGTCTGGGGTGAAGGAAGTCTGGGAGTCCCTGCTTAGACTGTTGCCCCCACGACCCGACCCCGGATAAGAGGAAGAAAATGGATGGATGGACAATGGTAAAATTTCAAACTTGATTTTGATACTAAGGAATAGATTGGATACTCGATACTGATTCCGATACCACAATAATAATTAAAACATTCTTTATTTAGACAATGCGGTCTTACAGTATGTCTATGTTAATCCCTCAGTGGTCCAGGTAGGTTCCATCGTGGTCCTCTAGTCTGTGTTTTTATACTTGTTCTAATACAGCTCAAGAAAGGTTCAGTTCTGTCCTGTGAATGTGACTTTTTTAGTATTGATGCCTGCTCAAATGAGTATCTAGTTTTAGTATTGATTTTTGATACTTTTGACAACTCTAGTTCAATCACACATGTTTTTATTGCTCTTTTAAATGCCAGTAAATACATTCGCACTATAAATGGGCTATCCTCTCCGCAGATCTAACTTAACTGCAGTACTTGTCCTGTATAGTCACCTGCTTGTCTCCATGGAGTTAGATAAGTTTTGCCATATCATGGAACTTTCCAGGCAAAGAAATTGCATCCATGAAACAACGAAGCATTTTTTTCAAGCTTAATTAAGGTGTAGTCGTTATAAAGTGTTACCATGTCCCCCCATTTAAAACAAGCCCCAACATTCTCAGCCAGTCAAATATTGGATAGCACTCAGAAAGAATCCAGCGCAGTTTTTCTTGAAGGCACTTTTGACAAACAGAAGTTGGCTCGAAATTTGTGGATTAGTCAAAGTTAGCAGACAGCGTGCGGATATTGTGCCAGGGGAGAGACATTTTCTTACAATGAAGGATTAGCGCAGTGTTTTGTGTGGGAATATTCTGTCTGCTGGCTGGAAAACAGTCCAGGAAAATGTAGTAGTTTGAGAAATGCCAAATCCCCATTCTCCCAGACTTGGATTTTTGTTCGTCATAAGCTTCTTAAGAACATATTTTGTGCTAAAGTGACTATTTTATCCTTGTAATAATGTTTTCAAAGCATAGTAGCTGGAGTTGTTTCGCTGTACCTTTTTACTAACTTAAAAACGTTAAAAAAAAAAAAAAACTTGTTTGCTTTAAAAGGTTTGCTGTGGTCCAAAGTTATTCCTCACTTACCTTATGCATTTAGAGTATTCTAATTAATCAGAGTTTATAAGCTCTTTTCACAACTTTCAGAGACCAGATCAGATTTTTGCTATCACATAGAGTACTTTGCTCAAATACAGTGGAAAAAACGGGCCCTTTAACTACAATATTCATCTAAAATGTATGATCTATTCTAAACTGCAGAACACAAACACAAGACAATACAGCTGATAAAAGTTTGTTTTGTTTATTATATCTACTTCAAGATTATATTGTTCCCTCCATGTTGGTTAATTACTAACTAACTAGTGCGTAGCCTGCTCTTAATGTTTAAAAAAAGCACTAAAATCACAACTGAGCCTGTGTTGCCAGTGCCTTAACCTGCAGACAGAGGACACATACAAGTTTTTTCCCATTCTCAGTTTATGGACAGGCCTCATGTGAAGCTCAGAACCTCCAGAATTCCCTCACTGAGCTGCAGAGGCTGCACTAGCACTGAGTAATGATTAGCTGTAGGTGCTGGAGTTGGCCATTCAGATCAGAGAGAGGCATTTTAGATTTTATTTTTATTTTATTTATTTTAATTAGGATAGTGCATATTAATCAACATGTCAACAAACAGCATCGATGTAAATATGCCAGAATTAGCACAAGAGCTACTTTACACCCGTTACCCTAAGGCAGGTCAGAAACAGAGAACGTTTAGAGAAACACACGAGACAAAAACGCACGAAGACATGACAGAAAGTTAACCACAATAGACCATTCTGTGAGTTTAAGAGGCCCAAGAAGAAGATAATCTTCCTGTGTGAACATGTTTGATTATTTTTGTTATTATTGAGTGTTCTTGAAGGTTGAGAAGGACCCACAGTTCCTCCCAGTGTTTCAGAGTGTTCTTGAAGGTTGAGAAGGACCCACAGTTCCTCCCAGTGTTTCAGAGTGTTCTTGAAGGTTGAGAAGGACCCACAGTTCCTCTCAGTGTTTCAGAGTGTTCTTGAAGGTTGAGAAGGACCCACAGTTCCTGACATGGGCAGGTCATGTGTTCCATGACTGATCCTCTGATAGACGTCGCCATTTGGACAAATTTGGTCCTGCGTCTCTGTACGTTACCGTCTCCTCTGGTCAATGCGCTTGTTTTAACTCGGTTAGTCATTTTTTTACTTATAAAATCCATTAATGGTGGAGGAGCGAGTCCATTTAAAACTTTAAAAATAAGGCAAGCACCTATAAATACCTGATAACTTTCAAGATCCAAAATATTACACTTAGTTAAGATATTACAATAGTGATACTGTAAAGGCTTTTTGTCGAGTGTTTTCAATGTTTTTTTGAAGAGGGACTTTAGGGGCTTCAGGACGGCCTCTGATGTATGAGACCGTGTGGTACAGCAGTAAGATATGTTGCAATTGTTATCAGTAAGAACTAAATGATTTGAATATATCTACCTTGTATCTGGGGACAAAAATAGCTCATATTTGTGAAATTTAAAATCAAAATCTTACATACAGTTCCTTTAATGTCACTCCACTTTATCTCAGCCCTCCCCTTTAACCACACCAGCTCCACATAATGAGACGGCGCATTAGGTGGACTGTCTAATTGCCCACATGTCCGAGAATGTCCCCGAGCTTCCATTTTAACTCCACAGAAGATGAGAGAGGATCAAGGACTGGACCACCACAGAGGAACCCCGACTGAGCTCCTCATCATTAGAATCACTTTTGTAAGACCTGTTTCTTCTGAAGACCAAAACAAGAAGACGATTACACACCAGAAAGTTTTATTTTTCAGACAAGGACCATTTAAGAGCTCATAGATCAGTTTGTGATTTATAGAGGACAGAGAAAAGACTAAAAGCTGTAATAATAATTTAGATATTAAATGAATTAAAGTCTTAAAAACATGAAAAATAGAACTAGTTCTTTTTAAACAGGTTGCAGTGGTTCAAAGTTATTCCTCACTTACCTTAATTATTCATCCCAGTGTGTTAATAAGCTCTTTTCACAACTGTCAGAGGCTAGAGTGGACTTTTGCCATCACGGAAATGCTAAGAACAACTTGCATGCTAACAGTGCATTTCCTGATTATCTGACATTAAAACGCTTACAATTAGATGTTCATACATAGTACACGGCTGCCGTACTTTGACCTCAAGAGCTGCTTTTGCAATATATCTGTACTAGGGAAAGATATATTTTGCTTAAATATGTGGGAAAAATACCATCTCCAGGCCCTTCATCCATCCATTAAATGATCATTTTGTTTATACAGCTCCTGTTCGGCAGTTCTTGCAGCTTGTTCTTGAAATTTCAGCCGAGCAGAACTGTGTTGTGATTGATTAACATATAACAATCACCAAAACTGAACTAATGTACTATTCATTTGCACAGTTTTTCCTTACGAACTCTTGTATATAACTGTGATATATTGTATTTATATGATTATATTTCTATTTTTTACTTTACTTGTACATATATATATTTATATAAGTATGCCTTATTTGACACCAGTCTCTTGCTGCTTTTGCTACTTGTTTAGAATGCATTATAACCATATTTTACTTTTTCTCTTTGCTAGTATAATATAATGTGATGTGTGAGCTGCTGTGGCCAAGTAATTTTCCTTGTGGATCATTAAAGTTTGTCTAAATGTAAGTCTATATAACAGATCTTTGAGTTCATGGGGGAGGGGCACAGAATGATTCAGAGCACAACGTCTGATGAAGTATGAAATGTCCGAATTAAATGTCAGCCTGGTTCACGGAAGATGAAAAAATTCTTTATAATAAGATCGATAACCTCAGTACAGATATATTATAAAAGCATAATGGGCAAACTGTGCCTGCCAATATCGTTTGGGAACTAGAATAAAGGTGATAAAACACATCCCTGATGGACCCCTGTGGAGGAAGCTACACAGTGGTATTTTTAACTAGTAATGCGCTTTTTATCAGACATAAGACTTTACTTGTTTTTTAAATTTTTTTATTGACAAAGATGGTGGATACTGCATGGTCTGGTGGTGGCAGAATGAGCTAAACAGGGATATGGTAATGGTTTGGCAAACAGTGCGTTCATTTGGAGATTTTCCCGCCAGCGTTTGACAAAGGACATGAAATATGATGCAATCTGTGTTGTTCATGGTCAGTGAGAGGAGATTAGGGTTTTATGGAATGAGATGTCGTTTCCAGGCCCAAAGAGCCTAACTGATAAAGGCAGTGTTCTGTGACAGCTGGAAACAATAGAATTCTGTTAAGGAATAGTAAAGGCCACTGCTCTTTAATTAAGACACTAGTGTATAATTGGATATCTGTTCAGTAAGCATGACAACAACAGACCAGTTACTCAAATTCAGACATTAGCACATACGCAAACTCATGGGAGAGAGGTTTATAAAGATGAAGTGATTATGCTGTCACTAGCATCTTTAATCCTGCACATATTAAAGGTTATAACTCGATTTTGGTACGAAGGAAAAGCCTTGATCATATTTTCACAGTAAAACTATACCAATTGTTATATCAAACCCAAATCTCAGAAGCTAAGCAGGGCGGGGCCTCGTACTTGGATGGGAGACTATGGGAATAACATGTAACAGTGGGGCAGCAGTGGTGAAAATTGTTGTTGTGTCCTTAGGTAAGACATTTCACCCACTTTGCCTGGTATGAATGAAGCGTTGGCACATTTGTATAGGGCTGCAGACACACTTATGTTGTACGATGCTCAGCTTTTACTGTTATAATGTTGTTTACCTCTGAGAATTATCTGGTTTCATTCACAAAAAAGTTATGCGTGGAACAGACAAACAAACAAGAGGAGACACAGACAGATGTTCCTTGCATTAATAGATAGATAATCTCTTTTATAGAAGTTGTCTGCCTTTGCACAGTTTGGTCCCATACACGGCTTACTTTCATTTATCTGCTGGTTCATTTGTTACAGTCAAAACATTTGTACAGGTAGTCCAAAGAATATTGCTGAAAAGGCAGGAGACTCTGAATGATTCTGCAGAAGTTTATTACAAATCATAATGGCCAAGGTCCTCTGTTATACAAAACTGACTCTCGTGAGCTTCAAGCGATGTTAGAATGTTGTTACCTCATCAAAAACATAAGATAAGATAAGATAAGATATGCCTTTATTAGTCCCACAGTGGGGAAATTCCAGTGTTGCAACGCACAGTTCAAGAACAGCAGGAAAATGGAACATGCAATAAAACAAGATAATAGATAATGGCTAAAAAAATAATAATTTAGAAATAGACTTAAAGATAGACTCTCATTTTGTTCCGGTGGAGCAAAAATATAAAATACAAAATATAAAATATAAAATACCAAAAAATACTATTATGTACAATAAAAGTAACAGTGCAGCATATGAACAGGATAAATATCAGTACAGTGACATGAGTGAATTGTACCAGGAGTTGTGCTTGATTAAATTCTCTTTGTACATCTCCAAAGCTCAAAATGTTCTGTCCCACCTTGTGATGCCATGATGTGCTAGTTTTCAAGTTAACACCTACGTTTTACCTTTCGTTTAGTAGAGATTGGCAATTGCAGGGTTGAAACAAAGGTGTGTGGAGTTAAACAACGCAGTGGAGCACTTCCTGTACTACCACGAACACTGGTCAATAGAGGGTGCAAGTAATAAAATATATAACCAACTTGACCTAGATAAAAAAAAAAAAAAAAAAAAAAAAAAAAAATCATTTATAAAGTCATTATTTTGTATTAAAATTATTTATATTCATTTAAGATATAGTCTCCATCCCCCAAAGGAGGTAGAGGAAGTGTCCGGGGTGAGGGAAATCTGCTTAGACTGCTGCCCCCGCGACCTGGCCCCGGATAACCAGAAGAAAATGGATGGATGGCATTTAAGATAGTAAAGTCCAGCCAATAGAGAGGCTGCCTTTCCAAAAACTATGTTAATGTGATGGTGATTACAAGTCACTGTCCTCCAACAAAGTGTAGACTACAAACCCTGCTGTGTTTTGACGGCTTCCAAAGCGGACTTCCTTGTTGTGGTTTACCAGTGTCAGGGTTGTAAATTCCTCGGTTAATCGTCGTTATCCACTTGTCTCGTCGCTCAACCTCCACGGGTTTTCGATACAATTGAATCCCCTTGTCTTGATCTCACGTCTGATTGCAATTTTGTGCGCAACACTTTTCCGGCATGATGATAATGATAGAATTTTGTAGGTTAAGTGAGGAGTTTGCAAGTAAACTTTACAATGGCGGTCTGGATCGCTAGACCGCCGGAAGTGGATCAGGTCAAGGCTGTGACGTCATGTGCTGGCTCTCTATAGTGACTAGAGCGTTTTATGTTTGAGAAAAGAACTCAGCCCATTTACGCAGGGGTTTCGTGTTAAACATATGTGAATGAAACACCACTCTGGGTATGTTTTTGATGAGAAAACAAATTACTGTAACAGATCAGAAAAATAGTGTAATATAGGCCCTTTAAACATTCAAAACGCAGCATTGTCACACGTAGAAGGGTTCAAGTGACCTCTATCTTGCGTCATATAGAAGGACATACTGAAGGACATTGTGTTTGTCAGGAGGCTATGCATGAGACATCTAGATGCTTAACTGATTCGACCTTGGCCTAACCTTAGATACTACTGCACAGATATTATGGAAATTGACTTGTTTTTGAGCTTTTAATCATGTAATACCGTTGTCCCCTCATCAAAAACATACCTGCTGGAGTTTTGTTTTTATTCATTTGCTCTTGTTTCATCCATCCTAAGTCGTCTCCGTTCATATTTCCCCTGTTTAGTTGCGTCATGGATAAAACTCTGTACTTCTTCCACGTAGTTTTTAAGTCCATAAACCATCGCTGGACTCAATCTCCGGTCAAATTGTGCTTCAACAAACACATGACTCTGTTAGCAAAGCATTCAAAAGAGATAAGGACTTTCCATGGTGACTAAAAGCATGTTTAAAAGGGAATTATAGCCACATGAATGCACAATACACCTCATTTAATATATTTGCTATACAACTGTCTGTTTTGTGTTATTGCTGCTGCAAACATGGGGATAATACAATGCCTTGAACTTTGACCCTTGAACCGTTGTAGAACTCATTCATTGCATTGCATAATCGTCCTTTTTAACAAGTCTATTGTCGTGTATTGCATAATAACTAATGTTTGTCTCTCTGTTTCTCTCTTTTAGGTAAGTTCCGGTCTCCTCTCCTTAAACTCTTGTGCTGTGGTGGTGGATGTCTTCTGCACAGACACACTGGTTCTCCTGGATATCAGGGCTGTCACACTGTAGCAGGGCTAAACTGGATAAGATGAATGAGACTGTACTGCCCATAGTAAGCTTAACTGTCCTCCATTTTTGCTGTGCTCTGTGATTTTCTTTATATGGTATAGTGTAGTCATTTGGAGTGTGATAAAAAAAAAAAAAAAAATATATATATATATATAATGTTTTTGCTGTGGTGTCACCTGCCTAGGGACTACAGATGGAAATGAGCATTTTTGCTATAATCTGGCATATTTACACTGCAATGTTGTAGATGCTCATCAATATGCACTGTCCCTATTAAATAAAGTAATAAATAAATAAATAAATAAATAAATAATTGCTATTTCAGGTCAAATTTGTGCCACGGATTAATTAGATTTAGTACATTTCTACGTTGGTATTTGTATCTTTTTTTTTTTTTTTTTTTTTTTTTTTAAGGGGATATATGTAACTTTGGGCTTGATTTGGCTCCAATTGTAAATGTTAAATTGTTAAATGGTTATATTTTTATACAGCACTTTTCCACCTTCAAGACTGTCAAAACGCTTTACATCAAAGAACCGCTCACCCATTCGCACACACATTCATACACCAGTGTACGCAGACACTAGGGACGAGGGGGGTTAAGTGTCTTGCCCAAGGACACAACGACAGCATTCATCTGTGGGAGCTGGAATCACACCAGCCAAACTGTGGGTCAGTGGATCTGACGCTCAACCAATGACGTTTATGTCGAGAGCGGGATTCAAACCACCAAACTTCACATCAGCTCCGCTCAAACAGTGAGGGATAGAGGACTACATTCATACTATAATACTCCCTACAACTGTACAACAAGTCACCCTTATGTAACAGATAATACTCCCTACAACTGTACAACAAGTCACCCTTATGTAACAGATAATACTCCCTACAACTGTACAACAACTTAATCTTAAGTAACGGATAACCTTATGCCCTGTCAATCAGCATATTATTGCACTGTTGTTCTTGTCTCTTGTTTATAGCTGTGATTTTATAGTTTATTTTATATTTTATTACTTATTTTTCTATTTTATTTTGAGTTATACATTTATTTTTATAATTATGTCTCATTTGACACGTGTCTCTTGCTCTTTTTTGCTATACCATCTATTTTTGTTACTCTCTGTTATTATATTATATTGTGATGTTTGAGCTGCTGTATCCAAATAATTTCCCTTGTGGATCAATAAAGTTTGTCTAAGTCTGAGTCTAATCAGAGGACAAACGTTCTACCAGCTGAGCTACTGCTGCAAAAATCATGGCCCCTCTCTGTAACTACTGTTGTCAGCTGGTCATTTTGGTTTTAAAATGTTCATATTAATCCACTTTTCATGATCCTGGTGTTGTTATTTCGCTACATCGTCCCTATGTCAAGACATGAAAATTAAAAACAGACCGATCAGACGCCTTCTATCCCCAAGGTCACTTTAAATTTGGCTGGATGCGTACGGTATGAGTGACGTCACATTCTCTCAGTTCACTTCTATATACAGTCTATGCTCTGGGCGCATTAGTTGATTGAACACTGGCATTCAGACCGCATATTTTATTTCTATACCTTCACAAGAGGAAGTGAATAATCCAGTGGGAACAGCTTTTAACATTTGCCCGTTTGTTGTCATAGCTCATTACACGAACTCCTAAAAATCATTACCTGTTAGTCTTTACAATATCCGTACATCCTCACCTTTCAGGCGTCCAGCTCGGGCGTGCGAGTGATAGTGGCACATAAAGAAAACAAATGTCCACGTCTCCTGCTGTGCTGTTCTAATGGCTCCCGGGGTTTGTAAAGCCAGGGCCAGCACAAAAGACCAGCCCCCCGATCAATGCGGCAGACCTTTCAGGCGTTCAGTCCCACTCCCTCCTCTTTGTGCGATGGTGGTACACAGTGGTGACTTAGAGATACACACACATAAAGGGTCTCTTGTGTTGGTCATAAAACCTAATGATATCATTTGGAAAGAAGGAGGTAATGGAGAATGCCATAACACAACATAAAAGTTTGAAATACGTGGGTTAAATAAGAGTGTAGGGTGTAGGTTTAAAGGAGGAGATGGGTCCCAAAGTGCTTAAAGGGCCCATATTACACTATTTTCTGATCTACGTTATAATGTTGTTTCCTTATCAAAAACCCGGAGTTCTGTTTTGCTACATTAACACATGTTTAACACCCAGATCCTGCACATTTAGGCTCTCAAACAGAAAACACTGTCACCACCTTGTGATGTCATGTGGTAATACAGGAAGTGCTCCACTGGCTCCACACATGAAACAATGAAAATGAAACAAAACACAACATCAGGTACGAGGTAACAGCATTATAACATGAATCAATTTTGTGTAATTTAGAACCTTTAAGATGCAGCAAGCTTAGTGTTAGTTGTTCAGTGTTAGTTTTAGTTGTTTAGTCGGTTGATTGTGTCTTGGTCAAATTTGTATTAGTTGACTATCATTTTATTTATATGGGACAAAAGCAGAAAGAAGGAGTGAGTGAGTGAGTGAGCGCAAGATTTGGTATTTTTTAGTAATAATATGTAAAAATTCAGGTTAATACTTTACAATGACGTCATGCTGGGGGTGTTCTACATGTATGTCTATATACTGGAATGTTCTTCAGTTAAACAGCACATTTTTAGGAGCCTGTGATCAATATAAGTGTTCATAGTCTTGTTTAGGTGTTTGATTTTCAACAATAAGTGACTAACTGCGGCTTTAGTCCATTCAGAATTTCTTTAGTCGACTCCAGCCTTAATATTTACATGGTGTCGGACATCGGCGGCCATCCAGGAAAAAATGTAGCTTTCAAATATCAATTCAGCCATTATCCTGATCAAAAATGCAGCATAAATTGAAGTAATATGACTATGTACTGGTCGTAGCTAGCTCGTAATGTTCAGATTTTTATTTATACAAAGTTGTTCTGTAGTTACTTGAGGATAAATAACAGCTACAGAATCAGTTTTGTCTTATTTTGTTTTAGTTTAAAGGAAATAAATGCTGTTTTCAGAAAGCTATAGTATAAAAATCAGTGTCAGAAGTGAAAAAGCTGGATCCGTACATTCCTATCCAAGAGTAAGGAAGTGTGCAGTTAGCATGCTAGTTGTTGTTAGCTTTACTGTGATGGCTGCTGAAACTCTTGGTGAAAAATGAGGATGGTCTTTGTAGTTTACTCAGTTTATATTGTGGTTCATTGTGAATTTCAGTGCCGTGTTACTGCCGATATTGTTTCACCCAGAGAGGCTCTTAGTGCAGTGGTAAAGACGGCGTTGCTCTAAATCCGTGCATCTTCTCTGTTATAAAGATAAATGAGCTGTCCTTGAAATGTATCTGTTTCATAATTGCATTTTTGTTTGAGATCTTAAACCTTTTTCTGGCTACATTTAAACAGTGTAATTCCTGCATTGTACAAAGACGGATGACTTCATTTAAATTCATTGTTTTCGCTGTGGCCCGGTGCCCAGTTCACCCACACGGAGCACAAGGCAGTTTAACCTTGAGCTCTGGGCCTGGAGTGAACCGACTCTGGTGTGACCGGTCAACAGGGGGCGCTCCGTTTAGCTGAGATACACTGAGCTGATCTGTCAGGGAGGTTATGTTAAAAGAAGAAGTAAGAGGTGAAGGTTGTACGTCGTCAGGTCTTGAGTGCTAAACCCCAAAATGCAGCAGTTATAAATAAAAAGTTTAAAGGGTTGTCCATCTTACGCACATAGTTTTTGTTTTTTTTTGTTTTTTTTTATTTATAAACGCTAACACACCTTTCCCCTATCTCCGCCCACATCCCTGTGCTTTGGTTAAAATATGTAATTGTGATTTTTCTGACAGGTATTGTAATCGTAATCGTGATTAGATTTGCTCCTTATGTTTTAATTTTTGGATTCTGTTAAAGTTCACACTTTAAACAGGTCCAGAAGAAATGATTGAAAAAGAGTTATGAACTGACAAACTAATAAAATAAAATAATCCTATGCATTTCAGAATGTCTGCAGAGGTCTGAACTACAGGATTCGCAGTTTTTATGCAGAATAAAATAGGAGATTCTGTTGTTTATGGAGGAAATGATGGTACTTCAAAAATTGCAGCATTTGCGATTTGCAGATTGCCTTCATTCAAATTGCAATTTGCTTGTGATTCATTTTGCAACCCTAGCTGTGATTATTTGAAAAACGAAGACTCCGAGTCATATGCACAGGGTTAATTTTTTTTTTTTCAACAGTAAAACCACATAATCAAAATCTACTGCTTGCTACAGTGAAATGCCGCTATCAGTTCTGCAGTTTGAACTGGAAGTCTTTTGTCCCATTTCTGTTTTTTCCTGTTTTTTTTAACAATATTTCTGTTTACAATGATTAAAAATTAAAATGATAATCTACATCTGTTAGGGGATGTACCAATACCGATAGTGGTATCAAATATTGATGCAGATACAGAAAAATTTGCTAGATTTTTGGACTTATAATTAGATGTATTAAGACTATTTACTGGCTGATTTTGGCCTAGGGTGTCTCATAATGTTCGAACGTTTATTCATACCAAGCTGCTCAGTACTGATTTGAAGGATAAATAGCAGTTGCATAACACAACTGGATGTCTTGTGTAATAAGTTGAGCGTCTTTTAAGGAAATAAGTGCCATTTTCTGTCCCTACACTGGTATCGGTTAATATTGGGCATCTGCGTCTCATTTCTCTGTCTTACCCCTTCGTCTTACCCCTACCCCTTGGTTTTGCGCGTTCATGTGAGGGCAAGGGGTGTCTCGATTCTAATTTTGATCACGGGCTAGGGCCACGACCTAGAGCTACATACCCCTTGAAACGAACTAAACCCTCGACCAGACTTGAAACGAAGGGGTCGGCCTACGAGCTCAGGCAGGTGTTGGGATCAGGATGGAGCGTCACATCGACCAGCCAAGGAGTCTCATAAATGTGAGTATTTTCAGCAGGTGTAAATATCAATTAACAGTTTAGCAGGTTTACAATTCTGACGCTTATGTTCTACGTTACTTTTAGTGAACTGTTGTTGCGGTTTTAATTGTAGTAATGTCTGTTTAGCCGACATTATCGTTTTCATCGAACTTTCATGTATAAACAAGCTCGTTTTTTGTCGAGCTGAGGTACCCGATAATCCTTGACGTGGCACTTTTTAGGTGAAATCAGTGTGAAGTCAATTTGCTTAACAGAAGCAAACGGTAATCGAGTGGAGTCCCATTTCTTAGGGGAACATTCGTAGGGGCAAGATAAAGACGTAGATAAAGGGGAAGGGGAAGACAGAGTAATGGGACGCAGCCTTAAAGTCAAAGTATCAATATCAGTTTCGGAACGGAAAAACTTGCATTATATTTCAATGTGAACTTGTTCTAGTGCAGTAACTTTTCCTCCCACAGTGTCCATTCCATTAGTGATGTAGCCCTCTGTTCTGATGCTATTTCCTGCGTAAAGTCCATAGAACCACTGACCAGTGGAGAGCTCGCTAACTCAATGTGAGGTTTTCAGTCTTCCTGTGGGCTATGGACTGAGTGATTCCCGTTAACAGACATGGAGAGAGTGAATGGGCTAAACGCACTGTCACTGTGGTTATGGGAACAGTGTGTATCAGTATTTTCACTTGGCTATTACTATTTAACCATAATTTTGCGATTTAAAGGGCCCATATTGCGCTATTTTCTGGTCTATGTTATAATGTTTCCTCATCATAAACAGACCTGGAGTTGTGTTTTGTTTTATTCACACATGTTTAACACAAACCCTGCATGTTTAGGATGAGTTTTTCCTCTCAGACACTTTGTTCCTCCTTGTGATGTCATGTGGTAATACAGGAAGTGCTTCATTGTGTTTTTAATCTCCGTACACCTTCACCAGAATCATTTGGATGAGTATAGCCCTGAAATTGCCAATCTCTACTGAACAAAAGGTAAAGGTAGCTGTTTTGACATCACAAGGTGGAACAGAGCGTTTTAAGCTTTGGAGATGTAGACAGAGTAATAATAAAAGTGACTCAAACATGTGTGAATGAAACAAAACACAACTCCATGTATGTTTTTGATGAGGTACCAATATTATAACATAATAAATAGAGGATATAGGAGTAATATAAGACTTTTAGAACCTTTAAGCTGTTTTTGAGGAGGAGTCAAGATATCGTAAGCCCTGGGAAATCAGCTGAAGCCAGACTCTTCTTGATAGTTTATGGACTTAGAAACTGAACTGATTCGGATCTGTTACATAACTATCTGGGGAAAATTGTTATTAAGATGCAATTATCCGTAAGGCTGAAGAAAAAACAAATGAAATACCTGCATCAAAACACTGCTTATTTTCAGATGCTTTTAAAGATCTTAGATTAAGGCAAAATTGACTCTTGTGAGCTTTGTGAGCCATGTTATAATGTTGTTACTTCAACAGAAACATACCCAGAGTTGTGTTTTGTTTCATTCACACGTGTGAGTAATTCTTTATTATTAGTCTAAGTTCAAAATACTCTGTTCCACCTTGTGATGTCATGAAGTGGTACTTTTCAGGTTAGCATCCACCTTTTGCCTTTTGTTCAGTAGAGATGGACAATTCCAGAGCTGAAATTATCCAACTGATTCTAGTGAAGGTGTGTGGATTTTAAAAACTCAGTGGAGTACGTTCTGTGCTGCCACATGACATCACAAGGTGGAACCGAGCATTCTGAACTTTGGAGCTGTAGACAGACTAATGATAAATTTAAACACATGTGATTGAAATAAAACACAATTTCAGGTAAACTTTTGATGAGGAAACGGCATTATAACATGAATTCAAGCGCACAAAGGTCAATTTTGCATAATATAGTATCTTTAAACTCTAAAGTATCCAAAATCAGACACTAATCCAGGGGTGTCCAAACGTTTTTTCATAACGAGCTGCATATCAAAACACAAACGAAGCAGAGGGCTGATGAAGGACCATGGACTGGTGCATAGTACTGTAAATAATTGAAATATGTGCATTTGTAACAGGTGAGTAGGATTTTTCTTTGACTTTATTCAAGCTTAGATCCTCAAAAGGACAAACTAAATTCTTGTGATTAGCTTTATCAAGGTAGATTTTCAAAAAAAAGTCCTGCTTAAGGTAATACAGGCCAATGTACCTAGAAGCCTGAGGGCCAAGAAAACTAGATTTGAGGGCCACATTTGGTCCCCGGGCCATAGTTTGGACATGCCTGTACTAATCGATACTAAAACTGGTATCGAGACTAGATACTCATCTAAGCAGGTATCGATACTGAAAAAAAAAAATCACATTAACAGGTCAAAATTTGAGCTTTCCTGTACAGTTTTGGTGTCACTGTGAACTTTATCCATTTTGCTGTTTTGTGTATGAAAATGACATTCTGTTATTGTTTTACCGTCATTCTGGTTTTGTGATCGATATGGATTATTGAGCCAATTCCTTATGGAGTATGGAGTGAAATTTTAGTATTGTGACACTTCTCTAAAGTCATTATTGTGTTGTTTTTAATACTGTTTTATGTATTTAATATTAGAAATTGTAAGACATCATTTCAGGGCAACTTTATCTAATTATTTAGTTGATAATTAGTTTAGCGCTCTATTTGCAGACAGCAACATTTGGAAAAAAAAAAAAAAGACAATTCTGCAACCACCAAATGTCCTATTACGGAGAATCTATCTTTTGAAATAGCCAATTTAAAGCTGAGGTGCCCAAATCTATTCTTGTAAATGAGTAAACAGAAAATTATCTATGCCTGCAGTTACTTTAGTTTATTGGTTTATTTTAATAGGGACCATGTTTTACACCAGCTACAAAAAGAAGTTCACAGAGGGAGATCAGTCTGGTCTTTACTCCCTCTGTCGTCCAATCAGATTTGTTTAATTCAGTGACGCGTGTGAAACAAAGGAGCTCATTGGTCCCCCATCATCAACAGCAAAATCACATTTCTCTCACCTCAGATTAGACTTAGACAAACTTTATTGATCCACAAAGGAAATTATTTGGATACAGCAGCTCAAACATCACAATATAATATAATAACAGAGAGTAAGAAAAATAGATGGTAAAGCAAAAAAGAGCAAGAGACAGGAGTCAAGTAAGTAATAAACTATAAAATAAACTATAAAATCACAGCTATAAACAAGAGACAAGAACGACAGTGCAAATAATATGCTGATTGACGGGGCATAAGATTATCTGTTAAAATCAGAATCAGAAAACTTGTATTGCCATTGTCAGTGAACACAATTCACAAACTAAGAACTCGCTTTGGTGATGAGGTACAACATAGAACACTGAATAATAATAATAATAATAATAATAATAATAATAATAATAATAATAATAATAATAATATAAAGTAGAGATATCACTATTAAAAAAAATAAATTAAGTATCACTATTTAAAAATTTAAGATCTATAATAAAAAATAAATAAGATATATAATAAAAAAATGAAAATAGTTACTTAAGATTAAGTTGTTGTACAGTTGTAGGGAGTATTATCTCCTCTGTCCCTCTATAGTCTGGTGCAGTGGGTGAGTTGTTGTACAGTTGTAGGGAGTATTATCTCCTCTGTCCCTCTATAGTCTGGTGCAGTGGGTGAGTTGTTGTACAGTTGTAGGGAGTATTATCTCCTCTGTCCCTCTATAGTCTGGTGCAGTGGGTGAGTTGTTGTACAGTTGTAGGGAGTATTATCTCCTCTGTCCCTCTATAGTCTGGTGCAGTGGGTGAGTTGTTGTACAGTTGTAGGGAGTATTATCTCCTCTGTCCCTCTATAGTCTGGTGCAGTGGGTGAGTTGTTGTACAGTTGTAGGGAGTATTATCTCCTCTGTCCCTCTATAGTCTGGTGCAGTGGGTGAGTTGTTGTACAGTTGTAGGGAGTATTATCTCCTCTGTCCCTCTATAGTCTGGTGCAGTGGGTGAGTTGTTGTACAGTTGTAGGGAGTATTATCTCCTCTGTCTCTCTATAGTCTGGTGCAGTGGGTGAGTTGTTGTACAGTTGTAGGGAGTATTATCTCCTCTGTCCCTCTATAGTCTGGTGCAGTGGGTGAGTTGTTGTACAGTTGTAGGGAGTATTATCTCCTCTGTCCCTCTATAGTCTGGTGCAGTGGGTGAGTTGTAGGGAGTATTATCTCCTCTGTCCCTCTATAGTCTGGTGCAGTGGGTGAGCAGGAGTGTCCATGATGGAGAGCAGTTTGTCCAGTGTCCTCGTGTCCCTCACTGTGACAAATGTCTCCAGCTCACAGCCGATCACGTGTCCAGGTTTACGGATCAGTTTGTCAATCCGCCCAGTGTCCCTTTTCCTGGTGCCGCTCCCCCAGCAGAACCACAGTGAAGTCCAGGGCGTTGGCCTCCACAGACTGGGAGAAGATCTCCAGTAACTCGCTGCACACAGTGAAAGTAGAGTCTGCTCATGCTCTTCTTGTACACAGCTGCCATATTTGTTTTGATACAGACCATGTGTGTTCCTGATTGGCTAATCCACCTGTCAATCACACCCATCCAAACTCGGTGACATACTGTTCATGCTCTGTTCCACCTTATGATGTCATGCAGTGGTAGTTTTCAAGTTAACAGCTCCTTTTGCCTTTAGTTCAGTGGAGATGGGCAACTCCAGGTCTGAAATAATCCAAATGATTCTAGTGAAGGTCTGTGGAGTTTAAAAAGTGGAGCACTTCCTGTATTACCACATGACAAGGTTTGAGAGAAGAACTCAACCTAAATCTGCAGGTTTGTGTGTTAAACGTGTGTGAATGAAACAAAACACAACTCCAGGTCTGTTTGTGATGAGGAAACGACATTCTAATATAGATCAGAAATAGCGTACTATGGGCGCAGATAAGCAGATACCTCAGCTTTGAATGTGATGCGACTTTAGTAATTAGATCATTTTTTTTGTACAAAGTTCCTTGTCAGCTTTCTGAGAACAGGCGCATTGGAATGGTTCTGAAACATTTTCTGGTGTTTTCCGTCAAAGAGGACATCCCCAGTCTGCTGTGTCCCTGTGGGCTGAACATCTGCTCACCCAAACCTCATTTACACCGGCTGTGCAAAATGAGCTGCCAGAAACACTAACTGCCTTCACAACCGAACTTCAAATGGCCTATACGTATGATGCTATTTTCTGATCTATGTTACAATCTCATCAAAAACATTTTCACATTTTTTAGGATCTGTGTGTTAAACATAAAGAAAACACCACTCCAAGTTGGTTTTGATGAGAAAACTTAAAAGTGAAAAAATGCATCGCACACTCACATGGCCGATGTCCAAAAGTTTGTAATTTTTTTGATAACGTTTTGGCAAAAAGCCTTTGTCAGATCATTTTTGTTGCTTTGGACCGCAGTACACAAAATGGTTGCCAGCCCAGGTGCTCATATCCTCATCCAAAAAATGGGAGGTCCCAGTGTGAAGTCACCCAGTGAGATCAGCCCACTCTACAACGAGAAAAAACAAATATTTACAAAAAATATTTCCATTAAATACAAAAAATTGCTGTAAGTCAACAATAAGTCCATGAGGAGCAAGAGTCATAAGAGATAGGATGGTTAAACTCTACAAAATGAACTGCCACAGGGTAGTTCATATTTTTGCATCTAATAGGCTCTATTCACGACTTCCAGTGTAGTTCCCGACACTGGGCATGTGATAAAACCGTGGATTCAGCAGCAGCGTCTTCACAACCTGCCAAAGTTTTCCATGGGGGACGGGAGTCTAATCGCAGCTTCGATTTCACCTGCAGACAGGTGGTTGGAACTGTTGATCTGCCAAACTTAACAGAACGCTACAATACACAAACTAAAAGGCAATTTATAAAAGGAAAAAAGAAAGAATACAATGAGATCTAGATGAGGAAAACCGGGCCATTTTCTCAGTTTTCCCAGATTTTATCAGCGTTACTATCGCCAACAGAGCCCAAAGGAAGTCGTCATCCGTGTGTTTCCAACGTTTTTTCCGGTTTTGTGACGTAAGCGTGAATAGAGCCTCTAGTGCTCCTTATAGACTTATTTTTAAAGCTCTGCAAGTTTTACACACATAGGCTTTACTGCAGGGGGCAGGTGATCATACAGATGACAGATTTTGTATTGCAGGATAAGTTTCCTCTGATCAGGGATGAAGCCACAGTGGTTTGGCCTGATGTAGTTTGGTTTAGAGGAAGGTATTCTGTTTCTGAGATTTCTTCCTCTTTTGTACACCACTAGGGGGTGCTCTATAAAAGCTGACACCAAAACTGATGACTAAAAAGCCCCTAATACCACTGCTTTTGATATATGTTGTCCCCCATAGTGATATTTAAACATTCCAGTCATTTGTCGAGTTCTGTGGATAAATCAGATTACAATCAGACTTCTGTAGTCTGAGTAGTGTGCATGTAAAAGTAATGACTAAAACCCTGAATGAAATGCTCAAAGTACAGTCCCAACAGAAGAGCGGCGTTGTCCAGTTTGGAGGTGAAGAGGATCTGCTCAGTGTCAGACGGGAGTATCAAGAATGACTTTTGTACTCCAGTCTGCAGTATTTGTACTTGTTAAATTTTGGGATTTCCCTACAACTTCTTTTCCCATAAAGCTGCTTTACTTTAGTTATTATATTTTTAATAGTTGTGTCAATGGAGCTCAACAGTCACTGGCAGCTCCGGTTACATTTTCCATTCATTTTTCCCATAGACTTTAAAAAAAAATTCAAATATTAAGAGCTCAAAGACATTGCGAAGGCTAAGCAGCTACGTGCTAACTAATATCCGTAATGCAGCTGTTTTGAGCTTAAAAAGTGAACACATGTACAACACAAGAAATGCTTTAATAACTTTGGAGTTTGTAAAGTTTCAGAAACATATTTTAAATGATATTATAGCTCCTGTGGTCATTCTTTCACTCATAGCTGATCAGCCCTTTTCTTTGGGAAAAAAATAATGAAATTGACTTCCAGATCCGGGGGTGAGCGATCACTGTTGAGCTCCATAGGTGAGGACGGGAAGCAGCATGTACCTTCAACAACCTCGCTCTTGATTGGCTCTTTGGTTGCGTGCTCAGATTTCCAAATATGGAACTTATCCGCTATAACTGCTGGCCTTGATTTGCTTCATTTGGCTGCCAAACTCTATGGGCGACGTCACAATCCCTCAGTCCACTTCTAGTACATACAGTAGTCTTTGGTTTACTACAAAACTGATATTTAGTCAGAGGATCTGGAAACTAAAAGTAGTGTTGTGACAATGAGATCACAATCATCATTCAAAAAGCATTCTTTTTAAATATGTAGGTAGATTTTGTTTTTGTTTTTAATCTAACAAAGTGCTTTCTGATTGGATAAATTGAAATTGTGAGTTAGTTCACATTGTTATGATGAGTAAAATATTGGATTTGAACTTGTGTAATGATTATATAATATATTTAAAAACTCATACTTTCTTGTTCTCGGACTGTGGTACAGGCTGATTCCTCTTGTGTTTTCTTGAAGGTGCTGTACTTTTTTTTTTTTTACTGTTGTTGTGAAAAACAGATCAAGCTCTTTTTACAAAAATTTGCAGTGGTCCAAAGTGATTCCTCTCTTACCTTATGCATTCAGAGCGTCCTAATTATTCACTGCAATGAGTTTATGAGCGCTTTTCACAACTTTCAGATGCCAGAGGGGAGTTTGCAGTCACTGTAGTGCAAACAACTAACACTTCCTTATTTTCGGACATACACTTTATAATTAGATGCAGACAATACACAGAGGACTTATTTTGACCTCAAGAGCTGCTTATGCAACGTATCTGTACTGAGGCAAGACAAAATTAGCTGAAAAATATGGTAAAAAATCTAGCACAGATCCTTTCATTTTCAGTGAATTTTATCCCAGTTTTCCTCTTTTTAGTAACAAAATTTTATACACATGCTTAAATAATGCAAAAATCTCTGTGCATGTTTTTGCGTTGCTAACAACATTACAGAATCATTAAAATCCCAATTAGCAGTGGTGGTTCTGGGAGGTGCTGGAGCGTACGGCTGCGTACAGGAGGTAGAGTAAGCATAATGTGTTTGATGGGATGGAAATGATCGCGTAAAGGATTCTACCCCCTCAGTGCGGCGGCCGTGTTGGATTTGGACTTTATGCAATGTTAATGTTTATGGGGCATGTTAAAACTGAGTCCCACTGACCTCTGCGGAGTCTGCGGGTACTGCGTGTGAAAAGAGTGGGTGTAGGTGCTGTGAATGTGAAGAAGTGTAATGAAATGTCCCAAAAAAAACTTACAATATTTATAGAACAGCTGTATAAACTGTGGAAATGCACTAGTGCTGCAACAGCGCATTGTCTAGGGTCACGATACAGAAAATTCAATCTCCTACTGTATACAAATGTGGATAGCACAATGATGTAAGGACAAATGTAAGATTTGATTTTAAATTCCATAAATTTAACCTAACTGTGTCTGCAGATATAAGGTAAACATGTTCAAATTAAATATATCTTTCACTGATAACAATTCTAATGCTGATTTTTCACAATTATCCAATCAGAAAGCAGAATGAGCCTCACACCAGTCTCTTATTTGTGTTCCCAGTCTCAGTGAGTGAATTCTGGAGGTTCTGAGCTCCACATGAGGCCTGTCCATAAACTGAGAATGAGAAAACCTTGTATGTGTCCTCCATCTGCAGGTCAAGGCTCTGGCAACATAGATCCAGTTGTTAAACCAAAGTGTTCATTTTGTCTTCTTATGTACTTTAAGTTCTTGGGTTCGTTTTTGTATTTACCTTGTTGACATGTTTCGGCTGCTGCTGCTGCATCTTCAGAACTGTCACACACCGGAGACACCCTCCTCCACAGAGCACCGGGCAACGGGAGGCGTGGTCAGTCTGAGCGATCTGCCAGGTCCATCAGGCTGACCACGCCTACAGGAAGTGACAACAGCTGACCACGCCTACAGGAAGTAACAACAGCTGACCATGTCTACAGGAAGTAACAACAGCTGACCACGCCTACAGGAAGTAACAACAGCTGACCACGCCCACAGGATGTAACAACAGCTGACCACGCCTACAGGAAGTGACAACAGCTGACCACGCCTACAGGAAGTAACAACAGCTGACCATGTCTACAGGAAGTAACAACAGCTGACCACGCCCACAGGAAGTAACAACAGCTGACCACACCCACAGGATGTAACAACAGCTGACCATGTCTACAGGAAGTAACAACAGCTGACCACGCCTACAGGAAGTAACAACAGCTGACCACGCCCACAGGATGTAACAACAGCTGACCACGCCTACAGGAAGTAACAACAGCTGATATACGACACGTCACCACCAACACCGGTGGCAGTTCTGAAGATGCAGCAGCAGCAGCCGAAACATGTCAACAAGGTAAATACACTTTACTGTATTGTCTTAAAAAAAGAACCCAAGAAGTTTAGGTCCAGTTGTGATTGTAGGAACCTCCTAAAACTTCCAAAGCTGCATACAGCACTTTTAGACCGATATATGGGTTGGCTGATATATTACGCCAATATATTTGCACTTTTTAGCGTATCGGATATCTGCCTTAAATCTCCAGCACAGGTCGATATTTTCTTTTGGCCGACCTGCTGCCTAAAGGGTACACATAAAGATTTATTTGGACACTTTAGTGTGAGGAGATAACTGCACAACAGCTCTCTTACAAGGTTTATGGTAAAAAAAAAAAAAAAAAGTCCTGTGGGTGCCTTTGTAGTTGATATAAATTCTATTATTTGGGGATAATAATTAAAATCGAATCAAAATTTTATCGGCATCGACCATGAAAAAAAAAAAAAAAGTCGATTTTTATATTTCATGAGAAAATCCAGGTGGGAGTGAGTTGTTGTTTTGGCCGGGCAGTGTACCAGTCTAACCCCATGTGCCCTCACCCTGGGACGCAGCAGATGGACGTCCCCTCAGGAGTCTCGGCAGGTCAAAGGTCACCGCCGCACCTGTTAGTTAGAGCTACCTTTTTCATTAACTGGACCAGGGAGGTTTAATTAATCATGAATGCAGTTGTGCTTTTTAAATAATGAGTCCTGTCTGCTGTCTGCATCTGATTATAAAGCGTCCTAATAATCATGATAGTTGTTGTTAGCGTTACCGTGATGGCAAAACTCTGCTCTGGCCTCCGAAAGCTGTGAAGAAGTGAAGAATATCTATGGAAAACATTTACGAACTAGTTCTGTTTTTCCACGTTTTTAAGACAGTAAAAATCTGCTACAGCGTTTATATGTTTTGGGTGGGGTCTGTCTCCTGGGTTGGGTTTTTATGGCATAAACATGTATATTTATTTATTGTTCAATTCCAGGTGTTTTATTTGCCAAAAAAACACTTGGTTTTGTGGAGTCATTTACTTGTTTCCATGGAGATTGTCAAGTTCTATGCCATACTGTGGAACATTCCAGGCAAAACAACAACAACAACTCAATGAAAAGACAGTTTCAGTCCCTTCATCTGAAAATGTACATGAATAAATTAAAATAGCTTGAATTCCTTTTTGTTTGATTTTTTTCTATATTGACAAAAAAAACAATGGGTAAAGTGACTGAGGGTGGGCTTGCCTCTACACAGATCTAATTCAACCCCGCTCACAGTCAGAATGCCTGTTTTTCTAGGTATTTATGAGCTATAAACCCACCTGTAATTGAATAAATGTAAGGTAGAGCTGTTTAATGTCACACTGTGGAATATTCCAGGCAGAGCAATGACAAGCAGGTGATGGACCCCTGACCGCAAAGTTACATAGTCCATCTTTAAAAGCTGAAATCGCCATGGCATTTTTTACCATCCCTTGGCTCCAGTACAACTTTTACTGTATATTTGTGTCTGGGTTTGACCATGAATGAGTCTTTGTTCCCATGACCTTACAGTGCGGTTCAGTGGTCTGTCCCCGCAGGCTCAAATGGACACAGCGAGAGTAAGAGACATGTCCCAGAGACCTATGGGGGCTGTCCCATGATGCAACTGTCCGGACATGTGCTGAGGACAGTTAAGGGTCAGCTGGCCATTTGAGAGAATAAGAGTAGTGTTGAGTTTTTCCCTATATAACCTTGTTCAATGACTTTTTTAAACTTTAACATATGCAGTATTAAATTGTAACTTGGCTAAGATTGTGGAAGCATCGGTAAAGGTCTGTACCTGATTTTTATTTATTCTAGTTAAGATAAATGCTCTTTATTCAAAGTCAGTTAAAAAATCTTTTCAATTTACAAAGCGCAAACGTCTGTATTACTTAATGACATGACAAGGTGGAATTTTTTTCAGTTTGACGGAAGAACTCAGAGTAAAAATGCAGGATTTGTGTGTTTTACGTGTGTGAATGGAACAAAATAAAACTCCAGGTCTGTTTGTGATCAGGAAATAGCGTAATATGGGCCCTTTAAGACGTTTTTGAGCATTTTCTATTCAGCGGATTTCATGAGACGGTGGTTCAAAAAGCCCAAACTTTTTACAGTCTTGGTGCATGGGAGCATGAGTGGACTATTATGACTGAAAAATAAAATAATAATAATTCCCTTTTATCACTGGAAATCCCATGGACTGGAGATTATAGTGTTTTTGTAATGTTTGTTGTGAGTGCAGCTTTCATGAGGTCTCCTTTGATACACCTTAAGAGTCTTAAGTCTTAAGACCCACTTTTATTCTCTGGCTTTTAACACTGTGGGAGTTGTGTTATTTTTGTGGTTTTACCCTTTATTTAGTCGTAGTTCTGCTCCACCAACCTGTATTGTTAGGCTGCAATATAAATCACAAAATTGCAATTTGAATGGAAGCAATTAGCAAATCGCAAACCTTTATTTCCTCCACAAACAACAAAATATCTGGTCTTATTCTGCATAAAAACTAAGCTCTGTACAAAACTGTTCTGAAATGTAATTCTTGTATTAGTTTGTCAGTTCATAATTCAGTGTTTTTGTCAATCCCGGTCTAAAATGTGAACTTTGAACAGAATCTCATTATTAAAACATAAGTTGCAATGCCTCTCAGAAAAACTGCAAGTAGATATTTTTCCCAAATCGTTCAGCGCCAATACGTGAAGTGAAGTTTTGGCTTTCTTAGGAGAAAATCTATATGGGTACAGTTATTAGGTCACTCTTTTAAATATTATCTCATTCTATTTTCACTAAACTGTGTAGCATTATTTAACTACACAGAAAACAGATGCTGCTCTATGAATTCATCTCCATTGACTCTTTAATTGAATCATGTGTAATCTATTTATTATTTCTTGATGATTTGGTCTGGTTTTGTGCACTTCCTGCTCATCTGTGGCCCCAGTCTGTTCTCAGCAGTGGTCAGAGGAGGTGGGAGTGGACAGTGGACCGGAGTGTGGCTCAGAGTGGTGAGGACCGGACAGGGCTGCTGTCGCTCTCCCCTGCTCTTTGGCTCTGTTCTGTTAATAGAGATGTGGGGCTCCTGCTGCTCAGCCACCTGTGATATTATCATTGGGCTGGAAGGATGAAGCTGCTTTAAAGACCGCTCAATGTGACAATTAGGAGTTAGAGTTAAAACCATGTGTCGAGATCTGGGGATAGGCTCGTGCCCCTACATGATTTTATGGAAACAGAAAGGTAAAACAATACTTTGGAATATTATTCATGGCGATAGATACATTTTCTGCCATACTGTGGAAGATTATAACCAAAAGAACAACATTTCCATGGAAACAAGCAGGAGGAGACCGTCCTCCAGGCTAAAAAAAGAGTCAGGTTTGTGGAGATGCAAGCCTGCACGGAGTAGGGACAGTTTTTCAGTGCAATAAACACAACCAAAAGAAGCTAAAACAGTTACATACTATAGCTTTAAAGAAGTTTGTAGTCTGCACTCTTACAGTCTTAAAAAAAAAGTTCTACAATCACAGTTGAGCCTGAGTTGCTAGTACTTTAACCTGCAGATATAGGACACATTTTTTTTCCTTCTCAGTATCAGGCCTCATGTGAACTCAGAACCTCCAGAATTCACTCCCTGAGCTGCAGAGGCTCCACTAGCACTGAGTTAAGATTAGCTGCAGGCGCTGGGGTTTAGGTAGTGTCCATTCAGAACAGAGAGAAGCATTTTAGGTTTATTTATAACTATATTTATATTTAACTATAACTGTACTTCAGCATTAAATCTGGCAACTCAAATGAGAGACTCGTGTGAGGCTGATTCTGCTTTCTGACTGGATTTTTTTTTTTTTTTTTTTGAATAAGTGTCTGCACCGGTGGTGAAGAGGGAGCTGAGCCGAAAGGCAAAGCTCTCGATTTACCGTCAGTCTACGTTCCTCCCCTCACCTATGGTCATGAGCTTTGGGTAATGACCGAAAGGACAAGATCGTGGATACAAGCGGCCGAAATTAGTTTCCTCCGCAGAGTGGCTGGGCGCTCCCTTAGAGACAGGGTGAGGAGCTCAGTCACATGGGAGGAGCTCGGAGTAGAGCCGCTGCTCCTCCACGTCTAGAGGAGCAGCTGAGGCTCGGGCATCTGTTCCGGATGCCTCCTGGACGCCTCCCTCGGGAGGTGTTCCAGGCATGTCCCACCGGGAGGAGGCCCCGGGGAAGACCCAGGACACGCTGGAGGGACTATGTCTCTCGACTGGCCTGGGAACACCTTGGGGTCCTCCCGGAGGAGCTGGAGGAAGTGTCCGGGGTGAAGGAAGTCTGAGAGTCCCTGCTTAGACTGTTGCCCCCGTGACCCGGCCTCGGATATGGAAAAATTGGTCTTTACATAAACTATTTTGTTTAATGTTTTTGTAATTATTAAATCACCATTATAACTGTAATCTCTAAAAGCTCTTTTTGATTTGACCATATTTTGAATCTGGAGACACAGTGAGGTCATGTTTATGAAATCTGAAATAAAAAGCTTACATACAGTCCCTTTAAGCAGTTGATGGGGGCAATGCATATACTAACTGTATATAAAAAAATCCATTTAAATTTCCAACACTTTCACTAGGCAGCAGTTTAGTCTGGATTTACATAGTGTGTCCCGCTTTCTAGAACCTTATATGTTTTCAATGCATTTTAAAACAGCATTATGTGAATAGGCTCCCAAGTCGCTGAGTGTTATTTCAGTGCAGTTTCCCTATTTGGAATGCCTTTGTGCACGCGTAGGACACAAAATGGAGGCTAATCAGCTTCATAAAGGCTGATTTTATGGAAACCTCCCAGAGCTCCTGTTAAATGGGCCTTATCATTAACTATGTATGTGCGGGCTCTAAAGGGAAGATGGAAGACTGCAGTTTACAGCATTCATTCTATACACCATGGAATAATTGGCTTTATGTAAATAGGCATTTTGTATTTATTTATATGGCTTTTATTTAACTGGTAATGGGGCTTGGTACAAATGTGTGAGAAATAAACTGCACAATGAAATAAAGTAAAATAATTATTCACAATCTTTAGAATAACAACACTTTAATTGGTCTTATTAAAGCATGAAAAAAGACTCGTTCATAACTCATAACAAGTATTTTCTTAGTATCTATGTAATTAATGGGTCACGAGTTAAGTCATGGCCTAAATCATTCTTAAAGGTACAGTGTGTAACTTTCTGGTCACTGTCACATGTGACTTGTGTGATTCCATGGAAATAGAAATTTAAAATCATACTTTGGAACATTTTTCATGGAGATAGATAAGTTTAATGTCATACAGTGGAGGATTATAGTCAAATAAAAAACAAGCAGGAGAAGATCCTAATCCAGACCAAATAAGAGTCAGGTCTGTGGAGATGCAAGCCCGCTCACAATAAGGGTGCATGTTTTTCAGTGCAATAAACACAACCCAAATGTCTCTGGGACATTTCTTTCGAGTCCTCAGTACAAACATAAAGCACACAATGCTCTGTGTGTTTGTGTTGACTTTGGGAAATTGGTTTGGGAGAAGCCATTGCTGCTCCACAGAGAGAGAGGTGTGAGAGCAGCCGGGTCAGAACACAGCCCTCTGTTTGACTTTTAATGGACCAATGTGTCTCCAGTCACATACTACTATTAGGGCTGTAGTGCTGTCATTTCAGCAGAAATAACACTGTTTACATTTCACAGTCAAATCTCTATGTGTTCCGCAATGGAGAATTACATTAGTAAATCTCCCAAATTTCTACTTGATGCCTTTTTCACTAAATATGACGAAAAAGCCCCCCTAGTGCCCTCTTTAGGGTCAGTATTATTACCCTCACAGCGCCCCTTTCAACCCCCCATGACCAGACGCTCGCTCGAAACCACAACTGTGTGTAAGAAAACATTCCCGAATGAGGCCCAAAGTAGTAATATTTAAACATGTGACTGGCCTTCTAATTGGAGTACTGAGGTTTAAACTATCTGAAAGTTTTCCACTGAACAGACTGATGTTTGTGTCGTTCCCCTGAAGACACTGAAGCTGCATGTTTTGTATGAAGGTGTTGGTAACAGTGAGCTGGTTTAGGTCAGTTTCCATTAGCACATGCAGCTTGTATTGACTCTCAGTCCAATACATGTACTAGCTGCTAAAAGGGTCAGTCCAGCTGTGATGTTAAAACACTGCCTGAAGAACACTGCAGTTATAAAGACACGGAAAGACCTTTCTGTAAATTTAATTATCTGTCTTTAAATCTTATTTTTATAAACACATACTAGGCAAAATTGACTTTTTTATTTTTTAGCTTTTATACTGTTGACCCTTATCAAAAACATCCCGTAAAAGTAATCCATAGCCACTCATAATCTGTTTTGCCTGTTTATTTGTGTCACAGTTAAAACTCCAGACTTCTGCACAGTTTTAAGCCCATAAACCATCACATTACTATTTTAGAAATTAATTTAAAAGATTGGTTATGTTTGTTCTTTCTTTAAAGCCACAATATGTAACCTTTTAGCCAAACCGATACATGTATTTTTCATTTTGGATGTTTTATTGCACGGAAAAATGGCGAAACATGCACCCTTACTCTGTACCTTTAAATTCATTTTGTATTTTTTCAGACTATCTTATTTATTTTTTTTACCTGTGTTTGCTAATGTGTGCATTGTGTCACCATGGTAACTGTCGAACATTCTACCAATAGATATAAAGATGTAGAACCCCCCCCACACACACTCTAATCCATTCTAAACCATTCTAAACCATGCAGGCGTTCAGTTCTCCCCTAACACAGACCGTGCAGGCGTTCAGTTCCACTCTCACACAGACCGTGCGGGCGTTCAGTTCCACTCTCACACAGACCATGCAGGCGTTCAGTTCCACTCTCACACAGACCATGCGGGCGTTCAGTTCCACTTTCACACGGACCGTGCGGGCGTTCAGTTCCACTCTCACATGGACCGTGCGGGCGTTCAGTTCCACTCTCACACAGACCGTGCGGGCGTTCAGTTCCACTGTCACACAGACCGTGCAGGTGTTCAGTTCCACTCTCACACGGACCGTGCGGGCGTTCAGTTCCACTCTCACACGGACCGTGCGGGCGTTCAGTTCCACTCTCACACAGACCATGCGAGCGTTCAGTTCCACTCTCACACAGACCATGCGGGCGTTCAGTTCCACTTTCACACGGACCGTGCGGGCGTTCAGTTCCACTCTCACACGGACCGTGTGGGCGTTCAGTTCCACTCTCACACAGACCGTGCAGGTGTTCAGTTCCACTCTCACACGGACCGTGCGGGCGTTCAGTTCCACTCTCACACGGACCGTGCGGGCGTTCAGTTCCACTCTCACACAGACCATGCGAGCGTTCAGTTCCACTCTCACACAGACCATGCAGGCGTTCAGTTCCACTCTCACACAGACCATGCGGGCGTTCAGTTCCATTCTCACACAGACCATGCGGGCGTTCAGTTCCACTCTCACACAGACCATGCGGGCGTTCAGTTCCACTCTCACACAGACCATGCGGGCGTTCAGTTCCACTCTCACACGGACCGTGCGGGCGTTCAGTTCCACTCTCACACGGACCGTGCGGGCGTTCAGTTCCACTCACACGGACCGTGCGGGCGTTCAGTTCCACTCTCACACAGACCATGCGGGCGTTCAGTTCCACTCTCACACAGACCATGCGGGCGTTCAGTTGGGTTCAGTGCGTTCTTGCTCAGAGCTCCATAATGACTCATTGTTCAGGATGTGCTGCGGTGATGTTTGAGCTGATGGAGTGTGGACCTTGTGTCCTCGGGGTGCCTCAGTGTCTTTGATTTGATCAGAGTTTGTCCCCTCCTGGCACCCTTACATCCCTGTGACAGCAGTGACAAAGGAGCAGCAGACATGTTGGTGCTGATGGATTCCTTTTGACCCAGACTCAGAGAGGAGCTGCTGTTACCTTTGTCCAGGGTTTTAAATACTCAAAGTCTTAGTGGCAGAAAGGAAAAGTTGCACAATGTAACTTTTATGTCAACTATTTATCTATAATTTACCAGACAGTAGTTTTAGCAGTATTATTATTCTAGTTGGTCTTAGTTATATGTAGTAGTGAAAAGTACACACAAAGATAAAATGGCCTGTTTTTATTTTGTTCAGTGTATCTGAGCAAAACGTGTCTTGCCCCAGTCCAGATCAATTCTATAAGCAGCTCTTGATGTCCAAACAAATACGCTGTGTACTGTGATCTCTAAACACAAGTAACATTTTATTCTCTCATAAGAAGTGCACTGTTACCATGCTAGTTTAGTGTACTTTATTACATGAAAAAACTACGTACAGCCCCCTTTAAGCCAATATCATGGTCAGCTAGAGTATAGTATTGGTTGGCACATGGTTCGGGAACTAAACCCCTGACCTTCTTATTGCGGGGCGAGTGTACTAACCCAATGAATCATGTGAGCCCAGTAAACCTCTGACTGTAATTAGTTTCCAAGTTTTACCCACAAAAACAGTGAAGAAGTCCACTGATTTCTTGTTTGTCTGTTTCAGCACCATGGACAGCTCCTCTGTGCTTTTGGCTCTTATAGGTAGATTTATCCACTGTCTTTAAATAAACGATTGATTATAATTATATTCTATTACGTTAAAGCCGCTGTGACAGATTTTTACTGTCTTAACTACATGAAAAACAGAAATGGTTCATTTTAAACGGTTTGCAGTTGCCCAAAGTTATTCCTCATTTATTTTATGCATTCTGAGCATCCTAAATATTATTATTTTTTTTTTTTATGTATTACTTTATTTAATAGGGACAGTGCATATTGATGAACATCTACAACATTGCAGTGTAAATATGCCAGATTATAGCAAAAATGCTCATTTCCATCTGTGGTCCCTCGGCAGGTGAAACCACAGCAAAAACAACTGTACAACAACTTAATCTCTGTCGTTCTTGTCTGTTGTTTATAGCTGTGATTTTATATTTTATTTTATAGTTTATTACTTATTTTTCTATTTTATTTTGACTTGTACATATACATTTATTTCTCATTTGTCTCCTGTCTCTTGCTCTTTTTGCTACACCATCTATTTTTGTTACTCTCTGTTATTATATTATATTGTGATGTTTGAGCTGCTGTATCCAAATAATTTCCCTTGTGGATCAATAAAGTTTAAGTTAAGTGTTTAATCTTAAAACAATAACAAGTAATAAGAATAGCAGCATACATTAAAGCGTCCACAAGTCTGTTTTTGCTTTAGCCGCTGTTTCAAGTGTGATTTGAAAGTGGCCAGTGTTGGAGTCTCCCGTATTGGTAATGGGAGAGAGTTCCAGAACTTGACTGAACGCACACTTTGTCCGAATGTTGTGCGTCTGTGTGGGACCTCGCAGTTCCCCCGGGCCCTGGACCCACTGACAGTCTTTGTTTTAATAAAATCCTGTAACGGAGGAGGGGACAAGCCCATGCAGAACTTTATATGCAAAACACCCATATTTGAAATGAACAAAATTATTAAAATTAAGCAAGTTGTGCTTATCTAAACCAGTGCAGTGGTGAACTGAGAATGGTTCTTGTCCAATATTTTTACAGCTTTTTAAAAACGTAATTCACCGCAATGGCTTTATAAATGTTTTTACAACTTTCAGAGACTTTCAGAGAGTTTTGCCATCACAGTGAAGCTAACAGCTAAGATGCTAACAGCGCCGTTCGTGATTCTCAGACAAAGAAACGCTTTGTAATTAAATACAGACGGGGTTGTTTTGACCTCAAGAGCTGCTTATACAATATATCTGTATTAGAGCGAGACACATTCTGCTCAAATACGTGGGGGAAAAATCAGGAACAGGACCTGTGCGTAACCTCCCTGAACTCTATCCGAGATTTTGACACTATCTAATTATAAACTGACATATTCATTAAACCCCACAGGACCCGTACTTACGTTTACAGACTTCTGTTACGAATTCTCCCTAAATATTTGCCGTAGAGGTGAAAGATTTAAAAGCACTCACCAAACTTTGTTCTCCACATCTTTGCCTCCACGGAAGTATATTACTTATTTGCCTGAAATGTTCCACGGTACGGCATTAAACTTATCTTGCTTAACATACCCGGAGTTGTGTATATTTCATTGACGCACGTTTAACACACAAACGCTGCGTATTTAGGCTGAGTTCTTCTCTCAAACTGAAAACCCTCTGTCAGGTGGTAATACAGGAAGTGCTCCACTGTGTTTTTAAACTCCATACACCTTCACTAGAATCATTTCAATGATTTCAGGCCTGGAATTATTAGGGATTATTTTCTCATGGATTGTGCACCCATGAGAAAAATGATCTTGTGAGATTTTTTCTCTCTGAATTTAACTTTGGTTTGGACTAAAAAAGAGTTAAGAGCTGGTGAATTTTGCAATTTGAGAAGCTGTAGTTCCAAAAATAAATAGTACAATGACTGCTAAAGTATAACATAAAATAAATAAAAATAAAGAAGCCAATATTTCTACTTATTGATTACAAATGATGTCAAAATCTCGTCTTGTCTCGTTCTCGTGGACTTAATCTCGGGGTGTGTCTTGTCTTGTCTTAATAATTGCCCATCTCCACTGAACTAAAGGTAAAAGGAGATGTTAACTTGAAAACTACCACTGCATGACATCACAAGGTGGAACAGAGCGTTTTGAGCTTTGATGTAGACAAACAGGGTTACTCAAACATGTGAATGAAACAAAACACAACTCCAGGTCTGTTTTTGTGGAGGTAATGACATTCTAACATGACTTAAACTCACAAGAGTCACTTTTTACGTAATATAGGACCTTTAATGCCATACTGTGGGAAATTCCAGTCAAAGCATTCAAAACAACAAGTATAAACGACTATTTGTTATCACCAAAAGATACATATATACGATTAATATGATGAAAATCCCACTGACTGTAGAACTGTTTCTTCCCTCTTTCCCCTCAAAATGGCTGCTCTTTGGGATTTAAGGCGGAATTAAATTAATTTCATACACATAGCCGGGCCTTATCTCCACCCTCATTATGTAATTTATAATCCTGTATTTGCCACGCAGAGACCATGCAGCTGGTCAGAGGATTTCTTAAAAGACTTAATTGAAATGGATTCTTGGAGCATTAGATAGAAACTCACTCCATTTAAAAGTTGAGGGCTCGAGTCATTTCACATGGGATAAGGATACAGCAGGCTGACGATAACAGATTTAAAGTTTTCAAGTTAAAAGCCCTTTTACGTATTTGGCGTGGAAATAGTGGACGGCTACAAGTGCCTTGGCGTCCACGAGAACAACAGGCTGGACTGGAGGGACAACTGTAATGCAGTGAACAAGAAGAGCATGAGCAGACTCTACTTCCTGACAAAGCTCAGGTCTTTCACTGTGTGCAGCGAGTTACTGGAGATCTTCTCCCAGTCTGTGGAGGCCAACGCCCTGGACTTCACTGTGGTTCTGCTGGGGGAGCGGCACCAGGAAAAGGGACAATGGACGGATTGACAAACTGATCTGTAAATCTGGACACGTGATCGGCTGTGAGCTGGAGACATTTGTCACAGTGAGGGACAGGAGGACACTGGACAAACTGCTCTCCATCATGGACACTCCTGCTCACCCACTGCACCAGACTATAGAGGGACAGAGGAGATAATACTCCCTACAACTGTACAACAACTCACCCACTGCACCAGACTACAGAGGGACAGAGGAGATAATACTCCCTACAACTCACCCACTGCACCAGACTATAGAGGGACAGAGGAGATAATACTCCCTACAACTGTACAACAACTCACCCACTGCACCAGACTATAGAGGGACAGAGGAGATAATACTCCCTACAACTGTACAACAACTCACCCACTGCACCAGACTATAGAGGGACAGAGGAGATAATACTCCCTACAACTGTACAACAACTCACCCACTGCACCAGACTATAGAGGGACATAGGAGATAATACTCCCTACAACTGTACAACAACTCACTCACTGCACCAGACTACAGAGGGACAGAGGATATAATACTCCCTACAACTCACCCACTGCACCAGACTATAGAGGGACAGAGGAGCTCATTCTCCAACAGGCTCCTACAGCTCCACTCAAACAGTGAGAGATACAGGACTACATTCATACTATAATACTCCCTACAACTGTACAACAACTCACCCTTATGTAACAGATAATACTCCCTACAACTGTACAACAACTCAATCTTAAGTAACAGATAACCTTATGCCCTGTCAATCAGCAGAGTATTTGCACTGTCGGTCTTGTCTCTTGTTTATAGCTGTGATTTTATAGTTTATTTTATATTTTATTACTTATTTTTCTATTTTATTTTGACTTGTACATATACATTTATTTTTATAATTGTCTCATTTGACACCTGTCTCTTGCTCTTTTTGCGATACCATCTATTTTTGTTACTCGCTGTTATTATTTTATATTAACAATGTAATGTAAATGTCAATCTGCTGTGTAACGTCTGCATCTAATTAGAAAGTGTTTTGTTTTCCGAGACACAGGAAGTGCACAGTTAGCATGCTAGTTGTTCTCCTCCGGTCTCTGAAAGTTGTGACAGCACTTATTATAAACCCGTAACTTTAGACCACAGCAAAACATTTAAAATGAACTAGTTTTTAAATACCACAGCCTGTGTGTTCGTGTAAGGGTCCCTGCACCACAACTGACAATGACAAATGTAATTCTCAAACAGTACAAAAGCCCGTTTCTTTTTGATGAATTTGCAAATATTGTCGTTTTGAGCTTGAGCGCTGTATTCGCTGGATGTTTGGTGTGTGGCAGCAGCTGTGTGAGTCTGAAGTGGGGCACACACACATGTATATTTCATGTTCATGTGGGAGTAGGAGTGTGAAGCTGTTTCTCTGATGGGGCAAATGCACATGAAGTGTGTGAGAAAACCAGCCTTTCCCTAATGTGTTTGAGAGATGAAGACTTAAAGGAACTGAACTGGATGTTGCATGTTTTCTTACAGTTTTATAAAGACTTCACAATCACAAATAAACCTCGACTGTCAGAGCTTTAACCTGCAGATAGAGGGCACATTTATCCTCCGTATATGGACAGGCTCATGTGACGCTCAGAACCTCCAGAATTCCCTCCCTGAGCTGCAGAGGCTGCACTAGCACTGCTGTAGATGCTGGAGTTTAGGTAGTGACCATTCAGATCAGAGAGAGGCTTTTTAGGTTTAAACCAACCAGATTTCAGCTTTAAAACTGGCAAATGACAAACTCGTATGAAACAAAACATCATGTCCAGTGTTTTTGTCAAAATAAATCATAATTACAATTATTATCAGAAAAATCTATGTCTGATTTGAGCCTGTTTACCTCGTATGTTGGGATAGGTCAAATTTATGAAAGGTTTTAACATTTTTGTAATTATAGTACCTGTACCTGTGGTAAATATGTATAGTAGTTTTACATCAGTCCAGTGGTTGATTGTGGGAAAGAAATTCAGAAGAAAATACAAAAAAACATGAAGTATTGTCTCATTTTTGTGGTCATTCTTTTGTGCATTATTTACTTTCAGCCAGACTGACCACATGAATCGCCTTAAATGTATTTCAAACATTCCCTTGTGGCTAATAGAGCTTTTGTTTTCTCTTTTCTTCCAGGTAAGCTCCTCTCCTCCTATTGGCTGTGGGTTGGGGATGGACACGCCCCTTTGTGATGTGTTTACGGTAACGTTTTTTTACTCTGAGAAAAGTTTCACGAATGCATGAGCTTCAGGAGCGGTTAAACATGATGTCGTGAGTCTGCATTAAAACATGTTTTCATGTTTTTATTTCATTCACACACACCTTATTTTTTTTTATTTATTTAACCTTTATTTAACCAGGAGAACCTCTTTAAATTAAAATGATCTGTTCCAAGAAGCAGCACAGTTCACTCTAGACTGTGTTACTCAAATACATTATAGATTAACTTGAGTCACTTGTATTTATTATTATTATTATTATTATTATATTTTTATAAAATACTGTTTTATTATAACATTAAAGAAACCACATGTAGAAGTCTGATTCTGATTTGAGGTGTTGCAGTAAACATGTTTAATGATGTTATTTTAAGGAGACACTGTTACAGATCAAATGTTTTTGTTAGACTTGGTCTAATGTAAATAGTTTCTTTAATGTTTTTTTTGTACTTGGAGAAAGGATTGAAGATGGAAAGTAGCTTGTAGCTAAATCTGGTGCGCAGCATCTTTTCTTTCTGAGATTAATGTTTTCTGCGCACTGTCCTTGTTTTAAATAAATAAATAATGTAAGATTTTAATGCTTTGTTCATTATTCTTCTTATTACAAAAACAATGGACATGAAGGCCAAGTTTATTGTGTTTCTTTTTTAAGTTTTTGATCCTCAAGATGATTATCCAATCAGAAAGCAGAATGAGCCTCACATGAGCTTATCATTTGTGTTGCCAGTTCCAATGTCTAAATCCAGTTAGTTTAAACGTAAAATGCCTCTCTCTGATCTGAACGGTCACGACCTAAACCACAGCACCTACAGCCATCATGAGTCAGTGCTAGTGCAGCCTCTGCAGCTCAGTGAGTGAATTCTGGAGGTTCTGAGCTTCACATGAGGCCTGTCCATATACAGAATGAGAAAAACTTACATGTGTCCTTTATGTGCAGGTTAAGGCTCTGGCAACACAGGCTCAGTTGTGATTGCAGAACTGTAAAAGAGCAGGCTCCACACAGTTCCTTCAAATGCTGTGTTTTTGTCAGGCACTATCTCTCTGTGTTGTGTGGGAAGTAAAAGTGTTGGTCCAAACCTCCAGAGACAGTAGTTTGGTGTGCTGCCCTCAGTTTGGGCTGAAAGGGACAATTGGAGCTGAAGTGGCTGCAGGCGAAGCTTTAGTGCACTCTTTGTTTCTGTGTTAGCTGATTGAAACTTTCCAGCTCAGCTCACATTCAGTGAAACGGTTTAAAGGTCCTGTATTATGCAAAATTGTCTTTGGATTGGCCTGATTGATTGTGTGAATGAAACAAAACCCAATTCCAGGTGAATTTTTGAGGAGGCAACAGCATTATAACATGGCTAAAAGCTTACAGGAGTCAATTATGTTTAATATAGGACCTTTAAGTAAAAACCTAATATATAAGTGTTATATACAGTTCTTATAAACAAATCAAAACAAAAAAACATTACATTACATTACAATAATACCCTGAAAACTGAGCTTGCCCACTGAAAATCACGATCTATTTTGAATCTATATTTTGTACGTTTAAATCTATACGTTTTCCTGCCTCTGTAACATATGTAAACCCCATATGTTTACACTGTTGCACTGGCTCATAATGAAGCGTGACTTGCATTGATTAGAACATGTCATGTGACTCAGGACTGCTGGAGGATTACCATGGCAACAGGCGTGCTCAGTGGCAGCTTGTGTGTTATCACTAATTAGTCAGGCAGCGGTTTCTTTATGGTCTGGCTCTTCTGTCTTTCACGTTATTATCCCAAATGTGAAATGTGTTTTTGTTGGAATATAGTTATCGTTTCATTCATACGTGGCTGCCGAAGTGTATATTCTTGGCAAATTTTGTGATTGTGTTTGGATAAATTTGGTAGTGACGTGAAATTTACCTTCAGGAGCTTTTAAGCTTGTGTTAAAGGGCCTGTACCAGTTTTGTTCCATGTATTTGAGTAAAATACATGGGATAGATTGTACTGTATAAGCAGCTCTTGATTTCGGTACAAGTCTGCTGCATCTAATTACAAAGGAATAATCAGGAAGTACGCTGTTAGCTTGTTAGCTTTACCTTGACAGCAAAACTCCACTTTAGATATCATTGCTCGTGTAGCTATCTCCACATTCAAATACACAAATGACCAATATAAGCTCCAAATTCAACCTTCTAGCTTACATCTAATGCATCTAATTTAAGCATTTTTATTGTCCGCGAACCAGGAAGTAATCCGTGTGCAGTGCAAATGTGTAAACCCTGTACTATTCTAACACATATTATGCAAAATGGCCTTTTTTTTTGAGTTGTTAACCATGTAATACTGTGGTTCTCTCATCAAAAACATACCTGGAGTTGTATTTTGCTTCATTCATTCTTGTTTCATGAATCCATTAATCCAAAATCGTCTTGTCTGAGCGCTCAGAAATGCTCCAGTTACATTGTGCCAGTTTTGTTGCATCACAAATAAAACTCCAGGCTTCTCCTGCACAGTTGTTTTAAGTCCATAAACCATCACCGGACTCATTCTAAAGTCTATCAGCATTAGTTCACGTTCAAACTACCCTCCTGTTACACTGAGCTGAGACCTTTGACTGACACACAAAGGTTTGATTGATTGATTGATTTATTTCGAGCAAGTGAAAAAAAAAAAAATATATATATATATATATATACACATACCTATATACATACTTATATATACATATATACATACACACACCTATATACATAAACACATATATATATATACATACATATAATATAATTTAATATATAGTCCGCTCGAAAAGGAGTGGGAAGAAGAAACACTTATTGACTCCCACCCCTAATTTATTTCTTTATATTAAACCATATGGTTGCCATCGTTAATTCAATTATTATAGTTTACATTCATATATTTTATAATTATATACTATAGATTAATATTTTCAATAACGTTAAAGAATATTCCAATGCTATTACTATCCCAGTCATAGATTAATTATATTAATAACATGATAGAATATCATAATACTACTACTAACAATCCCAACATCATAGATTAAGTATATTAATAACATGATAGGATATCATAATAATACTACTAATCATATGAATAATAATATATTTACAATAAAACCATCATTATAACCACATTTTATGAAAGAAAACAAAAAACAAAAAAACAAAGCGACATTTAGAGCCCTTCCTCAGCCCTGTATTGTGACATCACCATTTCTTTATAATTTGCTTTAAATTGATGGATGTTTGAGCATTGCTTGAGCTGGGTCCCCAAGCCATTCCAAAGTCTGACTCCACACACAGATACACACAGGCTTTTCCTGGTAGTTCTCACCGCTTGTACTTTAAAGTTACTACATCCTCTCAGGTTATAACCCCCCTCTCTTTCTGTGAAGAACTTTTGGATATTACCAGGTAATATATTTTTACTGGCTTTATACAAGAGTTGTGCAGTATAAAAATCAACCAAGTCAAAGAATTTCAACAGTTTAGACTTCAGAAATAATCCATTTGTGTGATCACAATATCCAACGTTATACATGTTTCTAATTGCACGTTTTTGGAGTTTGAAGAGGGGATGTAGTAAGGTTTTATAGTTATTCCCCCACACTTCTATACAATAAGTTAGATATGGCATAACTAATGAACAATACAATATATACAGAGGTTTATATCCCAGAACATATTTTGCTTTATTAATTATTGAGATGCTTTTGGATACTTTATTTTGAATGTATCTGATGTGTGGTTTCCAACTTAATTTGCTGTCAATTGTTATTCCTAAAAATTTAATTTGTGATACTTTTTCTAGTACAATACCATTTATATTTATTAATAATTCTAGATTTTCTTTATAATTACCAAACATAATTACCTTAGTTTTATTTAAGTTAATAGACAATTTGTTCATATCCATCCATGCTTTTAGTGTAATTAACTCACAATTTACTGTATTTATAAGATTATTATAATTGTCACTAGAATAGAATATATTTGTATCATCAGCAAATAATATCAATTTCAATAACTGAGATACATTGAATATATCATTTATATAGAGATTGAATAACTTGGGACCCAGTACCGAACCTTGAGGAACCCCACAAACAATTCCCAAACATCTTGATTTAAACTCGCCCATCTTCACAAACTGCTGTCTCTCTGTTAAATAACTTTTAATCCAGCTCCAAGCCACACCCCTAATACCATATCTTTCCAATTTAGTGAGTAATATTGAATGATTTAGTGTATCAAAAGCTTTTTTTAAATCAATAAATATTCCAATTGCATATTTCTTTTTATCTATAGTGTTCGTAATTTCTTCCACTGCCTCTATTATGGCCATTGTTGATGACATTTTTGATCTAAAACCATACTGACTTCCATTTATTATGTTACATTTCTCTATAAATTTATCTAATCTTTCATCAAAGAGTTTTTCTAGAATTTTAGAGAATTGGGGCAGCAGAGAGACAGGCCTATAGTTGGTGAAGAGGTGCTCGTCTCCGTTTTTGTACAGCGGTATTACTTTGGCAGTTTTCATTTTGTTTGGAAATGTACCAGTCTGAAATGAAAGGTTACATATATAAGTGAAGGGCTTTAAAATACTGTCTATTACTTTTTTTATTAATATCATATTTACGTCATTACAATCTGTAGATGTTTTATTTTTGAATTTATTAACAATTGTTTTAATCTCAGCTTCACTTACGTCAGAGAGAAAGATAGTTTTTGGATTACTTTCTATTAGTGAATCGTTCAATAAGTTATTTCCACACTCAGGAATTTTCGCTGCTAGGTCAGGTCCAACATTAACAAAAAAATTATTAAAACTATTTACTATATTATGCATGTTATAATTTTCACCATTGTTATCAATAAAATAGTCTGGATATGAATTATTTTTTGTGCCATCTTTAATTATTCTATTTAATATACCCCAGACCCCTTTGATATTATTTTTATTATTATCTATTAATTTTTCAAAATATGATTTCTTGCTTGTTCTTATTATACTAGTCAATTTATTTTTATATAGTTTATATCTTTTTTCAGCTTCTTGTGTTCTTAGTCTAATGAATTGTTTATATAAATCATTTTTCTTTTTACAAGCATTTTGCAGTCCCCTTGTTATCCAGGGACATTTTATAAATTTATTTTTTTTATTGTACTGGTGTACGGGACAGTTTTTATCATATAATGAACAAAATATTTCTAAGAATATATTGTAGGCTATATTTACATCCTTCTGTTTGTACACAGAAGTCCAGTCTTGTATTATTAGCTCATGATTGAATGAAGTAATTGCCTCTTCTGTTAGTAGCCGTTTATATATGTATTTTTGGGGTACTTTTTTATTGATATTAACATAGTCATACAGTAGGAAAACAGGTAAATGGTCTGTGATGTCACAAATCATTAGGCCACTGTTCTTGGTATTTTCAATATTGTTTGTGAAGATATTATCAATAAGAGTGGCACTGTGTGTAGTAATTCTACTGGGTTTAGTAATGGTTGGGTATAGGCTCAAACTATACATACTATTCACAAATTCCTCTGTTATTTTATGTTTATTTGGATTCATCAAATCTATATTGTAATCTCCACAGATAAATAATATTTTGTTACTTTTTGCAGAAAACATTTTTTCCATCCAGGCCATAAATATTTCCACACATGAACCCGGTGACCTATATATACAACTTATGATAATATTTTTCCCTTTTTCATTGTGAATTTCAATTGATATACATTCAAGTACATTATTTATTGTTAGTGTCATATTGTCAATTACTTTAAATTTAATATTTTTTTGGACATATATAGCAACTCCCCCACCTGGTTTATTTGTTCTATTGATATAACTGAGATCATAACCTTCTAATTCAAAATTAACACCCTTGTCCTCATTAAACCATGTTTCAGATATTGCTATAACACTGAATGGATGTTTAAATTGTAATAAATATTCTTTGATTGAAATGAAGTTTGTATACATGCTTCTACTATTGAAATGTATGATTGACAATTTTCCTTCAGAATTAACACTATTATTGTAGGCATCTTCGGTATAATAATTACAGTTAGTATTAATAGATGAAAAAAACATATTGTCAGGATCTAGCTCATCTTCTAGATCTTGCGCTTTATGTTCAGTATATTCAAATGAGTTCAGATCCAGATGCTCATTTTCCATAATTCTTTGTTGTAGCTCTAAGTCACAAATGTTTCTTAAAGTAGATGAAGTTTGAATGGATGTCATTGTATGAGTATAGTTTCTGTTTACCTCGTTGATCCAGTAATGATTCGCTCAGTCAAATTTATCCAGCTCCTCCATGCTTTTTATGACCAAAACCTTGGCCTCCTCTGGTGATCCATTGAGTTGTATGAATATTTTGCAGTTCGAAACCCAGGTTTTTTGGATTTTGTTTTGCTTCCTCAGGTACCTGGCTTTTCTGGCAATGTCCGCATTCCTTTTTGTTAGATGATCATTCAAAAATACATTGGTGCCCTTTAATTTTCTTCCTTGTTTTAACAAAGCAATCTTATTTTTTCTGTTCACAAACCTCATGATCACAGCTGGCGTGTCGTTGTTCTTCCTCCTGGGGAGAGGGTGGCATGCCTCGATGTTTTCCACATCCATCGTGATCCCTCTGGACTCGAGAAAGGCGGCCACTTGATGTTCCACAGATCTTACTTCCAGCTCCCCGGGCTCACCCCCGCTGTCAGCGGTCACTGCACTGGCATACGACCTGGGTTTGATCTTAAACCCGGTAATGACCACGTCATTGATTCTAGAGTATTGCTCTAGATCTTCCACTCTCCTCTCCAGGTCCGCAAGACGTTTATCCTTTTCTGCATTTTGGGTCCGCAGAATCTTTATTTCCTCCATTAGTTCGAGGAGTTGTTTTTGTTGTGTCTTGACAACAGTTAAATCCTCCGCTAGAAAGTCCAGCGACTTTCTAATTTCCTCCACCTCTTCCACTGCTGGAGTTTTCTTCGGTCCCATTTTGGTGTAAAGTGGAAAACTGAATCCACAACAGCGCGCTGCTTGATAGCGTGTGACGCCGCTAGCTTAGCCGCTAGCCGCTGGCTCTTTCTCAGAACCTCTCGGAGAAAGCGAGAGTTCTTGTTCAACTCAAACAATGCCGTAAACCAGAGTCCGTAATCTTTGTTCAATGTCCTTAGTCCATAACCAGTGTCATTAATCCAATAGTTCGAAAAAAGTTCAAAAGCCAAGTTTCACAGATACTCCCAGAGTTCGAAAACGTGACTGAGAAGCACGGCCTAATTGGAAACAGACGTGTAGTTTGGTGATTTGTGTAGACATTATTTTACGTAAAAAAATTAGAAATAGCTACCAAAGTTTTCTAAAGTCACAAGAATGCAAAATATTTGTTCTTTAACTCCTGTGCTCAGCTGTCAGAAGAGCCCTGCTCCCCGGTGACTCCCGACTGTCAGGTCAAATCCACTCTCACCTTTACAAAGATGGAGAAGGCTCTAACAGCTCTGGAGCTTTGTTGCCATGGAAACCAGAGTCAAAAGGATGAAGCACGGGCCGACAGACACAGCCGTGCAGGAACAAATAACTCCCCGACAAAACCTTGTGTCCAACTGAGACACGGGCGCTGGACATCAAAGCGTTCAGCGCCTCTGTGACTGTGTTATCTTTGGTTTACAGGAGGAGGAGGGTAAATTGAAGGTACACTATGGAACGTTTCTAATGTGCTTATTTCTTTGCCAGGAATGTTCCACAGTATGGCATTAAACTTATCTAGCTCGCATTGAATTGTTGACATAATTGAATTTTGTTTGTGTTTCTCCTGCTGGTGACATCATCATCATATCTGTCTCTATGGTGATAGATAAGTTTAATGCCATGCTATGGAATATTCCAGGCAAAGCAATGAAATCTCCATGAAGGCAGGTTTTGTAGGTGTTAAAACTTGTCTTGAAAAAACATTCTTCTTTATTATTATTATTTTTTTTTTTTAACTACTTGGCCTGGTGGAGATGGATGAGTTAAATGCCATACTGTGGAATATTCCCTGTACCAAAAAAGTTCCATTGTGCACCAAAATGACTTTCTGTTGGTTAAATCAGCAGTTTTGTTAAGCCTTGCGAGGTGTCTGCTGTTGTGACGTCGAGCCAAACAAAACTAAATTAAAGATCCGGCTCCTGATCTCTCGTCCCGTCACTAAAACGTACTATACAAAACCAAGCGGTACAAAAATGTGCTTATTTAAAGTCGTATCTGTGGCTGTTCTTATTTTCACTTCATCTGTATCGCGATAGACAAGTCAAACCAATTTTCTATTCTCCCGTCCCCAGTGCTGAGTGGGATATAACACTTTGTATTTCCAGTCTAATGACAGTCACATTGAGCAGCTCTGAGGCAGGGCAGAGGATCAGACATTTTTCATTGACAAAAGTGTTTATCCGCAGCTCTTTTAACAGGATTTAAAACAAATCAAATGAAAGGTTTGTCCAAAACAACGTTTGGAGAGAAGCTTTTCATGGTTCTTGTGCACAGCGTGGCTCTAATTTGAAAATTAAATTTCTCTTTTAGCTGCTTTCTGTTCCGTGTTGTTTGCTCAGGCTCACTGCTCATTTCCTCTCATTAGAAGGTTTGTTTCAATAAAATTAACAATTTAAATGAAATGCTAAATCAGGGAGGTAATAAAATAATTATATTGAAATTGAATGTATAATACTTTTGTTGTACTTCTGTTCCAGTCGTCTTCAGAGGTTCTACTCAGAAACTCACAGAATGTTTCAGAGTCCGAGTTAGAAAATCCAACATGCCGGTTCCCTGTGTTTGGCTAAAGTTTGATATCCGGCAGTTAAAATATTGATCATACTTGTGGTATTTTCCCTTTAGTTGCTCGCTCCTGTCCATCTGCGTCTGTGAGCCTGCTCCTGCACAGCGGTTGAGCGTCTGCAGTTATAAACGCGCTGTTATGCTCTTTTATGCTAATGTTGTTGAGAGACTTGAATGCAGCATAAAAAGGCAGAAACTACGTGTGTATCCACTTCTTATACTTACATACGCTACCATTTTTGTGGCAATTTTCAAGTATCGTTTTTGTAGTCAGTTACATTTTTGTTATAACGTAATTTTTGTAGTAAAATAAATACTCCCATTTTATTTGCAGAACTGAAATGACACTGTCTGCACACCAACTGGGAGTCAACTGGTTCAAACTTTCTCTGAGGTTTGTAGTTTGAATTCCAGCAAGGACCAGTGCGTATTGTTGCTGCGTCCTTGAGCAACATGCAGTTTGATACCGAAAAGAGACAATGACAGGATAGTTGCAATTTTGCCATCACAACTTCGCAATTTTATGAAGAATTACGTTACATTCCTGCTACAAAATAACCAATGTACTCTTAGACGTAGGACAGAGACAGATGGGTCCAAACTTCAGATTGTGGCGCCTCTTTGTATCTGTGTAATAAAGTGAATACACTGGGCCTTGATTGAAGCATAAAGCAGGGAAGTGGTCGCTTCATCCTGGCACAATGCTCAATCTCCAAGACTATTTTCCTCTTGGGAGACGGACGGATGCCAAAGTGTCTATTATTCCCAGGCAATCAGGCTTCTCCAAAGTGCTGACATAAGGTGAAATTACCTCCTGTTCTCCGCATCGCTCCACTCTTGTTTGGGACAGCCCTGGAATCCCGCCAGCAACGCCAAATGGACGATGGAGCTGTTTGAAAAGCTTCGTGGGTGCTTTTAGTATTTTGTCAGATTTCATTAGAGAAAGTGCAAATGGGTGGTGTACTGCAGTGGTTCACAACATTTTTCATCTGGGGGTGTCAAAAGTATCGAAACACCGATACAAATCAATACTAAAACTTCGAAAAAATTCAAAATTGAGTGTAAAATGTTTGTATCGTCACAGTACTACCCTCTATTTCTTTAGTAATGATCAGTATGATTAATAGCGTAGAGATAGTTTCAGTGGTGGTCATCTGGACATTGTTTTTGCAATCAAGATGTTTCGGCTCCCAGCCAAAAGTCATTTTCAATTCAAATTTAAATTTCATCATCAAATTTCACCATAAAATTGAAAATGGCTTCTGGATGTGAGCCGAAACATCTTGATTGCACAAACAGTGTCCAGATGACCACTGATGAAGCATCTCTACGTTGAACCAGTCCTGGAATGAGTCAGTGAGAATGTTGGAGCCAAAATGCACTTTCTCTCCTAGTTTTTGACTGTGCCTGTGAGAGGTGTAATGTTTTTTATGTAATGTAGAGGTGAAGATGGTCTACCGTCTCTGGTAAATAGTATATTGTCAAGTATAGCTAATTATATTGTTTTAATGATGCTGATGTCCAAAAGTGGCTGTACCAGATTACTTATCCATATAGTTGAATATAAAATGTTTGTACAGATATATAAGCAATTTTTGCGGTCAAAATGAGACCACTGTGGGTTGTCTAATTATAAAACATTTTATCATCAGTGGAAGCAGGGAAAACGGTTATAAACTCATAGAGTATAAGCAGGATGCTAGGAATGCTCTGGGAAGGTAAAATTTAACTAGTTTTTTTTTTTTTTTTTTTTTTTTTTTTTTTTTTTTCATTTTTACAAGACCATTAAAATCAGTTATTTTAAAGATGCACTATGTAACTTTTATGTAGGTTACTTGTCTATATGGAGATTTCACTGATTTGCTTGGAATGATCCACTGGTATTCAGTTTATCCATTGTCAAAGACACAAGCAAATAACATTATCGGGCGACGTTATAGACAGAAGAGACAAATTATTTGTTTATCAACAGAGCAGATGCGCCCTGAGTGCAGAAAGTTGCACCGTTAGCTAGTGATGTTGTCAGTGCACTGTAACAGTTTATCACTGTGTGATATAATAAGTTATGATGTTAAATTAACATTAGTGAGTGGGATACGTCTTAACGACCCATATGCATTAAGTGCAGGTGAGTACATAAATGACGAGAAGAAATGGCTCTATTCTATGCTAAGCTAAAGCTAGGTTTTCAAGGTATTTTTTGAGCAATATAATTACAAAAATGCCATACTGAGGAACATTCTATGCAAAACAATATCATTTCCCTAAGACAACGCAGGTGGCATATCATTACACAGTGCACCATTGAATCTTTCCAAGTAGTGAATGATGCTATTGAAAATGTAACAGAACAGAGATTTTTAATAAAATTGTTATTATATTTGATGAGTATTATTAGACTCAGAGTGGTGCTAAAAGTGCTTCGAGCTGATTGTGGAGGTCTAGCGCCCCCCTCAGGCTGTTACTTCGCTCATAGATCTGCAGTGATGTTCCACAGACCAGACCAATGTTTGCTCACATGGACCAGACCTCGTTTGCTTTTCTTTTTCTTTTCATAATGCGACATTGATCCAAAACAACTTAAAGAAGACTTATACTTAAATTTTTTCCAGGTACTTTGTATTAAACTTCAGCATAAGTAGATCACCACTTTTCTTGTAAAATGCAATATTGATCTGCCGTGGCTTAAGGCCATTTCATGCTTCATTAGAAGTGGTGCCAAACCACTTTATGCCACTTTCCCGAACTGTTGCTATGTTGTTGCTATGAATGTATATTCTTCATATTCATTACAATGGCTGAAATTGCACTTATTGATCACAATTTTACAAAAGAGTCATGCTAAATGAACCAACTTTCAAAATCCAAGCAATCACCATGCAGTTGTTTGATGCTCTGAGGAGCAAAGTTTTGCTCAGCTCACCTTGACAGCAAAATGAATTCTTACAAATTTTGTGAGTTCACAAAATCTATCTTGTTTGTATCTGATAGGTCCTGCACCACTTTGGACTATTTTAGCAAAAATATGGACTACTTTGTTTTTGAAAAACGTGCAGAAGGAAGTGCTTGTGCATTTGTGGACGATTAAGATGCTTGTGCTTTTCTCTTTACTGGATTTACCTAAAGTTTGATTTCTTGGTTTGTTCTGCTGTTGTGAGACTCCTACCAATCAATGTGAAGTATTAGTTTGAACGCTTCAGTCACTGGTTTCATCAGTCCAGTCATGATTGATAAAAGTGTAGAACTCTACTGAGAGGGCAACACATGTGAGTATAGAGCCATATTATATTTGAATAAAGTTATTTGATGACATCCACTCAAACTATGCCTGGTTCATAGTTGTACCATATTTTACATTTCAGCCTTTTGAATAGTTGTTCATAGTAGTTGTCACACATTGACAAGTTTTGTTTTCACTTGAGGAATATCCTCACTTCTTTGAAGGTGTCCATGCCCATTGCTCTTGTAGAAGTTCCATTGTTGAGGAGCTCTTCTGTCTGTGGGTTTTGTCTGCGCTCTCCGCACCATTTATTTCATTATTGACTCTGTCTTTTCTCTTCACTTGTGTTTGGCCTCTGTTGCCTCTGGCTTCAGTCTCGTCCAGTGTTTTCCTTGTATTTATCCACTTTCTGACACATCTCCTCCCTCGTATAGATCTGCTGTCCGTCTGCTGTCAGCGCTGTATGGTGGAGCGTTAGCCTGTCTGCATGGGGCTTCATTAGTCTGGCCTCACTGCGATAATAACATTCCTCTACTGGACCGAAGCAGGAGTTGGTTGGTGTACCACTATATTTTGTATTGACCCGGCTGTGTTAAAGAGAGAGTATTACACTCGTATGGGGTGTGAACTGCTAACACATAATATATTTCCCATCATGTTACATTTTACAATTTGAAAATAATTCATGGAAAACCATTAGTGTAAATGTAATGTAACTGAGTGCTACCCACCTTTGCCAACCAGGAAGTAAAATTATTGACTTCCTCCAAAAAAAAAAAGCAAAATGTAATGTTGTTAACTGAGATTTAGTGGAATGAGTAATATATGAACTTTAAACCCATATAGTACTGTGTTTTCCCAGTGCAAGTGAAGGGCACGCTGAAGCCTGGGGCATGTTTCCAGCAGCGGCGATGCATTTGCTGACACTTGGGTTTTTGTTTGCAGTGTTTAATGACGCTTAATCAATTATAAACAGCACGATTGCGTTGGTTTTGCAGACTCAGAAAGCCTGTTTGAAAGTTTGATAAAGCTGCAGCGTGAAGTGGGAAATGAAAAGGTAGAAAGAACACTCACATAATCACAATTACATTAAAGGAGCTGTATGTAGTAGGGTTGTCAGAAGATACTCATTTGATACTAAAAAAGTCAAATTTACAGGACAGAAATGAACCTTTCGTGAATATCTTTAGAATGATTTTGAGCCGCATAAGAGCACATAGACTACTAGACCACTATGGAACCTACATGGACCACTGAGGATACTGGAATCTGTATTGAGCATCGAAGGTTTTTGAGTTTTAAAGTTTTAGTATCGTGATAATACTAGTTGCCAGTCACTGAGCTGCAAAGGCTGCACTAGCACTAGAGGGTCTGACATTTCTCTCACCTCAGATGAACAGAATTTAGGGCTCCATTTATTGATTCTGCAGAAATCAGAAATATTTTTGCAGTCTCCAGTGATATTTTTCTTTGTTTTTTCCTCTCAGCCGTATCTGTTTTTATATGACAGACCATACGTGTCCGTGATTGGCTAATCCACCTGCCAGTCACGCTCTTCTTTGTATTGGAGAAGTGTATTTTCAGGATCCTTTGCTACAATTGGAACACAATGCAGTTTCTCTCCAAGAACACTAATAACACTAGGTTTTACTATTTTTGATTTATTTATTTTCTTATCCTTTTCTCACTTTTGATGACGCATTCATACAACTGATAGGAGAATTGTAAGAGATTATAAAATGGTAGAGTACACCACTTGGAGTTTTTTGTGCATCATGTTGAAATTGTTTATTGACCATCTCCTTTTGTCTTTTTAGTGCACTTAATTTCATTTCAAGCTGATTTGATTACCGCTAACGCAATTTTCTCTTTCTCGATTCGTAGCACCAAAACAGTCCATGCTGAGCGCCTTTTCCTGGATGGATTCTCGATGCTTTTGTTCTACTTTAGAAATATTTTTTTATTTAATCATTTACAGTTTTATTCTGCAGGGCTAACAAAAAAAGAAAAACTGTAGAGCGTAGTTATAGATTATAGATATAGAATCCACCAAAATCAATATTCGATATCGATATTCTATACAGATATTCTGTACCGTCTGATACTTTGTAGCTGATGCCATTAATTTTCCTCTGCGATGTGATGCTAACTGTAGACACTTCTCTGTCTGAAGCTTTGTTAGACTTTAATCTCAGTTATATTTTACCACAATCTGACCTAAACATGACCATGAACGCTCGTATTGATCACAGGCTCCTGAAAATGTGCTGTTTTAATCCATTTTGTAGTTTTCAGACAATCTTAAAACTTCTTTGGCAGAGTTTGTGCATTGTGTCACCATGGTAACTTGCTGAACATTCCACCATATTCCTCCATACACATACATGTAGAACACCCCCAGCATGATGTCACTATTCCACAGTGATATTCGATACCGATCTTTTGTGGCGCTGTACCATTCTCGTGTGTGACCTTTTTGAACAGACTAATGTGTCAAAATGGAAATAGAAGAGTGTTGTTTGGCACTTTGGAAATTAACTGTTCACTTTTGTATAAATAATAACATATATTTATCTAAAATAATTTGTTATTATTTATACAAAAGTGAACAGTTAATTTCTGATCTTTAAAAATGAAATAAATCTATGGACCTGGCTATTAGGGATACAACGATATTTAATATAATATCGAATCGTTTGATACTGGTGTCACGATTCGATACACATGTTTGCTCGATACGCACGTGTCCCTACATGCGCTCTGTGTTGTCATTTATTTTGGTCCAAAAGACAAAGTTATCGCGGCGTCCTCCTCAGATGCAGCAAGAAAACCGCTCCATACGGATTTACAGCTGAGATATTCTAACAGAGGTGGGTTTGATCTTTCAGCCACTTTTTATTTTACGTTGATAGACCCAAGAATGATAAAGATATTAACCTTTAAATACTTGGAATCGCTTTTGGCTTCACATCGGCTTTAATCAAATGCGCTCGTATACGCACCCACGACCTGACTCGCAATATACACAATCTTCATTTCTATGTAATATAACATAGTTTTAGTGTTCAGAAAGAAGATGGGAGAGCGCAGGGTTTGTAAAAAGAGCAGGGCATTGTGGGAGGAGCTGCTGTCCGTCTCTGCTGCTGCTGCTGGAGACGAGGCAGAGCAGCGCCGACACTGGAGAGACAGACTCAGGAGGAAAAGAAAAGAAATCATCAAATCATCATCAAAAAAGGAAGAGTCTGATAGTGTAACTCCCCTACTGCTCTGTATTAAGAGTAGACAGGCTACATTATAAAATATAAAACAGCCTGAGAAAACTCTGTTCTTATTTTCACTGACTAAAAACTCTGAGCTGTGAATCACTGAACCAAATGAACAAAAATACTGTACAGTAGTTGTGCTGTAATGTAATGTATGTAAAGTTTCATTATCATTATCATTAGCAGAAAAAATTACATGGCATTTTTCTTTTTCGTGTCTTAAAACGTATCGAAATCAAATTGATATCGTGTCCCCTGCATCGAGACTGTAAAACTGTATTGTTACATCTCTACTGGCTATGGAGATAAGAGCAAAATATCGTCCACCTCTTTATACATTTTTATTTGTCTATGATCCCATTTAAATGTAAAAATGTAGGTCAAAATGTAACTTCTATGTTCTGTCTGCATCCTTTTATAAAACATTTTACTGTCCAATAATCAGGAAGTGCACCTTAGTTGTTGTTAGCTTTACCATGAATAGCATTTATGAACTCATTGAGGTGAGTAAATAGGAGGCTCAGAATACATAAAGTTAGTGAGGAATAACTTTGGACCACTGCAAACCTTTTAAAATGATGTAGTTCTGTTTTCTGGATGAGTAAAAATGAACTTGTATAGAATGTCCCTGGAGCCATTTTGATCGATATTGTGGTTTGATGAACAAAATGTCAAATCATGATCTGCATATTAACCAACAAAAATAAACCATGGCTTCTTTCGAGATATTGTGTAGAGAAGGATCCCTGAGAAGCTGAATAGTTCTGTTTGTGGACCTGGCGATGGAGATAAAAGCTTTATATCAGTATCGTGTCTCTCTCTGGGTGACGTCAGACTGCCTTAGTCGAGTTCCCTGATCCTCCCATTCAAATTTGCCCAAACATGAGGCGGTGCCCTGTTTGTGATCTTTGCATCATCTGAATCTTCTGCAGATCACAGCTGAACATGCACCGTTCGCTTTCCACCACAGAAGTCTGCTCCACCTCCTCCTCACGTCTCCTGTTCACTGATACAGCCCCCTGCTCCTCGCACGGGATAAAAGCTCTCAGATCCACCCGGCCTATTATGTGCAAATGTGAAAGATGGAGGAAAAATACACACACACAGAGAGAGAGATGTGTTACAGCGGTTACTAGTTTTAGCTTCATGTTGTTAAACTGGAACTAAACACTAAATCCACTTTTTTTGCTGCTAAATTGTGTATCTGGTGGTTGAATTGCGTTGTCTAATTGTCTACAGATACTCTATATTGTATAAGCAGCTCTTGAGGTCAAAATATGCCTTCTGTGATCTGTCTGCAGGAGATAACATTTTAACATCTCACAAAAGTCAAGTTTGCGTAATATAGGAACTTTAATGAACAAAATGTGAAATCATCTATATCTGATCATTTATCTCAAACAAACAAAAATTAAAAATAACCCCTGAGAAGCTACATAATTCTGTTTACTCCACATCCTTTTGACTATGATAAATTCCAATGACATCGTGGACAAAGATGTGCTAACTATGCTAACATGTTTTTGCTAACCTACTTAGTCCCCCTCCGTGTTCAATTAACCCCCGTGACTCCTTCAGTCTAAAACGGTCCATAGGAGATGAACTCATTTGATTAGAGCTATTTATCTCCGAAGCCAGCGGTGGTTAGCCTGACCCGGGAGTAAAGTAGGGCAAAGTGGAGAGTTTGTAGAGGACGCTATGGCCCTCTTACTCGCCAGTGTTGTGTTGAGTGTCAGACAGACTTAGCTCAAAGGGCCCATATTACGCTACTTTCTGACCTGTTATAATGTGACCTGGACTTTTCCATCCATCCATTTTCTTCCACTTATCCAGGGCCAGGTCACGGGGGCAACAGTCTAAGCAGGGACTCCCAGACTTCCTTCACCCCGGACACTTCCTCCAGCTCCTCCGGGGGTACCCCAAGACATTCCCAGGCCAGCCGAGAGACATAGTCCCTCCAGCGTGTCCTGGGTCTTCCCTGGGGCCTCCTGGTGGGACATGCCCAGAACACCTCCCGTGGGAGCAGCGGCTCTACTCCGAGCTCCTCCCGTGTGACTGAGCTCCTCACTCTATCTGTAAGGGAGCGCCCAGCCACTCTGTGGAGGAAACTCATTTCAGCTGCTTGTATCTGCGATCTTGTCCTTTCGGTCATGACCCAAAGCTCATGACCATAGGTGAGGGGAGGAACGTAGACTGACGGTAAATCGAGAGCTTTGCCTTTCGGCTCAGCTCCTCTTCACCACAACGGTCTGATACAGCGACCACATCACTGCCGATGCTGCACCGATCCACCTGTCAATCTCACGTGCCGTCCTCCCCTCACTGTGAACAAGACCCAGAGATACTTGAACTCCTCCACCTGAGGCAGAGACTCTCCACCCACCCAGAGAGTGCAGGCCACCTTTTTCCGGTCAAGACCTGGAGTTTTGCTTTGTTTCATTCACACATGTTTAACACACAAACCCTGCTTATTTTGGCTGTGTTCTTCTCTCAAACAGAAAACACTCTGTTCCACCTTGTGATGTCAGTAAGGGCCCCATACACCATCACTAGAATCACTGCAAATCTTTATTGAACTAAAGGTAAAAGATTCCTGTTTTCTCAAAAAACTCCAACTACATGACATCACAAGGTGGGACAGGGCAGTTTGAGCTTTGGAGATGTAGACAGACTAATAATAAATTCTTACTCAAACATACGTAAATGAAACAAAATACAGGTATGTTTTTGATGAGATAACAGCTTTATAACATGGCTTAAGACTAAAAAGTGTATTTACTGATGTGAGGACCATAGCTGCTGATGCGCTGAAGAGTGAAGCATTTTTACCTATGGAGGCTAAAAATAGAACATGCTACGCAGTCTGTGTAATCCCTCAGTTGTCTGGGTAAGATTCATAGCAAAATAAATATTCAATTCTGTCAACTGGACAAATGTTTTTAGAGGGAAGTGAAGGGAGGAGCTAACGACACTGAAACTAACACACCTCCTCCCTTCAGACAGTTTAAGGCATATACGACACGCCAATCTGACCACAACTGAAGGAGCAGCTTGGATGAGCGACGAAATGGCTTCACTCAAAAAAAACAACTTTGTCCGGTTGACTGAATTTAAATTTTTACATGCGCACTAGTCTGGTGAAGGTGAATCAACTTTGACGAGAAAAAAAACAAAACAAAACAAATAAAAAACAGAATAACACAAGGTCACAGAGTTATTGAAAGAAACACAAATAACCATCATATTACCTACTGCCTTACTAGCTCTTGGTCTCCAGTAGAGCTGCTAGATTCATCAATCAATCAGTCATCAATAAAAAACACAATATCACTGGACACAATAAGTGAATCGCAAAGGCTGCATTTATTTTATTTTATTTTATTTTTTAAGTACAACAACAAAATCTCCGTCTTATTCTGCATTCTGATCTGTACAAACAAGTTCAGAAATGTGATTCTTGTTTATTCGTTTATTATTATTATGAACTTTGATACTTTGCAGCTGATTTCATCAACATTCCTCGAGGGTGTGACGCTAACTGTAGGCTCTGCTCTGTCTGAAGCTTTGCGACTCAAATTAGATTTTAATCTGAGTTTTTATTTAATGCAATCTGACCCGAAAGGACTGATTTAGCTGGAACTACAACAAGTGCTGCGATTTGTGCCGTTCAACAAGTTTCTCTCTAATAACATTACAGTCACAAGCTCGTTCGCATTAGCCACGTGTTTTCCAGTCAGTCGCTCTCACCTTTTTGTTGAAAATCAAACAAAACAGGACCACGGACACTCGTATTGATCACAGGCTCCTGAAAATGCGTAAATCCATTTTGTTTTTCTTCTTGAGCTTTCATACGATCTTAAAACGTACTTGTCTGTGTTTGCTAATGTGGGCATTGCGTCTCCATGGTAACTGATGAACATTCCGCCCATGCACACATGTAGAACACTCACCCAGCAGGATGTCACTGTAAATTAGGAATTATTAAAACATAAATTGCAAATCTAACCGCAATGCTTGTCAGAAAAATCCCAGTTGGATAAATGGTTCTAATCTCGTCGTCTGTTTCCAAATGCAGTCCATAAACATCTAAACTTCTTGTGGTCGTCTCCGTGGATTCAGCACGGCTCTGGGAACGCGATAGGAGCCGGGTGGAGTATTGACACACAGAGAGGAGGCTTATCTGGAGCCAGGCAGCTGTCCTTTCCTCTGTTTGAGAAGATAAACAAATAAAATAAAATAAAAGTCGGATCTGAATGAGCTGGAGAAGATATACATGCGGTTTAGGATAAGCAGCGGGCAGAGTTTTTGTTGATTTTCTAGGAGGATGGGCAAAAATAACGAATGAATTTGTGAAATAGTTGGTAGTTATGTTAAAGGGCCCATATTATGCTATTTTTTATCTGTTATAATGTTTCCTCATCAAAAACATAACTGGAGTACACTCTGTTCCACCCTGTGATGTCATGTGGTGATACAGGAAGTGCTTCATTGTGTTTTTAAACTCCACACACCTTCACTGGAATAATTTGGGTGATTTCAGCTTTAGAATTGCTAGTCTCTACTGAACTAAAGGTAAAAGGAGCTGGTGACTTGAAAACTACTGCTTCATGACATCATAAGTTGGAGCAGAGCATTTTGGCAGATTATTAATGAAGGGTTACTCAAACATGTGTGAATGAAACAAAAACATGGCTCAAAACTCACGAGAATCAATTTTGTGTAATAAAAGACCTTTAAAGGAGACATATTATGAATTATTTGTAGGGCTGAATGAAAAATATCATATGCAAATGTTCTAACAAGCATTGCAATTGTGATTTATGGATTAGTAACTGAATTCTGTTCAAACACGTCCAGAAGAACTGACATTAAAAAAAAAAAAAAAAAGAACAGAAACAAGAATTACAGTTCGATTTGGTTCGAATCCCGCGCCTCATCATAAACATCATTGGTTGAATGGTCAGATCCACTGACCCACAGATGAATGGTGTTGTTGTGTCTTTGGGCAAGACATTTAACCCATCTCGCCCCCAGTGTCTGCGTACACTGGTATGTGAATGTGTGTGTGAATGGGTGAGTGATGTAAAGCGCTTTGAATGCCTTGAACGTGGAAAATCGCGATATAAATATAATATTTTTGCACATTGTTACTCTTAGGTATGTTAAAAAGCTAAAAATGGGGTTAAAAAAAATGTTTAAAAAAAATGTTAAAGGCAATTTTGTATATTATAGGACCTTTAAAAACCCCCACATTATTCCAGTTTCCATGGCGATTTTAGGACCAATGTGTAAAAACAGAGGATGTTACAGTGTTTTATGGCCCTGTCTGTCGCTCCATTCACTATCCTGACTGATAATCCAAGTACGTGATTTTTCACTTCCAGAGAAACATTATTCACAATTGGAACGCATTAGCTAGCTCCTCACCACATAGAAAACCTCGACATTCACCCAAAGATTTATTGATTGACGTGGTGCCACAGGAGAGAAAAATGCACAAATTGTTCTTGAATTAACGCCCACTCATACATCTGCCTCAATCACAGTAAATGGAAAGTGCTGGTTTGAGGTTGTTCTGTTGTGGCTAATAGTATTATTGGTCAAGGTTGGTAAGCATTCCTTTAAATCCACAAATTAAAGAGGGGATATGGAGCTCTATGGGGTTTTAAAGCATAACATAACATATTTAGATCACCACGTTACCTTTTATTGTTATGAAAGAGCTGTATTTGCCAAAAACAGCTTTAAAATGTGTGATTAATTTCAGTTTCATTTTTGACGCTTTGAGTTACTCCTCCCTTTGCTCAATCTGGTGGCTTGTGGGCGGAGTCTTGTACAGGCTCGTACCTGCGAAATGTAAAGAGGGTTCAAATAGGGCCCGGGAGAGATTGCTAGATTACTCAAAGATACATGGATGGCAAGCATGTTTTTGATGAGGGATCGGCATTATAACATGGTAGAAAGCTAAAAAAAAAGTTGATTTTGCATAATATTTTCACTTAAATGTAAGATATGTAACTTTTCTGGTAGAGGTCATCTGTTTTCTTTTTCTTACCAGTTTAAAAATGTACTTCTAGATTAAAAAGTAAAAGTATTTCACTCTGTTTTTGAGAAGTGTTTGATGCTAAATGATATTAATAAAGAATTGTGTTGATTTTTGGTCAACAGTAGCAATACAAATCCATTTTTACTTTTGTACTTTTGTAGGACAGTCCCAGTTTTACGTGGTGTTTTACGAGTGAATACATAGAAAGCACTCAAGATCTTATTGTTGGGAGGAGAAAGAAAAGAAGAGGAGGAGGAGGAAATCTTTAATCAGTTGTATTAAGTGCTCAGTGGTGGGCAGTTTGGTGTAATGGTCCTTCAAAACACACAACTATCAGAGTCAATCCTGCTACTCAAAGTCTCTTTATCGTTTATTATTGAGGATAGAGCACCGGCCTTTTCAGATACAGAACTTATTTCAATATTTTGGCTTTAAAGGTCCAATTTAAAGGCTCTCATGTATTAGAACATAATTTGCCTTGCCCCAGTACAGATATATTGTCCGCTGCGTTCACATGCTAGTTGTTATTATCATTATTGTGACGGTAAAACACAGCTCTGGTTTCTGAACTGTCCATGTACTAGTCATGGTTTAGTTCTGGGTTTAGTCAGCTGCTTTTTGGGTTTTTTTGTCCTTCAAATACAGGACAGTATTGTAGCATTGTATACCGCTCAAACTAATTGCGCCTAAATCTGAATAAAAGCTCAAACATGTTCTGATCAACCACAGCCAGTATAAAATCAACCTTTAGAACACATTTTGCAACCAATATTTCATTTATTTAAAGGTGTTTATGTATTAAAAAAACATGAACAGCAGTTGTTTTGTAGTTATTGCTCACTTATCTTATGCATTCTGAGCATAATTATTCACTGTAATAATGAATTCTGTTTATAAGTGCTTTTGACTACCATGCGAACCGTGGACTTCCTGATTCTCAGACAATAAAGCGCTTTATAATTACTTGCAGACAGTACACAGCAGGCTTATTTTGGCCTCAGGAGCTACAGTATGTACGGGGTTAAGACAAACTTAGCTCAGATGCATGAAAATCAAGTCTATACACCACAATACTGATAATTATTACACAACGCAATATCATTTTTGTCACTTATCTGAAAAGTTATCTATTGTTTGTACATGTGGAACAATAAAATGTTTGTATTGAATCCCGTGGGTCCTCGCAGTGTGGATGCCTCCTGCACAGCTGTAACATTGCGTCTGTTGTGTTGTGTCTTTCAGGTGAGTTGTGAGCGCACACGTCCAGTACGGACCTTCTCCTGCTGCTGTGAGGATTTGTCATGTGTGATTCGGAGCTCAGGTTTGAACAGACTGACTGTTCCTCTGATCGGACACAGAGATAAGGAGGGGAGGCGCTGCTGGGGTCTGGATAGAGAGAGCGGACTGTTAAAAGAGCCATACTTGTTTTGGTATATGTATTGATACGGGTTAATTGTTGATCATTTTATGGTGTTCTGTGATTTGTGTAACACTGGTGGATTGGAATACTACAGATTAGGTTTGTGCAGCTCACCAAATTTTAACTGATATTTGTTTGTATTTGTATTCTTAATGGTCAGTGATCAGCTTGGATCAAACGCTCGACCTGATTTTTGCAAAAATGTGAAATTAGAGCTATTTCAATTTTAAGTTTTAGGTTTAAAAACTCGAGTACTCTGATAGTACTCTTCATTGGATTACTCTACACATTTCAGATCTGCTTTAATAACAATTACACATCTGGAATCCTCTTGTATTATTTTGTTTTTCCTTAGGTACTGTTGTTCTGCCTTAAGTAACTTTTTAATAATTCATAAGTTATAGAGTGAGGAGCCAGTACTGATATGAATATTCTATCCCTTTAATTTGAATAGAAGAGCAACATAAAAACATGATTTGTGTAGACAGTGCAGACAAATGGTTGTTGTTTACATGTTTGTCACATTTGGCAATGCTTGATAACAGTAGTTCACTAATGTATGCAGGGGTTGTGGTGCCTTATGAAGTAAACAGCCCCACAGGGAAGCCGGTCCGGGGTGTGGGTCATTTGGGGAGGTTATCTTCTAACTCAGGAGGCCTGCTTCTGTAATTGGTTTTATTTGGACTGGGGAAAACAGTGCCATTCTATCCAATAAGCTGCTTCCTCTTCTCAGCGCCTGCTCCCGTTGTTTTTAGACGTGAGAGGGGACGCAGAGCCAAGACAACCGGTAAACAGACGGGTTTAAGCTGTGGGTTTGATTGTGGACAATAAAATATGTGCGGAGAGTGGGGAGGTTTATAGGAAATTTGTAGAAAATGTTACGGTTGGCGAAGGTAATGATTATGAGATACTAATCAATACTAAAACTAGATACTTATTTGAGCAGGTATTGATACTGGAAGAGTCACATTCACAGGACAGAAATGAACCTTTTCTCCAACAGTTTTAGACCCCTGAAAATGTTTTGTTTTCAGATGATTTATAATGCTAGATTTTAAGCCCCACTCTATAACATTTCAGCCAGTACATACACTGGGCGTATTTATTGCTCAGAAATGCCTTCACAAACATTATACTTTGAGTGCGCCTGCCTCTCCACAGCAGTGTTAATTTTGACAAGGAATTTTAATTTAGTTTTAGTCTTAGTCTTTTGACTAAAATTACTTTTAATTTTAGTCTAGTTTTAGTCATCAGATTTGTTTTAGTTTTAGTCTAGTTTTAAAACTAACTACTGTTAGTTTTAACTAAAACTAACAGTAACTAACTAAAACTGTTTTCATTTTAGTCGACTAAAATTACAATAGATTTAGTCGACTAAAATTACAATAGATTTAGTCGACTAAAAGCTTTTCACACGTATCAATTTTTTCCTTTTACATTGAACATAAAACTATACTTTCTTGAAATTGGGATATTAATATGCAAACATTTCACACTTTATATTTAAACACAACTGTTTTTATTGAAAATGTGTTTCAATGTTTAAATGGAAAAGCAGTAGCAAACAAAGCACAAAGACAGTATAAATTATTGCTGTCTGTCTTTATGACACCAGTGTAAACCACAGCAATAACTGTCAAAATGATAATTCACAGCTAAATCCAAAATATATAAAAAAAAAATTAAAGTGCAGGTGTCAAAGGCCCTTTTACCCTATACAGTTTATTACTGCAGCTTATTAATGCATAACAAGTACTGTAACAACCTTTGAACTCTAAAACTCTAACTCTAACTCTTTTTCCCCTTGATTGACGCGCCACATGGTTTACACGTCGTCTTATTCTCTTTGTTATCAAACGTGAAGTGAGACCACAGGTCAGACCGTCTGTTTCTCCCAATCCCAGTCGCCAGCATCTTCTCTTAGCACTTGTTGCTCCTCTGTCCTCCTCATGTTTCTCGTCGGGGCGCGTTTGCTTTTCGGCACCGCGCAACAACGCGCGCTGTGATTGGCTCTTTAGCGCAGCGGCCGCTCGTTCCTCTCTCTCTTTTCCTGAGGAGTCCTGACCACTTATTCGTCACCATGGATCTATTATTCGTCACAGGTTATATTTTCGTTTCGTCTTTTATTTGTTGACGAAAATGTCCGTCTATTTCGTCATCGTTTTAGTCATTTAAAAGTAATTTTTATTTAGTTTTCGTCTCGTTTTCGTCCGCAAAAAACCTTCGTTGACGAAATTATTTCGTCATAGTTTTCGTCAACGAAATTAACACTGCTCCACAGACCTGGCCCGTAACTTATAATGATGCAGGATTTTTTGAGCATTAGAAACCTGATTATAACTGTCTTAAAAACATAAAAAACATGCTCATTTTAAATTTAGAAGCACTTTTCACAACTTTCAGAGACCAGAGCGTAGTTTGCTGTCACAATAATGCTAATGACAACTAGCATGCTAGCCGCGCACTTCCTGATTCTTGCACAATGAAACACTTTATAATTAGATGCAGATAGTACAAAACTATATATCTGTTCACAGGTTTTGCTCAGATACATGAAAAAAAAAAAATCATGTTCAGGCCCGTTAATGAAATATAACCCTTTATTTGAGTGTTTTCCATTATAGGATGAAATGTTACACAGTGGCGCATTAAAAATAGCCACAATAAAGCTTAACACATCCCCTTTAATTTATTTTTCGCTTTGTGCTGTCCGAGGTTGGTTAGACAGCCTGAGCAGAAGCCAGGGGGCCAATAGGAGCAGTACAATTGAATTTGCTGCAGTGAATAGACACACAGATCCAACCAACAGTGACCAATGGAAGGCCGCGGAGCATGACGCTTTGTATTGGGCCCCACTGGTTTGAACACTCCTGCGCTCGGCAATTTTGTGGCTCATTTACCCCCATATTGCACCACGGCAGAATCAACGTCATGCTAATCTAGTCTGAAAAAGCTGAGCGGGACCTTTGGAATCCCCTGCACCAAGACATATGGACACATGCTCGGCCGCCAGGCTATAAATCACAGTGATATAGAATGTAGAGGAGCTTTCTGAATTATGAGTGTGGTTGAATATGGTACAGGGTTTCCTAGTGCAATATGGGAGTTCATTAGCAAATCATGACAGCGAGCTAATACTGTCTCTGTCTCCATTTAAAGCATATAAACCCTTCCAGTGTTTAGAATCGCTGCACACACAGCCTGGCACTGTTATGAACTTTCCATCCCATTCATTTTAAAGGGCAGCAAAATAAAAACGTTCATCTTGACATTTGTGGACAGCTCAGACAAATGGATGTTACACAAGGAGTAATAACAGTTCACTAGTGTATGCAAGATTTGTGGCACTTGATGAAATAAATGCAAAACTTTACTGTTACGACCTGCTATAGATTTTAGGGCTTTACTGCAATGAAATGTTGATTACGTGGTTATTAGTGTGTATGCTAAAGTCCCAGTTTTGAGCCCTGTGTCCACTCTCCCAGCGGATTTATGCAAAACTAGTGATTTGTCCCAGTTTTATACAAGAAATGACTCTATTTTTGACAAATCTGATCCCGTCCAACAGTGAAAAAGGGAATTACTGTAATTTGTTTAGTTAAAATACGGAATACCATGTGTATATTTATATACTGAGTCGAGGGTGGACAATGTTCCTCTCTTTTCACAGTTTTATTTATACCAACCATCCAAACTGGCTGTGTAAGTGTTTTAAATTTCTCACCCTAAGATAACGGAGCTACACAATGTAATGTTTTCAGATGAGGCTTTTATTTTATTTTATGAGAATGTCCCTTGAGATGTGCCGTCTCATTTTTGAGGGGTTCCAAAAATGCAAAACATTAGTAATACACAAGACAGAATACAAAACTTACAGGTTTATACTACGAAACATATATACACACCTGCAACAGCATCTGATTTATACAAAATAGAGTATACATTATATAAACGAATGGAAAAATACTAATAGAACAAACAGAAAAATAAAAAAGACAAACTAAAAACATAAACGAGGGGTTTTGAGATATGAAAACAAAGATGATTTAAATGAACTGAAAGATGTTAAAGTTCTTAAGGGTGTGGGTAAACTATTCCAGTCTGAAGGGGGATTTATAATGTTTATAATGTTTAGGGGCTAACGCTGACTCTTAACATTCAAAATTCACTTACATACAGTATACACTAACATATGGAACGGTACCAGCCTTTAGAATGTGGGCGTTCTTTTTACAAACACTGGAAACTTAATAGCTGTGACCTGTGCTCCTGTTGATTTACAAACCCGGGCTGCCGTTAGCTTTCACTGACGACATATTGAGTCCATTTGGGTTTATTGCAAACAGGTTTTGGCATACAATCTGGTGAGAAAAAAAGCACAGACATTTCTCCAATCCACAAATGCTCAAAATGCAAATTAGTCCATATTGCTGCAAAAATAGTCACTAGCAGCTCTGTTCAAACCACAATGCCGCCGTGTCCCAAGACGATCGCGCGAAGTGTCGCAACAGCAGAACAAGCTGAAAAATCAAACTTTTGTTCAAACCAGACATCTTTCAAACAGAAAATAGTATTTCTGCTAAAATCGTACATCTGTCTGCGTCGCCATGTTCGTTTTGGTTTATTTGGGCGCGTCACCCTTTGGCTTCCTTTCAAACCACAATGCTGCGCTGTGATTTGTCTCATCTCGTTGGCGAGGTTATACTGATATTTTGCTGTGACATCACGTTGGGGGTGTTCTACGTGTATGTGCATGGTGGAATCAGTTAATCAGTTACTGTGGTGACTCAACGCACACATTGAGTACGCAATCATTGCCAAGAAAAAATACAGAATGGATACTAAGTCATTTCTTTCTGGTCAGATTGTGGTAAATTAAAGGTCAGATTAAAGTCTAATTGAGCGTCTGACAGAGTAGTGCTTACAGAAAGTGGAGCGTCTGGGAATAAAACACATTTCTCAGAGCCTTTTTTAATGCTAATATCTGGAGCTGCCTGATTTCACTTCACAAACTTCAGTTGTTTTTACTATAACAAACTAAGTCCATCCACCTCTGCTTAGACGCTTGTTCATTATTGACAAAAGAGCTCGGCCCAGACTGAGACCTCGAGCGCAGTTTGCCCTCTGTACACAGTGCTGACACGGCCTCAGAGAGATTATCCAGGATTAGATTGGATCGGCTGCAGAACCAAAGGTATAATTGGAAATACATTCAGCACACGGTGAATTACAAGCTCCACACCTGCTGAGTCAAGAGAAGAGACTAAAGGCCAAGTGGCAGATTAAGGCCGCCACCCACTACAGGAGAATTTGCCCGATTTTGGTTGCGATTTCTTCTCCCCGAGTTCGACTTTTTGTCTTCGTGTGCGATTTTGAAGCCGCTGCGCTCCTCATGTGTGTGATGTCAGTGTCAGATCGTAACCACCAAACATCAGCAACACTACGCGAACAGCCGATAAAACAGAACGTCGGGGGCAGACGGAGTGACAGACACAGAGGCTTAAGATACAAACTCGGGATATAGTAAAAATAAAGACTTCTCACCTCTCGTAAAGTGGTAAATTTAAACTGTAGCATCTCATCCGCATTATCCATAAAAATTGTCCTCCGCAAATAATGACCCCAGTCCACAAAACCGCGCTGTGAATCCAGTTTGAGGTGTTCTTTAAAAGTAAAAAGTCCAGAGTCGTTCCTCACGTGTGTCTGTTACATCCACACAGCGACGGATCGAGGTGAAGCTGCAGATTAGCGACAGTGACTCTACTTCCTGTGGACTTTATCTTTTATGCTTTAAAAATCATGTATCTAAAGTTTTGCACCACATTTCACAAATAATAACACAGTTTTGACTTGTATCTAAACTCGAAGTGCAGAGCTCTGATCTTTTGAACACTTAAGAGTCTCAGAGCGAGTGGTTTTACTGTAGACAGGAAACAGCAGACGTGATCGCGCTCACAGGTTTATATCCTGTGGTCTGCAGTCATGTCCCGCTGAAGTCTTTGCGATCGGAGATTTTAAGTCTCATAAGATTCTCCTCGTGTCTGTGGCGTGCGCTTTTTGTCGCACGTTTAAAAATCGTTTAAGACCGAAAAATCCAGACAGCCAACCCGGACATGCTCAAATACAAGGCAACCATACAACAATTAGCAAACAAAATGAATATGACACGATACAACTGAAAAAACAATTAAACTCACTGTACTTTATTTTCATCGTCTTACAGGTGCATTGTGTAACTTTTCTGGTGGAGTGTCTTTCAAATGCTTTTCTCCATGGAGATGTCATTGCTTTGTCTGGAATGTTTCACAATTTGGTATTAAACCTTTCTATCTTCATGGAGACCAAACCAGACCAAGGTACAGGTCAGATCTGTGGATAGGCGACCCCGCTCACAGTCACAATACCTGTTTTTTTTTTTTAGGTATTTTTAAGCTAACAAAAAAACACCTGTAATTGAATAAATGTAAGGTAGAACTGTTTAATGTCACACTGTGGAATATTCCAGGCAGAGCAATGACATCTCCATAGAAACAAGCAGGTGATCCACAACAAAAAAAGTTACATAGTGAACCTTTAAATCGCCCATATGATGCTATTTTCTAATCAATTTTATAATGTCGTCGAAAACAGACCTGGAGTTGTGTTTTGTTTCATTCACACTTGTTTAACACACAAACCCTGCGTATTTAGTTCTTCTCTCAAACAACTAAAAACACCTGTTCCACCTTGTGATGTCATGTGGTAATACAGGAAGTGCTCCACTGTGTTTTAAACATACATCGTCACTAAACTCATTTGGATAATTTCAGCTCTGGAATTGCCAATTTCTACTGAACTAAAGGTAAAAGGAGCTGTTGGCTTGACATCATCAAGGTGAATCAGAGCTTTTTGAGGTTTGGATAATAAAGAATTACTCAAACATGTGTGAAGGAAACAAAACACAACTCCCTGTATGTTTTTGACGAGTAAAAACATTCTAACATGGCTGAAAGCTCACAAGTCATTTTTGCATAATAAGGTTCATTTATGCTCCACTTTCGTACATAAACAGATCGGTCCGTTCCAAGTTTATGTATCATTTGTACTGTCAAACGTTTCTCATGTCAAGGCTGTATTCTCTAAAACAACCACCAGAGGGCACTAAAAGTCAGTTTGAGAAATTACCTAAACAGATGAAATAGATCAACAAGTAAATAAACACAAAGGCGACCACTACAGTTTTTAGATCAGATCTGTTGGAAAATATTAAGAAAAATTAGGTGAGAGAGGCATTTATTTGTTGTGCAGCTGGTTCTAGTTTCTTTTAAAAAAGTTTCGCTTCTACTGCCCCCAGTGGTCAGTTCATGTACAGCTCTGTTGCCAAGATTCCACATGTTCTGAGGAGACGGACCGAATGACAAACAGAACAACACAGAAGATGGACATATGTGTTTAGAGCGTAGAACATAAATAAGCCTTAAGAATGTGAAAAACAGAGCTAGTTCATTTTGAAAGGTTTGCAGTGGTCCAGAGTTATTCCTCTTACCGTTTGCATTCCGAACATCCTAACTGCCTCTCACAGAAAAGGCCCAACTTTCTGTCCAATTGTATCTCTATGAAGTCACACTAGAAGGAATAAATCATACAGGCTGTGGGTGGATGTCACTGACAGCGTGTTAAAGACTTTATTATACTTCACCAGAGGACTCGTTTAGACAGACGGGTCTATTTGTCTCACTGGTAACCGTAATGTTAATTTAGACATAAGAAATATTAAAATAACTTTGGGTAAATCAGGTTTTTACTATTGAGCGGTTATTCTTTTAACATATATTTTGCATGTTAATAAGAGTAATCATTAGTTTTGAGACACAGTGACTTATTTTGACTTCAAGAGCTACTTATACAATCTGTACTGGGGCAAGACAGTTTAGCTCAAATACACGTGAAAAAAAAAAATCTGGTACAAGCCCTTTAAACAGGAGTTATTATTTCATTTTTTATTTGTAAGTAATGTCACGTATCCCTTTTTTTACTGGACGTTTACGGGGGAGTTTAATGCTGTGATGCTCTTGGATCTTTCACTTTCTATTTGAAAGCTCGGATTGGTGGTTTTCAGATTGTAGAAAGTGAAGGTGTCTTACTCCCAGATAGGGGCAAAAGACTGGTATCCCTGTTGATTACATTGGATTTTGGCATGTAAATTCACAAATGTTGATGCTGATCATTTCTATTAGCGATTAGACTCATTAACGTCTTGTATTACAACAAAAAATGCATTTGAACAATACTAATTTTAGCTCCTTTTCATATGTTTTAATTATTATTGGCCTATAGAATGTTATGTTGTCGTCTAAAACCCAGCAAATGGCTCTCTGTCGCCCTCTGCTGTTAACAGTGAGGATTGAAGCTTGTTTTAACCATTAATTGGCAGCCTGGCTATTGTCAACTTGCCATTAAAGAAGACATATTATAATGTGTTAGTTGTGTTTACTTTAATTTTAATACATCATTATTTTACATTCTGCACAACTAGCATGCTAACACCAACATTCCTTCCTGGTTTATTAACCTAAAAACTCTTTATAATTGGATGCAGACAGCACACAGCAGTCTCATTTTGACCCTTAGAGCTGATGTTACAATATATCTGTAAAACAAATTTGACTTTATCACAGCTCTTTTAATTTGTGGGCGATTTTTTTCTTTTTTTTTTTTTTTCTAACCTCCCATTTACCTCTCCCCTCTCCATTGCAAATTATCTTTAAGTAATTGAGTCATCTTTAAGTCATGTAACTTTTTGGTTGGGAATCCGTCACCTGCTTGTTTCTATAGATACGCCATTGCTCTGCCTGGAATGTTCCACCGTATGACTTTAAACAGCTCTACCTTATATTCAGTCAATTACAGGTGGTTTTACAGCTCAAAAATACCTAGAAAAACATTGATTCTGACTGTTCGCTGGGTCGCCTCTCCACAGATCTGACCTCTAACTTGGTCTAATTTGGTCCTCATAACTGTATAAAGGTTTAATACCATGCTGTGAAAAGTTCCAGTTACACAATGCACGTTTAGACTTAGACTTAGACTTAGACAAACTTTATTGATCCACAAGGAAAATTATGTGGATACAGAAGCTCAAACATCACAATATAATATAAAAACAAGCAAAAAAGAGCAAGAAACAGGTGTCAAATGAGACATAATTATAAAAATAAATGTATATGTAAAAGTCAAAATAAAACAGAAAAATAAGTAATAAGTAATAAAATAAACTATAAAATCACAGCTATAAACAAGAGACAAGAACGACAGTGTAAATACTATGCTGATTGACAGGGCATAAGGTTATCCGTTACTTAAGATTGAGTTGTTGTACAGTTGTAGGGAGTATTATCTGTGACATAAGGGTGAGTTGTTGTACAGCTGTATGGAGTATGGTATTATTCCATAAACCTTCCTCTATATTATTAATTCTGTGACTTATTGTGAATAAAATGAGTGTAGTTCTCTCTTGACTGACCTAAGCTCCCTGTTAACCGCCCTTCTCTGCTCCCTACCATGTACCTTACTCAGCCTATTTGGGTCAGTGGAGATTGCTGTTTTAATTAATAGCCATTATAATGTGGCCGTTATTACAGTGGCGAATGAGAGAAGCTTTACTCTCCTCATGGCTCCCCCCTGACCGGTCTGACGGGAGCTGGCGGCTGTATTACTCAGATATGGTGGTGGTTCAGCCGTCCTCAAACCAACTGTGGCGTAACGGGTTGAGTTCACGTTTAAAATCGGATTATGTCATCATTCTGACGGTGGGCAGGGGCCTGTGTCATTCTATGGGAGATTTACGACTGCGGATAGAGAAGACACAATCAAAATATTTGTAATTCAATTAAAAAAACAAAATAAAAAACAGATAACTCCATCACCTTCTTCTTTCTATGGATACGCCATTGCTCTGCCTGGAATGTTCCACAGTATGACATTAAAAAGCTCCACCTTACATTTATTCAATTACAGGTGGTTTTAAAGCTCAAAAATACATAGAAAAACTCTCCACAGATCTGACCTGTAACTTGTCCTGGTTTAATCTTTAATTTAATTTAATTTAATTCAATGCCATACTGTGAAACGTTCCAAACAAAACAACAACATCTCCATGGAGAAAAGCATTTGACGGACCTTCCTTCAGAAAAGTTACACAATGTACCTTTAAAAACTGTATACAACAACTTCACAAACCTGGTGCGATTTAGTTCTGCTGATGAAAAGTGTACATTTTCAGCGTGTTTAAAAATTTTGCCATGGCAATTTGGATCTTTGCTGTGATTTTTTACTGCAAATTTTACACCCTGAATTTAGACTGTTGAATTTGAGGATGTGAATTTGTATTTATTTATTTATTAATTTATTATTATTATTATTATTATTATTATTATTATTATTATTATTAGTAGTAGTAGTAGTAGTAGTAGTAGTAGTATTTTATTTTTTATTTTTTTGTCTGGAATGTCTCATGGTATGGCATTTTTTACTTTTGAGAAATTGAAATGTAAAATTTATTGTAAAAGAAATGATAAAGCCTGTATAAATAGGGGGTGCCAGTTAAATTATAAATTAGTCACCAAGTTTTGCTTTATATTACTGCTATTATATTACTACAGAATGACAAGGTACGTACCATTGCATATAAACCAGGACTAAACCAGGAATAAACCAGGTCTAAACTAGGTCTAAATTACACTGGATTTTCTCCGATGAACTTTTCGCCATTGCCGAAACCTTTCTATCTTCACGGAGACCAAACCAGAACAAGTTACAGGTCAGCTCTGTGGAGAGGTGACCCCGCTCACAGTCAGAATGTATTTTTCTAGGTATTTTTGTGTTATAAAACCACTTGTAATGCACGTTAAACAGCTGTACCTTACTTTTATTCATACTGTAGAACATTCCAGGCAGAGCAATGAAACAAGCAGGTGACGGACCCCCACAAAAATTCAGCAATTGAAATTCAAAGTGAGAAATTCAGCAGCATTTACAATTCAAAATCTGATGAATTCTGATCTTCCATACACATGAATGCATAGTATATCTTATTTAAAACTATAAAGGTTTAACTGTGTACCCCATCTCCCACAATCACCATGAGAACTACATCTAGATGCTTTCTTCTCTTAGCCTGATACAAGACATCACCTTTCTATCTGTCTCTTTTCAATCGCGTTTGGTTCCGGCATTTTGATTTGTATCGCAGTGAAATGGAAGTCTGTGATTGGCCGGCTCGTATCTCCCTCTGCAAACAAAGGGAAGTGTGTGCACCGGAACATCTGAAAAGGTTTTGTGGAGACGCTGCGGAGGGGAGACTGGGTGGTTGGGTTGAAACTGATCACATTTTGCAGGTTACATTTTCTGTTCGGGCAGATTTCCTTCAGCTGAGTGGTTAGCATTTCATTTCTTGAATGGGTTTTTACAAAGGGTTGGAATTTTTGTTTTGCAGTTTGAGAAATGAGATCGGAGATTCAGTTCCTTGCTTGATTTCTTGTTTGTTTTGCATGACCTGCACAATCATTTTTCATGAGAGTTCAGTTTGAGTTTTGCATGACGATTTTCAAACTTTTGGACACCTGAATTGGTCATTAAAGGTGCACAACTTTTTAGTCAGGAGTCTGGCATCTGTTTGTTTCTATGGACATGTCATTGGTCTGCCTGGAATGTTCCACAGTATGACTTTAAACAGCTCCACCTTACATTTATTCAATTACAGGTGGTTTTACTGCTCAAAAATGTCTAGAAAAACAGGTGTTCTGACTGAGAGCGGGGTCGCCTCTCCACAAATCTGACTTGTAACTTGGTTTGGTTTGGTCTCCATGGAGATAGAATGATTTAATACCAAACTGAGAAACATTCCAGACAAAGCAATAACAACTTCATGGAGAAAAGCCTTTGTTACACAATGCACCTTTAAGTTTTATTTAAAGAAACTCTCTGTACTTTAGCCTGTGCTCCTACTGTTGGTTTAAAAAGGTTTCACAACTGAAACTGTGTTGCCAGAGCCTAAACTTGCACATAGAGGACACATCCAAGTTTCCAGAGTTGCCTCACTGAGTTGCAGAGGCTGCACTAGCACTGATTTATGATTGGCTGTAGGTGCTGGGGTTTAGGTAGTGAGGTTTCAATCTATTGTAAAGCTTTTGCTTATCAGTTATGAGTAAAGAAGGTGAGGAACGTGATCGCAAAAGCACACACAACTGCACACAGAACTGCACACACACAACTGCACACACAACTGCACACACAACTGCACACAGAACTGCACACACAACTGCACACACAACTGCACACAGCAGGTACAGGTCAGTTAGTATATTCCTCTTTCAGCTGGCATAATCATGTTACAATGTTTTATGAATAACACAAAATTTACACATAACACTTCAGTGAGTCTATAGATTCTATAGACTGAGGGGGTTTAGGCTAAAGTTTCATACTTATTTTGCCTACCCTCTTAACATATACAATACAATACAAGATGATAGAAAATCTATGAAGATCTACTTAAATATATCTTTTAGTATACACACATATACATATGCAGACACACATCAGGTCCTTACCAAAACTAGACATACGAATAGAAGGCCCATGTTGATATGAAACAATACCATAAGGATAAGCCCAAAAACAAAGTCTGTAGTACTGGATTACAAACCACATTGAACTTTTTTGTCTATTCACTTGAAATGATGTTATTGCTGCAATGTTCCACAGTATGGCATTAACCCCATCTGTGTCATTCAAGTACAGATGTTTTCATGGCCTTAAACATACATTCTTACTATGAGTGTGCTTGCCTGTCCACAGATGTGACCTGTAACATGGCTTGGTGCTGTCACTTGGTGCTAGAGGAGTTTAATGCCATTCCAATGCCATGCCAAAAAACAACAGTTGCTAGCTTCGGAGGTGCATTAGCATCGACAAAATCTCCAAAATACAAGCTAGCATATGGAACCTTGTGTATTCTTGTAGCATAGGCCTGGATCTTTGTGGACATTTCATTTCCTTTCCTGTCAGTTGGATTGCAGTGATTGGTAAATGTGTCTGAGATCCAGATTGGAGCGTTTTCACTAAAGTGCCAAACAAATTGAAGTGTCCGGACACAGAAGTGCCCTTTGCTTTGCTTTGCTTTCACTCTGACTGATGGATTTGATAGTCGCACAAGAGCATTATCAAGGTTTGTCAAGTGTTTTGTCCCCTCCAACAAAAGACGAATTGCTGCCGGAAACTTAACAATGACCATGGTCAAACTTACAGGGCCTGTTCCCCATTTTTCCCATGTGTCTGAGCAATGTTTACAGGCGACAGTAGGTCAGTTGGTAGAGCGTTTGTCCACTGATCCGAAGGTTGGCTGCCATTATGTCCTTGGGCAAGACACTTAACCACCTTGCCCCCAGTGTCTGCGTACACTGGTGTATGAATGTGTGTTTGAATGGGTGAGTGGTTCAAGTGCTTTCAGTCCCTTGAAGGTGGAAAAGCGTTATATAAAAATGTGACCATTTACCAATATTTGTCTCGCTCCAGTTTGCTCCATTGTATGTCACAGCTTCATGAGACAGTTAAGTGCATTCAAGTTTTATTACTGAATAATGATATCAGTACATCTCCACCTAAAAGCCACAGGCCACTCCTTTGAGGACAGTGAGGTCCAGATCCTGGCCAGAGAAAAGAACTGGTTTGAGAGGGGAGTTAAAGAAGCTATTTTTGTCAAGAAAGAGAATCCTTCCTTGAACAGAAATGGAGGTCTCAGACATCATTTGTCTCCATCTATAACTCTATCCTCAAACCTAAATCAAAACAAACAGAGAAAACAACGGGACTAGCCAGGACATGTCCAGAGGTGTGAAAACACCATCATGGCCCTGAATGGTTCTGCTGACTACACCCCACTCCCACTCCCACTGCATATTGAATAGACCCACCGAACTAACAGAAACTGTAAACAAATATGTGTGTCTCAGAGTAATTTCACTGTAATTAGCTCCTCCCTTCAGGCAGATATAAAGCAGTGTCCGCCAGCATCTGACCAGAACTGAAGAAGCAGCTTGGAACTCTGTCCAGTTGACAAATTAAATTTCTCCTTTTGCCAATGATATCAATACTTTGAGTCAACTTTTTTTTTTTTTTTTACAGTTTTAATAATAGTTTTAGTCATTATGGTTACTTTTGTCAGCAAAGGTTTTGACGAAAACTATGACAAAAATATTTCAGTCGACAAAATGAACACTTAAACCAAAGAAAAGTTCATTTTGTCATCTTCAGAACTGTCTCCGGTGTTGGTGGTGATGTGTCGTAGCTGTTGTTACTTCCTGTAGGCGTGGTCAGATGTTGTTACTTCCTGTAGGCGTGGTCAGATGTTGTTACTTCCTGTAGGCGTGGTCAGATGTTGTTACTTCCTGTAGGCGTGGTCAGATGTTGTTACTTCCTGTAGGCGTGGTCAGCCTGATTGACAACAGCTGATAAATGACACGTCACCAACAACACTGGGGACAGTTCTGAAGATGCAGCAGCAGCAGCTGAAACATGTCAGCAAGGTAAATACACTTTACTGTATTGTCTTTAAAAAAGAACCCAAGAAGTTAAAATGAACACTGCTTGCTACGACTCGACTATGATTGATCAGCATGTCTTTAGTCAACTAAGAATTTCTTTAGTCGATTACAGCTCTACCTCATTCATTATTGACATTTCTGAAAGCTCCCAGCTGGTCTACAGAACTGGCATTTTGGAAAGTCCCTCAGGCTAAAAGCGTGTGTGTGTGTGCGTTTATGTGTATGTGTATGTGTGTGTATATGTATGTGTATATGTATGTGTTTTGTGGAGGTTGAGTTGTGGCTCCAGGAGTTGGACATAGATCAATGAAAAGCATCGATTGTGGGCCCTTGCCTCTGCCATGTTGGATTAATATGGATTAGGGCGGCGTGCGTCAGAATACTGTGCTGTTAGTCAGTCAGCTGGAGCTCCACGCTACATTAGAACAAACCTATAATTAGCATTTAGTGCATAGCGTCCTCCGTGTGCTTAAGTGGCTTTGATGTTCTGATCCAGCCTGGCAACGTTCTATGAGATTTCACCAAAGTAATAAATATGTATCGTGTGGAATATGGAAGGCTTTGCTTTGATCCAGGATGCACACTTCTTCAGTACTTTACAAAGATGTGAGTCTGGTCACCGGTGAATCTCCCTGAGTTCAGACGGATGTGATTGACAGGTGGATTAGCCAATTAGAGACATGCGTGGTCTGTAAGTGTCTGAAAAAATAAGGGGGAAAAAATCATAGGGGTCTGAAAAATATGGTGGATTTTTGTAGAATCAAGCACTAAATGCTGTTAATCTGAGGTGAGAGAATAGAATTTATGTATTTATGTATTTATTTATTTATTTATTATTATTATTATTATTATTATTATTGTTATTGTTATTATTATTATTATTTTATTTTATTATTTTTTTTTTTACCAATGAGCTAGTTTTTTTATTTAATTTGGTGGGTTTTAGTTTTACACTAATCACAAAGCAGTTCATGGAGGAAAGTTGAAAAATATGCTGAAAACAGGATGTAGTGGTAAAATGTTGCGTTGATTGCGTCACACTAGGAAGAAGTCCAAAAGCTAGGCAAAATTTACATGTAAGATTGATTATTTTAGTTTTATTTTTTCCCGTGATAAACATTATTTCACCAAAATAAAGGTCTTTTGATATATTTTAATTTGTCAGGTAATAATTTTTGTGTATGTTAGGGACGTTTTGGCCCAGTGTACAACATGGTGGCTAGGGAAAAGTTAAAGAATTCCCTAGTGTGATGTCATGTCAAGCAGGAAGTTAACATTTTTACTACGAACTTTAAGTAGAGAAGCAGTTGGTGGACTCCCCATCAGAAAAATTACGCAGTAGAAATGAACTTTAAGCCATGTTATAAAGTTGTTACCTCCTTAAAAACACACGTGAAGTTTTGTTTCAATCGCACATGTTTGAGCAACACTTTATTTTTTAGTTTTTGGTGAGGAAACGACATTATAACATACAGTAAATCATAAAATACAGTAATATGGGCCCTTTGTCTCCCCATCCAACAGCATCGCTCAGGTTTTTCCCATGAACTCTGCGGTGAGAGCAGGTCTGTGAGAACGTGGCTGTGTTGTCTCAGTTCTCCAGTCTTTGTCTGAGCCCTGTCTCTTCTCTGACAGTGTGTTGATCTTACTGTACGCTCTTCCACTCATTCAATTACATGGGTGGCTGCTCGCTTTGGTTTGACGCTCCTCTGTTCAACAATGCATGTTTTTCACTTTCATAATGCATTATATCTTTGCTCGTAGACCCATGATCCACTCTTTACACTCTTTACTGTCTTAAAAATGTGAAAAAACAAACTAGTCTATTTTAAAGGGCCCATTTTACACTATTTTCTGATCTACATTATAATGTTGTTTCCTCATCACAAACATACTTAGAGTTTTGTTTTGTTTCATTCACACATGTTTAACACAAACTGTAAGTGTCATTAAAATGCTTTATGCATAAAACAAGTTAATTTTGGTTTAGAAAAGGTATAAAGTTAAAATTATTGTTTGTTAAAAAATGAATACAGTTCATATGGGAAAAAATATGTTGTTAATTTGCATAGGATGCCATAATAAGTTGTATTACAGCAATATGTTAGTAATTTCATTTGGTTTGGTTCCGCTGTTGTCACGAGACTTTATGAGAACTTGAGAGAATATCAGGCCACAGGTAGATCACGTACGCCTCATATGCTCAAAGACGAGAGCCACGATTTCAGCAGCTAACCGGCTGTATGAGGTATCTTTTATTTTATATTTGTAATTATTGTAAAATGTATGTTCTAATAGTGCGATATGTATGCTGTGCGCAGATAGAAAATGCATCGATCACACAGTTTTCCTTTTGCCTAAAGAGCTCCGATGTGACAGGCGGCCATGAGGTAGCAAATTTTATTAGTACTTCCCTGTTAGCAAACCAAAATGGAGTGTCTGATTTTATGTTTTATTTGTCCTGTAGTTTTCACTGCGTTTCATGGCATTTGTTAAGGCTAATAAATGCGCCAGTACTCGAGAACCGTGTGCAGTGTTGTTATTGTTGTCATTGAGGAGCTACACAAACTATACATATTTCGTTCTTCTCTCACATGTAATACTCTGCTCCACCTTGTGCTCTACTATGTTTTTAAACTCCATACATCTTCACTAGAATCATTTGGATCATTTCAGCCCTAGAACTGCCTAACTCAGCTGAACAAAAGATAAAAGGTAGATGCTAACTTGAAAGCGACCTCTACATGACATCACAAGGTGGAGCAGAGCATTTTGAGCTTTGGGAGATGTAGACAGACTAAACGTGTGAATGAAACAACTCTGAGTATTTTTTTGAGAAAGCTCACAAGAGTCAATTTTGCGTGATGTAGGACCTTTAAACAATTTGTCCAAAGTTATTCCTCACTTACGTTATGTATTCTGAGTATACTAATTATTCACCATGATGAGACCAGTGCTGAACTTTGCCATGATGATAAAACGACTAGAATGCGAACGCACATTTCCTGATTATCGAATAAGAAAATGCTTTAGAATTAGATGGAGATTAGATACACAGCAAACTTTTTTTTTTTTTTACCTCAAGAGCTGCTCACATTTTGCTCATACATGGGAAAAAAATCTTACACAAACACTTTAAAGCACAGGCAACCCAGGTTCAGTTCTGATTGTAGTTCCTTTGTTAAACTGTAAGAGCTGGTACTAAACCTGGATTAGATCAGAACTAAACCAGTACCAAAACAAGATCCAACCTAGACACCAGGACTAAAGTGGTCTGAAAACAGGACCAGTGTGAAGGCAGACTCAGTGAAAGCCTCCTGCTTCAGTGGCATATGCACAACAGGGAGAGTGTGAACGTATTTCTACAGTTTCACAGATTTCATGGCGTGAGCTCACGGCTGAGGTGTAAATCCTGTAAAAGAGGAGGCAATTCACTCAAAGTATGGACACAATCCAGGACTGTGGGAAAAACAATGGCATTTTCATCACAACATAAACATCTCACACAAATATTACATTTTGTGCTGGTTCGAATGTCACAACGAGTTTATAGAATTCAAAATCAAAATCTTACATACAATTCCTTTAAAGGTGCATTGTGTAACTTTTCAGGCAGAGCAATGACATATCCATAGAAACAAGCAGGTGACGGGTGCCCAACCAAAAAGTTACATAGCGCATCTTTAACGTTGATCGCTCCATGTTCGACCGGTCAGCTCGGCTCCGTTCTCCACTCAGACACATGAGGCCTGTGCTGCTGTAGCTTTAAATGAGACAATCTCATCATGTTCACATTTCACGCTGCTTCGGCTCCTGATCGCACACTGAATCCACACACTATCCACTTATTGTTTCGAAATTACGCCCTGCTGTCACAGGTCACAGTCACAGGCTCCGTCATGGTACCTCATATATGGCTCACGATAAGACTATATACATTCAAAGATATTCTACAATATCACTATTTTCAAAAATCAAATACATTTTTACTATATATATAAGTATTGCATAAACCCATCCATCCCTTTTCTTCTGCTAATCCGGGACCGGGTCGCGGGGGAAGCAGTCTAAGCAGGGACTCCCAGACTTCCTTCACCCCAGACACTTCCTCCAGCTCCTTCGTTGGGATCCCAAAGTGTTCCCAGGCCAGCCGAAAGACATAGTCCCTCCTGCGTGTCCTGGGTCTGATTTATGTAAAATGTACTGCATAAAACAAGTTTCTTTTTCTAAACAAGCAACAAAACTGTAGCACTGTCACAAGATCATTTAGTAAAAATACACCAGATACAGCCATATATCGATACAGAAACCCATAATATCGATATCGTACCACCAAATTCCCTGTCACGCTTATCTCCGTGGAAACAGATAATATACTTTTGAAACTTTTAGACAAAGCAATAACATCGCCATGGTGATAAGCAGGTAGCAGACAGTCCATCTCAAAAGTTACTTTGTGCTCCTTTAATAATTATTACTGTAATGCAAAATGCTTTAATGTTTTGTGCTTTGATTTTGTTAAACGTCCTGCGTCCGGTTTGTTCTCGTGTATTTGAGTAAAATGTGTCTTGCCCCCGTACAGATATAGTGAATAAGCAGCTCTTGGGGTCAAAATAAACCCACTGTGAACTGTCTGCATCTAATTATAAAGCGTCTTATTGTCCAAATATCAGGACGTTTGAGATTAGAATGCTACTTGTTGTTAGCATGACTATGATGGCCGCTGTAGTCTCTGAAAGTTGTGAAAAGTGCTTCTAAACTCATTGTAATCACTTTGAAATGGGTCAAACTTAAAATGTTCACATATCATGCTCCTGAACGCATTGTTGCACTTTTAAATATAAGTTTTCTTCCCACTCCTTTTCAAGAAATGTGCTTTTCTGTTGTTTACAGTGTATATGTACGTGGTATGTATATGATTATTGGTTCTCTCTTGGCACAAACTCGAAATAAAATAAATCAACAAAACAAACAGCAAATATGTTTTGGACCATTACTCTTTGTATGCTGGCGATGAAGATGATGTTATGGTGGGGTATTTTCTATGATCTGTGTTATAATGTTGTTTCCTCATCACAAACAGGCCTGGAGTTGTGTTTTGTTTCATTCACACATGTTTAACACACAAACCCTGCACATTTAGGCCATGGTAGTAACACAGGAAGTGCTCCACTGTGTTTTTAAACTCCATACACCTTCACTAGAATCTTTTGGTTAATATCAGGCCTGGAATTTCCAATATTTAATGAACAAAGAGTAAAAGGAGCTGGTAACTTGAAAACAGACAGATAATGCAGCGTGTGAATGAAACAAAACATGACTCTAGGTTTGTTTTTGATGAGGTAACAACATTCTAACGTGATCCAAAGCTCAAGAGTCCATTTTGTGCAACATACGACCTTAAAAGTGGAACTAAAAACACACCTGTTTAGCTACTAAACTGTGTATATGATGTTTTAGTAGCATCATCTACTGTTCTTAGTCATTTTTGGCCATTTTAGTGCAAATTAGGGACATTTCTCAGTCAGTGTGTTGTCTGGCTGCAGGGGCGGAGTTTGTAGTTTGGATACCTGGACTTTGTAGTGTGCATACCTGGAGTTTGTCGTGTGCATACTTGGAGTTTGCCGTGCGCATACCTGGAGTTTGTAGTGTGCATACCTGGAGTTTGTAGTGCAGATACCTGGAGTTTGTAGTGTGCATACCTGGAGTTTGTAGTGCAGATACCTGGAGTTTGTAGTGTGCATACCTGGAGTTTGTAGTGTGCATACCTGGAGTTTGTAGTGCAGATACCTGGAGTTTCTAGTGTGCATACCTGGAGTTTCTAGTGTGCATACCTGGAGTTTGTAGTGTGCATACCTAGAGTTTGTAGTTTGCATACCTGGAGTTTGTATGGAACAAGCCAAAATTGTGCTGTGGCTATGATTTGATCTTTATATTTCGTGTTCACAGACGTCCTCTTCTCCACCCATCCTTTCTCCTTCTCTTCTCCACTCTTGTCTTCTCCTCTCTCCACCCCTCCGTCTCTGTGCTCCTCTACTTTCCGGATGATGATAATTAAACCCTCAGCACTAATTGGAGCTGGGCCCAAAGTTGAAGAAAGGAGCGCTTTTCTAATCATGAGTCATGAGTTGAGTTCTGAGATTATTTTGAGATACAACTAAACAGACAAATGGACACTGATTAGAACACAACGTTATGGAGATGCTAGCAGTGTTCATATTTAAGTTGGTTTAGTGAGGCTTGATTAAAAAAACAAAATAAATCATTGTCAAGCCATTGTGACCGGCTATATTTATGTGCCAGTTTATTGAGTTACACTGACATAAGAATTGGAAATAATGTAGCCACTAGCACTAATACCAATGTTGGCTGATTGCTTTGTCAATACGTGCTAAATGCGAGGTCATTTTTTATTGGTTTTCATAGTTTCTGATGTTTGCAGGCTAACACTACCTCTCCCATTGAAAATGCACTGAAGCTAAAGTTCCTTCTTAGGTTATTGCAAGATTTTGCTTGTGTTGTTGTGGGTTTTCTGTTTTTTTTCTGGTCTTCAGTCTCCTCTGCTGGGTTTGTGAAGTGAAGCGCCTGTAGTGACCAGGGGCCCTCGCCATGATGCAGGAATGTGCGAGGACTGATCATATTTATTGCTTATGTTTACATTCGCACCGAAAATGTGATCTTTATCTGATTTCGGATCTCTTTTCAGATTATTAAAATGTCACAGAAACGGTTCCATTTGATGTGATTAATCTGATTTCTTTTCGACTGTCCACATCTGTGCAGGTTTTGACAATGAAATTTATGCCGAAAAGATACAAACTAATGGAGCAAAAACAAACATTAAAATTGTTATTTTAAAATGGATTATACTTTGTTTTCCAAATACAACAGTTCCTCCATAAATGCAGTGATGGAACATTTTGTTTTTGATGTTCAGATTTCTCTTGGGCTTTCAACACTGGTTACATTTACATGGCCAGTAAAACTCAGAAAACTAGAATAATCAGATAACTCAATAATTAGATCTGATTTTTTTTTTTCAACACAAGAGAAATCTGATCATCAAAAACACGTGGGGACATGTGTCAGTGAATCAATGGATTTTAAAGTAACTGTTGTATTTGGAAGACAAAGTGCAGTGCATTAAAAAACAAACAAACTTAACATTCTTTTTCATTTTATCGTTCACACATTGTTTTACCTTTTTTTTTTTTCAAATTTTTCTTGTATTTCTCAATTTTGATACTAAGGAATAGACTTGATACTCAAAACCACTTCCGATACCACAATGATAATAAAAAATAGACTAGAATAGACTGTCATTTTCAGCATTAAATACTAAATACTAAAGTACTTTCCTTTATATTACCATGTGGCCTTATCCATGAACGTGTACTAGTCTATGTGCTCTTATACTTCTGTTCTGATAAAACTATTCAGGAAAGGTTCATTTCTGTCCTGTGAATGTGGCTTTTTTGTATCGAATCAGTGGCTTTTTAGAGTAACTGTTGTATCTGGAAGACAAAGTACTAAAATAGACAAATTAGACTTTTTTTTTTTTGTCAAAATTTGCACAGGTGTGAACAATCCAGAAGAAATCACATTACTCACTCATCACATGGAACTGTTTACATGACATTTCAATAATCCGATTACTCCAGAAATCAGATAACGATCAGATTTTTGGTGTGGATGTAAACCTAGCAACTCACCAAAACGCTGATCTAATTATTGGGTTTTCTGAGTATTTCAGTTGTCCGTTTTTTCTTCTGGCTACGTAAACGTACCCACTGATCTCTTCTTAATTCTGCACGACAGCCTTGCCTTGTTCCTCTTGTGTTACCCTGCATGATGTCTTCTGAATGGGGATTGCTGACCTCTCACCTTCTCCTTCTCTCCCTCTCTCCTGCTTTTTCCGACCTCCAGGAGATGGCCAGTATCCAGGTAAGAGCCTTGTCTATAAACGTTTTTACTAACCATATTAAAACACCACATTTTGTTGTTTTCTTTGTGTTGGAATTTTATTTTAAATTCCGTTTCCCATAGAAATATAAAGATGTCAAAATCTTAGAGTAGGCTTCATTAAAGTGTCTGTATTTTTTGTGTAATAATGTAAGACGTGTATGCATTTCCCAAATACAGATATATTGTAAAAGCAGCTCTTAGGTTCAAATTGAGACTGCTGTGTACTGTCTGCACCTAACCTTTTGATAAACGGCTGGAATGGATGCTAAAAACTTTAAACTATGAAAGGGTGACTTATAGACTACAGCAGCGGCAAGACTTATTCTTCAAGATATGGAAACAATTCCTTGATTATATGGAAAACAACTAAGAACTATTACTAAACTAAAACACGTGGACATTGAGGGATATGAGGATGATTATATCCTGAGATATAAATTATTATTATTGTTTTATTATTTTTTCCGTTGTATTTATTTACGTACTTGCTTTTTATTCTTTATTTCCCTTTTTTCCCTATATCTATTTATTTTATTTACCTGTTACTCTATCAGTATAAATTTATTATTATTATTAATATTCTTTACTTATTTATTTTGTTTTATGTATTTATTATTATTATTATTATTATTATTATTAATTCATTTTTCTTTTCTCTGGAGACAATAAGGGAGGGTAATGGGAGGGCACTTTAAGGGCAGGTGAAATGGTCACAATACACTACTACTAATTGTATTTCTTTTTCGGTGATATTTGCTTTATGTGCACAAAAAAGTAATAAAAAAAAAAAAATTGTCAGTGAACCAGGAAGTAATGCACTGTTAGCATGCTAGATGTTGTTACCATTACCGTGAAGGCAAAACTCTGCTCCGGTGTCTGAAAGTTGTGAAAAGTGCTTATAAATTCATCGTGGTGAATAATTATTTCTCTGAATGCATAAGGTGAGTGAGAAATAACTTTGGACCGCTGCAAACCTTTAACCACAAAGTATATTTATTGTGATATTGCAGAAGGATTTGATATTTGAGGAGTGGTGGTTATTTTCTTATATTCTCAGAACTAATTTATTGTAGTTTTAGTTTGCAGTGGTCCAAAGTTATTCCTCAGTTACCTTACGCATTCAGAGCATCTTAATTATTCACAACGATGAGTTTATAAGCGCATTTCACTCTCAGATACCAGAGTGGAGTTTTTGCCTTCACAGTACAACTAGCATGCTAACAGTGCACTTGATAATTCTCTGAAAAAACAACAACAAAAAAAAACACTTTATAATTAGATGCAGACAGTACACAGCTTGACCCCAAGAGCTACAGTACGTACACAGTATCTGGACTGGGGCAAGCCACATTTTGCTAAAATATATGGAAGAAATCATGTACAGTACAAAATATTATAAACTAAACACTTAATACATGTAGTCGTAAACGCAGTAGTCGAATATTTTTCCGTTGTTTGTCATTATTATAAATCTTAGAATAGAACACAGAGCCTTGTCACACGGGCCGTCTGCAGCTGCCTGTTTGCTCGATAGTGTGGGTTTACTTTGCCTGTCAGTGCCCTCCAGTCAAACACTGGCCTCTTATCCGTGTGTGCACAGAGCCACACGTGCACGCTCCTGCCCACGTGCGTGCCCATGTCAACATCACATGCACGACTGTGTCCACGTGCGCACCCATGTCAACAGCGTGTGCACACTTTTTCTTCCGAGGTTAAACTTTGAGGCTAAATTTACTTTTTTGAGCTTTCTACAGTGTTCTGATGTTGTTCTTCATCGAAAACATGCCCGAAGTGGTTTTCAGAATCATTTGTGTATCAAATATGAAGTATATAGTGTTAGTGATACAACGTTTTCAACATGCTGATCTAAATATGTTATGTCTTAGCACTTAATACCCCGTAGAAATGTAATACCCCCTCTTTATTACTGATTAAATCAATTTTATACATAATTTCTGTCATTACCTTTCTTTTGGGGGGATCATGATTCCAATAATTCCACACAAATTTCAATTTCAAATAAAATCTATAAAAACAGATGCATACATAGCTGCACAGATAAAAAGATAGATAGATAGATAGATAGATAGATAGATAGATAGATAGATAGATAGCCTTTTGGCGCTCCAATATTTGTCAACATTATTTCAGAATATCTATGACCAAATCTCACACACTGAAGACTTTAAAAATAAATCTGTTCTTCACAGGACACAGAGAATAACCAGTCAGCACACAGAGCTAATATTGTTTTATGATGGGTCAATAATAATGTTTACGATGCCAAGATGAAGTGCGTAAAGGATTAATAAAATGTTTATGCGATCACAGCTATAAAACAATACTGAATATAATTACACTTTACAGTTGTTCTTAGTTCTTATATGGCCTATTGAGAAAAAACTAAACTTTTTCATGGAAGTCAGTTTTAGTATAATAAAGTTTTAGTATTTCTGTATTTCCCAGTATCATCTTTAACACAATGAAATTAACATACATTTTGCCAAACCAAGGCCAAAGCTTATGATTCCAGGAGGAAGACCATAAATGATTAATAAAGTGATTATAATGTGATCACAGCTATAAAAGAATACTGAATGTAATTAGATTTTACAGTTGTGCCCAGTCCATGCTGAGGGAAATAAAACATTATTATGATATAGGACTGCCAGCTGTGAAGGACAAGGCCTCTTCTGTAAAAAAAAAACCCAAAAAACAAAGTGTGTTCAGAAGCGAAAACATAACCTGACCATCCAGAACTACACGCTTTGCCAAAACTTAAAAAAGAGGCTTTGGAACCATTTCCTGTCTCCCCGATTCCAGAGGGCGTGATTGACAGGTGGATTAACCAATCAGAGAGACGCAGTTCTGGTAAAAACGAAGAGGACTTAAAAACAGCACAGACACCAAAACAAAACCTGCATGTTTTTTTTTTCCCTTAAAGATGCACTATGTAACTTTCTAGTACGCGTCAGTTATTATGAGATGTTATTGCTTTGGCTGGAATGTTCCTCACTATGGCATTAAATGTAACCATCTTGAATTTAATGACTTGCAGGGGTATTTCTTGCCTTAAAACACGTGCATTCTTTCTGTGAGTGGGATCCCTGTTTCACAGATTTGGCCTGTAATTTGGCCTAGTAGCGTCCATGGAAACAAGCAGGTGATGGACCCTCCACCAGAAAAAGTTGCATATTTGCTTTAAAGTGCACCAAGTTAGTCTCAAATTCAGCATATTGTCTGTTGCTTACCTCGTATTTTCTTCCTTGGAGCTAGTGACCCTCCTGACCCCTTGTTCTGGGCATTTCGGTGTGGAACATGCTAAAAGGACTTTTCAGAACTTTTCTCTCCGCTCTGGGCATAGCGTCAGACCACTTTAAGTTTTTCCGTGGGTGTAAAAAGTGCACATACAAACTCCACTCCAAAATGTGTTTCATTTTATTGGTAAATTTAAAACCAGGTTCAACAGAGAGATGCTCTGTTGAAACGTAGTGAGTAAAAATCCTTAAGCGCGTACACTAGTGCTGCAAGATTGTGATCAAATCAAAAATTGCAGTTCCAATGAACGCAATTAGCAAATCACAAAGACGGCAGTTTTTGAAGTATCATCATTTTCTTCTAAACTAAATATCCCATCTTATTCTGCATAAAACTCTTAACTCTGTAGTCTAGATCTGTACAAACGTGTTCTGAAATGTGATTCTTGAGTCATTCTTTCTGTCAGTTCTTCTGGGCGAGTTTAGAATGTGGACTTCGAACAGAATCCTGTTATTAAAACATAAATCACAGTTCTATTGACAATTGCAATGTTTGTCAGATAAATTGCAATGACATATTTTTCTCAAATCATCCAGCCGTAATGTAACATCTTCTGAAATGTGATTCTTGTATTATTTTTTTCAGCTCATAGTTCAGTCTTTTTGTCAGTTCTCCGGGACATGTTTCATGAGAGCTTTAAGCAGAATCCTGTTATTAAAGCTGGTGTGTGCTTGTTCTGTGTGCAGTGGTGAGCCAGAACCTGGTGACAGACAATGTGTCGGTGGTGGAGGGGGAGACGGCCATGATCAGCTGCAGAGTCAAGAACAACGATGACTCTGTGATCCAACTGCTCAACCCCAACAGACAGACCATCTACTTCAGGGACGTGCGGCGTGAGTATCCCAGTCCTGAGTCCTGTCACAGGCTCATGTCACAGAGAAGACCTGGGACAGTCCAGTAAGTCTGTTTAGTGAGAGAGTTTCCTTGGACCGCTGTTTGAGCAGCCAAGTCCTCAGGAACACACCCAGACCAACAAGGGACACCTGCAGTACAGAAGCACTTCAGCCTCACAGCGAGAAGGTCCTGGATTCTACTCCCAGGCAGTATGGTGTGGAGTGTTTGCATGTTCTCCTCACACCTGTGTAGGTTTGCTCTGGGTGTTCCTGTTTCCCCTAACACTGAAAATACGTACAAATGGCTTCCCTCTAGGGGCAGGACTCCACTGAAAATGAGATTCCAAATCTCACTGGGAATTTCCTGGTTAAATAAGGAAAGCATTAAAAACTCAAAACTCATGCCAGTCTGGAGGACTGTGGCTTCACTAGTTTGTTAAGTTCCTTTTCATATCTCTCTTATAAGAGAACAATGTTCCATAAATAAAACCGTTCTCAACCTGAACACAATAACAGACTTCTTGCTTCATAGCACTCAGGCACTCTTCCTCATCCAGCACAATAGGCAATCAGACAAGGTCTAGACATGGGTCTGTGGGCCCTGCACTGCAATACGATATATAATATAAAATAATAAAGTGAACATTGACTTTTGAATCTGTCCTTGTAATTGCTCTGGGGACGAGATGAGACACAGGCTAGGGTCCAGTAGAACGAGATGACTCTCTCGTTGTTCTCGATGTTGCTCCAGCTCCTCCACCCTCTCCCCCAGAGCTGTCTGTGTTATATGCTCATGGTGCTGGGTGACACAGGCAGAGGAGGAGCACTTCTCTCTTCTTCTTTCTCACTTTAAACTAAGTTATGGATGAAGACGCCTAAATCTCTCTTTGTGGATCTTTTTAAAACAATGTTTAGGTTAGGAAATTACTGCATATTCCGTGCTATTCATGGGTGAATTAGACATGCATATATTTAATTTTAGTTTTTCGCAGTCTTTTTGTACAAACTTTACCACTGATTATTTTTGTCAATATTGGTCCTATCACTTCACAGTAAAAAGTGGAACAGTTTAAAGTGTCTGAATATGTGAACTACACATCTCTATGTGGAGGAGTCTTTTAGCTACACCTGCTCAAAGATACACAACTTTCCAGAGTTGGAGCGCAGTGTCTAACTCTTTCATGCCTGTGCCAAATGTAAAGACCGGGATAAAATCGTTTTTCCCGTGTGCGAACAGTCTTGAGGCAATTTGATCTCGTCCCATCTCTACTAACTGCACCTTCTCCTGAGCAGCTCTGAAGGACGCTCGGTTCCAGCTGGTGAACTTCTCGGAGAATGAGCTGCGGGTTTCTCTGTCCAACGTGTCTCTGTCAGACGAGGGACGCTACGTGTGCCAGCTGTACACAGACCCACCACAGGAAGCCTATGCCGACCTTACAGTACTGGGTATGTGCAGGGCATGCACTCTCCTACACAATAACACCAGACACAACAAGTGCTGCTATTATTTATTCCAGTCAGTGCGGATGTATATGGCATAGCACATTTGCATCAGTTTTTGTCTTAGGTTATTTTTGGTTCCTGGGGAAAAAATACAAATTTCAGTCTCTGCACTGGTATCGGCTGATATAGGGGATGTGATCTAAGATCAGCTGTCATTGACTTTGAGTTGACAGTTCCCTCTTATAACATATATATTTCCTGTCTTTTTGTGTGTGGGTGTCAGTACCTCCCAGTAACCCAATCATCGAGACCCGGGACGAGGTGCTGAACGAAGGCAACGAGACAGAGCTGACGTGCTCCGCCCTGAGCAGCAAACCTGCTGCCTCCATCAGGTGGAAGAAGGGCAACAAGGAGCTGCCAGGTCCGAGCGCACACACACAGGCTGACACATTGGGGGCGCTCACATCTGTCACACACAGTGGCCACACTGGCCTTGTTCACATGCCAAAATCTGATTATTATCTGACATTTAACATTATTTAAATGACATGTAAACCACAAAATCAGATGTGAGTTTAATGAATTTAATTACACAGGTTAACAGCACACAAATGAGAGACATATCTAATTTGGAGCAAAGTCTGACTGAAGTCCAGCCGCACAGACGAGCAGGAGAATGGCAGTTTCATTGGGCGAGGCTTCGACAGGTTCAAACAGGTGCAGACAGGGGATTGGAGCAGTGGCTGATACTCCAACCACAGCAGCAGGCGTCAGGAGTCCTCAGAATGAATGAACACATATGGAGTGTGTGAAATAACTCAAGAAAAACTATCTTCTAGCACATTAGGAGTGCGAGGTGCTTATATTACCACATTTTATTTTATTGATTACCCTTTGCTATTTTACCCTGCAGAGGAAAAAGAAATGATGAAATGAACAGAGCAGAGGAAAGACCTTGGTTGACTCAATATATTAGCCTGAAATAGTGAATATCGGTTCCAGTCTCTGTTTGGAAGACTTATTTTGACATATAGAATGGCGAAGTGTGCTGCAGGTAGTTATCAGCGTCTCTTAAATAACTGTTAAAGGTGAAGGTCGTCATATGGGCCAATGTAAATCCAGCCTGTGTGCACTTCCTGTATAACCACATTATCCCTCTATTAACTTCACTTGTTCACTGCATTATTATAGATATATGAACAAAATCTCAGAAAATTGCTGAGAATGCTTTTTTTTTCACATTAACACAAAATTGTCTCGATCTGTTTTCCAATATTTTATCCCAAATTGTACCAAACTCCACATTGATGCCAGCAGAAGATGCAAGAACTGTTCAGAACTTTTATCACCTCATGTCTGAACCAGATATAAGAAACTGAATTTCAATTTAAAAAAGGTGCTGTACGTGATTTTTACTGCCTTAAAAATGTGAAAAACATAACTAGTTCTTTTTAAATGGTTTGCAGTGGTCCAAATTCCTAGCAATCTGAAAAGTGCAATTTTTTCTTGCTAGAGCACTTGCCCTTCAAAATGTCTGTGCATGTCCCTGATTAGCTGTCAGGGATGAAATATACAGTGGAGGAAATAAGTATTTGATCCCTTGCTGATTTTGTAGATTTGCTCACTGAGAAAGAAATGAACAGTCTATAATTTTAATGGTAGTTTTATTTTAACAATGACAGAATATGAAAAAGAAAATCCAGAAAATAACTTTAAGGAAAATATATTAACTGATTTGCTTTTAATTGAGTGAAAGTATTTGAACCCTCTAGCCAAAATAGACTTAAAACTCTTGTTTGCAGCACAGAGGTCAAACGTTTCTTGTAGTTGATGACCAGGTTTGTGCACATATCAGGAGGAATTTTGGTCACTCCATGACCTTAATGTGCTTCTTCTTGAGCCACTCCTTCGTTGTCTTGGCCGTATGTTTTGGGTCATTGTCGTGTTGGAAGACCCATGCATGACCCATTTTCAGTATCCTGGCGGAGGGAAGCAGGTTGTCACTCAGGATTTTAACGGTACATGGCTCCGTCCATCCTCCCGATGACGTGGTGAAGTTGTCCTGTGCCCTTGACAGAAAAACACCCCCAAAGCAGAATGTTTCCACCTCCATGCTTGATGCTGGGGGTGGTGTTCTTGGTCATAGGCAGCATTTCTCTTCCTCCAAACACGGCAAGTTGAGTGTAGAATCCCTCAGTCGTCCAGGTAGAATCCATGGCAAAAGGAGAAATTTAATTTGTCAACTGGACAGAGTTTATTTGGTCGAATACGTTTCTCAGCTCATCCAAACTGCTTCTTCAGTTCTGGTCAGATGCTGGTGGACACTGCTTTATATCTGCCTGAAGGGAGGAGCTTAATTACAATGAAATTACTCTGAGACAACACATATTTATTTACAGTTTCTGTTAGTTAGGTGGGCCTATGAATAGACTATTGAATTTCTCCTTTTGCCATGGCAAGTTGAGTTAATGACAAAGAGTTCAATTTTGTTCTCATCTGCCCGCAGCACCTTCTCCCAATCAATCTCTAAATCATTCAGGTGTTGACTGGCAAACTTCAGCCGGGCCTGCACATGTGCCTTCTTAAACAGGGGGACCTTGCGAGCACTGCAGGATTTTAATCCAGGTGGTTTTCTTAGCGACTGTGGTCCCAGTTGCCTTGAGATCATTGGCTAGCTCATGTGTAGTTCTAGATCGATTTCTCACTGTTCTCATGATCATTGAAATCCCACAAGGTGAGATCTTGTGTGGAGCCCCAGACCGAGGTTGATTGATGGTCATTTTGTATTTCTTAAATTTCTTAAATTTGAGAACAAATGCACGGTTGTCTCCTTAACATCCAGCTTGTTGCTTATGGTTTTGTAGCCCATTCCAGCCTTGTGCAGGTCTACAATCTTGTCCCTGACGTCCTTTGACAGCTCTTTGGTCTTTCTCATGTTGGACAGTTTTGAGTCCGATTGACTGATTCTTGTGTCTTTTATACAGGTGACTAGTTAAAACATGTGTCTTTAATTCAGGTGATGAGTTGATTCGGAGAGCCTAACTGGTCTGTGGGAGTCAGAACTCTTAATGGTTGGTAGGGGATCAAATACTTATTTTGCATAATGAAATGCAAATCAATTAATATATTTTTTATAATGTGATTTTCTGGATTTTCTTTTTGATATTCTATCTCTCAATAACCTACCATTAAAATTATAAAATGTTAATTTCTTTATCAGTGGGAAACCTACAAAATCCAAATCCAAACAGAAAGTGACCATAGGCGCTTTTCACTTCTACTGAAAAAAACATTGCCCCTCTCTCTGTAACTGCCACTGTCAGGCTCATCATTTTGGTCTTAAAAGTTTTGTATTTACCTGCTCTATATGATCCCGCTGTTTTTATGTTCCTATTTTGCCCCAAAAGTCAAGATAAGAACATTAATAACAGACCAATCTGGTGCTTTTCCCAGAGGTTCCTGCTAGCATTAGCAACAGGTTTGATAGACAGCATTTCTAAGCACCTGCTCCCCGTCAAACCAGCAGTGAGAGCAGGAGAGGGCGTGTACCGTCATTAACCCTGATCATGATTAGCTCTTTGGTTTCGGATTTCCAAATATGGTCACTGGTTGCAGATTAGTCGTTATAACTGCTAGCTTCGTTTGGCTTCATTTGGTTGCAGCCAAACGCTATGGGTGATGTCAAATTCCCTTAGTCCACTTCTATTATACAGTCTACCCTAATCACCAACCAATAATTTGTTAACTGTATTTGCAATAACTCCACAAAATTAGTAATTGAATCTAATTTTTACAGCAGTTTTCATTGTATTTCGCAAGGTCATAGTTCAAAGTCAGAAGGTTTTTTTTGTTGTTTTTTTTTTAACACTTTGAAAGAGTGTAATCTTCCAGCAGCCTTCAATCGGCTCTCATTTTCTAAAAGTTGGTGAAGTTGTTGAAAGATTCTTTTAACAGTTTCCCTCTGTGGATTCAAGGCCCTTAAAATGAATCTCTTTCTTTTAATTCATTGAGGCTGAACTGAAAAACCCTCAGCTTTTTTGAGCTTTTGAAAACCTTCAGCGCTTCAAGAAATTCAATATTTTAACTTTCCCATTTTAACTGGCTGTTAATGAGTAGTAGACTGTTTATTTAAGGGGATGTTACACTTGTATAGAGTATTATTTACTAACACATAACATATTGAGATTGTTACCTTTTATAGCTTTAAAAATGCCAAAAACAACCCCCCATACTCCCCCATCAGACCTATCACAACTATCCCCCCCTTCAGAGCTTTCCACAAATGAAACTACTGTACATTGCATCAGGTTTGTGAATTCGCAGTGCATTTTATTGTATTATGCACTTGTATACTTGAAAAATAGCTGTGTGGGGGTATGGGTGTTGTAAGCTTGTGGGCAGAGCCTTGTACAACAGGCATGAGCTCATACTGCTAATCGTAAAGAGGGTTTGAATAGAGCCCCGGAGAGATCGCTTAATTATTCAAACATGGCTGACATACAGTATAAAACCACTTCAGGCATGTTTTTGATGAGACAAGGTAGACTTTGACAAACGTTATTGATCCATAAGTGAAATTATTTGGTCACAGTAGCTCACTCATCACATTACAATAATAAAGAGCAAAAATGGTAATAATAAATTCAAAATAAGAAGCAAAAATAGCAAGAGACTGGTGTCAAATAAGGCATAATTATATAAATGTGTATGGACAAGTAAAGCTCCAAAAAGGTTTTAGTGATAATATACAAAAGCTGTTCTTATGTGTTATACTTGTGTAGTGATACTGTATATTTGTTATCATTATTGTCATTTCTTTTTTCATATTTTGTTGTGTCTTTTTTCTCCATCAGGCAAACCCAAAGTGGAGCTGACATATGACCGCATGTACACGGTGACGAGCCGACTCACGTTCACCGTCAGTAAAGAGGACGATGGCGTGCCCGTGGTCTGCATCGTGGACCATCCAGCGGTCAAAGACTTCCAAGCGCAGAGACATCTAGAAGTACAATGTAAGTCATGGTTTCACTCAGGTGCCTCGCAGGATTTAACAAAACGGTTGATTTAAACAACAAAAGGTTAGTCGGTGAAACAGTCAATGGTCAATAACAGAATAGATCAACATTCACAGGAAACAAGCAAATGGATAACTGTCCCAGAAGATGCCAGAAAAATGAATTAATAAAAAATGGATGGATGAATGAATGAAAATACATAAATACATACACTGATACATAAACATAAAATAAGTGTGAAAAAGAAAAATAGGACTAAAACAGGGCTGAGTTGGGGCTAAACCAGGACTAAATCAGCACTGAGCCATGAATGGCCCAGGACTAAAACAGGACTAAACTGGGACTGATCCAGGACTGAGCTAGGACTAAAACAGGACAAGCAGTAGCTGTGTCCAGGACTGACACAACTCCATTTGAAGATAAAGTTCAAGTCACAACTCATGCTAGCTAAGAATCCAGAATACACTCTTCTTCAAACATTTACAAAGATGTGAGTTTGGTCATCAGTGAATCACCTGAGTTCAGATGGGCTTGATTGACAGGTGTATTACCCAATCAGGGACACACACGGCCCTACCGTATCAAAACAAATATGGCTGCTTACGAGAAAAAAAGAAAGGAAAAAGAGAGAAATGCATTGTTGCTATTAACCCACGCAGTTGCTTTTGTTGCTTGTTCTCCTTTAAGATCAGCGGCTGCCAGGAGATGGATGGTTCCTTCCTGAGTGCTTTTATGAGGCAGGGGGTGCAATAAAACAAATAACTGAGTTAACATAATGATAAGCGCCCTGTGTTCAGCTCAGCTCTTCCACTGCAGAGAGGCTCCATGCAGTGATGTGCAGAGGCCTGAGCACTTCCAGGAGATCATTACGCCTCACACAAGTCAGAGCAGAGAAAGTACAATGGGGCAACAAACCTAGTGATGGAAAGTAATGAAGACATGTTATGCTTTTTTTTTGGATATTTAGTATTAAAATCTTAACATTCATTTTGTTGATTGTAAACTGTGATATTGTTCTGAAACAGATTCACAATAGAAACAGGGCCACTGACTGGTAAAAAAATGTTAAAACTTATTTGTCCCGCCTCTCAAGCAGCAGATTTTTGTTTATATTGTTGATAAAGAGCTTTGTGGCATTTTTGAGTCCTACATGTAGCAAAGTAGGTGGGGACAGGGGCTAGGTTGAAACAGATATTTTGGATTTGGTCTGTGCGTATCCATACAAGGAAAAAAGGAAAGTAAAACAAAATATCCCATGGGACTGAAAAACATAATGGATCTCTACAGAATCAGTGAGCAAAGCACTAAAATCTGAGTTGAGAGAAATGTCATCTTATTCAAACTGATGGGCTGAAATGACCAATGTGTCACTGAAATAAACAAATCTGATTGGACAGACGTGTTTGGACCTGGCTGAAGGCACATCAGAGGGCGTGGGACTGATATCCCTCTGTATAAAAGTACAGAGAACTACAGTATCAGTCTGGACTTGCCCAGCAACAGAATTGATAGGAAAAAGTTTGGTGGTATCCATGCAGCAGCTGTTTGTTCGCTGTCATTCCTATTCTGTACTAGGCAAGAGCGTATTCAATTTTCATGCCAAGATGATTGAGTAAAATATTAGAATTCTGGCATGTATAAAGGAACATCTCTCACACCAAGATACAAGTACACTTTGATAACCACCAGCCCATGTCAATGGCATGGGAACAATAGTATGTTTCTGGTTCAGAAGAATGCCATGGCTGTCAATGCGCCCGGCAGTCAAAACCTGTCAACAGAGCGCTTCATTTCTCTGTCCAACATATTCTGCTTTTCAAAACAACTCCTTTAGGCCCCTTCTATCTGCTCAAATCTGCCCTTTCTATCTGCTCACTTCCAAACAAAGAGTGAGATTTTGACACATCTCCCAGAGCAGCTCGTTGCTTTTGGTTGGTGTTCCACAGGGGTCACTACTTGTCCCGTCTTTGTTTGTTCCTATTTGTATCATGTCTGTTGTCTACTGTATGTAGTGATAAACAAAGTAAAGCAAAGCATAGATCATTTAAAAGCCTTGTACCTGATACTTACTTCTTAAAAAGATGAAAAACGGTTTGCAGTGGTCCAAAGTTTTTTCCTCACTTCCTGACTTACCTTATGCATTCAGAGCATCCTAATTATTCACTGTAATGAGTTTAAAAGTACTTTCTATAACTTTCAGAGCACAGGTAAAGCTAACAACAACTAGCACACACTCCCTGATACTCAAACAATAAAAAGCTTTATAATTAGGTGCACATATACTTATTTTGACCTCAAGATCTGCTTATACTATACTGCACTGGGGTAAGGCACATTTTGCTCAAATATATGGGGAAAAGAATGGGTACGTGGGTTTTAAAAAGATATATTTCTAAGATATTTTCAGCTAAAATATGTTTGTACTTTTTCTGCAGACAAGCCCGAAGTGAAGATTGTGGTGGAGTTTCCTCAGGGTCTGACAAGAGAAGGAGAGAACCTAGAGCTCACATGTCAAGCTAAAGGCAAACCAGAGTAAGTGAAGCATGTTATATTCTAAGTCATATTATAAATCAGATATAGTGAAAACTACGTTGCAATGTGGTAACTTAGTTTTGTGGCTCACTTCCATCAGGCAGCTGATGTAAATAACAACTACTTGTCATAGTTTTAGCCATATTTCCTTCAAACACTTCCTCATGTTCTTGTCCAGGCCTCAGAGAGTAAAGTGGGTCAAAGTGGATGATGACGTTCCCTCCCACGCGGTCATCACCGGAGGAGATCTGTACATCGAGAACCTGAACAAGTCGTACAATGGGACGTATCGCTGTGTGGCCGCCAACGCAGTGGGAGAGTCCTATGATGACTACATCCTCTACGTATACGGTACATTTACACAGGTTACATTTATTCAAGCCTAACACTTTGTACAATTCGATTTAGATTTAGACAACCTTTATTGATCTGTGAGGAAAATTGTTTGGACATAGTAGCTCACACGTCACTCAATCAATATATTACAATAAGAAAGAGTAAAAATATAAAAGATGTTTGAAAAGTAGCAAACATAGCAAGAGATACTATAATAAGGCATAATTATATAAATGTATATGTACAAGTAAAAGAAAATATATATAGTAATGCAAATATATTTCAGCTATATACAAAAGATCGTAAAGAGAAATGGTACAAAGATGAAATAATGATTGACAGGACATAGGATTATCTGTTACATAAGGATGAGTTGCTGTACAGTTGTATGTTCTGAATGTCGTCTTGTATCTCTCACTGAGCAGAGCTGTAGGAGCCTGTTGGAGAATAAGCTCCTCTGTCTCTATAAATAAATAGGTTATTTTCACATTCTAGAAAGTGACAGGGATGTCAACTTTATTTAAAACATTAAGCTATCTGAAAGCGCTGTGCAAACGTGAAAAACAGAACTAGTTCCTTTTTAAACGGTTTGCAGCACTCAGAAATTATTCCTCACTTACCTTATGCATTCTGAGCATAATTATTCACCACTGTGAGTTTATAAGCACTTTTAACAACTGTCAGAGATCAATGCGGAGTTTTGCCATGACGGTAAAGGTAGTGTTATAACATAATCATTTTCTTCTCTCAATAATTGTTACGCTAACATTTTGTCTAGGTGACTTAGGTCCATTACTAGACTATATTTATTCGACCACATGACAAAATCAGCCGACTAACTGTACTAATTTTAGGTCAAATAACAATTACTACTCCAAGCTAATCATTTATGTCTTGTTGTTCTTATACAAATCATACTAACGTCCATCAAGGCCTGGCTGTGTTGTTTTAAGGTTTCTGAAATGAAATATCTCAGGTGTACAACAGAATATATGCTCCATCATCCCAGTTTATGGTCTGTGGTACATTTTCAGATTTTAATGGCTTCTCTTACCCAGCAGTGATTCTTGCACAGTTGATCCTTATTGTTCCATCAAAAACCTAGAGGACCAAAGTAGAGAATGACCAATTTGTTTTTCGTCACGGCCATTGCCGATATGGATTGATGAGAATCCAGAGAAACCGATGGCTTATGAGCTCTGCTGGGAGTTTTGGACTGATGTATGGGGCAGATTTTGGTAATTTTGCCCAAATTATCTCCAAATTATCAATTTGAATTTAGTACAAACTGATGCATGACCTTGTTTTACTACAAAATGGATAAGAGAGCAGTATAGCCACATGTTTGCATCTTCAAATAAAGATTTATGCATATTTAGGTAGCTGATTGGGTCAAACGAAATATAAAGCCAATACGCAAACTGATATATCCAGACCAAAGTTTTTCTTCACTTCACATCCGGCTGTTATACTGCACATACAGTATATACATGGGCAGATAATTTTCTAAGAGTGGAGCTGTAATTTTAACCTAACCCACATTTAATATTAATATGTGTATTAATTCTCAGTAACCCATTACCCTCTCCTTTGCATGAATGCTTGCTCACACCTCATCATCACTTCATTTTTTATTTAGTCTTTTTTCTTCCTGTTGCTCTTTTGTTGTCATTCATAGCACTAACATTTTCTATAGTTTAATGTGCTCACCTGTCTATGGCTTCTTCAACTTTTCTCTCAGCCAGCAATGATTTCTGCAGTGTATTTAGCTTTTAAAATCCATAGCCAGGCCCAGGAATAATGAATCATACAGTCATATAATGCTGTTCTATTTCCATTTTGATTCATTAGTTTGTTCAAAAGAGCACACAGAGCAATACCCAATACCAATATCAACAAACTGGTATCAATATCTACCGATACTGATACTGGAACTGACATATATCTCCCATCCATATTACATTGTGCGCCAGAATTACCCAGTTGTGTGTGAATGAAGTAAAATACACTTTGAGGTTACACTACTACTGGTGCTGTTTAAACATACAGTACATGACCGCTCAAAAGTTTAAACACACTCTTTCATTCAATTATTTGTTTCTTACCACTTTTTGTATTTTAGATACATACAGAAGAGGTCAGATATATGCAATTATATATGGAATTATTTAGTAAAGTTAAATAAATCTACTAAATATTAGGTAGGTAATTTGAGGATTTGGTTATAAAATACTACTTTATTTGCTATATAATTCCATACATCTTACTTCATATATTTGATGTAGTTTGTCGTATCTAAAATTTAGAAAGTAGTAAACGTTGAAAAAAACACTGAATGAGAGCGTGCGTCCAAACTTTTGACTTGTAATGTCGTGTATGTTTTGGATGGGGGAGCCGCAGTGACCCAGCAGCCGTGAGCGAGTCCTGTTCCCATGTTTTTGTTGTACTCATTGGTTTCTCCCTGTGTGTTGTGTCATGTGTCTCATCAGATGCTCCCACCACCACCCCCATCCCCACCACCACCACCACCTCCACCACCGCCATGCCCACCACCTCCCCGCCCCTCCCGGAGAACCATTCAGGTACAGTAAGTGCACACGCAGCCTTTCATTCTGATCTGCTCACGCGGCTCCACTACCTGATCATCGCTGAAAGAAGTGTTGATCTGGAGTTGTTTTATTTTTCATTTTATTTAACCTTCATTTAACCAGGAATAAATTCAACTGAGATTAAAATCTTCTTTTTCAAGGGACTCCTGGCCAAGAGACAACAAAATAATTGTGTGTCAGAGTGTTAGATGGGGTATTACACTCCTATGTTAATATAGAACATTTAGGTCACAATGATATTCACTCAAAACAGCAACAGCGTATTAAAATGTATAATTAGTTTCAGTTTAGTTTTTGATGCTCTGAGTCCCTGTGCTAAGTCACCCCCCCTTCAGAGCGCTCTCACAATACAATCAGTGTATAGTTTGCTAATGAAACTACTACATCGCATCAGGTTTGTCAAGTTGTAGTGTATTGTTTTGTATCCTGCGCTTTTATATTTATGAAAAAGGAGCTGTATCTGATAGTTTTTCAGGTAATAAAAGTGTAGCACACTTTTTGCCACCATTTTGCCATTGATGACATTTGGAACACCCTCACATCTGTCTTTTCCCATCTACTACCAAATTGTTCTAAAATAAATAAATAAATAAATAAATAGGACACACTCATTCACCTTTTCTGGTAAAGGGATCCATAAAAAAAGGAAAGGCGTTTCATTTCAAAATGTTAAACTTTCTGGAGGTCACCTGTATGATTCCATGAAAACGGAAAAATAAAATCAGACTTTAGAATATTCTCTATGGAGATAAACATTATGCCATGCTGTGAAGTCAGGTTTGTGGACATGCAAGCCCACTCAGAGGTTTTTCAGTTGTTCAGTGGAATAAACAACAAAAAGGAAAAAAAAACAACATGCTTTTATTTTAGTCTATTTTTGGCTAAAATATTACTTACTGTGGCTTTAAGGTATTTCAAAATAAAGTTATACCGAAACACGTATATTTAATAATTGTAAATACTTTCTGTAGCTGCACAGTCTTTTGAATTCTTGTTCCTCTTTGGATTGCAGCGCCCCCTATGTGTGGTGCAGTGTGGTGCCTTGTGTCCATGTTTTGGCCTGTCCTGTCCTGTGCTGTGCGATGCTGTTCTGATGGCTTGCTTATAGATGTGGTCTGTTTCTCCCTGTACCTCTTCTTGATTTGCATGTTCTCCTCGTGTTGCACCTCCTCCTCCTCCCTGTGTCCACCTCAGATACTACGCCCAGCACCGAACCTGCAGCTCATGGTGGGTAATGTCGACTTTTGCTTTGCTGTTTTGATGATTTTTGTTTGTGTGTGTTTGTCCTTGAGTCACTGGTTCATCTCCATCAGATTAAACTTTTACAGTCTTTAAAATGTGAAAAACAAAACAACATGTGCAGTGGTCCAAAATTATTCCACACTTACCTTATACATGCCGAACAACTTAATTATTCACCACAATGAGTTTAGAAGCGCTTTTCACAACTTTGAGAGACCAGACTGGAGTTTTTCAGTCATGGTTATGCTAACAACTAGCATAACCAACTAACTAACACGCACGTCCTGATTATTGGACAATACAACAATTTGTGCACACTGAGCACAGCAGATTTATTTTGACCTCAAGACCCACTTCTACAATCAGGGACAGACTGGGACCAAAAAACAGCCCTGGACTTTTCCCCCACACATAGGCCGACCATGGGGGGAAGGGGGATTTTGATCATTTTAATAATTAATAATTAATTAAATAATTGAAGAAAACACACAAAGATTAACTATATCTGATTGTTTATTAACAAAAACACTTAAATCACATTTCAAAGTGACTTAGGAAGGAAAAGGTTAAAGACGTTTTTGTCTTTAACCTTTTCTTTTCCTTTCCATCCACCTTTCTCCTTACGTTTTCTGTTTGACACCTTTGACGTGTTGAAACCAACAAGTAACCCACTCTTCTTTGACACCTTTTAGGCCTTTGCAATTTATGCTTGACAAATGGGCAAATTATTGTATTAGCGCCCTCTGCTGTTAGTACGGTTGATGGCCAGTAGACCGGACGGCCGTTCTGGACTTTTCCAGAATGCAATGATTGCCAGTCAAGATTGTCAAAACATAAATAATTATCATAAAATGAAAAAGAGATAGAGACATTAAATGAGAGAGAAGAGTGCAGAATGAAATCCTTTCGGTCATACACAGCTAAACAGAACAGTTTTGAGCCTGGATTTAAACAGTCAGAGCAGAGGCCTGTCTCACATGTTCAGGAAGACTGTTCCAGGTTTTAGCTGCATGAATCTGAAACTCTAACTCCCTATGTTTAGTCCTGACTCTGGGCACCAGCAGGAGGCCAGTCCCTGAGGTCCTTAGAGTGCAGATGGTTCATGTGGCACTAACATGTCACAGATGTACTTTGGGTCTGGGCCATGGAGAGACTTGGACACAATAGAGCCGCTTTAAAGTCTCTGAGCCACAGGGGGCAGTGCAGAGACCTGAGACTAGGACACGTGCTCGTACTTTTGGTTTGAGTCAGGACCTGAGCTGCAGCGTTCTGGATGTACTGCAGCTCTCATAGCTCGTTTGGAGAGGCCAGTGAGAGGCCATTACAGGAGTCTAACCTACTGGAGACAAATGCATGGCTAAGTCTCTCCAAGTCTGCTTTAGACAGTTTACCTTTGATTTTTGCTATGTTTTTTAGGTGGTAAAAGGCTGCAGATGTTATTGATTTGATGTGGCTGTAAATTAAGAACGTTTTACTTTATTTGAGTAGATATAACTTGACAAATAAAATTATCTGCCAGTGGAATAGGTGTGTTTTTCTTAATTCAAGCAACATTAGATTTTATTATTATTATTATTATTATTTTAAGTGCAGATAGTTGTGTCTTTCCTATTTTAAGTGTGGCAAGATGTATTTTCATATTTTAAGTACAAAAAGTCTTGTTCCATTGGTAGATAATTTTACTTGTCAAGTCATGTTAACATTTTCTTGGAGTCATCTTAACTTGGCTAGATGTTAGTTTGTGCAGTACACAATCAGATGATGAGGAGATGCAGCAGTGACTTGGTGTCTCATGTTTCTGCATTTCTGTTGTTATCCCATCTTCACAGCATGCTGCATGACACTCAAGATGCCCTCACAACTCCAACTCCTCCTAACAGGAACAGTGATATTTACAAGCATTTACAACCATGCTGACACCCGCCATCACCCATTACACAGAAGGATACGTACGAAGTAGTGAAGTAGTGAAGGATACACACTTGTATCGCCTGAGAGCCAGAAAACACCGTTCTCCAATACTTCGCAAAGATGTGAGTTTGGTCACCGGTGAATCTCCCAGAGTTCAGATGGCTGTGATTGACAGGTGGATTGATCAATCAGGGACACACATGGTTCATCCAGATCAGAACAAATATGGCTGCTTACGATTAAAAAAGAAAGGGAAAAAAATAGGCCAATGCACTCTTTCATGTCACATGTGTCACTGAAATAAACAAATGCACTGATATCCCTTCGTATAAAAAGTACTACTAATACTACTGATTATTCTACTACTTACCATTGTTGCTATAATGCTGTCATACAAACAGAAATTAATAAGCATCTATTTGCATTTTGGGTAATTTTGAGATATTGAGGTTTAAAGTTCTTCTTTTTTTGTTAGTGTTTGCTCATATAAACCAAAAAAGATTTACCAAACACTACAACCGTGCTTTATTAAGGCTAGTTAAGGTGTAGTGATTATAAAACGGCACCAGTGGGTTGCTCTATGTTTTAAGCCAACATAAATACAGATCCATTATATCGACTATAAATATAACTTCCTCTCAGCTTGAAGGTCTAATAATGATTGCCTGTGGTATAATTAGATGGAGCCTCATTTCCTCATTGAGTCTGTACAGTGACTGTCAGCTCCAGCTCCTGTCTCCTCTGGGATAATCGTGCACATATGTAATCATAGTGAGAAGAATGGGCTCTTTACAGCAGCAGCACTGGGCCAGGTGACTCCCAGAGCTGACAGGCTCTGGTGTCTTTAAACAGCAGACACACTGAGCTGTCATTAAACAGAGTAGACATGGTGAGCTGAAGGGAACATGGCAGCTGGAATTGGCTCACAGCTAGTCTATAATAACTCTATATATGGGCTGTTTTATTAGTAATGGATGGACCCCACAGGTGACAGAGAAAGACAATTTTCTCTAACATTGATCAGTCTATTGTAGTAAATACTTAGTAGGCCTATCATGATAACAAATTTTGAAGTGCTTGATAAACTTAAATCTTATTTTTAAGTTTTAAGTTTATCAAGTTTATCAAGTTTTCATATATTGAACAATAAACCTGGGCTCAGACCGCACAGGCTGGTCCATTGGCCGTGAGTATTCTGTATAATGCAAAGGAACCCAGAGGAGCTCAGACCTCACACTGTGCAGTTCGGTGGTGCTTTGATGCCCCCGATTCTTTCCACTGAGAATCTTTTCTGTTTGGATGAGGGCGCCGACTGCAGTGTTTTTCTTTAATAAACATAAGTAATAATTATCACATGAATATACTTTATGAGTGTCTCAGCTTCATCAGCCCTTTGTATTTTGGATAGCTTCAGCAGTACACAATTCCAGTTTATTTGTTGAACCAGATAACCTTCAAGAACTCAGCCAGACCTCCAGCACACGCCTCCGCTCTTTGTCTTTCACAACAGCTCAGGTTAGGAGAGAACTGAGCCGGATAAGGAGTAGAAAAGCTGCTGGACCAGATGGGATCAGCCCCAGGCTCCTTAAGTCCTGCGCAGATGAGCTGTGTGGAGTTATGGAGCATGTCTTCAACCTGAGCCTGAAGCTGAAGGTGGTGCCACAACTCTGGAAGACCTCCTGTGTGGTACCTGTGCCCAAGACACCGCACGCCAAGGACCTCAACAGCTTCAGGCCAGTGGCTCTCACGTCTCATCTGATGAAGACTCTGGAGAGGCTCGTCCTGGGTCACCTCCGCTCCACGGTGAGCTCAGCGATGGACCCGCTGCAGTTCACGTATCGGCCCGGCATCGGAGTAGAGGACGCCATCATCTCTCTGATGCACCACTCGCTGTCCCACCTGGAGAGGCCCGGCAGCACTGTGAGAATCTTGTTCTTCGACTTCTCCAGTGCTTTCAACACCATCCAGCCGCTGCTCCTGAGGGACAAGCTGGAGTGGGCAGGAGTGGACTGTGACCTGGCTGAGTGGATCCTGGACTATCTCACAAACCGGCCCCAGTTTGTGAGAGCCCAGGACTGTGCGTCTGACCTCATGACCTGCAGTGTGGGGGTGCCCCAGGGCACGGTCCTCACGCCCTTCCTCTTCACCCTCTACACTGCAGACTTCAGACATAACATGTGTCCTGCAGAAGTTCTCCGATGACTCCGCCATCATCGGTCTCATCACAGACGATGACGACACGGAGTACAGAGGACTAACGCAAGACTTTGTGGACTGGTGTCACCGGAACCATCTTCTCATCAACGCGGGGAAGACCAAGGAGATGGTGGTGGACTTCCGCAGACGCCACTCTACTGCCCCCCCACAAGTGACCATCCAGGGAAGAGACATTGAGAGAGTGGACTCTTACAAGTACCTGGGTGTGCATCTGAACAATAAACTGGACTGGACTCATAACACAGATGCACTGTACAGGAAGGGCCAGAGTCGGCTCTATCTCCTGAGGAGACTGCGGTCCTTTGGAGTGAGAGGGCCACTCCTGAGGACCTTCTATGACTCTGTGGTGGCATCAGCCATCCTGTACGGTGTGGTCTGCTGGAGCAGCAGCGTCACAGAGAGGGAGAAGAAGAAACTGGACAAGATCATCAAGAAGTCCAGCTCAGTCCTGGGCTGTCCTCTGGACTTGGTGCAGCAAGTGGGGGACAAGAGGGTCCTGGCTAAACTCATGTCTATGCTGGACCATGAGTGTCGCCCCCTGCAGGACGCCCTGTCTGCTCTGGAGAGCAGCTTCAGTGACAGACTGATTCACCCTCGCTGTGTTAAGGAGAGATTTTGCAGGTCTTTCCTTCCAGCTGCTGTCAGACTGTACAATGATCAATGCTAGTCAGGTGTCATCTCCATAGCAACCATGTGTCATCTCCATAGTAATAATAACAATGTGCAATATTATTTAAAGTCACTTTACCTGCTACTTATTTATTTAACTATCACTGCACTGTACACAATCATCTGAGTCACTTTATTGTAGTAATATTATATATTACTATACTGGAGTCACTTTAACTGCTGTTTGTTCACTGCTCAGAATCAAAGACACTTATTGTGCAACGTTCCTGTGCCTTTAGCTTTACAGTGTTGTGTTTTTTAGTTGATTGTAAATACTTACTATTATTTATCTTGATTTTGATGCATGCTCTTATTTTGAAACTTGCGTTGTGACACTGCAATTTCCTCATTGTGGGACAAATAAAGGATTATCTTATCTTAACTTAGCTTAACCTTCAATCACAATGCGCTACATCTTGCATTCATCTTTCCTCCCTACACAGTGCCTGTGTGTACAAATATTCTGGAATTTTGAGTTTGTCAACAACTCAAGGACCTCTTAGCCTCAAAGAATTCAGTGATTATTCAGAAAGAGTCACTGCACCACAACAGCTGCCACTTAAGTTCTGAAGGATGTGACTGGGACCTTGGACGACAAACAGCCCTCTGAGCATTTTTGATCTGTCCAAGGCCTTCGACACTGAATATGTTATTGAAAAACTGATCCTTATCTGATTTTTGTAGTTATCAAATTGTGGAAATGTCACGTAAACAACTATATCCGATGTGAGGAAGCTGATTTATTTCTGATTCATGCCTGTGAAGTTGTTGTCAAAGAAAATTATGCAAAAAGGGAAAACTTACGTGGCAAAGAGAAAGAAATCCACAAATTAACTTCCATATCACCAGTTGTTTTTGATAAACAGATTTATTTTGCGCATGTAAACACACAGAAATGATCAGATCTTATTTGGTGATTAGTTAGTTATTCAGTTTATTCTGAACCCACTGTTGAGACATTCAGGTGCGTCTAGTAATTTGGCATTAGCACTAAAGCTTTGCCGCACTGATACTTTACAATGACATCACGCCAGGGGTGTTCTACATGTGTCTCTATGGTGAAATGTTCACCAGTTACCATGGAGACGCAATACAAACATTACCACACACTGTCAAAAGTGTTTTAAGATTGTCTGCAAAGTTAAGAAAAAATACAAAATGGATTTAAGCAGCACATTTTCAGGCGCCTGTGATCAATACGAGCGTTCATGGTCCTGTTTAGGTGTTTGATTTTCAACAAAAAGGTGAGAGTGACTGAAAAAAACTAGCTTTTGGCTGTAATGTTATTTGAGAGAGACACTTTTTAATCGCACAAATCATCTCTGTTGTAGCCAACCAAGTCAGCTCCTTCAGGCTGCATTGTCTTAAAACAAAGCTCTGATTAAAGTCTAGCTTGAGCTTCAGACAGAGCAGTGCCTTCAGTTAGCTTCACACTCCCAGGGAATGTTGATGACTGCAAAGTATGAATATATCTGTACTGGGATAAGACAAATTCACTCTAATACATGGGAAAACAAATCTGGTACAGGCCTTTTTAAATCAATGTTTCGAAAATGATTCCCAATGACCTCTTTAACTTTGTTTCTTGGTCAGTGCAGCACATCTCGAAGTTTTAGCTTGTGCCAGTTTCCTCATGAAATTAGAAAACCCATTATACGTACTTAGCACCAATTACACACTAATTAGCCACTAGCAGCTGAGGGACGGGAATTCATTTGTAAATAATGGTCCCAAATATTAGCCGAAATCTTTCAGCCTTGTTTTAACGCTAATGGCATTGTGTGGAAATGCGTCTCTTGGGACAAAGGGACATTATTCCAAGTGTTTGTGGAGCAAGCTCTGGCCTATATACTGTATCCCCAGAACGACACAGAATTCTATTATGTGTTGGATGAAAACCAAGTTCAAACCACTCCTAATTAATCTTTGCGAATTTGTCAATCTTTGTCAGATTTCGCTTTTTCAGATCTTGAACCATGATTTTGGTCAGGAATACCTATCTGAAGGATTAGTCTATATAATGGGCATGTTTCAGGATGCTGAAGAAAACTGAAGTACCCAAAGCACACTCCACTAAACAGAATATCCCTAATTAGATTTGCCCTCTAAGCCTAATGTTCCTAGTTCAATTCCAGATACCTGCCTGCGTGCCATTAAAAAAAGGGAATGGGCTACAAAACCATAAGCAAGAAGCTGGTGTTAAGGAGACAGCCGTTGGTGCAATTGTTTGAAAATTTAAGAAATACAAAATGACCATTAATTGACCTCGGTCTGGGGCTCCACACCTGATTTCACCTCAAGGCAACGAAGGAGTGGCTCAAAAAGAAGCACATTAAGGTCATGGAGTCGCCCGGCCAGTCTCCGGACCTTAACCCTATAGAAAACCTATGGAGGAGATGAAGCTCCGAGTTGCCAAGTGACAGCCACAAAACCTTAATGATTAAGAGATGATCTGCAAAGAAGAGTGGACCAAATTTCGTTCTGATATGTGCGCAAACCTGGTCATCAACTATAAGAAACGTCTAACCTCTGTGCTGCAAACAAGAGTTTTGCCACCAAGTATAAATCTTTTTTGGCTAGAGGGTTCAAATACTTATTTCACTCAGTGAAATGCAAATCAGTTTATATATTTTCTTTAAAATTATTTTCTGGATTTTCTTTTTCATATTCTGTCATTATTAAAATAAACCTACCATTAAAATTATAGACTGTTCATTTCTTTGTCAATGGGCAAACCCACAAAATCAGCAAGGGATCAAATACTTCCACCACTGTACAGTCTGATATTGTGTCTTGCCTGGGAAATTCCACTGTATGGTATTAAAACACTGGTTTTTAGTTGTAAGTGGTTTTATTGCTAAAAAAAAAAATACCTTGAAATGACCCCTCCACAGATCTGACCTTAAACTTACTTTGTGTCAGTGGAAATAAACCAGTTTATTAATGCCCTGTGGGTTTTAGCAGTGGCCAAACCTCCCTGTACATCCAAACCTTCTTGCCAAAGCCTCAGAAGTCAGATTTCAGAAGCAGGGCTGGGCCTGGTGAGTACTTGGATGGGAGATCGCTGGTGCCAGGTGCCACACTGGGGCATTAGTGGCAAAAAAAACTGTTGTTATAATCACCCACTTTGCCTAGTATGAAAGTGGAGTGTGCACAAGTGTTGGTGGTGGTTGGAGGTCTGTCAGTCTGCCCCAGGGCAGCTGTGGCTACAATAGTATCTTACCACCACCAAGTGTGGAGTGAATGAATAATGTACGGAAATGTAAAGCAGGTTTGAGCACTACATAAGACTTTTGCAATATCATCTCCATGGAGACCAGTGCCAGAGGCGGTGGAAGACCCCTTAAGAAAAGTTACATCGTGTACCTTTGGAAGTTTACAAAACTACTACAGAATCTGTGGTATTATCAATTTATCTGTTCATTACCTTAACCACTTTTAACCACTGCATCATCTAATTAACACTTTTTAATCCAAAACAAATGTAAATAATGCACTCCCACTTCATTCTCACATACAGAATTTGACTTTGGTGAGAGACTTTACGTGATTTTGCAGTTTACATCAGTCTTAGTTTGATTGTGTGTCTTGTTTGTGACAGATTCTCGAGCTGGAGAAGGAGCTCCGCGGACAGTGGACCACGCGGTGATCGGAGGAGTGGTGGCAGTAGTCGTTTTCGCCATGCTGTGTCTACTCATTGTCCTGGGGCGATACTTTGCAAGACACAAAGGTAAGACGTGTGTAGGAATAAAAGAGAGAAAAATCTGGACATGCTTTTTTTGTGTATGCTGTTTCTTTATTTCCATTATTATTTACATAGGAAAATAAATAAATAAAGGAAAATAGCAAACAAAATATAGATATAGAATAGATGCATTTAGATTTTTTAATATGGCCACCCTTTTGTAACCTTTAAGTACTTTCTTTATAATCAGCCCACTCACACACCACTTTTGTATTTCTAGATAAAAACAGCAAAAAAAAAAGGTTCAAGTGAACAAGAAAAACGACTTTACTGAAAACATATAAATTCTCTTCAGACTGAGCTTGTATTTCCCACATTGTACTGACTGCTTCATCTTTTCATGTGGAATATTGTGTCTATTATCGGCCCCCGCCAAGATAGTAGCTGAATAAATCTTGTAAATGAGGTTTGAAGTGGGTTTCCGGCGTCTTCTGGTGACAGATTTGACAGGGTTAATCTGAAGGTGCAGTGATGCTCTTTGGCTTATTCCTGATCATTTCCATGGTGGTTTTCCTGTGCAGGTCTGAGTAAGAAAAAGACACAATAATATTACAGCTTCAGGTGTGTGCTTTGTCCATTTGCATAATGAGCTGTGAGGGCCCCGGGAGGAGACTCATCTGTGCTTATAGTGGAGACTAAAGGATTTTAACAATGAGTTTTAGGTTCTGTTAGCACTACAGATCCAGGGTTTTGTATAGCATTGTTCATACCAAAACTGCCTTTATGCTTTGCCTGAAATATTCCACAGTATGGCTTTAAAGTAATCATGTACAGCAAGATGGATCCTCATATTTGTGAGTTCACACACTAATGGGAATCCATCTTGGCCCCAATGGTGCGATAGGGCCCAACCACAGAGCAGCTCGAGGGTTGGGCCCAAACAAACCAAAACAAACATGACGGTGCTGACAGATGTACTTCAGCATTTTAGTGGTAAGACGGACTATTTAGTTTGTTAAAAACATGCAGAAGGAAAGCGCTTTGTGCATTTGTGGACAGAGAAGATACCTGTGCTCTGCTCTCAACTGGATGAAACAAAAGTTTGATTTTCCAGCAGTTCTGCTTTTGTGACACTTCGACCAATCAGATTAAAATAGTCGAGCGAGAGTCGTTCCAGATCGACAATTCTTATAACTCAATTCAGAATGACACACATATCAATCTGGTGTGAGATTAGCTTTAAAGGGCCCATATTACATTGTTTTGTGATCTGTGTTATAATTTTGTTTCCTCATTACAAGCATACCTGGAGTTACCTGCGTATTTAAAGGGGAGTTCTCTTAAACACAAAACATGTTGTGGTGTTACGTGGTAATAAAAGGAAGTGCTCCACTGTGTTTCTGTGTTTTTGAACTCCATACACCTACACTAGAATGCTGAAAAGTACTGTGAGAAGTACAATTTACAGAACTTTAAGCGTCTCCAAACCTCACGGTCGTATCTCTTACCTCTGCTCTCCTCAGGAACATACTTCACACACGAAGCCAAAGGAGCGGACGACGCGGCAGACGCAGACACGGCCATCATCAACGCGGAGGGAGGACACTCTAACTCGGACGAGAAGAAGGAGTACTACATTTGATCACAGAGCCCCCTGCTGAGTACTCCGCCTCACACTAACTGCTGTTTATGGGACAAAAAGGAGAGAAGGAGAAGGGATTCGCTTCAGGTTCACGTTTGGCCAGGAGACATGGCGCTTTGGAGGGACAGGCCTTGTTCAAAGCCGTTGTTTAGTCTAGTCCGCAGATGTAGATGGAATGTTTTGTGTGTATAAAAAAAGATTGAAAAATGTAAAAAAAACAAAACTAAAAACTAAAAAAAAAAATCAACAAAGGACAATGTGGGCGGGAGTGAGTTGGGGTCAAAATGGGGTGGGGACGGTTGCCAGATATCACTGTAGAAAAGCTTCACATTACACCTTCCTAACTGCTGGTATAAGTTTGATTTAGCTCGATCATTTGCAGAAAATTCTGTGCCTTGTTCTGAATTTTTGTTTCAACTCTTCACTTAGGATTTGTTTATTGATTTTTTTTTTTTTTTTGGAATCGCCTATTTTTCCATCTTCTTTAAATCACCAAGCTACTGTTGGCTTTATATGAGGGTAAAACGCATTAACTATGATTCTATATTGGCATTATTCCACCACTGAAACATGCAAGATTGTGAGGAGCCAATTCTTTAGTTTTGAAAAATGCATGGATTTCATAATATCGTATTGTACTAATAATTTCGCATCTATATCTGCTTTGGCATATCAAAAATAAGCGTAGTTCCCCTTTAAAATGGGTTTAAAATGGGTTTCGATGGCTGTGAAAATTAACTAACTGGTTGGATACTTCAAGGCCCTGTACCTAACTTTTACTTCTTTGCAAAAACGCCATTTGCACTAAAAATAATGTGTGCATTGTAATAGGAATTTGAATAGTTAAGAACCATAAAGTGACAACATTTAGTCCGTTTATTCACTAGGGTTTTTCTGTTATAGAACATTAAAGTGAGAGACAGTGGTGGAAGAAGTACTAAATTTTGTTATTTAAGTAAAAGCAAAAAAAAAAAATACTGAAGTAAAAGAAAAAAAATCCACTTGAAATGTACTTTAAGAGTTTGAAGTTAAAGTATTTCAGACAGATTTTAGGAATTATTAATGCGTAATTTTCTATTTTTTTTTAACTGTCTATTTGGCGTTGTTTAACGTTGTGATGTCTCTAAGCATAAAGAAAAATACTTGCAAATTTCAGTCCAGTTTAAAAATGTAATGGAGTAGAAAATACAGGTACCTGCTGAAGTAAAAGTAAAAAGTATCCACTGTAAAATTTAGTAAAGTACAGATACCAAAGAATGTACTTAAGTAATACAAAAGTAAACTAAACTAAACTAAACTGAATCATGTTCCACGCTCATGGTTCAAAACTGGGTACAGGGCCTTTAAACATCCATAAATATTAGGAGTTTTCATTTTTATCAAACTGATTCACTCATTTTGCACCTCAGTTAATCACCAAAGCGATGTATCCAGCCACTGCCACAATCCAGTCGCTTTACTTTGTCAAATCTCCTGCAGAATGAGCGGCTCACTGTTCCACTTCCTTATTTATTATTCTATATCGGACAGAGTTAATATGGCCACTGGAACAGGCCGATGGTTTGTTTTCGGAGAATACCACAGTCATAAAGATCATATTGATACTTCGCAGCTGATGTCATCAATATTCCCTGTAGGGGGTGATGCTAACTGGAGGTACGACTCAATCTGAAGCTCTGTTACTCAAGTTAGATGTTGATTTGAGCTTTATTTTAACACAAGGTGAGATGATTTGTGCTGTTAAACAAGTTTTTCAATTAGTCACTCTCACCTTTTTGTTGAAAATCAAACGCCTAAACATGGCCATGGACGCTTTTATTGATCACAGGCTCCTGAAAATGTGTGGTTTAAATCCATTTTGTATTTTTTCTTGAGTTTTCAGACTATCTTAAAGCTCTTTTTGGCTGTGTTTGCTCACATGTGCATTGTGTCAACATGGTAACTACATGTAGAACACCCCCAGCGCGATGTCACAGCAAAGTATCAGTTGGATTTGGTATTAGCATTATAACACGTACTGTAAACGTCACCAGTTGGACCTACCCCAAATGTTTTCTTGTGCTATGTTGACAATGTTCAAGTTTACCCTATTTCCATCGGTTCACTGGTTCAGTCACGATTTCTCAAACATATACACTGTAATTCCTCTATGATAACACGCAGCCTTAACCAAACTGAAACTCAAGTCATTTGCATGTTACTGACTAATGCATATAACACATGACACCGTATCAGTGCAGGAGGTTCCATTGTTCTCTCACTTCGCCCTCAGTGTAAGCCAAGCCAACTCTATCTATCACTTTTGTGGGGAGTCACTGAGTTCTAGGCATTTCGTTCAAAGTTGGGGTGGTTGTCGTGGAAACTGTAGTGTATGCCCATTATTCTTGGTTTACTCGAAAAAGTACAGTATGTGTAGCTTATATGATTGAGTTTAGGTTAATTTATTTTATTTTATTTGTGTGTAAGTAATGGCACTAAGTTAGTTTTGGTCAGAGGTGCGGCGATAAGACAGAAAGTATACCTCAGTAAGAGTAATGTTACTTCTAAATAATATTACTTAAATCAGGCATGCCCAGGTGAATTGGCCCAAATTACCTTGAGCAGTTTTGGCTGCAATGAAAATCTACCTTGATAAGACAATATTTAATATTTATTGTGTGGTTTCGTGGATCTTGAGCGTGAATAAAGGACTGAAAGGTCATTTTAACGTGTTAAACATGCATATTTCAATTTTTCACTGTACTGAGCACCAGTCTTTGGCCCTCTGCTTCTTCTGTGTTTAGATATGTGGCCCTTCATGAAAAAAGTTTGGACACCCTTGACTTAAACAGAAGCAGGTTTGTAGAAAGGGATCTGTTGTCCCAAGCCCCAGGTTTTAGGGGCCCAGAATTGAACGCTCTTCCTATTAATTTATATCAAAGGGGGACCCATGTGAGGCTTCTTGCCCCCGGACCCCAAATTTCTGTCAACGGGCCTGAGTAGAAGTACAAAGTAGTGGTCCAAGATATTACTCCAGTAAGAGTACGTAGTAAAACTTCTACTCAAGTAACTTGATGGTCCGGACAAAACATCTGATATGGACACAAAAATGAGACCAGGTAAATCATATCTGAAGGAGCAAGAAACACAAGTGATCAAATCATTTTATATTGTCACTTGTAGACTTACTTACACACGTACTATTACTTCAATAAAAATATAAATCAAGTAGGAATAAAAGTATGCTGCTAGAAAAGGACTCTGAAAAGTACAATTTCTTTAAAAAGTTACTCGAGTAAATGTAATGAGTAGTGCCCATCTCACATCTTACTGTAATTATTAAGTTATATATATTTTTTGTTCTGTTAAAGATGTATTTTTCCTTTGTCCAGGTACAAAAAAAAAAGTAAGAATAATAATAATGAGTAAATTGGAAAACAGAGTTGGCTTCATTTTATTATTTTTGAAAATCATGTTTGAAGTTTTACCAGTGGACAGCCAGACGCCCCTGAACGAAATGCCAAGAACTTAGTCTCCAACTCTGTATTATACACTAATCCTTACTAAAAATATTTTTACTGGGATTATCATGGTTGTGGATTTTATTGTGTCACTCTCATGTGCATTTCGTCGACTTGTAACGCAGGCAAAGTTGTGGGGTAAAAGTCCTCAATCTCTGAGCAATGCGCTGGTGGTTTCCATGATATATTTTGAAAAATGTGGGTATTTTTGCATGTGTGTACAGTTCAGTGCTTCTCCTCTTTCCTACATTGTGGATCACCGGCCAAACCCTGACAGAAGATAGGTTTGGAGAAGCTACCATGAGCATCGCAGGACACTGGATCACGTGGCTCTACGCTTTTGAATGACTGTTGTCCACATGCAATGCTCTCAAAGTTACATTCAAGCTGTTTTGTTTTGATAACGGCAATGAACTGGTGCGGTAATTTTATTGTTTTGTTCTCTTTTTTTTCTTTTTTTGTAACTGAGATCTGTTAAACTCGGAATCAGATGCAAAAGTGAAGTGTTTTTTCTTTAAAGCCGCCATCCGTAATTACACTGGCTGACCTGGCTGTGTTGCATTCTCACATATCGCCACTAGATGCTGCCTATGTTACTGCTGTTTGATAGTGCGCCATCTTAAATCTGACAGAAGACCAGAGAGTGAGGGGCGGCCATCTACTGGTTAAAAAAAAAAAAAAAAAAAAAAAATCAAATAAACTTAAAACTACCATCCTTAAGCTTTTAGACAAATCAGCAAGTTACACCTTCAGCAACGCTTTCTGATCATTTGTAATAATTCCAATACAAAGATTGACCTGTGTAAAATGACTACACCTTAATTAGCCCTAATAACACATGAATAAAGACTTAATTAATAATGAACAAATGAATTAGAAAGAATAATTCAAGCTTAGTTAGGTCAGTACTTTAATTTCTAACACTAACCCCTTATTTAAGTACTTCTGAAGTCTTAATAAACTACTTGCTCATTATGATTTAAGTCATTGTTCATGCTTTATTAAAGGTGCATTACGTAACTTCTAAGGTGGAGGGTCGGCTATTTGCTTGTCTCCAAGGAGATGTTATTTCTTTGCCTAGAATGTTCCACAGTATGGCATTAAACTTCTCCCTGCATCTGTCATCTGTCTTGCATATATTCAATTACAGGTGCTTTATAGTCTTACTATGCGCAGACTTGCTTCTCCATAGATCTGCCCAGTGACACGGCTCCGTTGTGACAGTGTGATGTGAGAATATCCAAGGCAAAGCAATTACGTCTTCATGGAGACAAGCAGATAGCAGACGCTCCACCAGAAAAGCTACACAATGCATGTTGAAATAAGAACGTGCACCACAATGAGGCGTAAATTCAGTTCTTTATTTGCCATTATATACATGAAAGTAAAGTGTTTTGTTTTTGTTGGTAGTATATCACAGTTTGATTCCATATAGAAGAAAATAATAGCAACACAGTGCACTTGTCGAGGATCATCCACGTCAACAATTGCAATTTTTCAACGTTGAAAGGTTGTTGCCACACCTTTTCATTGCTGTAAAACGTTTTTCTGTTTTATAATTTGATCTGGAGTTGTAACCGCACACTTAAACACTTGGAGATAGCTTTAATATCACATAGTCATGCATGGACGTGACATTGGTTTTCCATATCTATTGTCAAGGGTCACAAATGTATCATATTTTAGCATAATGTCTGGTTATGACGATCACATATCCGCTTTGCTATTGCAGTGAACATTATATCGGGGAGGATTCGAACAAACACAAGGACTTGCTATTTAGTTTGTTTTTTTTTCTTTTGCATTACTACTGATGTCCTGTTTCCCCCAACCAGCTTCGATAGGTTCAACATCAGTTTGAACAGCAGTTTCATTTCAGTTTGCAATGCTTCTCTCAGGACCAAAGAACGGTGGGTTGTCAAACAAGCCTATTCTGAACAAGGCCTGCTCTTTATGGGAAAATATGGTCTGGTAGTGGTTTCAGTCCCCGTCTGTTACCAATGGAAATCATCAAATCGTTCTACCAAGCTGACTAGTGGAAGCAGGACTGCATACTGATGACGCCATTATATTGTTTTAAATTGGGTGGAAGTGGAAGAGAAATGGGTTTTTGACTTATAATAACTATAATAATTTGACTATTTGTTTGATAACTTCCATTTACTTCACTCTGATTGGGCAATGACAAAGAATACCAAGTTCTCACCAATAAAGACGTACGTGGTTTTGGTCTTCCTGATGCGTTGATGTTCTTGCTCAATGTCTGAAATGGTTTTTCAAAATGTGAATCCGGTATTAGGGATTCAAATTGACATTAAAACGAGTATGTTATCGTTATGATTCCCAAGGTGTAATGAGAGCTTTTCAGATGACTGCGCTTTAATCAAATTATAAGGATCAGTCAAAGTTATTAAATGGTGTACGAAAGGCCATATTTGTACTGTAGATATAACAAATTAATACTTTTATTTTTTGAGATCTGTGCATTAGAACATTGCCATAGCGAGGAACAATTAAAATTTAAAGTTTGCATGTAATAGGAAGCTGATGGTGCATTCCAGTTGTCCTCAGAGGTTGGATTTTCTGAGTTCCAACTGGCTAAAGTTTGATATCGGACAGTTAAAATACTGATAATACTTCTGTCAGTTTCTTTTCGTCGCTCCGTCCTGTCCACCTGCTTCTGTGAACCTGCTCCTGTACAGCGGCTGAGCTTTTTATTAACCATTAATGTAGTAACGATGTCCAGGTTCATAAATAAACTTATTTGGATCCTCATTTTTGGCTAATTCGAGCATTTTCCTAGTATTTATTACTTTATTCAATCTTTATTGTAATATACTGGCCCATGAAGAATTAACTAGGTGCCAGTTGTCTGTATTTTATTATTATTTTTTTTTTACTATTGCTACTTAGAATTAGCTCTCAAAACAGCAGGTGGTTTTGGTTAGTACCACCACACAGACCACATTTACATCATGTCTAAGCCTTGTTAAAAGTGACTGGTGTTTTATTTTAGATCATAATTCGCATCTGAGTTAAATACTAAACTAAGATTTCTGATTTTGTGCTGTTCTGGTAAGCGTGTACTGATGCGCCGATGGAATGTTCTATTTTATATGACATAACTCTGAATATATACGGCCAAATATTAGCCTTGTAGCAGCAGAGATTAATGTATCTTTGTTGACCCACGTTACGTCTTTGAACAGATCAACAACGCACTTACTATGATCTGAGAACTGAACCTACAACCTCCCCACTTTAAGCCCTCCAGTATTGCGCGGTACAATTGTATTTAAGCCACTATTCCACAAAATTACACCTTGGGATAATCTTTTATTGAAACACTTGGTTAAGTCCTTTCTCAGGTCTGACTTTGCTGACCTACGTCTCAGGTAGAATGACACCTTTAGGCCCCGCCCACCCCCGGCACAAGCCAGTACACAACGCATCACAACCAGATCAGGCTGACCTGTCGAGAAACCTGCTGACAAATCCTGCATATACTGTGTGTGGTACATGTTTTAGTATTTTATCCATATTTGGCGCACTGTATAAAAGAAAATAAAATAAAAAAAGTGTTACCTTGCTTTATGTTGATGACATTGATAAGGCAGCAGAATGAGTACACGGAAATCCATTGCAAAAAAATATTATCTACATTAGGTAAAGGTCCCATATTATGCTAAAGAGCTTTGAACTTTTAGAAATATTGTAATAGAATGGAAAATGAAAGATTTAGATTTTAAATTCCATAAACATGACCAAACCGTGTCCCCGGATATGAGGTAAACACGTTCAAATCAAATATACGTTTTACTGATAACAATTTTAATGCTGATTTATTCTTAATTACAAAAACTTTGGACATGATGGACAAGTTGTTCAGGTTCTAATCTGGTCGATGCTGAAATCCTGTTGGTTTAAACCTAAAAGGATTCTCTCTGATCTGAACGGTCGGTGCCTAAACTCCAGCCAAACATAAATCAGAGGTTTTGAGCTTCCACATGAGGCATTGTGATTGTAATAACTTTATTTGTTTATCGTGTTGTTAAACATTAAGAGCGCAGGCTGCATATTTTAATACGGTAAACCTTTAATCCCTCATTCCCGTTGTCTAATAAGAGACCATTCCTCCAGCGTATAAATCTCTTTAACCAAATGTTTATAGCTGAACGTTTGTGCATAACATTGGACCTTCACATTACCTGAATTCAGAATACTACCTTAATTGGAGTTACGATGCACTACGAGTCAAAAGTTTGGACACATTTTGTTTTTGTCTTTTTCGTTTTCATCACTATTTACATTGCAGATTCTCACTGAAGACGTCAAAACTATGAATGGAGACATGTGGAATGTAGAAAACGAAAATAAAGCCAAACTAACACAGCTGCCAACAAAGCAAGAGGAAACTTTAAGGATTTGAATTAAAAATAATCTCCACATCATGTATTTGATGTATTTTGTATCTGAAAAGTAGACAGTGGTAAAAAAAAACAAAAACAAACAATGAATGAGAAAGTATGTCCAAACTTTCGACTGGTAGTGTATTCAGGACATAGGTCTTATTTTACTAACTTGAACAGATATATTTTCTTAACCTATTCAAAATTATTGGCAAATTGTGTATGATTTTTTGTGTTTTCCGAAGTAAATAAATTAGTAAATAAATCTTAAAACTGCTCAAATCATGATAGATATTCTTAATTCATTTAACTCATGTAGATATGACTTATTTTTTGCAGTGGCTGGCTGGACTCTTGACTAGCTGTGACTTTTTCCGACTGTCTGTGAACGCACCACACCAGAGCCCTAAAACCCTTGTTGTCACTGTTGTTTTCCGATTGCATCTTTTGTCTCTCTGCTGTTCTTGGCAAATGTTACTGTGTATTGACGACAAAAGGAGATCCACATTCCCATACACATTTTGTATTGGTTCTGAAATAAGACATTTTTACAAAAAACAAATGAAGAGTTCTTGTCTTAATAAAAAGGAAAAGATATTAATGTCAACAGCCGTATGTGTGGGTTTGTTCTTTCTTATAATGTTGTGCGATCCAAGACTTGGTTCGTTTTTTCTGTTTTCTCGCCTCCGTTTCCTTGATTCTTCTCTTTTCTCCATTTTTCAGCTCTCAGTCAAATGCGCCATATTAAAGGTCCTGTATTACGCAAAATTGACTCTTGTGAGTTTTAAGCCATGTTATAATGTGGTTACCTTGTCAAAAACAGACCTGGAGTTGTGTTTTGTTTCATTCACACATGTTCGAGTAATCCTTTATTATTATATAGTCTGTCTACATCTCCAAATCTCAAAATGCTCTGTTCCACCTTGTGATGTCATGTAGTGATAGTTTACAAGTTAGCGGCTTCCTTTTACGTTTTGTTCAGTAGAGATTGAAAATTCCAGGGCTGAAATCAACTGGATGATTCTAGTGAAGGTGTGTGGAGTTTAAAAACACAGTGGAGCACTTGTATTAGCACATGACATCACAAGGTGGAACTGAGTGTTTGAGTTTGAGAGAAGAACTCAGCCTCGTAGGATCGATTCCTGCTCAGACCAAGTTATGTCGTTGTGTCTTGAGGCAAGGCACTACACCCCCGCTGCCTTGTATGAAAGTGGAGTGTGTGTGAGTGTTGGGGCGGATGGCGCAGATTGGCAGCCTCGCTCCCATCAGTCTGTCCCAGGGCAGCTGTGGCTACAATAGTAGTTTATCACCACCCAGTACAGTGTGAATGATTAAAGACGGCAGTGTAGTGCTTTGAGGAGCTTCGACACAAGTGGAAGGCATTATTTTTATTATTATATCTATGTGCAGGGTTTGTGTGTTGTAATGTGTGAATGAAACAAAACACAAGTCCAGTTTTTGATGAGGAAACATAAAAGAAACAAACAAACATAATATGGCCCCTGTAAGTGGCTTCCCAAAGCTCAGAGGAGACAAAGGAAGGAAACCATGGAGGAAGCAGTTAAGGATGTTTGACATAATTCTGAATTCTCTCTCCTCTGCTCCTGTCTCCTCTGCTCCTGTCTCCTCTGCTCCTCCCTGTGTCTCCTCTGCTCCTGTCTCCTCTGCTCCTCCCTGTGTCTCCTCTGCTCCTGTCTCCTCTGCTCCTGTCTCCTCTGCTCCTCCCTGTGTCTCCTCTGCTCCTGTCTCCTCTGCTCCTTTCCTCCTCCCTATGTCTCCTCTGCGGGTGGGACTTCCTCACCCATTTCTTGCAGAATCAAGAAGAGAAAAGAGAAGTAAGACTAGAGCCAGGCTGTCACTCAGGATGGATCCTTACTTGAAGTCTGAACTTCTTGCGCCCTCTGCTGGCTATAGTGAAAGTTTGTGGGTAAAAACATTAGCTGCTGCACATTTCTCCTATCAAGCCATATCTGAGTTTAAAGTCTTTTAATCCACAGAATTTTCAGAAGACATTAAGATGCAGGACGTCTATAGTCAAGCTTGTGTTTATTTTAGCTTTTATTTTTTTGTTGTCTCCTCATCAAAAACACACTGAATTTTTAAGATGAGTTCTTCTCTCAAACGGAAAACACTTTGTTCCACCTGCTGATGTCATGTGCTAATACAGGAAGTGCTCCACTGTGTTTTTGAGCTTCATACACCTTCACTAGAATCATTTAGATGATTTCAGCCCTGGAATTGCCAGTCTCTATTAAACTAAAGGTTAAAGGTAGTTATTATCTTGAAAACTACCACTGCATGACATCACAAGGTGGAACAGAGATTTTACTTTGTTTTCAGGTAAGGATTCTGAACTGTGAACTCTCTTCTTTGATAGCGAGCTGGTAGGAACTGGAACAAAATGCATCTGTTTATTTCTGAACAGTTTTTTTTTATTATTATTATTTTTAAGAAAAGGGGTTTATTTTGGTTGTTATTCACTTTTGTTTAATGAAATAATTCATACATCAATGTCACAGGGTGAGGTTTATTGTAAAATAGGAGGTGACAATGGGTGACGTAAAATGTTAAAATTATGAATAAAATAAAAAGGAGAGCTAAAAATGGTAGCCAAAGATCACCAAACCAAGTGGTTACAATTGCATCATAACCAGCCCAGTCTCTTTTGTGTACAGTCGTAATGTGCTGGTTGCCATTACCAACTATAGTAGTGGTTACACTTGCTTATAATGTGAGCTGCTGCTGAGATGGTGAATGTAGTCCTGGCAGACCTCCTGCGGAGAACCGAGTTTGTCAGTTTTACCACATCGGTAACTAGCTCGTGGCTCATGCTTCTCAAGATCTTGTTGTTGTTTTTTTTGTTTTTTTTTTGAGACTGCTTTGTGTTTGTTCATGGACCTTTTGTAGTTTTTGTTTTTTCTGCTCCCAATGCTCCCTGGATCTCCCCTCTCGGCTTCTCTGTTCATCTCGTGGCTCGTGTTCCTCTGGACCCCCCTGCCTAGTTCTGTACAATAAACCTTTTAACCTTATTTGAGTTCTGGTTTGTTTTATAACAATATTGTCCCAATGTGTAACAACAATAGGATGTGCTATGGTCATTATATCACTCCAAGTTGATTGTTTGTAGCCAAAAAAAGCTATGTTTCTGGTGAAAGCGCGAAATCCTCCAGGCACCTTTCCAACCCTTCCTACGTAACCCGGAAGTTCTTTTCAGCTCACACCATCGCCCTGCTCATCCTTCTCCTCACAGAACAGTGGGTGACAGAGAGACCGCGTCAAAAACAAAACTGAAACTTTTTAATACATTGTTTTCAGCAAATAAAGCATTTTCAAGAAAAAAATTAACTGTGATCTAAATATGTTATGTCTTAGCAGTGAATACCCCATAGAAGTGTAATGTTTTAAGCATATACACAGACTATTTTGATTCTGGAGGGGGGGGAAAGCCCTTTGAACAGTTATATTTAATATTTTCTGTCTGTGACTGTGGAGCAAGTGGAGCAATTTGTCTCACTGAAGGGATTTTATTACAACAAATATAATTAAATGCTAGGAATAATGATGGGAAACATTCTGCTAGAATTAATAAGCACAATACTGAGACAAGATCAACCAATGAATCTTATTAGCCCTGTCCTCTGAAGGTGAATCAGTCAAAGAGTGCTTGATTTATGTGCCAAAATCTCTGATCAGTTTGAGCAGAGCTTTCTTCTTGCAGAAACAACAGACCAAGATGTGCATTAGCTTTTTTCCAACAGCTACCAGTGTGCTAAATAATTCTCTGCCATAAATGTTGTGTCTTTCATGTGTAGTGTCTTGGTTTCACAGCCTTGTCTCCTTTGTGTCTGTACACAAGTTGCTAATCATAATTTCATTGTTTATTTTCTCATTCAGTGACAATCAAATCAAATGAATCCAATCAATGACAATTAAATCAAATCAAAAGCAAATCAGACTTTATTTATAAAGCACTTTTCGTACAAAAATGTAACACAAAGTTCTTCATTAAAGTTCGGTCATTAAAAAACCCATTAAAAAGTCCCACATGCCCTTCCACCCACCCCCACACAACCATACAACACACACGGTAAAATACAAAAGGCTAGGTAAAGATAAATGAGGGTACAGACGAACCAACAGAGGAACAATCGTCATCATCGTCACCAGGAGGGCTGCTTATGTATTTGAACCCACAGCCCCTCGTCACCCACAGCATTAGAGTCAAATGAGGATCACGATGCTAGTTTTTATAGGGGTTAATTATTAAGAACAGGAATTTATTTACAAACAAAATAGCAAAAAACACCCATCAGGATCATGTAGAGTGGGTTAATACGAACATTTTTAAAGACCAAATAAAGAGGCTCACAGCAGCAGTAACAGAGCAGCATAACAATGTTTCAGTGTTAAGTTTATGGTAGAATCGATGGAGCCCGAAGCACCCCCATGAACACTTCCTATATGGAACTAAATATGGCTAGCGGGTTAGCTCGCTGTCTATAGACACATTTTGCTCAAATATATGGAAAAACAAACCTTATACTGGGTACCCCATGTACAAAACATAACACTGAAGTTGCTAAAAGAAAATGACATTTCACATATAAAACAAAACTTCTTGAGGATTCTTGATGTAATAATGCTATAAAAAAGTTCAGTGTAAATTACCATGGAGGAATCAGCCAGCAATGTGTAATAGAATTTACATTAGCACTCAGCCGGTCTCTCAAATGATGTGGCAAAGATAATGGCCACACAGGTTCATTAGCTGCTTGTCAAATGGAATTCCTCTCCCTCCTGTCGCAGATGGGGTCTTGATTACAGATTAAACCACGAGCCGTGCCCTGCAATAGTGACAGGGCTGCACTAAGTCAATGAATTAACTTATTCTGGACTATGAATAAGGCAGAAGAAGTTAATGAACATGTATTATGGAAAACTTCTTGAGTTTTAAGCCTCATCAAAAACATAACTTGAGTGGTATTTGTTTTATTAATACAAAGTTGTCCTCTCTAAGCACTCAAACATGCTTCTGTGTGCATTTTCCCTGTTTAGTTGCGTCACAAGTAAACATCCAGACTTCTCTTACGTAGTTTTTAAGTCCATAAACCATCACCGTTCACAACAAACACATGGCTCTGTTAGCAAAGCATTCACAAGGGATAGGAACTTAATTTGTTTACTTTCTCATTGTTCATTGTCCGTTGCTGACAGCAGAGGGAGCTCATTGCCTCATTGGAAATGGTGTAAGTTTGTAAAGTATATTTTCCAAATGTAGACATTATTTTAAGTGAGAAAATACTTATCCTAAGGCGACCAAAAGCATGGAAATTAAAGACAAGAATACTCTCTAGGGCTGATGTTCCCAAACATTTGAGGCCAGGACTCCCAAAATACAAATGCAACCGATCTGACTACCACCTTGTCCAGGAATGAAACCTAGAGATCTGTGTCTCTAAGAATGCTGCGACCCTCAGCTCACAGCACTTATGCCTCATTTACTAAACGCCATTTTTGGACTGGACTCAGAATGGGGTCTTTTCCGATGTCCTGGACCTGATTATAATGATCGTCTTTTTTCTGGACGACGGCATCCAGTGGTGGGAGAGTGTACTGTTGTTGGGATACTCAGCTTATGTGGCGTTTATGAAGTTTAACGTTAAAGCTGAGAGAGCGGTGAAGATGTGACGCAAGAGACGCAAGATCACAGGGATGATTGACAGGCAGATTAACCAATCAGAGAGACACGTGGTCCGTCGGCATCAAAAACAAATGTGGCTGCTTATATACGTAAAAAGGAGGGAAAAACAACAAGACAGAATCATCAAAAAGTATTTAGAGAAGTTAAATACTCTATTCTGAATGTTGCGATCATTTTGGAGAGATGTCTTCAGCATTTGAGAGACACGTGATACAAATGAGCAGCTGTGGTTGGACCATCTCAAGTTCGGACAGAGGATTTTCACCCTCTTGTCTGGTTCCAGTCCCTTCTGGATTTGAACCGAATGTAGACCGGACTTGGCTGGTCAGGCAACTACACCACAGGTCGCCTTACACCACAGCGCTGCAGTAAAACTAAACTAAATCGTCTTACACCGTTAACTTGTTTTTAACTTCTGATTTTCTCATCTAAATTTCAATCACCCTGCTGTAACTCCTCTGAACAATTAACCAGAAGACTGCAGATGCATTTTTAATTCATATTGATGTCTGAGATATGAAACATTGATGTTATTTAATAGCACAAGTGTTTTGTAAGTCCAATTGTTGGCTTAAGACACTGGCCCAGATCCCACTACAACAACGAACAACCGGAGGGGCTGATGGGAAACGAGTGTGCTCTGCATTCTGATGTGGGATTTGTTGCATTGGGACAGTGGCAGACGTTGGTTGGCAAGTGCTTCTTATTTTGTTTAGTGTCAATATTAATACAATCTGGAGTGGTGAAACAGCAGCTGCCCTGGTCTAATATGCAGACACAATCACAACAACCTCCACAGGGAAGTGTTGACTTTTATTGTTTTGTTGTTGTTTATTTTTTTTTATTTTTTTTCAAATGACTTCCAGTTATCCTCTGTAGGACTAGATGAACTGGAAAGTATCCCAGAAATGCACATAACATAAAGTAGCACAAAGAAATCACAGCACATATTGTTTGCCTGGAATGTTCCATAGTATGACATTAAACACATCTATCTAGCATTTATTCATTACGGGTGTTTCTATTGCTCAAAAATACTATAATTCTCACTGTGAATAGGGTTGCATCTCCACAGATCTGAACTGTCTTCCTTGCAATAGAGGCTTTGCACCGTCACGTGACCCCATAGCAACGGTAACTACGCTGCCATGACACCGGGCACGCAACATCAAACATGGCTGCTAAACAGAATGAAATATCTGGAATCTCTAACCTCAGATGAGCACAAAAACTCCTTGGAAAAGCTAAAATCTCTAATCTCTAATATCTAATATCGATCCTTACAATGTGAGTACCAGTTTCTACTCAGATTTGATAGAATCATGGCCAGAAGTAGAATTTCCATATATATCAAACTACTTGATCTTTGCGTCCAGTAGCTATACCAAAGAGCAGATCAAGGCTTATAAAAGTCTAGAGGTGAACCAGTATTTTGTTTCTGGGTGGGTCAGATGTTTTTATGTAGGAAAAGCTCGCAGTAACGTCAAGGTTTTGATCGGAAAGGTAAGTGTTTTCCAACTTGCATAGAACCATGTCACTCGCCATAGGACCGACGTTTTCTTTATTGCTTTGCTTATCAACAACAATGTCTTCTAATCGTTTTTTGTGAGCAGATCTTTCTAACGTTTGCGAGTATCTTTTCATGGCCGATTCTTTCATAGTTTGGCTCACAGAGCTCTTCGACTCGTGCCCCATATTGATCATAGGACCCCAGTCTGGGTTCGTTGGATCGTAAACTGGTGCGGGTTTTCCTGGATAAATGAAATAAATTTTAGTTCAGTAAGTTTGTTTCTTTCATTAAATAAGCTACGAAACAATCTGAATAGCAAATACCTCGATGAAAGTGACGTGAGCAAACTTCAGGTGTCATGATGGTACCATTCGAAATCTCTTCACGCTTTATGTTTGCAAGGCATAATTCCCGTCTTTTTTCAATAATTCCCTTGTTTGTGCTCCCCGATGAGTAATTTCCAGAGGAACATTGAAAAAACGAATCGTTTTATCCCTTTCAGAACGGCTAAACCAGCCAAATACACAACAAAACCTGCTCATGTTTCTCTGATGCTACTGAACTGAAGTCAGTCGCATGCCTGGTGTCATGGCGGCGTAGTTACTGTTGCTATGGGGTCAGGTGACGGTGCAAAGCCTCTATAGATGGGTTTAATCTCTACTGTGGATTCATAATCTAGACAAAGCCGTAACATCTCCAAGAAGTCAAGCAGGTGACAGAGCCTCCACCAGAAAAGCTGCGCAATGCACCTTTAACCTTTTAATCAAACATTGTTACCTCATCTAAAACATACCTGGAGTTAATCCTATAAAAAGTCCTTCGCCTCTGAGCCTTTCCCAACTTCCTGGGATTGTGATGTCACAGATGGAGATCCTACACAGTTCAAATCACGTTCATTAACGCTGCACACTTACAGAAATAATGAGGAACATGTCCTAACCCGAACACATTTCACTAAACAGAGCCAAGATCATATTAAAGAGCCAAGATTATATTTAAGATTTTACTTTTCTTTTCCCATTTTGGCCATTTTTTAGGTTTAAGATTATACGCTAGGGAATTCCATAACTGTTACCTAGCAACCATGCTGCACACTGGACCAAAACTCCTCCAATGTTCACAGAAATTATTATTTGATAGTATAAGAAAACACCTTTAAATTGTTGAAATCATGTTTAAAGTAAAATGAAAAAAAAAAAAAAAATGTGTTTCTTGTGTGTTAATTATGCTGAACTTTCGGACAGAACTCTCCCAGTGCGACGTCATCCATATGGGACTCTCAAATAGATTTACGTCCTGTAATTTTCAGCTTTTTTTTCCACAAATTGCTTCTTGATTGGTATAATTTATATTTACAACATTATTCTACCAAATTAAGTAAAAACGTGAGAATCATCAGAACCCGTCATACACACTTTAATTGTTTTCGCCCTGTTGCCAGTTGAGGTGAGCTTGAGTCTAAAGTTTGAGAGTTTTGAAAATTAGCTTTACCGTGATGTCAAAACTCCGCTCTGGCCTGTAAAAATTGCGAAAAGTGCTTATTAAACTCATCACAGTAAATAATTAGGATGCGTATGGTAAGTGCGGAATAACTTTGGATCATTGCAAACTGTTTAAAATGAACTAATTCTGATTTCTGAGTTTTGAAGACAGGAAAAACCAGGTACAGCACCTTTAAATATTCCATGCCCAGCTTTCAAAACCTCTCTGCCAATATCCACCACCCTTTACACCAAACAACCATTAATACCAGGGAAATTCTGTATATTTTTCCACGTTGTATTTTATGTGAATGAGCTTACCCTTTGCTCCAAGCTGCTCCACTGAGATGTGTCACTGTGTTTTAACCTTGCATTGTGTTATGCAAAGCTTCCACACAGTTAGCATCACCAGAGACATGTTTCTTCGGCCAAACGTACAACCCTTTACAAATGTAACACTTACATTTGAAGGAGTCCTGTTGGAGATGTACACAAGGCTGCCCTGTGTTCATCTGAATAACAGAAGGAGCAAATGGATTAGCCTTTAACGGACTGAAGAGTGACCTGCTAAATTCAGTGCAGGGCCCTTCTTAACTTGCTGCTTTAAAGTCTCCAGGCGGTTAGCATAACAGTTAGACGAGAAACTGCGCTCCATCTTTTGATTTGTTATGGACTGACATTCAAAATGGCTTTTTTGTTGTTTTTCCCTCATTAAAAAATAAAAACATACCTGGAATTGTCACTCTTGTTTCGTTAATTTAAAGTCTTCTTCCCTGAGCACTCAAAAACGTTCTGTTCCTATTTTGCCGAAATTGTTGCATCACAGGCAAAACTATGGACTTCTACAGACCATCATCGGACTCAATCTGTGATCAGATTGTGTTTACAAGAAAACATTGCGAATGGATGTAATTAGTTTACTTTCCCATAATTGACAGCAGAGGGAGCTCCAACACCTAAACGCCTCATAGGAAACAGAGGTTAAGTTTAGAAATTATATTTTCCACATTCAGGCTTTGTTTGGATTGTTATACGATGGTCTGTGTTAAGTCACTCCCCCTTCAGAGCACTATCACTACACAATCAGCATCCCGCTAATGAAACTACTGCACATCACATTTGTCAAGTTGTTGTGTACAGTTTTGCATCATGCTTTTGTATATTTATGGAGAATTGTGCTGTGGGAGCATAGGCTTATACTCTGAACCGGACAGAATCTTACAGCTAATCGTAAGGAGGGTTTGAATAGGACCCTCTTCAGGCATTTATTTATTTATTTATTTTATGGGGAACAACATAATAACATGGAAGAACGCTAAATATCTTATCTATCTTCTTATTCTGTAAAGCACTTTGAATTACTTTGTGTATGAATCGTGCAATACAAATAAAACCTGCCCTGCCCACTCCACATTGGGACGACGTCTTGTTCTACTGTTTTCGGACCTTTTTCCACTCCATCCGCCTCAGTGCAACCGAGGAACCGAGGAGGACAGAGGAAGTCATTTGGCAAAAACAATAAGAGCCAACATTTGTCTCTGGAGATGGTTGTGATGGTGGTGGGATATTAGACCAGGGCGAGTGCAGCTCCTCAGACCATGTTAACACAAAATATTTGAATCCCGATGGTTCTGCACAAACAAGCACCAGTCGCCATCCTCCTGTGACACCTCCACCTTCAAGAAACTGCTCAAAACCCGTGTATTTAGAACTGGTTTTAGAATCTTACCTGCTTTTAAAATCATGCCTATACTGTATTCTTTGTACAGCATCTTTGAGTGTTTAGAAAAGCTCTTTAAATAAAATGTATTTATGTTTTTCATTTTATTTTTTTTTATTGTCTACAGCCCAATACAATAACATTCATATTCACAGGTCTGCCTCGTACACTCAAGACTCCGGGTTTCATCATCGTTATGGGGAGGCTTTGGAAAAGTTTTTATTCTAAAAGTAATAATCTTAATGGAGCTCAACAGTACCTCCCCACCCCCATTTCTGGAACTAAATTTCTCATTCATTTTTCCCTTAGACTTTCCCAAAGAAATACATATTAAAAGTTTGAAAGCTTTCCGAGTGCTTCAGGCTAATCAGCTACGTGGTGACTAATGAGCACAAGGCCTATAATTTTATTTAAAGTCTGTTCCTAAGTTATCAAAGCATTTTAACATACTTAGTGTTTGTAGGGCTCAGAAATACCTTGGAAAAACATGTATTCTGACTGTAAGTGGGCTTGCCTCTCCATGGATCTGACCTGAGAGTTGTGAAAAGTGCTGATAAACTCATTGCGCTGAATAAATAGGACGCTGGGAATGCATAAGGTAAGTGAGGAGTAACTTTGAAGCACTGCAAACTGTTTTAAAATAAATTAGTTCTGTTTTTCTTCTGTCACCCTATTGTTTCTATGGCGTCGTCATTGCTCTGCCTGGAATGTTCCACAGTATGATATTAAACAGTTCTACCTTACATATATTCAATTACAGGTGGTTTTATAGCTTAAAAATACTTAAAAAAAAGGAAGGCATTCTGACTGTAACTTGGTCTGGTTTGGTCTCCATGAAGATAGAAAGTTTTAATGCTACACTGTGAAACATTCCAGACAAAGCAAAAACATCACGAAGAAAAGCATTTGACGGACCCTCCATCAAAAAAGTTACACAATGCACCTTTAATTATAGTCATTCTGTATTCAAAATAGACACGGAAATCTGTATTAATCTATTTCAGTACAAGAAAAACAACAAAAGCAAACGGTCTTCCCTTGTCCTTTCCTGAACACTCGTGTCTGGGTGACAGAGAATCAGATTCTCGATATTATCAGCAGGACAAATGGATTTCCAATAGGACACGGGGGGTGGGGGGAGTAAATCACGTGCGCGTTTATTGAGTCACCTGAGGAAGGACACAATTAAAAAGATCCATTCTGCAGATCTTGTCTTTGTATTGTGCTGAATAGACTTGCGTTTTCTTCTGTAATTCGGGGATGTTATAATCTTAGATAGCGGGCAAGTGCTTGTGGGAGATTTACAGTTTTTGTAGGTTCACTCTGAGACTCGCGTGTGCTCAGAATCAAAACAAACGTCTGTGTGTAGACTGATAACGGCATCAATGACACACAGACACTTAAAGGGCCCGTATTACGCTATTTTCTGATCTTTGTATTATGTTGTTTCCTCATCACAGATATACTCGTATGTGGAGTTTTCTCACATGGAAAACACTCTGTTCCACCTTCTGATGTCATGTGGTAATACAGGAAGTACTCCATTGTGTTTTTAAACTCCATACACCTTCACTTGAATCATTTGAATGATTTCAGCCCTTGAACTGTCAGTATCTACTGAAATAAAGGTAAAAGAGCTGACTGTATTGCGCGTCATTGGTGGTCCAAACGGCAGAACAATTCAGAACCAGTCCACATTCAGTAAGAGATGTTCTACTGCTGTATTATTATCTTTCATTGTTGCTGCCAAACAGTGAATTTCCTTTCGGGTAAATAAAGTATCTATCTTTCTAGTCAGAACCACACATTTTGATAAAACTTAACAAAGACGACTGGATCTGGAGCTGTATCCCGTCTCCCTGATTTCAGAGGATGTGATAAACAGGCGGATTATTCTGTTTTTCTCATAATAAACAATAAAAGCATCATACTATTACTCATCTCAGGTAAAAGAAGTTATATTTAGTTCTGAATGTTAGAGAATTTTGGAGAGAAGATGTCTTCTGCATTTGAGAGACGTGATACAATTTAGCAGCTGTGGTTGGATTGTCTCAAGATTGGACGGAGGTTTTTCACGATTTATTATCTGATTCCAGACTCTTCGGGCTCTTCTTCTACAGAATGTAGGAGGGACTGGCTGCTGAGGCAAATGTTCTACCTGATTACGCCATGTTTTTTTTTTTTTTTTTAAAGAAAAGGGAAAAAGTTCTGTGTTTTATATCAAAGATGGGGCAATTCCTCATGTGAATGTCTAACAGAGCAATCCTTTTCACGTTACTGAATGCACCAATTCTCTCAATTTCTCTGACTGCTTCATCTTTTCAAGTGGAATACTGCGTCTATTATCAGCCCCCACCAAGATAGTAGCTGAATAAATCTTGTAAATGAGGTTTGAAGTGGGTTTCTGGCGTCTTTTGGTGACAGATTTGACAGGGTTAATCTGAAGGTGCAGTGACGCTCTTTGGCTTATTCCTGATCATTTCCAAGGTGGTTTTCCTGTGCAGGTCTGAGTAGAAAAAGACACAATAATATTACAGGTGTGTGCTTTGTCCATTTGCATAATGAGCTGTGAGGGCCCCGGGAGAAACCTGGGAGGAGAGTTCTGGTGTTTTAATACTCACAGCAATCGACCAATGACGTGGAGGTGGTTTATTCCAATATTTATGTTCATGAAACACTGGGTACATTATTTATACATTATATATATTTATATTCATACGCTGAGGGGAGGAGGGGCGTGGTCTAGAGGTATAAAGATCACTGTGATTGGTCTAATAGGTATCCACACTTTAAACTCCGCCCCTGCAGCCAGGTGTTTGTATCAGAAACACCTGGTTGTAATCAGGGTAGTCATGTGTGATGTCACCAACTACTGGAAATTAGAGAGGCCACTAATGGCAGCACAAACTTATATTTAGATGTTTTTGACCACTGAAAATGGACCTAGTTTGCACTAAAATTGCCAAAAATGACTTGGATCAGTAGATAATGCGTTTAAAACACTATATATACATTTAAGTAGAGGAAAAAAAGTGGATTTAGTTCCACTTTAATGATACCGTGATAGAGCCTGTCAGCTCTGGGAGTCACCTGGCCCAGTGCTGCTGCTGTAAAGAGCCCATTCTTCTCACTATGATTACATATGTGCACGATTATCCCAGAGGAGACAGGAGCTGGAGCTGACAGTCACTGTACAGACTCAATGAGGAAATGAGGCTCCATCTAATTATACCACAGGCAATAGGACTACCATTAATACAGAGTTAATGGGGATGATCCAAATGTATTGTTGGTATTTTATTAATAATAATAATAAAAAAGGGTAGAAGACTGACTTAATAATGGTGCACTATGTAACTTTTTGTCGTTGCTCTGCCTGGGATGTTCCACAGTATAGCATTAAACAGCTCTATCTTACATTTATTCAATTACAGGTGGTTTTAAAGCTTGAAAATGCCTAAAAAATAAACAGAATTTTGACTGTGAGTGGGGTTGCCTCTCCCTAGATCTGACCTGACCTGTGACTTGGTCTGGTTTGGTCTCCATGGCGATAGAAAGGTTTAATACCATACTGTGAAACATTCCAGACAAAGGAATAACATTTGACAGACCCTCCACCAGAAAAGTTACACAATGCACCTTTAAAGCAGACCTCTTAAACAAAATTTACTTTTCAGAGCTTTTAAAAATGCGGTTTCCCCTCACCGTTTACTCACCCAAAGTTGTATTTGGAGCAATTTGTGCATGTTTGGGCAATGTTTGGACTTAGATAAACTATTGATCCACCAGGGAAATTATTTGGACACACTTTATTGCTTTATTGCTTATTTTCAAGACGCCGTATTGATGATCAATCCCCATTTTCACCCCCACAGGTTGTTTACTGAGAAGAATCAGTTCAAACTGACTTGTGTCAATTGACCAGTTTTTAATATCAAGTCAAGTCCTTTTTGTGGTTACCAATAGATAAAATGTACAGGTTTATGTACAGGATATTAGATTTATTGTATAAGCAGCTCTTGAGCAAAAATAAATATGTCTGCTGCATTCTGTCAGCATTTTATTTCCCAATATTCAGTGTGTTAGCATGCTAGTTGTTGCTTGCATCATCATCTCGGTGAGTAATTAGGAGGCTTAGAATGCTTAAGGTAAATGAGGAGTGACTTTTGCACCACTGCAAACTGTTTAAAATGAACTAGTTCAGTTTTTCATGTTTTAAAACAAGAAAATCAGGTGCCATTCTTCTTTAAAAAGCTTTCTCTGCTCCTCCTAGAGCCTTGTCATGTTGTTGCCATAAACATGAGTGACTTGTGTGAGGCGTAATGATCTCCTGGAAGTGCTCAGGCCTCTGCACATCACTGCATGGAGCCTCTCTGTGCAGTGAAGGAGCTGCGCTGAACACAGGGCGCTTATCATTATGTTAACTCAATTATTTGTTTTATTTCACCCCCTGCCTCATAAAAGCACTCAGGAAGGAACCATCCATCTCCTGGCAGCCGCTGACCTTAAAGGAAAACAAGCAACAGTGAAGGCATGAAACACAATCAAAGTAACACAATTATTGTACTTAAAGAAGATGTATAGTTCTTGTGTCTGCTCCATAGTCTCCATCGTTATAATCTATGACACTCGTGAATCATTGTTATGATTTGGACTTTTTTTTGTATACAGTTTTGTTTATACATATTATGTGTACCAGACACCATCAAACAAACAACAAAAACACCAGAAAATGCAAGATAGAGATATTGAACCGGTTCTATTCATTGTCTTTATGAACAGAATTTCTCGGTGGTCAGGGGCCAGAAGGCGTCCGGTTTGGAGACCACAGGATCTCCTCTCTGCTGTTTGCAGATGATGTTGTCCATGATGGTTTCATCGAATCAGGACTTGCAACATGCCCTGGGGTGGTTTGCAGCCAAGTGTGAAGCGGCTAGGATGAAAATCCTCCAAATCTGCGGCCATGGTTCTTGACCGGAAAATGGTGGCTTGATCTCTGCAGGTGGGTGGAGAGTCCCTGCATCAAATGGAGTAGTTCAGGTATCTCGGGGTCTTGTTCATGAGTGAGAGGGAGGAGCGAGCGTGAGATTGACAGGTGGATCATTGCAGCGTGTGCAGTGATGTGGTCGCTGTATCAGACTGTTGTGGTGAAGAAGGAGCTGAGTCCAAAGGCAAAGCTCTTGATTTACGAGTACGAATCTATGTTCCTACCCTCGCCCATGGTCATGAGCTTTCGGTAATGACTGAAAGAACAAGATACAATATGGTCATAATGAGTTTCCTCTGCAGGGTGCCTGGGCACTACCTTAGAGATAGGGTGAAGAGCTTGAAGTAGACCTGTTGCTCCTCCATGTGAAGGAGGAGCCAGCTCAGGTGGCACTGTTCTGATGCCTCCTGGGTGCCTCTCTTCGCAGGTGTTCCGGGAAGTGAAATCACTTTTGTTTTTGCTGCTCTGAGTCTCCCCTCCCTTTGCTTTTTGCCAAGCGGGATGCGCGCTAATAGTGTTGTAATGGCACTCTGAAGGGGGAGTAACATGGTGATCTAAATATGCTGTGTTAGCAGTTAATACCCCACAGAAGTAAAATACTCCCACTTTATTTTACCTGCACTGTTTTGCATTGTTGTTCTGCTCATAATGTATATTGTATGTATTCAGTCAAACTCTATTTTTATCTACCTGATTTTTAATGCATGCCCTTATTTTTATTTTATCATAACTTTATATTTTTACTATTACTATTCTTTGTTTAATGTTGCACAATAACGCCAAAGCAAGTTTCTAGTTAGTGAATTTTGTTCTGACAAGGACAATAAAACCTCTGATTGTGATGGGAGTTTAGTGAATGGGGTTCAGCACATTTTATTTTTATTACTTACATCAATCACACAGGGTTTGTAAGTCCAGTTCACAATGACGATAAAGTATTGAATTAAATGGTGCTACTTCTGTCCTCATATCACCGCGATCAATCTATCAACTTCTAAGTAAGACGCTCTCGTTTTTATCTTACGTACACTGTTTCCACCACTACAGACTAGAGATAGACCAATATCAGTTTTCTAATATATAGTGGATATCTTGTTTTGGTCGATTTGCTGCCTAAAAACACACAACACTTTATTTTAACACTTGAATACAAAGATGTAACTGCACAAAGTGAGACTGCAGACATTAAACAAGCTCTACTTTACATTTATTCAATTACAGGTGGTTTTAGAGCTCAAAAATACCTTGGAAAACAGGTGTTCTGACTGTGAGCGGGGTCGCCTCTCCACAGATCTGACCTGTAACTTGGCCTGGTTTGGTCTCCATGAAGGTAGAAAGGTAAAAATCAGACAGACAGACAGTGGAAGAATTACTAAATTTTGTTACTTAAAAAGTATCACATGAGGAAATCTACTCAAGTAAAAGTATTAAAGTACCTGTTTAAAATGTACTTAAAGAGTAAAAAGTAAAAGTATTTCACACAGATAAGATTTTGAGGTGTTATAAGGCTTCAAAAGTATTGATTTTGATACAGATTTGTGCTGAAAAACAATTGAGTCAATCATTTTTTTCTACCCGTTTTTATTTGTTTGCTGAAATTATGAACGTGTTAAAAATAACCCCTCAGCCTTTCAGCAGGTCTCAAACAATAATGAAAAATACTTTTATTTTTCATTCCAGTAAAATGTATCCACTGTAAAATGTACTTAAGTAAAGTACAGATACCTAAAAATGTTACTTAAGTACAGTACTTTATTACTTTCCACCACTGACTACAGACCACTGATGATGAATACATATACTGTGTTCCAGATTATTATGCAAATTATTATTTTTCTCTGATTTTGACAAATTGTCAATATAAATGACAGTCATCATAATTTTCAAGTCATCAACCTTTAGAGTAAAATTCTAACGTTACTGAAAAAACCTCCCAATGATAACAGTATTTTTTCAAAAATAAAAACTTAAAATGCACTGTTCCAAACCATGTTATTGTTGTAAAGAACTGAAAATGGTCATTTGTTTATTTTTCAATGAGAAGCATTAGCATATTACTGAAATCAAAAGCTATTTCAATCAAAACATCTTAACAGGTCAAGTTACACTTTAACATAGGTGCCTTTATTTGACAGGAGCTTCACAATTCTGCATCCATTGAACTTGTGAGTTTGTGGAGAGTTTCTGCTTGAGTTTCTTTTCAGGATGTCAGAATGTCCTCCCAGAGCTGCTGTTTGGATGTGAACTGCCTCCCGCCCTCATAGATCTTTCACTTGAGGAGCTCCAAAGGTTCTCAATAGGGTTGAGGTCAGGGGAGGATGGGGCCACACCATGAGTTTCTCTTCTTTAATGCCCATAGCAGCCAATGATGCAGAGGTGTTCCTTGCAGCATGAGATGGTGCATTGTCCTGCATGAAGGTGATTTTGCTACGGAAAGTACGGTTCTTCTTTTTGTACCATGGAAGAAAGTGGTCAGTCAGAAACTCCACATACTTTACAAAGGTCATTTTCACACCTTCAGGGACCCCAAAGGGCCTGACCAGCTCTCTCCCCATGATTCCATCCCAAAACTCGACTCCACCACCTCCCGCTGACATCGCAGCCTCGTTGGGACATGGTGGCTGTCCACCAACCATCCACCACTCCATCCATCTGGACCATCCAGGGTTGTACGGCACTCATCAGTGAACAAGACTGTTTGAAAATGAATCTTCATGTATTTCTGGACCCACTGGAGCCGTTTCTGCTTGTGAGCTTTGTTCAAGGGTGGCCGAACAGAAGGTTTATGCATAACTGCAAACCTCTGGAGGATCCTACACCTTGATGTTCACGGGACTCCAGAGGACCAGCTTCAAATTCCTGTTTGCTGCTTTGTAATGACATTTTAGCAGCTGCTCTCTTAATCCGATGTATTTGTCTGGCAGAAACCTTCCTCATTGTACCTTTATCTGCACAAATCCGTGTGTGCTCTGAATCAGCTACAAATGTCTTAATAGTTCGATCGTGCTTAAGCTTGCCTGAAATATCTAAGGTTTTCATACCTTGTTCAAGGTATTCTGTTTCACACTTTTCAGCACTAGAGAGATCCTTTTTCTTTCCCTTATTGCTTGAAAATGTTGCTCTGCTTAATAATGTGGAACGTCCTTCTTAAGTCGTTTTTCCTTTAATTGGACGCACCTCAAACTCATTGGCTCAGGTGTGTGAGATTGAGTTCACTGACCCAATGAGCCTGAGACACAAGACCATCCTTGAGTTTCACTGGAAAACTAAACATTTTACCTTTATGACACATAAACACAATTTGCATAATAATTTGGAACACGGTGTACAGTAGCCGAGCCACCTGCTTCAGTGGCATATGCACAACAGCGAGAGTGTGAACGTATTTCTCCAGTTTCACAGATTTCATGGTGTGAGCTCACGGCTGAGGTGTAAATCCTCTAAAAGAGGAGGCAATTCACTCAAAGTATGGACACAATCCAGGACTGTGGGAAAAACATAATGCCAGTGTGTTTACAGATTTTAGTCCCCACAATGTGATAAATACATGCCCACGCACACATCAACTTGAGAAAACCTGTTGACAACTCTGAGGAGGGGTGAAAATGAGGCATCTTTGTTAGGCTATTATTACAGCTCTTTAGGCACATGGGACTTATATTATTCCCAAGAGGCTAAAATGGTGTTCACAAAGTTGGCATGGCGACCAATTTTAGTTTAAAGAGGGAGTATTATGCTAAATTATGCATTATATTGTGATGTGTGAGCTTCTCTGCCCAAATAATTTCCCTTGTGGATCAGTAAAGTTTGTCTAAATCAACTTTCTGCTCTTTCTGCCATGTTATAATGTTGTAATCTCATCAAAAACATGCCTGAAGAGAATCACCCATAGCGTTCAGCTTCAGTCAAATAAAGCTCACCAAGTCTAGCAGTTATGAGTTCTGCAGTAGGAATAGGAATTTATTTACGATGGCATACCAAAATAAAAACACCAGGATCATGTAGGGTGGGTTAATACGAACATTTTAAAACCATAATAAGGAGCCCGACAGCAGCAGTTACACAGAAGGGTGACGTTTTTTCATTAAAAAGTGAACTGGAGCTGGAATCGTTGAAGCCGAAAGTGTGCCCATGCTCACTTCCTATGTGGAATGGGGCGGCTAGTAGATTAGCTATGTCCGTTTATATATATATATATATATATATATATATATATATATATATATATATATATATATATATATATATACACAGTCCATGATGCTTGAAGAGGTTTTATATGTCATCCATGTTTGTGTAATCTTGTCCAAGACTCCGCCCACAAGTCTACATAACCAGGAAGTTCCCCGTACTTGCACCACGGAGCCCCACCCTGTTCAGCTCCCCTTACAGGCAGCAGAGACGGAGCGCTAAAAACTAACTCAAACTAATTCATCTTTTTAATATCTCTGTGAATATATAATTTTCAAAACAAGAAAAGGCAACGCGATGATCTAAATGTTTTAAATCAGTTCTGCCCATTGTTTACATTTTACCCCCAACTCCAGCTCCATTTCCCAGCCTGTTCCGGTCCTTCTTTTGCTACCTCCCCGTTTTTCCTACAGCTGCCACTCATTCCCTCATCATTCCAGGGTAGTCTATAAATACTCCCTCTGCTCATTCAGTCTTGGCTAGATTGTTGATTAGTCAAGAGACACTCTCCAGCTCTGTATCTGAACATATCCCGCTGTTGCCATTGGGCATTCTGTAATATGTGTAGAATCCCTCAGTCGTCCAGGTAGAATCCATGGCAAAAGGAGAAATTAAATTTGTCAACTGGACAGAGTTTATTTGGTCAAATACGTTTCGCAGCTCATCCAAGCTGCTTCTTCAGTTCTGGTCTGATGCTGGTGGACACTGCCTTATATCTGCCTGAAGGGGGCGCTAACTACAATGAAATTACTCTGAGACACACATATTTGTTTACAGTTTCTGTTAGTTAGGTGAGTCTATTCAATATGGAGTGGGAGTGGGGGAGTAGTTAGCAGAACCATTCAGGGCCATGATGGTGTTTTCACACCTCTGGACATGTCCTGGCTAGTCCCGTTGTTTTCTCTGTTTGTTTTGATTTAGGTTTGAGGATAGAGTTATAGATGGGAGACAAATGATGTCTGAGACCTCCATTTCTGTTCAAGGAAGGATTCTCTTTCTTGACAAAAAATAGCCTCTTTAACTCCCCTCTCAAACCAGTTCTTTTCTCTGGCCAAGATCTGGACAAACAGAGAAAACAACGGGAGTAGCCAGGACGTGTCCAGAAGTGTGAAAACACCATCATGGCCCTGAATGGTTCTGCTAACAAGACCCCCACTCCCATGGTATATTATTTATACCAATCTTGTTTTCTGTTAGAGATTTTCCTAGTTTTGGAGGATATTTAAGTTCATATAATAAAGACATACTGTATATTCCTTTGGTGTTTATCAGCCTGATACCTGTTGTAGGACACTTTCTGTTTGGATGCATTCCTTGTGTCACATTTGAGTCCAGTTTACCTGCATGACATTAGTAGCCTACAGAAAAGCAATGCTCCCAGTAGAGCTGCACAATTTTGGTTAAAATGTTTTATTTATTTTTTGTTAAGATTTCCAAAAACTAATACAAGAATCTCATGCCTTGCTACACATTATCAGTCTGGGATAGCTCTTGTGATCAGAAAAAGGCACAACATTCAAACTAATACAACAAGATGAATGCACCAAGTGGCACAACAGTGAAGCGAGCCGAGAAATCAGACTTTGGTTAAATCCAGATGAGAGAAAAGCACAGATGTCTTTCCCCTCCACAAATGCAAAAAGCACTTCCCTCTGCACAGTTTGAGTTCTGCTAAAGTTTGCCTCTTTTTGTCTGTCAGGGTCGTCGTGTTTGCTTTGGTTGAATTGGGCACTTGACTTTTGACCCACGCCCACATGCTGCCCTGTGTTTGCCCTGCTCATCCAGTGGCTTGAGCCCAAACGGTCAGCGGGAGAGACGTATTCTAAGTGAACAAATACAGTGGAACATCATCTCTCTGTAAAAAGAAGTAACTATGCAACGGTTATCAGTCTTTACACAAAAACAGGATTGTTAGCAAACATCACATTAATGAATTTGATTAATCATTGCATTTATAGAGCACCTTTTCAAGACACACAAAGCTCTTTACAGTTCATTGTTCGTTCACTCCTGACTTGGTGATGGTAAACTACTATTGCAGCCACAGCTGCCCTGGGGCAGACTGACAGACGTAAGGCTGCCAATCTGTGCCATCAGCCCCTTTGACCACCACCAACATTCACGCACACTCCTCTTTCATACTAGGCAAGGCAGGTGAAGTGCCTTGTCTAAGGGCACAATGACAGTCCTGCCACTTTCCCAGCGGTCTCCCGTCGAAGTCCTACAGGCTCGACCGGGCTCAGATCTGACGAGATCGGACTTTGACAAGCTGCTATGGCCACATCATAACATGCAGCAATTTTTATTTGAGAATTGTGTTTTTGTAAACGGGTTTTTATTCAAATTGACTTTCTACAATGTTGTAACATGTTTCCTCATCAAAAACATGCCTGAAGAGGTTTTGGATGTCATCCATGCACATTTGAGTAATCTAGTAATCTCTCCCAGGTCCTATTTGAACCCTCCTTATGGTTAGAGGTACTTTATTTTGTTTTGTTTTTTTAATCCAATGCTCAGCCCATAGTTTGCACACTGATTGTGTTTTGATGGTGCTCTGAAGTCAGAGCATCAAAAACAAATGAAACAATCAGTGAAACTGATTAAACATTAATGGGAACACGGTGATCTAAATATGTACTGTATGGCAGTTAAAACCGCATACACGTGTAATGCCTTTTTTACAGTGATAATTTGCAGAGGATATACTGTCTGGGGATTACAATGCAATTACACTAATTGGAATCAACACAACTCTATGTATTCCAACTACTACTGGAAAAAGGCTACTGCCTCTACTAGTACTACTGCTGCTATACCTACCAGTATTTCTGAATCTGCCTCTACACTGTCAGATCTGTCCACAACACAGATTTGATTATGAGCTTCGACAGGCCAATTCTGGCCCATTCTTCACACTCTACTCACCTCTGCCTCTGTACAGACGTGTGCTGCTGTAAAACCTTTACATGTGCCAGGCTCATCATGTTCACATTTCACGCTGTGTACACTCCTGATCCCAGACTCAATCCACACAATGCCACCTGCACCGGCACTCTACCATGTTGATGTTTGATTTGTGGGGTCATCACAGCTTTTATTATGCAAACATGACGATGTTGAAGCAGACCTAGTTGTCTCCTCTCACACTTTACTAATGCAAAGTTGTATTTGGAGTGATTCGTGCGTGTTTGAGTAATCCTTAATCTCTTATTTTCAAGACACCATCACACCTCGTTTCCTCCGGCACACGCCCACTGCTTTCTACTTATATTCTCTAACTTTATTTTCTTAATCGGTGATGCATGTAAGATTTGGCAGCGTCATGTAATCATTTTGTTGGGGATCTGCAGCTATCCAGAGGAGCTGCAGACTCTTAGATGTGATGCAACGTCTGCTCCCATTGGGCACTGCAGTTTTCTAAAGTGGAAGTCAGACTTGTTTCTTCTATTAAGTCGTTTCAGATGAATATTGAGATTTAAAAAATAATGATCAATGGTTGTCCTAGATTATAATAAACAGTTGTGGTGTTTTGGTTTCAGCATTCACACGCGTACGCCTGTGTATTTACTCTACTCCATTTTCAGACCTCAAACCATCCGCGTTACTTCCATTCAACCAAATGTATTTTACACCAAGTACTTTGCTAAACTAAGCTGTGGCACGTATTTGATCTTCATGTTTCTCCCTTAGACCTCCTCTTTCCTCCTCCTCTCTCCTCTTTTTTTCTTTATCCCTCCTCTTTCCTGTCTCCTCCTCCTGTTCTCCACACCTCCTCTCCACCTCTCCCGTCTCCTTCTCTTTCCTCCTCCTCCTTTCTCCTCTTCTCCACCCCTCCTCTTCCCTGTCTCCTCTCTCCTCTTTTCCACCCCTCTACTCTCTTCCCTCCTTCTCTACCCCTCCTCCCACCTCCTCCTCCTCTTTACCCCTCCTCTTTCCTGTCTCCTCCTCCTGTTCTCCAAACCTCCTCTCCCACCTTCTCCTCTTTCCTCCTCCCTCCTCTTTCCTGGCTCCTCCTCCTGTTCGCCACACCTCCTCTCCACCTCTCCTGTCTCCTCTCTCTTCCTCCTCCTCCTCCTCCTCTCCTCTTCTTTACCCCTCCTCTTTCCTGTTTCCTCCTCTCCACATCTCCCATCTCCTTCTCTTTCCTCCTCCTCCTCTCTCCATCCCTCCAGCTCTGTGCTCCTCCACTCTCTGGATGATGGTAATTAGACCCTCAGCACTGATTGGGCACAAAGTTGAAGAAAGAGCTTTTCTAATCAAAGACCGTCGTGAGCTGAATGCAAAGGAGGGAGAAGGGGATTGTTTGTTGGTTTGAGTGAAACTCTGCAGGGCTGGAGGTACGATCTTCACTGGCAATGCACACCAAAATCTGATTATTAGAAAGATTAAATGACGTGCAGAAGGATAAATCTGATGTAAGAAATATGAGGGACACGGGATTTGTACAAAAGACTACGCACCAGATTTTACTGTTTACATGTCATTTTAACAAACTTCAGAAGTCTGTTAAAAATGCTAGATACAAAATCTAGCATTTTATTGCCTCATCAAAAACCTGCCTGAAGAGGTTTTAGATGCATCTTTGAGTAATTGAGCAATGTGCAGTAGTTTCATTAGTGGGATGCACACTGATTGTGTTGTGGCAGCGCTCTGAAGGGAAAGTAACTTAGCATTGGGAGCATGGGGAGGGGAGATGAAAGTGAAACCTATTTAAAAAATGTTAATACATTGTTTTCGCGGAATACAGTATTTTCAACACAATAAAAAGGTAACATGGTGATCTATATCTTATGTGGTAGCAGTTAGTGCAGTGCAGTGCAGTGCAGCTTCTGCAGCTCAGTGAGTGAATTCTGGAGGGTCAGAGCTTTCACATGAGACATGGCCTGTCCATATACTGAGAATGAGAAACTTGTGGTGTTCCTCTAGCTGCAGGTTAAGGCTCTGGCAACAGTTGATTTGTTATTTGAAGCGGTGAGAGTGCAGCTACATAGAGTTCCTGTAAAAACTTCAAAAACTGCATCATAAATTCTTTAAGTCCAGTTACCCCAAGATCCCCGCCAAGAGAAAAGGGCCTGTCTTTAAAGGGACCAGGATAAGTCTAGTTTCTCATCTCCGGCTCTGAGTATCTCTGCTCTGTTTTCTCCTCCTTCATGTCAGTGATGAAAGAGCAAATGTTCTGAGCCTGAGGACTCAACAAGCTTCAGTAACATCTACATCTTTGAAGAGGATTCGCTCTCCTCTGTAGTGTCACAGGGACTTATTTAGGCCCATGTCAAAGCTCCTCCCTGACTAGCAAAGATGAAAGGAAGCACTCACGGACTCAAGAAATAATACAGCAAAATGAAAACACCACTGTCTCAGCAGAAAATGTTCCTGTAGCTCCTAATACTTGGGTTTACTACAATAGTCTGAACATGGTGGTTGTCCTTGGGATTTCTGTACGACTGCAAATAGTGATGGGACTTTTATAGTATGAGATCTGAATCTTTTGGATATTGGTTCATTTGTATGACAGAAGCCAATGTAATAACTGATTTACAACTCACCCTTATGTAACAGATAATACTCCCTACAACTGTACAACAACTTAATCTCAAGTAAAGGATAACCTTGTGCCCTGTCAATCAGCAGAGTATTTTCACTGTCGTTCTTGTCTCTTGTTTATAGCTGTAATTTTATACTTGTATAAATATTTTATACTTATTTTTCTATTTTCTTTTTTTTTACTTGTACATATACATTTATTTTTATAATTATGTCTCATTTGACACGTGTCTCTTGCTCTTTTTTGCTATATCATCTATTTTTGTTACTCTCTGTTATTATATTATATTGTGATGTTTGAGCTGCTGTATCCAAATAATTTCCCTTGTGGATCAATAAAGTTTGTCTAAGTCTAAGTAATTTTATCTACAAACTAATTGCAGTGAGAAATAACCAAGGCTATGATTTGATTCAGATGTTAAAGTTGAAGTGGTGGCGCGTTTAACCTGTTGAAATGATTCTAAATTATATATTGCACCTCAATAACAAGGTAACAAGTTGTTTTAATGAAATAAAGTGTTATTACTATTGCTTTAAACCATGTTATAATGGTTTAATGCATCCACTCAAAGTTGCATATAAAATGATACATGCATGTTTGAGTAATCTTTATGCTCCTGTATTTAAGACATTGCTTCGATCACTGTTGCGTTCTTTTTTTTTTCTTAAACTGTGATACACATTGGGCAGCATCGCATAGTTAAAATCTGCTGTTATCCATAGGTGCCCACAGCATGCAGTGCTTTGAGATGATGTACCGTAAAAGGACAAATGGCTCCTGATTCCTCATTGATCTCAACATTTCAAATCTCCAAATACGAAATAATGATCCACAGGTGTTGTAGATTATGACCACATAGCAGAACCAGAATGTCTTCCTTTAAAAGACGATTTGTTCGTTTATGAAGCCCTAAACCACATCTTGCACCGGGCCTCCATAAAGCTGTTACCGGCCCTGCTTTGTGTTTATGTCTTGTATGTACCAGCTCATCATAATCCCTACATGCAACGGCAAAACTGGATCAAAACATCAAAGCCACTTAAGCGCACGGAGGTTGCGATTGGTAAATACTAATTAAAGTCTTTCTAATGTAGCGTGGAGCCCCATCTGGGTAACCGCGCAGTATTCTGACGCACGCTGCTCTAATCCATATTAATCCGACATGACAGAGGCAAGGGCCCACAATCGATGCTTCTCACTGATCTATGTCCAAATCCTGGAGCCGCAACTCAACCTCCACAAAACACACACACAAACCCACACTTTGAGCCAGAGGGGGCTTCCTAATTGAGACCTGTATCACCTGCACTGGGCTTTTTGTAAAAATGTGTTTCTTTCACCCTTTCTCCTCCGTTTGTGACAGAGAAACATGGAAATGTATTGGGGATTGATGGGGTCAACCAGAGAGGGAGAGCTGACAATGATTCAGTGGTTTGATTCCTGCTCGGAGCGAGTTCTGTTGTGTTCTTCGGCAATACACGTCACTTACCTTGCGTAGTATGAATGTGGTATTTGACATGCCTCACGTCCGTTAGTTTACTCCACGGCAGCTATACCTACATCTAGTCTACATCTCCAAACCTCAAAATGCTCTGTTCCAACTTGTGATGTCATGAAGCTGTAGTTTTTAAGTGAACAGCTCCTTTTTACCTTTTTGTTCATTTCCAAATTCCAGAGCTGAAATGATCCAAATTATTCTAGTGAAAGTGGATGTTTGAAGACACAGGTGAGCACCACATGACATCACAAGAGTGTTTTTGCATGGGGTGTTGTGTGTTAAACGTGTGTGAATGAAACAAAACACAACTCCAGATATGAGGAAACAGTATAACACAGATCAGAAAATAGTCAATATGGGCCCTTTAGACTTAGACAAACTTTATTGATCCAATGAGACATAATTATAAAAATAAATGTATATGTACAAGTCAAAAATAGAAAAATAAGTAATAAACTATAAAATCACAGCTATAAACAAGAGACAAGAACGACAGTGCAATAATCTGCTGATTTAAGACCTTTTAGATCAAAACTGCTCAATTAAATGTTCTAAATGACTCTGAATCCAGCGTTCCAAAATTATAACTGTATAGCAGACACAAGCACAATGTCTTTCATCATAGTAAAGAGAAAAAAAAACAAAAAACCTTGTCAGCAGTTTTGAATCTGTGCCACATTTAGAACTCGTAATTCACAAACACACCTCCACATCCTGCGTTCATCACGGTGATTTATAGCCTGACAGCCGGGCATGTGTCCATATGTCTCGGTGCGGGGAACTCAAGTGGTCCCTCTCAGCTTTTTCAGGCTAGATTAGCATGATGTTGATTCTGCTATTGGGCAATCTGGAGGTAAATGAGCCACAAAAATGGTCTAGGAGCAGTGTGTCCAATGCAATGGGGGAAATGCATGACTTTACACTTCATCTCCTGACACTCGCCGCTGATTTGAAAAGGACGTGTGTCTTAGCCACCAAATTCACCAGTGTAGTTTGGTAAGAATGGCTTTACTTCTATCTATTGATTTCTAATGCGTCTTGCCCCAGTACAGATGTATTGTATAAAGCAGCTCTTGATGTCAAAATGAGTCTGCAATGTTCTTTCTGTATCTAATAATAAAGTGTTTTATTGTCCAATAATCAGAAAGTGCATTGTTAGCATGGTAATTGTTCTCGCAGTAATTGTTCTCGCGGCAAATCTCTCTGAAGGTTGTGAGAAGCGTTTATAAAATCACTGTGGTAATTAGGATGCTCGGCTTGCACAAGGTAAGTGAGGAATAATTTCGAACTGCGGCTAGTTTTTTGGGCTCAGAGAAAAGAGGATTTTTTTTTTCATCCATGTTGTGATGATTGCAGCCCGGTCGTCTTTTGAGTCACCGGGTTCAGTGTTATTTCAACTTGATGGGAGCATTATCCACTGGTGCTGCAGCGTCTTTATGATGAACTCCAAACTCCAGATTTAAATACTGCCTCGGTTGCTTCAGCCACAGCATTGTCTCTCTGGCATTCATAAACAGCCTTGGTTTGTAGAACCTCAATCCATCCGGGTCGCGGGGCCAACAGTCTAAGCAGGGACTCCCAGACTTCCTTCACCCCGGACACTTCCTCCAGCTCGTAGATTGACGGTAAATCGAGAGCTTTGCCTTTCGGGTCAGCTCCCTCTTCACCACAACGGTCCGATACAGCGACCACATCACTGCCGATGCTGCACTGATCCACCTGTCATGAGGTTCAGCCCCTCCAAATCCGAGGCCATGGTTCTTGACCGGAGAAAGGTGTCTTGTCCTCTCCGGGTGGGTGGAGAGTTCTTGCCTCAAGTGGAGGAGTTCAAGTATCTCAGGGTTTTGTTTGTAGAACCTTCTTTACTGAAATACTGTAGAGTTACTAACTGCAGGTCGGGTTTGGCACACTCAGACTGCCTGTTACACCTAACCTAACACAACTACTGTTATGCATATTTGGCCAAGGCAGCACGGCTTCACGCAATAACATCTACGGACTTAAAAGGTGTCAGGGAAAATAGATTTCTGTGGATTTCCGCAGAGCCACCCACTCTTCTCACCCGGTTTGTGAAGTTTCATCAAAGTGTGTGGTTCTGGCTGGACAGGTGAGGACAGAACCGCACCACACCTGTAGTTGGTGTACACAGTGAGGTAAATGAAGGTGTTTTAGATCAGTTTTGAGGTTTCCAGTAAACAAAATGTAAAATAATGTTATGTTATGAAAAGTTATAGCCTTATTATGGCTATGAGCATTAATTACTAGGAAACCCTCTATCCTACAGTGACCACAAAGACAATCTGTGTTCCTGGGCATTAGTACTGGTGGTGGTCACAAAAGTTGGAGTGCCCAGTTGTCTGAAATTAGAGGTGGAACGTAACACAGTAAAAGCAGTAAAGTGCTGTGCTTAAGTTTACATTTTAGGTATCTGTACTTCACTTACGTACATTTTACTTCACTTCATCTGAGAGCAGATATCTGTACTTTCTACTCTACTACATTTTTAACAGGATTGAAAAGTAAAAGTATTTTTATTGAGCTGAAAAGGCTGAGATTATCAAGTTCATTTTTTGTGCAAACAAAATATGCAAATAAAAACGGCTAGAAAAAAAAAAAAATCTTTATCAAATTGACTACATTTGAATTTTTATTACATCCCAAAATCTACACAAAATACTTTTACTTTTTACTCTTTAAGTACATTTTAAACAGGTACTTTAATACTTAAGTCTTTTTTGCTCCAGTATCTACACGTCTGTACTTTTACTTAAGTAATAATAATAAGAAGTACTTCTTCCACCACTGTCTGAAGCAAATTATAAGTTCACAAAGAATACTCTCCCACTGCTCTGACACAGTTCTCTTCTTCATCGCTGTCTGCAGGATACATTCTCCCCAGACCTCTGCTCTCACACCCACACACTTGTTATATTGTCCTCAGAAAATATCTCACAAAATCCACTTTACAGGTTTGCCCGGCTCTGTCTCCTCTTTCTCTCCAATAAAAACATTACATTTTGTGGTTCTCTGTGAAGCCCCTGGAATGAGGATGGCGATTATGGCTTTAAAATCGTATTGTTTTTCTCTGTTCAGGTTAGACAAATCAAAACAAAATGTGATGCTAATTGAACCCCGAGCTCACATGTGATGATGAAGCAGTTTGAGGTGTGACTTCCTGCGATAGACAATATTAAAAGTCCTTCAAATGCTTTTCTCCATGGGGATGTTATTGCTTCATCTGGAAAGTTGCACAGTATGGCATTAAACCTTTCTATCTTCATGGAGACCAAACCCAGACCAAATTACAGGTCAGATCTGTGGAGAGGCGACCCCACTCACTGTTTTTCTCTTGGTATTTATAAGCTATGAAACCACCTGTAATTTAATAAATGTAACGTAGAGCTGTTTAATGTCACACTGTGGAACATTCTAGGCAGAGCAATGACGTATCCATAGAAACAAGCAGGTGATGGGCCCCCAACCAAAAAGTTACATAGTGCACCTTTAATACAGTCACCCTAAAGAGAATTTATCCTAAAAACTTACAGTATAGTTTTAAAACAACTGCAACGCAATTGACTAATGGAAAATGAATATGGTGCACTGCGTAATATTTCTAGTGGAGGGTCCACCACCTGCTTGTCTCCATGGAAATGTTATTGCTTTGTCTAGAATGTTCCACAGTATGATTAAACAGACCATTACATTACATTTATTAAATTACATGTGGTTCGATAGCTCCAAAATGAATGAAAACATGAATTCTGACTCTGGGAGGGGTTGCCTCTTCACAGATCTGACCTGTAACTATCAAGATAATGGACCATTATTTTAAGTTAAAGGTGCACTGTGTAACTTTTCTGGTGGAGGGTCGTCCACCTGCTTGTCTCCATGGAGATGGTCTTGTTTTGTCTGGAATGTCCCGGTGTGGCATTAAACGTATCCATCTTGCATTTTCTCAATAACATGGGTTTTCATTGACCTAAAAACTGGCATTCTTACTGTGAGTGGGCTCGCCTCTCCACAGATCTGGCATGTAACTTGGCACTGTGGCGTCATCTGCGGTTTCTGTAGAGATAAATAAGTGTAATGCCATACTGTGGAACATTCCAGACAATGGCTCCATGGAAAGAAGCGGGTTTCGGCACCTTCAAGTGAAATGCTGATCCCAGGGTGAATAAAATTATGTTTAAAAGAGAACTGAAGCCACGAGAACGATAATATGTGTTCTTTAAACGTCTCATTTACGCTATTTTCTGATCTATGTTATAATGTGGTTTCCTCATCACAAACATAAAACTTAAAGCTTAAAGATTTGGCACCGTATCCGCAGAACAAAGACAAAACTCATTCTCGTGTTATATTCACTGTCACACACACCGCTCTGTGCTTTGTGTGTTTGATCAGCCAGTCTGTTCAAACCTGAACTCAGAATCACACATGAAAAATCCACACAGCAGCAGCAGCTCAGCAGGAGAAAGAGAACACTGTCTCAAAAACATGAAAATCAGAGTTGTTCATTTTTAGTGCAGTGGTGCGAAGATATTCCTCACTTATCTTATGCATTCAGAGCATCCTGATTATTCACCGTGATGAGTGTAGGAGCTCTTTCAGAAGCCAGAGCAGAATTTTACTGTCATGGTAATACATATGAAAAAATCAGGTACAGCTATTTTTAGCATAACTGATGAATACATACATAATTGTTAGCATGTTTTTTTTTTAAGTATAGTATTTAAGTAAGTCTGTGGGTTGAGACATGCACATCCAATAAAAGTTGAAGAAAAAACAGATCCGCATTGCAGTTCTTTGGAGCGCCCACATTTTTATTTTAATGACTCTGCAATGTGACGTTTCGGGGTCAAGCCCTTCTTCACACATGATCATGTCTAAAGAAGCGTCACATTGTGGTCATTAAAATCAACATTTGGGAGCTCCAAAGAACTGCAGTGCGGATCTGTTTGTTTCTTTTGCACAAGTCGATGGGCCCAATAAAAATAAATATGAAATGGCCTAAACAAATACTAGGGCATTTCTATAAGGCAGTTATGTGTTCCACCATGGACTCTCTGAAAATTCATCAGTGCCAAAATTCAGATTGATTTTGTGTGGCTAAATTATTGATCAGGCCTGATTTTCTATAATGAGATTTTTGGCAAATGTGCAATCCTAAAATGAGAAACGATAATGGAACAGAGAGTCCTGATTTTTGACTTAAAAGAGCACTATGCAACTTTCCTTTTTTTTTTGCTGCCCGTTTATTTCCACAAAGATGTTATTGCTTCTCTTGAAATATTCCACATTATGGCCTTAAACATATCTACTGTATCTCCATAGAGACCAGCAGGTGATGCCATCAAGCCAATTTCAAGTCAGATCTGCGGAGAGGCACTCAAAGTAAAATTGCCTTTTTTTTTTGCATTAAAAAATGTAATTATTTAAAAAATGCAAGCTGGATAAGTTTAATAACATTCCTACCAAAGCTACATGGTAGGAAGAGATTCTTAATGTACCTTTAAAGCAGACTTATTATGCTAAGTAAACTTTTTAGATTAGCAAATCACAAAGGCTGCAAGTTTGTGTAGTGCCCCAATTTCCTTCACACGCGTAAAACCATCTAACCCTGTAGCTTTGATTTGTACAAACTGCTCTGAAATGTGATTCTTGTATTACTTAAATCCCAAAATCACAATTAGATCATGATAAAGTTAACAAACAAACAAACATTAATAGTCTCTTACTGGACCTCACAGCTGCCCCCACAAGTGCCTGATACAAAAGAAATAAAACCCCCAGTACATTTGTAGCAGAGAAATTAATAGAGAAAATTCTTTATTATTGGCTTAACATGCAAACTGGGTCCGTCAAATGCTTTTCTCCATGTAGATGTTATTGCTTTGTCTGGAATGTTTCACAGTTTGGTGTTAAATCTTTCTATCTTTATGGAGGTCAAAGCAGACCCAAGTTACAGTCAGATCTGTGTAGTGGCGACGCCGCTCACAGTCAGAAGAGGTATTTTTGAGCTATAAAACTACTTGTAATTAAATAAATGCAAGGTAAAACTGTTTAATGTCATACTGTGTGGAACATTCCAGACAGAAACAAGCAGGTACCTTTAATATACGACTAAGGACTCAGGCGGTGTTCTCCTTTTCAAATTGTACCCTACTTTTCTTCTTGTGTCTTGTAAGAAAGGATAGATAGGTGGTTCTTCTTTGGTTTTGTTCCAATTTAGAATCAGGAAGTCATGAGGTTAATTGGTGTAAGACAAAGTAGGTCAACAGAATCTTTCACAAGGATCGTCTTGCCTGATATTTAGTACACATTCTTAAAAACTAGGTACGCATCAGTCCATCTTCTTCAGTTCGGATACACATTCAGATACTACAGCTTTAAATATCTGCTGAATATCAATAGATAGCAGTGCAGAGACTGAAAGTACTATTCATTTCCTTAAAACAAAAATAAAATCAGACGGAACTGATCCAAATTTGTAATGTAGCTGTTATTTATCCCTCAAATAACTACAGAACAACTTTGTATAGATAGAAGTTCAAACCTGATTGGACTTTCTGGACCATTAAATACTCTTATTACATCAATTTATATGCCCAACCAGGATATGAAGAGGTCTTAGATGGCATGTTTGTGTATTTAAGTGATGTAAGTTCTCTATTCTGTGCAATGCTCCACCCACATCCCTACGTCATTCATGCTCACACACGACAATTCTCCATAAATATACAAAAAACACACAACTATCCAGAGCGACTTGAAAAACCTGATGCGATACAGTAGTAGCAGGATGCACACTGATCAATGAACAATAAAAAAATAAAAAAATATGTTATGTGTTAACAGTTAATAGGCAAGACGAGGCAATTCAGTCGTAAGCGATTTACAGAATAAGAAATACATTAAAATCAAAATGCAAACAAATCAAAACATAAATAGTGATCATAAAATTAAAAAAGAGAGACATTAAATGAGAGAGAAGAGTGCAGAATGAAATCCTTTCAGTCATACGCAGCTAAACAGAACGGTTTTGAGCCTGGATTTAAACAGTATCAAAGTAGAGTCAGACTGTTCCAGGTTTTAGCTGCGTGAATCTGAAACGGTGACTCCCCGTGTTTAGTCCTGACTCTGGGCACCAGCAGGAGGTCCTCAGAGTGCAGATGGTTCATGTGGCACTAACATGTCACATGTAACATGTGACTTGTACACAAGCAGAGCCACTTTAAAGTCTATTCTCTGAGCCACAGGAGGCAGTGCAGAGACCTGAGCACAGGACGCACATGCTTTTCTTCTAGTTCGAGTCAGGACCTGAACTGCAGCATTCTGGATGTACTGCAGCTCTCACAGCTCGTTTGGAGAGACCAATGAGAGGCCATTACAGGAGTCTAACCTACTGGAGACAAACACATGGATAAGTCTCTCCAAGTGATGTTAATGTGGATGTTAAAATCCATTATTACTCTTACATTTCTAGCCTGATTTAAAGGGTTTAGAGAGCGAGACTGGAGATGACTGTTGACACTGTCTCTTTGTTTCTGTGGGCCAAAGACTCTGACTTCTGTCTGGTCTGAGTTTAGCTGGAGAAAGTTGTTTTGCATCCACACACTGATCTGTTATGCAGTGGCAGAGTGAGTCCACTGGTCCATAGTCCCCTGCTGCAGTGAGACACAGATCTGCGTGTCGTCTGCATAGTTGTGGCAGGACACATTATTGCTGCATATTAACTGGCCTAATACCCCATAGAAGTAAAATACTCCGTCTTTAAGCTCCAGTGTGTAAACTTGTATCCAAATATACAGTCCTCTATGACAAAGCTCCCCACAAAGTGTGTGTTATGCATCATGTACCATCAGCCCCTGTCCCTCCCTCCTCCTGTTAACACATCTCTCTCTCTCTGTGTATTTTTCCTCCATCTTTCACATTTGCACATAATAGGCCGGGTGGATCTGAGAGCTTTTATCCCGTGCGAGGAGCAGGGGGCTGTATCAGTGAACAGGAGACGCGAGTAGGAGGTGGAGCAGACTTCTGTGGTGGAAAGCTAAAGGTGCATGTTCAGCTGTGATCTGCAGAAGATTCAGATGATGCAAAGATCACAAACAGGGCACCGCCTCATGTTTGGGCTCATGTGAGTGGGCGGATAAAAGGACAAGAGATGTAGGAGTGTTTAGGTGGAGCCAGAGTTGTGATGATGTATGAGACAGAGGTGACTAACAGTGAAAGCAAAAATGTGAGACAACGTGCAGTAGGAACATGTTTTTGAGTGCCAAGCTTTATAACATGGTAAAAACTACATTTAAAAAAACTGACATTTCCTTCTTTTGATCACAAATCAGAAATGTGACATTACAGTCTCAGAAGGAGAAAACACTGCATTCCTGCGCGGTTTATGGTATATAAAAAAATATATATCCCTAGAGAAAATCCTGTAAATGTTGTGGCTGAATATTGCTACAAAATCACATGGTCCATTATCTTGATAGAGCCAAAACCCTCCCCTCTAGAGTTTAGATTCTTGAATTAGGGCCAAGCACTAAAGAACAAACAGAACACCTGCCACAGATGGGTCAGTCTGCTTTATTGCTGGTGGAAACAATAATGAAATGGCCCCATCATGTCTAAAACCTTAAAATTAGCCCGTGTTAAGCAAAACAATGTATAATTATACTCAATTAAGTCAATATCAGTGTATCCAAACTTAGATATCAATACTCCCATGAATAATAGTGAGCAGAGGAGGACAGAGATATGGACGGCCTGAAAGAGCAAAAGAAGTAAAGAAGTGAAGGAGAGATCATCTAAACCTGGCGAGCGAGGTGAATTTTCGTGATATTTGTGAGTTCACACTCCCAGGAATCCATCTGGCCCGTCTCCTGCTGCTGTGATGCGACCCAGTCTACCAGTGGATCAGTCCAATCACAGCACTGTGGTGTGGACGGAGCTAAGGGTAAAGTGCCGAAAGGAACCAAACATGGCGACACCTGTGGACAGTGAAAATACCGACGATCTTGTTTTTAAAAACATGCAGAGGGAATAACTTTGTGCATTTTTTACATTTCAATCAACTTCAGATATTCGTCTTAATGTTCCACTTTTGCCCAAACACTTTCAACAACAGCTGTTCCAGATTCAAGATTTTATTTTTTTTTCTCACTGTCAGTGCTCACTTATTTAGAACACCTTTTTTTTTTTTTTTTTTTTTTTTAAATCTCAAAACAAGACTCTAAGCCTGAACATAAAACAATCCTATAACAAGATCCTAAACATAACCAAAAGAATTTCTGTAAAAAAATATGAAATAATGGCACAACCTGAAGAAATATTTATGTTAATATTATGAATTTTAATAAAACTTAGTATTAACCTTGAGACGCAGTGAGCTGGGATCCACACTGATTGCTGCTGAGTTTTAGAATCAGCTGTTAAAAACATGTGTAATCCACAGTTTACCACCAGTAGCCCAGTTTTTACCACCTGGAGCTGTTTTGCACCTCCAAAATGACCATCGTCCACATGACCTGCACTGAATCAGACACATGTGCTGGTGCTGTGAGCTGGGAATGAGGTGATCTCCACACTGGTCTCAGCAAAATCCCAGAAGATGGCTCAGAATTGGAATGTGTCAGGTTTACTGAGGTGAGAATGGAGTCCAGTCCCTTTGGCCCTGTCCCGCACATAGACTGTTTTAAACCTGGTGAGCCTCGTCATTTTGGTCTTAAATTGCCGTATTAACCCACTCTACATATATCTCTACATGATCCTGGTGTTTTTAATTCACTATTGTATCTGTTAAATTCCTATAACTCTCGAAGTCACACTCCCTTCATCCACTTCTTTATTTACAACAATCAATAAGCAGATTTTTCACAAATTTTAGAGACTGCAAATAAAAAATTTCTTGTAGCCTTGGTTTGTTTCTCTGGGTAACTGATGGGCAACCAGCCAGAGCAACAAAGACAGTCATGTAGTGTCCAGTCCTGTCACATGCATTGTGGTCTGTATCGATTGGTCTGGTCCAGTGCTGCACACTAAAAATGGTGTGACCCCTATGTGGACATTCGCACACAACCTAAGTCTCCTGAGATCATGACATAATCAAATTCTGGTACGTGAATGCAACTCAGTGGAATGCACACCACTTTCTGTTGTTCGTACGCTTTTGTACTTGACAAGTTTCTGTTTACCGACCCTAAAGGCCTAATGGTTTGAGTTGTCAGAGTGTAAAATGATGTGAGGAGGAGAAAGGGGCAGATGGGGAGAGAGAGAGGAGCACCATCCATCACCAAACACACAACCAACATGTTCTAGTGCACCAGCTAACACATGCCGCACTAATGACTCTGTAATGAAGGCTGCTCACTTCCCCATGGAGATAAACATAGGCCTGTGGGGTGATAATAATTAGCCTTGGGCACACATTGACACTTTATAATTTGTTGGTTTGCCCCCTTCTTACCCCACGCTCCACAGCTGCCCAGGGGCAGACTGATGAAAATGTGACTGCAGTTCTGTGCCCTCTCCACCACAGGGCGTGAATAATAGCTCTGTTGGGGATTACATGAATTTAAAGGGCCCATACTGTGCTAATTTCTGATCTATGTTATGATGTTTTCTCATCAAAGACATACCTGGAGTTTTGTTTTGTTTCATTCACACATGTTTAACACACAAATCTGGCATATACTTGTGTGTTTTTTTAAACTCCAGACACCTTCACTAGAATCATTTGCATAATTTCAGACCTGGAATTGCCAATCTCTACTGAATTAACGGTAAAATGTAGTTGTTAACATGAAAACTACCACTATGTGACATCACAAGGTAGAACAGGGTTACTTAAACATGTGTGAATGAAACAAAACACAACTCCAGGTCTGTTTTTGAGGAGGTAACAACTTTATAACATGACTGAAAGCTCACAAGAGTCAATTTTGTGTAGTATAGAACCTTTAAATCATACAGAGATTCAGAGATCAGCCAATCCCCTGTCAGTAAAAGTATGTGGTTTCTGACTTTAGAACACAAACCATGTACACAGTTAAGTAACAAAATAAAGTTGATTTAGTGCTGAACAGTTTGCCATCTGCTTGGCTCCATGGAAATACTATTGCTTGCAGTTTGGTGTTCAACTCATCTAACTCTATCTCCATAGAGACAAGCAGGAAAAACTGCCAAGCCAAGTTAGAGGTTATTGTCCCCCAAAGGGAAATGTATTAATTTATTAATAAATTTTCTGCATTTGACCCATCCTTTAATGATTCTGGGGCAACCAGTCCAGAGAAGTAGGACCCATCTCCAGATCTTGAAGTTGACCTTGGTCATCGAATACATTAAACATTAAGATAAAGGTGAGATATGTTTAATGCCATACTGTGGAACATTCTAGGACAACAGTCTCTGTGGAGACAAGCAAGTGGCCGACCCTCAACCAGAGAAGTTATCCAATGCAACTTTAAAGACAGATTATAATTCAGAAGCAAGAAGAGGACTCACTGTAGTGGTAAAAGGATGCAATGTCCTGCAGGCCACTTTTGGTTCTTTTGGCTGGCACATTCTATTGCACAAGGACAGTACAATGTAATAGAGATCCTCCATTCTGGTTTGTTACATAATTCATGAGATATTGTGCAGTAGATTGAGCTCCCCCGCTTTTCACTTTTGAGGATTGTATTTCCTCCCTCAAAGTCAGAGGAATGAGTAAATGAAAAATGGGCAGATTTCTAAGTTAATGTGAAACAATGAGCCGACAAGGCCAAGTGCAAGAATCCATCCACGAAATGACTCTCAGATTGGAGTGTTTTTGTGCTGATCACTCAGAGAATAAAGGTGCAATGAAATGACAGTAAAAGCCGAACAAATTAAAGTGGCTGCACCCAATTTCTTCCCAAGTATTTGAGCACAATTTGTCTTGTCTGATATTTTGTATAAGCAGTTCTTGGGGTTAACATTCAGTAGTAAAGCGTTTTATTCTCTGACAACCAGGAAATGCATGGTTAGCATGGTAGTTGTTGTTAGCTTTTAAAGTTGTAAATTCATTGTGGTGAATAATTAGGATGCTCACAATGCTTAAGATAAGTGAAGGATAAGTGTGAACCATTACAAACTTCAAAAAGAACATAATTTTTTCCACATTTTAAAGACAATAGAGATCAGGTACAGGTAACTTGGACGCACACAGACAGACAATGATATAGAAATCAAGGACTTCTGAAGCTGACAGCTACTTATTAACCTTTACTTCAAAGTTTGATAAATGTTGCCATGTGATTCAAAATGTTCTTGCATGCAGCTCTATACTCAAACAAAGACACTATTTCTCACTCCTACTATAGGTCAGCCTCAGCAGTGCTCTGAGTGACTCACAGGCAGATTTAATAAAATGCAGTGAAGTGTGAACAGATAATACCTTTTACATGAGTTGTGATCAAATCAAAATAGTAATCTGACTTTAAGAAAATCATGATATTGTTTTTTTTGCATCCCCCACCCCTAATTTTTACTCTGAACAGGGCCGTCTCTCCACAGATCTGGGGTCTCATTTGAAAGCCTCACATGAGTCTCTCATTTGGGTTGTCAATTTCAATGCTGGAATCCGGTTGGTTTAAACCTAAAAGGACTCTTTCTGATCTGAATGGTCACTACCTAAATCCCAGTACCTGTCACATGGGAAGAGCTCGGAGTAGAGCCGCTGCTCCTCCATGTCGAGAGGAGCCAGCTGAGGTGGCTCGGGCGTCTATTCCGGGTGCCTCCTGGATGCTTCCCAGGTGTTCCGGGCATGTCCCACCAGAAGGAGGCCCTGGGGAAGATCCAGGACATGCTGGAGGGACTATGTCTCTCGGCTGGCCTGGAAACGCCTTGGGGTCCTCCCGGAGGAGCTGGAGGAAGTGTCTCGGGTGAAGAAAGTCTGGGAGTCCCTGCTTAGACTGCTGCCCCTGTGATCTGGCCCTGGATAAGCGGAAGAAAATGATAGATGGATGGATGTGTCCTTTATATCCAGCTCGCTCAGTGGTTTGCTATGAGATAAAGCACCAGGCTGGGTCAAATCCAAAGGACATATTTCTGTGCTTGGACAACATACTAGTTTAACCTTCACATTCTGCTGGCGTTGCATGCTCTACCCCATCTTTGTGACACCAATCGCCTGGAGAGTCCTGCTCCTCTCATTACAACTTCTGTGCAGAGTTCACCTTTAAGATGTCCTCATAACGCTCTGTGGGAGGGGTCTGCTGCTCAATGGGAGGAACCTGTTGGCCTGTCAGCACAGATAAAATAATTTAGAAGGCACTTTAAAAAAAAAAAAAAAAAAGGAATAAGATCTAGCTAAAACTGGCAGGAGAGGAGGGAGTTGCAATAGTCTAAATGAGAGAAGAAGAGTGCATGGATGACTTTTTCAAGATCAGGGCGGGAGTGGATATGTTTGATTTTACTAATTGAGCGGAGGTGGAGAAAACAGGATGGGTGACTTTTTTGACGTAAAGGTGGAAGTTGAGGTGACAGTCAAAAATGATGCCAAGGTTTCAGGCAGCAGGGGTGATTTTAGAAGCAAGAGGGCCGAAACTATTCTTGATATGAGAGATGGACTGGGGAGGAGCTGTTGAGTTGTAGGTAGTTTTGTTCCATCCAACTGTTCACGTCAGCAGTTTAACACAGCAGCCAGGCTCCCAGGGTCGTTTGGTCTCAGCGGGATGTAGATCTGTGTGGTGTCAACATAGCAGTGGAAGCACACGTTATAGCCCACCACAATGTGTCCAAAGGGGAGCATATAAGTAGAAAATAAAATGGGACCTAAAATAGAACCTTGTGGCACACCACAAGTAATGGGAGCAAAGGAGGAGGAAAAATGACCTATGGTGACCGCAAAGGTTCTGTCTACAAGAAGACCATTTGAGACTTTGAGGAGGTCTGTTTCAGTGCTGTGAGATGCTTTAAAACCTGATTGAAATTTCTCAAAGATGTGATTTCTATTCATAAAATTTTAAATCTGATTAGAAACAACTTTCTCTAAAACTTTGGATAAAAATGGAAGCTTTGAAATTGGTCTAAAATTGTTAACATCGGAGGTGCTTAAATTAGGTTTCTTTAAAAGTGGCTGGACCACAGCATGTTTAAAAAATGGGATGGGACAACGCCTTCAGACAGAGACTGGTTGACAATAGATAAGATACTGGGTCCAACCACATTAAAAACATCTTTGAGGAATTTGATGGGTTTGACATCCAGCCTGCACATGGTCACTTTCATGTGGGATAAAACATCAGCTAGGGAAGAAAAGGATAAAGGAGTAAAATTTGTCAAACTATTAAAATCCAAGGGGTAGGATCTGTAGAGATGCAAAGCTCTCCAGGAATGGATTTAGGTGGATTTAGTGCAAACCAGTAAATCTGCAGCTTTGTGGTCAAAAATGTATAAAACTGAGTGTACTGCCAATAGCCTTTATAACTACTTGTACTAGGACATCACAGGACTGTTCTGGTTACAAACTATGTGGATACCTGTTAGACCAATCACATTGTTCCTTATACCTCCAGACCCTGCCCCTCGTTGCCCTAACACTCTTCTTTAGGCCTACAGGTACTGCCCAGTTTAGCAGCTCCATTTGCAGTTTGCATTTGGCTGTGGGCGAAGGTTGGGCTTTTAGTCCCACTTTAAATTTGGTTTCTGCATTGAAAACTGGTAACCCAAATGAGAGACGCATTCTGTTTCTGATTGGGTAATTGTCCTGAGAACCAAATCACCAAACAAATGGGACATCATGTTCAGTGGTTTTGATAGTCAGTAAAGGCTGTATTTGATCTGAACGTTTAACTGGTATCTGGGGACAATGTTTATGGAGTTTAAAATCTAAATATGGTTCCTTTAAGTAATCTGATGCAAAATGAAACATGAATTTTCTGATTTAGCAGAACTAACGCAATAATTTTGTTTATAATTGATTAACCGTCATTACATTCACCTACAAAAGCACAAGAGTCAGCAAATGCATCGCTGCTGCTAATATGCTCCAGGCTTCAGTGTGCCCTTCACTTACACTGGGAAAACACACGCACCGCTGTACAAAGAAACAACTTGGGACCATTTTCCGATAGTCTTGTGTAGTGAATAGAAAGACTAACTCCTGCTTCAGTCCAATAGAGGAATGTTATTATCGCAGTGAGGCCAGACTAATGAAGCCCCATGCAGACAGGCTAACGCTCCACCATACAGCGCTGACAGCAGACGGACAGCAGATCTATACGAGGGAGGAGATGTGTCAGAAAGTGGATAAATACAAGGAAAACACTGGACGAGACTGAAGCCAGAGGCAACAGAGGCCAAACACAAGTGAAGAGAAAAGAGTCAATAATGAAATAAATGGTGCAGAGAGCGCAGAGACAAAACCCACAGACAGAGGGAGCCGAGGAGACGCCCACATCATTAAGAGATCTTTACAATGGAACTTCTATAAAGAGACTGAATAATCATTCAAGTAACCAACTTGAATGTAAAGATGCTGTATTTGGCCAAATTTATCTTGTCTAATTACAGATATATTGTATACAAACATTTAATAAACTCTTCCAGTGTCTGTAAACAGAACCCTGCATTCCAAAAGCTGGTACGGTTCTCTCAGTGAGCTCCAATCGTTGATCTATTAAAATAACTCCAATGCGTTTTCATTGAGAGAGTTAGCATTAGCATTAGTGTCCAAACATCACAATAAAAAATAAAATAAAAACGTAACAAGCCTCTTTTGGTGACCCTAACCACTCCAGTGACACGAAATCCTTTTCATTAAACAACACCACGTGTAGCGCTGTTCTGTGTAGATTATGAACATTAGTGGTTAGCGCCGAAATTAGCATACATGCTAACAACCCCAGGGTCCGCCGCTTGTTCCGACATCCCTTCAGTACAACATGTCTCTGTTTAGACATACCTCTATTTAGATGTGCCGGTTTTCTGACACTTTTTAGTATCACTATTCCGACATCATATATATATATATATATATATATATATATATATATATATATATATATATATATATATATATATATATATATATATATATATATATATATATATATATATATATTTTTTTTTTTTTTTGTGAGTTTTAGATTAGATATTTTCCCGAAGGCTGATATCCTATGTGGCCGAAGTGGAATGTTTGAAAAATAGTAAAGTGCTGCTACTTCGACAATGAAAAAAAAAAATAAAAAATGTTGAAGTAGCAGGAGGCTTGGAAAATAATGTTTATGCTGCTAACAATAAGACGTCAATATCTAAATAGTGGCATGTCGGAATAGCAGCGTGTAACCAACAACCACATAGTAAACATTTCTTAAATCTAATGTCATGCTGGACAAATATGCACCAAAAATATAGCGGCGTCACAACAAATGTTAGTTTTACTTCATCAGGCACCACAAATCCTGCACACATTAGTGAACTTTAGAACCTGGAGCTGATACTGACTGTTAATACTCAACATGAAAACACCAACCATTTGCCTGAGCTGCAGACAAACGTCAAAATTCAGGTTTTTACTTTACTGTTTTATTAAAATGGATGTGAGAGAATATTCATATCAGTACCAGGATGCATGTGGAATGATACTAAATGCGTCTATTGGTCAATAATCAGTAAGTGCATGTGGTGGATACGTCTGCCACCACTCCATAGTGTTAGTATTTCATTTCATTTACATTTCATTAAGTTATAGTTGAATTTAATCCTTTATTTAGACTTATATTTTCAAATTTTTGGTGTTTATAAGTCTGAATTATTACTTACACTTGTTTTTTTGTTTGAGTGTCCGGGCAGAGGAGTCTTGGAGGACCATCGATGCTGAACAAAGGGGGGGGGCACTATTTAGTTAAGTTAGTTTGTTTGAGGTCACTTTATTATCGTTTGTTTTCTGTATTATAAGTATTTGCCTTTTTATTACTTTAAGTTAGTAGCTTTAGTTAATTATTTAATGTAATTTCCCGCTCTCTTGTGTTCAGTTTAGTCGCCCTCGTCTATTTAAACGCACCTGTTCTCTGTCTGGGGGTTAGTTTTTGTTCTGTTTCGTTGGATTTAAGTTGCCCCAGTTGGGCCTGACTTTTTGTTAATGATTTACGTAAGTTGAGCCTTTGTTAAATTACGTTTTAATTTGACCTTTTTAAATTTAAACATATTTTTTATACCTTGTCTTTGCCTTTTTTGTTTTTTGTTTAGTCCACTACAGTGCACATGAGCATACTAGTTGCTGTCTTATGAAAAGCACAAACTCCAGAGGCTGCACTAGCACTGATCAGTGACTGGCTGCAGGTTCTGGGGTTTACATAGTGTCCATTCAGAGCAGAGAAAGTCCTTTTAGGTTTAAATCAACTGGATTTCAGCATAGAAACTGTCAACCCAAATGAGAGAGTCACGTGACGCTCATTTTGTTTCTGACTGGATAATTGCCTCAGAACCAAAACCCAAAATTATAACATAAAAAAACTTGGACATAGTGGACAACGTTTCTATAATTAAATTAATAAATCAACATTACAATTGTTATTAGTAAAATCTAGATTTAATTTGAACATGTTTGCCTCATATCTGGGGACACCTATAGGTCATGGTTATTGAATGTCTCTTGTACATCTAGAAAACTGTCAGTTGTCGGCTCTTCCATCTTTCTTAATCACAGTCGACTCTTCTACACCTCATCTTGTCCACATGTGTGAGCGAGTGTTGGTCTCATCTGTGGAACATGACAGTTTGACAGGAGGACCAGGCTCACTGCAGATCTCATCAAAGAAAACACAGCCTGAGGGGGGACGCTGCTCCATGTCAATCAACACAAAGCTATTTCAACACCACCGACAGCAGCAGTCAACTAACCGACTAGTCTACTAATGAGGTCCAGAATGACAACACAAACTGGTGAAAAACAAAATTACAATGATCTGGTGTAACTGCAATGAAAACTATTAAATAAGTTTACTTTTTGTATTTTGTAATCTCTTTGGTTCTCAGTGGAGCTTTGGTGCACCAGAGCCTCAGTGCTTGTTTAGTGGCTCTGTCTGAATCTCACGGTCCGTCAGTCTTATTGAAAATTAAAGCAGAAAACATGGCAGACAAGTAGAGTGAAAAGTGTCTGCAGTCCAGCGAGTACGAATACTCAAATGGAGGAGGCACTGTACCTGCCATTTACTATCTTAAAAAAAACTGAAAAACTCTTCTGCAGTGGTCCAAAGTTACTCTTCAATTGCCTATTTCCGCAGTGATTGATGATTTGTGGGACCTTTGCAACTTTTAAAGACCAGTGTGGAGTTTTGGTGTGACGATAAAGCAAACAACAACTAATATGCTAACAGACACTTCCTGATTATCGGACAAAAATGTGCTTTATAATTAGAGGCAGGCAGTGCACAACAGACCTTATATTTTGACCTCAAGAGCTGCTTATAGAATATATCTGTACTGGGGCAAGACAAATTTTGCTCAAATACATGGGAAAAATATGCAGGTTAATAAAATCAACACACAAACCCTTTTAAGAGCGTCACCATGTTTAAGTTATATGTTGCTAATAGATAGATTTAAGGTTGCATGTTCAGTTCCTGGATCTTTTAGGACCATTCTTTGTGGAGTTTCCATTCTCTCCCTGTGTCTAATACAGCAAATTAGACTTATCTTCCAGACCAAGATCTTGTCTCAGGGGCCTGGGCAATGCATTGTGGTCAGAACTGATAAATTGATCAAATTCAGCAGATTTCCCTACGGGGATAATAAAGTCTACCTCACTTCACCTTCACTTAGCTCTAATATCGTTTTAAAAGGTCATTGCTCTGAAATTGGCGTTGTTGGCAGGATTCTACCTCTGTCTCAAATAAGAGTGCTGTGAACAGAAGGCAGTTCACCTTATGTCACCACTTAAGGGAAGCTCAATTGCCTTTAAAACAATATACACTTAAGAAACAGCCATTTCCCTCAGAGTCGAAATTTCAGGGGGTGGTGTCTTCCCCAGACTCCTGTTTTAGAAGCCACTATGTTATCCATCATTCTAATTGTATGTTTATGTCTGTTTATGTTTCTATGTTGATGCTTCGCAATGAAATACTTTCTTAAAGGCGTTGTACCTGTCTTAAAGGTGCATTGTCTAACTTTTTGGTGGAGGGTTGGTCAAATGCTTTTCTCTATGTGGATGTTTTAATAATAATTTAGAAATAGACTTAAAGATAGACTCTAATTTTGTTCCGGCGGAGCAAAAATATAAAATACAAAATATAAAATATAAAATACCAAAAAATACTATTATGTACAATAAAAGTAACAGTGCAGCATATGAACAGAGTAAATCTCAGTAAAGTGACTTCAGTATATTATGTTATTTACAGTAATGACTATGTTTATGTACAGACAGGATAAATATCAGTAAAGTGACATGAGTGAATTGTACCAGAGGTCTTCAGTATTGCACATAGATATAGTTGAATGACACACGTTAGGGTTACACATGTTAATGTGACCATTTGCTATGAAACTAAAACTAGTTATCTTAAAGGGTCTGTACTGGACTTTTTGTCATGTATTTGAACAAAATCTATCTTGCCCCAGTATGGATATATTGTATAAGTACAGTATATTATCTCTATAGTGACATATATTCCAAATTTGTTATTGTGACAGACAATAGTGTAGTAGTATCAGACAGACTGAAATGGGGTCATCCTTTTCTCTTCCTCCATCTGCAGCTTGTTTTTGAGCAGACTGACTGGCAATACGGAGTCTCGAAAACAAGATTAGAGATTGCTCAAACATGCGCAAATCACTCCAAATACAACTTCGGAGGGTAAAGAAAAACGAAACAACTAGGAAACAACTATAACATGGTTAAAAGATCTGAAAAGTGTAATATATCTACTTTAATAGAGTATTTTTAATCCAAAAATCACTAATAAAACATCACACAAGACTTCAGCGCACTGTCAGGAAATGTAAACAAATGTAGACTATGTAATATTAGCAATTTAAACACTAATAAAATTGTTGAATTCTTGAGAAAAAGTATGAGAAAATGTTTGAAATGTACACATTCCAGATTAACAATGTGTAGTAGTTTGGTCAGGCACTAGAAAGTAAGCTAACCACCTCTTTTTCAGCTTTTCAAAGTATATTTTTAGTAGTTTTGCTGCTACATATGCTACAAAATCAAGAAACAATTTACCTTAACAAGGTTTTAATACTGAAGCTCTTGTAAAAGCTGCAGCTTTCCCGAAATGTGTTTTTGCTGCTGTAAAACGGAGTGTGCCTGTCTGATCAGAGCACAGGTCTAGAATGCCTCATGTGTTACTCGTTCTATGGAGTTCCATCACCTCCGCTTCATTAGCATATAGAACTGATCATATTTCAGGCAGATTTATGGACATTTACCTACAAAATAACATAAAACTGTTTTTATACATCAATGCTAAGCAAACTAAACTGTACATGCTAATAAAATGATAATCTGCAGCTTCTCAGATTATCTTAAGTAGGCCTATCACATTATAGAGCAGGAATATGATTTTTTATGACAAAATATAAGAAAAAAGGTTAATATATTATTTATGTATGTAAATTTAAATGTTCAAAATAATCAAAAGAACTGAATCTATGAAGTCAGTTGCAGTGCCCAGCTCTACTAACTATAATTATATTAAATAAAATAAACACTTTTTCTTAATATTTTATAGTGAACTAATGTACATCATTTTGGAAACTGTTTATAAAATGTGCTATAAAAATAAAATGCATAGATTTTAGTATAACTCTGAGATAAGTTACACAAAGAGGATTTTGGAAATACATTTTTAGAGTTAAAACTTCAAATCAAATTTAGAATTAGATACACTGCACAAATCATCAACAAAATGTTGACCTATGAAGGTCAAAGTTTAAAGGTAAAGTGTTTCTATGTATGAAACAAACATGTATTTGGAGAAATGTCATATAGTGCAAGTTCATGAAAGAACGTATTTGTCTGCCATACAGTTTTTATCCATATACTCTGTGGATCATTGTTAGATTTTTGGACATTTTAAATCTCAATGTTCATCTAAATCCAACAAAGTCCACTGGCTTTTCTGTGCTGGAAAATTGCAGAATCAACCCCTTTTTTCAGCCTTGCCGAATGCTACGTGTATCGCCTCTTAAAAAAATAAAAATGGAGAACAAAGTGCAGTGGATAAATGAGAAGACAAAACACATGGTCATAAACTCAAACTAAGACAAGTACGGTGAATGCATCAGTGGCTCCTTGAAGTGTAGAATCAGGCGCTTCTCCAGGACAAGCAAATAACATTAAATACAAGATCAGCCTCTTAGTGTCAGAACACAATGTCACACAAAAGGAAGTAAGAGATTTGCAAACAGGTAGAACCAGCCGCACAATGAGGAACACGCAATAAAAAAGTTCTCAAAGTATGGACTGTTGTAGATAAACTGAAAAACATCAAGATCATCATTGACCACTGGATATTGTGTGGTTTTTAAAATGTCTATGCATAATGTTTCTCTTTGGGGGAATGTTTTCACGATCACCCTCCTTTACGTTTTAAGAAATGACTTCAGTAACCATGACTTTAGCTCATTCATGTTTGAATGATCTTCCTGGGCGTAGGATAGTTCGGGTCACTGATTTTGAGGGCGTACGTGTGTTCAGAAAGTGTGTCTCCTTTTTGTCATTCCCACATTGAAGCAATCACACGGACAGAACAATTTATACAAAATGTGAGTGGTGTTACAGTTGGTGAATTTGTGGATCCGGACGTGTCTTTGAAAGAATCAAACATCAACATCAATCAAACTTTATTTATACAGCCCTTTACAACACTCACTGTGTACCTTAAAATCAACACAATATAAAACATGCAAAACATTAAACAATAAAACAAACTGTGGAAAGTGTCACTGCATTACTGAGTGTTAAAATCCAATTTGAATAGATGAGTTTTGAGCCAGTGACAGAGAAAAGCCCCATCACCCCAGTGTTTGAGTGTGGCTTTGGGGACTTCCAGTACATACCCCATAGTATGTAAGTCTAATACCCCGTCTTTAAAGGTGCTGCACTAGATTTTAACTCTTACAAAACAGAACTAGTCCATTTTAAACGGTTTGTATGATCCAGAGTTATTCCTGCATTCTGGGCATCATAATAATTCACTGAAATGAGCGTAAACTTTAAATTACTCTGAGATGAAGGTAATATGCCATGGTGCACTTCCTGATTGTCTGACTGTAAAATGCTTTCTAATTAGATGCAGACCGCACGCAGCTGACTAGTGCAAATTTAGTTCAAATACATGGGAAAAATGTGGTACTGAGCCTTTTATATGTCTAATATGAGGAAGTGAGCGGGGAGCCTGAGCAGACAGCACAGAACAGAAAGCAGCTAAAAGAGAAATTTCATTTTCAAATTAGAGCCACGCTGTGCACAAGAACCATGAAAAGCTTCTCTCCAGACGCTGTTTTGGACAAATCCTTCATTTGATTTGTTTTAAATCCTGTTTAAAGAGCTGAGGATAAACACAATACACTTTTGTCAATGAAAAAAGTCTGATCCTCTGCACTGCCTCAGTATGTCTGTCATTAGACTGGAAATACAGTGTTTTATCCCACTCCGCACTGGGGATGGAAGAATAGGAAATAATGTTGGATGCACGTTCAGGTAGTTAATGTGCACAGATACAAGAAATCATAAACATACCTGGAGTTTTTATTTTCATTTACATCTCTGAGCACTCAGAAAAGCTCCATTTATATTTTCAGTTTTGTTAACTTTACCATTGTTCATTTGCATTGCTGACAGCAGAGGGCGCTCCGAGCCTAAATACCTCATTGGAAACAGAGGTGTAGTTTATAAAGTATATTTTACAAATGCAGGAAATGTGAAATACTTATCCCAAGGTGACTAAAAGCATGTTTAAAGGAGCATTTTCAGTTGGCATTTTCTGTTACCTTCTTGTTTCTATGGATACTGTATGTCATTGCTCTGCTTTGAATGTTCCACAGTGTGACGTTTAACAGCTCTACCTTACACTTATTCAATTACAGGTGGTTATAGCTCAAAAATACCTAGAAAAACATGCATTCTGACTGTGAGCGGGGTTGCCTCTCCACAGATCTGACCTGTAACTTGGTCTGGTTTGGTCTCCATGAAGATAGAAAGGTTTAATGCCACACTGTGAAACATTCCAGACAAAGCAATAACATCTAGATAGAGACAAGCATTTGACAGACCCCCCACCTGAAAAGTTACACACTGCACTTTTAAGTTAGAAAATGTGAAATACTTATCCCCAGGTGACCAAAATCATGTTTAAAACTGGATTAAAAGAATTAATACTATGAGTTTTTTAAATTCATGCCATGTAGAGGTATTTGCACGTTCAGTGTGTGCTAATGTGTGACGTAAAGCGCTAACAGCCGTGACAGATCCCTTCATATGAAACCATCGACCTTTATCTTCATTCTTCAGTAGCGCAGGACGAGTGTGGCGCTCCCTGTTGTGTTGGAGGTTGGAGAGCATCCTTTTGACTCTGGTTTCCATGGCAACAAATCTCCAGAGCTGTTAGAGCCTTCTTCATCTTTGTAAAGGTGAGAGTGGATTTGACCTGACAGTCGGGAGTCACCGGGGAGCAGGGCACAGGGAGCTCTTAAGACAACTGAGAAGGATCGGCATTTTATTTTAATTTTTTTTTTTAAATTTTCTTTACTGAGGCACTCCAACTGTCTTCATAGATTTGGTTTTTTATTTTTATTTTTTTTACATGATTTTCCTCATAGACCTTTTCTTGGGATGGTGTTGGAGTGGGGAGTGGATTCTGTAAATTATCTGAGCTGAGAATCAATGTTATGACGGAGTCTGAGGGTCTTAAAAAGTCCTAAATTTAATATTGAAAATGTAAAGGTGCATTATGTAACTTTTCGGATGAGGGTCCATCACCTTGTTGTTCTATCGATATGTCATTGCTCTGCGTCAAATGTTCCATAATATGACATTAAATAGATCTAACTTACATGTATTCAATTACAAGGGTTTTTATAGCTCAAAAATACCTAAACAGGCATTCTGACAGAGTGGGGTCGCCTCTCCACAGATCTGACCTGTAACTTGGTCTGGTTTGTTGATGTTGATTCGTTTTTATTTCGAGTTTGTGCCAAGAGAGAAACGATAATCATACACATACTACATATACATTGTAAACAACAGAAAAGCACATTTCTTGAAAAGGAAAAGAAAAACTTATATTAACCCACCCCTCTTCACTACGTAGTTTAAAAAATATTTACATATAGCAAAATAAATTACATACTCTGCATACTTAATACAATTTTAACCCAATTTCTTTCTTTCTTTTTTTTTGTATTGTACTGTATTATTTTTTACAGTTATTAGTTTATCTGTGTACTTGTTTTCTTTTAATTTATTATTATTATTATTATTATTATTATTATTATTATTATTATTATTATTATTATTATTAATGTATTTATTTAATTTTATTTTTTATTTTATATATATATATATATATATATATATATATATATATATATATATATATATATATATATATATAAAAAAAATGTGTTCCTCACCTTCCACGGTGGTTGGTCTCTCTCACCCTCATCAGCTCGGGCCCTCTACCAGAGGCCTGGGAGCTTGAGAGTTCTGCGCAGTATCTTTGCTGTTCCTAGTACTGCACTTTTCTGGACTGAGATGTCTGATGTTTTTCCGGGTATCTGCTTGAGCCACTCCTCCAGTTTGGGGGTTACAGCCCCGAGTGCTCCGATCACCACGGGCACCACTGATGCCTTCACCTTCCAGGCCTTCTCCAGCTCTTCCTTGAGCCCCTGGTATTTCTCTAGTTTCTCGTGTTCCTTTTTCCTGATATTACCATCGCTTGGTATTGCAATGTCCACCACCACGGCTTTGTTCTGTTGCTTATCCACCACCACTATGTCTGGTTGGTTCGCCATCACCATTCTGTCAGTCTGTATCTGGAAGTCCCACAGGACCTTGGCACGCTCATTCTCCACAACCTTTGGGGGAGTTCCCCACCTTGACCTTGGGGTCTCCAGCCCGTACTCTGCACAGATGTTTCTGTACACTATGCCCGCCACTTGGTTGTGTCGCTCCATGTATGCTTTCCCTGCCAGCATCTTACACCCTGCAGTTATGTGCTGGACTGTCTCAGGAGCCTCTTTGCACAACCTACACCTTGGGTCTTGTCTGGTGTGGTAGATCTGGGCCTCTATTGCTCGGGTGCTCAAGGCCTGCTCCTGTGCAGCCAGGATGAGGGCCTCTGTGCTGTCCTTCAGACCTGCCCTCTCCAGCCATTGGTAGGATTTCTTGATATCAGCCACTTCAGTTATGTTTCGGTGGTATGCCCCATGTAGGGGCTTGTCCTGCCATGATGGTCCCTCCAGCACCTCTTCCTCTGACCTCCACTGTCTGAGGCATTCCCTGAGCACATCATCTGTTTGGGCCTTATCCTTGATGTACTTATGGATTTTGACTGTTTCATCCTGGACAGTGGTTCCCACACTCACTAGTCCTCGGCCTCCTTCCTTCCGGCTCGCATACAGTCTCAGGGTGCTGGATTTGGGATGGAACCCTCCATGCATGGTCAGGAGCTTTCGTGTCTTAACGTCTGTGGTCTGTGTCTCCTCCTTTGGCCAGCTTATGATTCCTGCTGGGTATCTGATCACTGGCAGGGCATAGCTGTTTATTGCCTGTGCCTTATTCTTGCCATTGAGCTGGCTTCTTAGGACTTGCCTTACTCGTTGCAGGTATTTGGCCGTAGCCGCTTTCCTTGTTGCCTCTTCAAGGTTGCCATTTGCTTGACCCTTCACGGTACTGCCTACCTCATACAATGATGGGAGATAATAACAGTTACGAGATGCCGGCTCAGACGTCGCCCGGCCAAACAAGGTCTGCGTCAGGTGCTGGGGAACCAGAGCACCTTGATGAAAAATGGGCTACTGGAACAATGAGGCGGAAATGGGCGAGATGCGATATATATATATATATATATATATATATATATATATATATATATATATATATATATATATATATATATATATATATATATATCAGGGAATGCCTCAGACAGTGGAGGTCAGAGGAAGAGGTGCTGGAGGGACCATCATGGCAGGACAAGCCCCTACATGGGGCATACCACCGAAACATAACTGAAGTGGCTGATATCAAGAAATCCTACCAATGGCTGGAGAGGGCAGGTCTGAAGGACAGCACAGAGGCCCTCATCCTGGCTGCACAGGAGCAGGCCTTGAGCACCCGAGCAATAGAGGCCCAGATCTACCACACCAGACAAGACCCAAGGTGTAGGTTGTGCAAAGAGGCTCCTGAGACAGTCCAGCACATAACTGCAGGGTGTAAGATGCTGGCAGGGAAAGCATACATGGAGCGACACAACCAAGTGGCGGGCATAGTGTACAGAAACATCTGTGCAGAGTACGGGCTGGAGACCCCAAGGTCAAGGTGGGGAACTCCCCCAAAGGTTGTGGAGAATGAGCGTGCCAAGGTCCTGTGGGACTTCCAGATACAGACTGACAGAATGGTGATGGCGAACCAACCAGACATAGTGGTGGTGGATAAGCAACAGAACAAAGCCGTGGTGGTGGACATTGCAATACCAAGTGATGGTAATATCAGGAAAAAGGAACACGAGAAACTAGAGAAATACCAGGGGCTCAAGGAAGAGCTGGAGAAGGCCTGGAAGGTGAAGGCATCAGTGGTGCCCGTGGTGATCGGAGCACTCGGGGCTGTAACCCCCAAACTGGAGGAGTGGCTCAAGCAGATACCCGGAAAAACATCAGACATCTCAGTCCAGAAAAGTGCAGTACTAGGAACAGCAAAGATACTGCGCAGAACTCTCAAGCTCCCAGGCCTCTGGTAGAGGGCCCGAGCTGATGAGGGTGAGAGAGACCAACCACCGTGGAAGGTGAGGAACACATTTTTTTTTTATATATATATATATATATATATACATACATACACACATATATATATATATATATATATATATATATATATATATATATATATATATATATATATATATATATATATATATATATATATACATATATATATATATATATATATATACATATATATATATATATATATATATATATATATATATATATCACCCAGTGCTGTCACGTCACTCACCCCTATACCACAACAGCAAAAACTCTTTATAATTTCTTTTGAAGCTATCTTCATGGTCTCCTTGGAGATAGAAAGGTTTAATGCCATGCTGTGAAACATTCCAGGCAAAGCAATAACACGTCCATGGAGAAAAGCATTTGAAATCCACCAGAAAAGTTGCACAATGCAGCTTTAAGGCCTCATTTATCAAGCGTTTGCTCATGTGCTAAACAGCTAAATATGCTAAAAGTGGCTTGAATTAAGAAAGTTTTATTATGATTTGAGTAAATTTCACTTGACATGTAAAATTATCTACTCATGAAACAAGACTTTTTGTACTTAAAATATGAAAATACATCTTCCTACACTTAACATAATAAAAACAACTCTTTACACTGTTGCTTGAATTAAGAGAAATACACTTATTCCATTGCTACATCATTTTACTTGTCAAGTTAAATCTAGTCAAATAAAGTAAACTTGTGTTTAACTTATATTTCTTTCTGCAGTGTAAATTCTATGTCCCTTTTTCCCCAGTATAGAAAGTTTTCATTTGAAAGTCTGTCCTCCGATGGGGTCTCGCTGCAGAGGAGGCATTCGAACACTGCTCATGTGAACTGATGCACTTATAAATAGAACAAGCAGCGCAGGCGGAGAGGAGGGAAGGAAGGGGGGGCTCAGGGAATTACACGGACCCAAACTAATATTCAGCATCTAACAATTCAATTTGACCCATCCATCACAGATACTGGGGACAGCCTGTCATGAGAAGCCGATACACACTATCTCTGATCATAGGCAGGAGTCCATACGAGCTAAGAGGGGGGTCTAACTCACACTCACACTCACACTTCACCTCCATAAATCATCAACAACAACAAGAGAATCCCACCCTAAAGGAACTGTATAGTCTGAGCTTGTACTGTATTAAAAAGCGATTACAATCACAACTGAACCGGTGTTGTCAGTGCCATAACCTGCAGATAGAGACACATACAAGTATTTCTCATTCTCAGTATACGGACAGGCCACATGCGAAAGCAGAGAGCCTCCAGAATTCACTCACTGAGCTGCAGAGGCTGCACTAGCACTGAGTCATGATTGGCTATAGTTGTTGCGGTTCAGGTAGTGTCCGTTCAGATCAGAGAGAGGCGTTTTAGGTTTAAACCAACTGGATTTCAGCTTTGAAACCGGCAATGCTGAACGTGAGGCTCATTCTGCTTTCGGACTGGATCATCTTGAGAACCAAAACATCAAAGTAAAACATAAACAACTTGGTCATCATATCATTAAAAAAACAAAACAAACAAACAAAAACAAAAACTCACCTCAACTTCCACCTTCACGTCAAAAAAGTCACCCAATCCTGTTTTCTCCACCTCCGCTCAATTAGTAAAATCAAACATATTCTCTCCCGCCCTGATCTTTAAAAAGTCATCCACACTCTCATCTTCTCCCGTCTAGACTATTGCAACTCCCTCCTCTCCGGCCTTAACACCAAATCCATCTCCCGAATCAAACTGGTTCAGAACGCAGCAGCTCGGCTCCTCGAGGTTTTAACAGACATCAACACATTACCCCCGTTTTAAGATTTTACTGATCACTTTTAAAGCTCGTTTAGGTCTTGCACCAAGTTACATTTCAGAACCTTTAACCCCGTACGAGCCGCAGCCTTAGATCCTCAGGCAGGTCCCTCTCAGCTGTTCCAAAGTCCAGACTCCCGACAAAAGGTGATGGAGCCTTTTCAGACCGGGCGCCTCGGCTTTGGAATGACCTGCCTGAGGAAATAAGGCTCGCACCATCAGCATCATCTTTTAAATCACTTCTTAAACCCCATTTTTATCAGTTGGCCTTCCTTTAGCTGCTTTTAGCTTGATTTTATTCCTTAGATATTTTTATTCTATTTTATTAGTTTATTTAATTGACTTGTTTGCATCATTGTCTGCTTTTCAATACTTTCTGTATGTTATTTTTGCTTTGCTGTTTGTACTTTAGCACTTTGTAAACCTAAATAATAATAAAATAATAATAATAATAATAATAATAATAATAATAAAATGGTATTTAAAATAAAAGAATCTTTCACACTCTGCTCCCACATGAAAGTGAAATATTCATGTGTGTGTGGCCCACTTTAGGCTCCCACAGCTGCTGCCACACGCCAAACATTCAGCGAATACAGCGCTCAAGCTAAAAACGACAATATCTGCTAATTCAACAAAAAGAAAGGGGCTGTTTGCTTTTATTATTAGATTTGTGTTTTTCAACCAGAGGTACAGGGACCCTTAGATGTACGCACAAACACTGGTTTTGAAAAGCAAAAAATCTCATGTATCTTGGACCAAACTCTCAATAAATAAAATAAAATCATAAAAATACACACTAAACTAGTCTGAATTTGGCTAAAGCTGCTATTCACTGTTTTGATGCACTCCCGGAGTACACACTTTTAATATTTCCTGATGCAGGTTGAAAGATAAACAACAAATGAGTGCAATCAAAAGGATTTTATTTTCTTTATTTGCAGAAAATGTGCTGGTGTAGGCAAAGAAAAGCTCTAATACTCATGAAAATTAAAAAAAATAAATGAAACAATTTGGTATTTGTAGCAATTGGCTTCAAGCTATCGTCTGACATTTCAAATCAAATACTTTTCCACAGCTTTTGTACAGCAACATCTAGTACTGTTAGTATTCAGGAAACGGTGCCATTTATATGATTTTGACTGTCCAGTAAATGAAAACTGATGATGGTGAAAATAATATTAGTTAAGTAAAGTGATTAAAAGTGTTTATTAAAAAATGGGGGGAAAACAGAGAGAGAGAGAAAGGAAAATTAAATTATTAATTGGACAAAATGTATAGGTACCACATTATTTTTATGTTTTATTTAATTAAATTTGTGTGTGTGTGTGTGTGTTTAGGGGAAAGGAGTGCGCAGTTTTTTTGTTATTTTACATTTGTTGTAGGTATTGTTCCATGTTTTTGTGTTTTGTTTTGATGTTTATTATTGTATTTTGTTAAATGTTATGTTCTATTGTCTTTAATAATAATAATAATAATAATAATAATAACAATAATAATAATGATAATAATAATAATAATAATAATAATAATAATAATAATAATAATAATAATAATAATAACTGTGAATGAAAAAAAAGCTATTCTGCAGAATATTCAAAATAATTTGTCATACTTTGTCATACCTTTTTTTAATCTATGCTATAATGTTGTTTCCTCATCAAAAACACACCTGGAGCTGTATTTTATTTCATTCACACATGTTTAACACACAAATCCTGCATATTTAGGCTGAGTTCTTCTCTGTTCCACCTTGTGATGTCATGTGGTGATACAGGAAGTGCTCCACTGTGTTTTTAAACTCCACACACCTTCACTAGAATCATTTGCTTCCATGATGATTTCAGCCCTGGAATTGCTGATCTTTGAGCTAAAACTCAAAGGTAGGCTTCATGACATCACAAGGTGGAACATTTTGAGCTTCAGAGTTGTTGACAGACTAATAACACAGGATTTCAAACATGTGAATGAAACAAAACAAAACTCCTGGTATGTTTTTGAGGAGGTAACAACATTGTAAGAGTAGAAGGAAGATCGGAGCAAAGATGCCTTCTATATAAGAGAATAAAGATTACTCAGATATGTATAAATCACTCCAAATGCAACTCAGAGTGTCCGTGAGAAAGAAGCAACATGGTTAAAAGCTCTGACAAGTAATTTTGCACGTCTCCTGCATTTGTGAATTTACTCCTGCACATAAATATACATAATTCTTCTCTATACGAGTCCATTTCAATTACGTCTTCATAAATCCTCTGACCTCCTGAACAGCTGCATGGTCTCTGCGTAGCAAATACAGGATAATAAAGTACATAATGAGAGCGAAGATAAGGCCCGGAGTATGAAATTAATTATGATAACACAGAATTTAACATCAGGCCGAGAAGCGTTAGAGGAGGATAAGAGAAACATGGGATCGTGAGCTAATCTCCCTCCCTTCGTGGGTTTATTTTTTAAACACACAGAGTTTTGGATCTGCAGTGACTGATAACAAATACACTTGTGTACCTAAATGTTATAATTATTATTAGTGTAACCAGTTCACATAATAACTACATAATTACACAAAATGGCCCTTTTGTTTATGACAGTTTTGTTCTTTGGCCTTTGATTTACTATGCAGCCTTGGTCCTCCAGCTACTTCTTCTGTGTTTTTGTTTCTTCTTTGCACCACAAGCTTCACAAACAACACAACGCATAAGCCTCCTGGTGACATTAATATTAATATTAGTAGTAGTTATTTTTTGTCTCACTTGGGTACCTTTAAATCTGAATTTTAAAATATTGAGAGCAGGATACGGTAGTTTAATTTCTTGTGTTGTGTGTTTCAGCACCATGGCCAGCTCCCCAGTGATACGTTCTGTTTACACTGGGTTTATACCAAATGCTACTGTTCCCCCACCAACGCAGGGAGGGGAATGGAGCCAGAGTCTGTGTAAATCAGCTGCAAGACACTTCACGTAACATCACATGACCCTCCTAAAGAAGGATGCAGAGGGCATACGAAACATGTCAAGGTGTAAACAACACACTGGTCTGTTAAAAAGAACCTTTCTTTGGAATGATGTTGGAAAACTGAAATGACCCTCACTGAAGTTACCAGTCGTGCCCTGACCTGTGCCAGAAAGCCTATTGGAAATGAAGCAATTGCAGCTACACAATGGGCCCTAATAGTAGTATGTGACTGGAGACACATTGGTCCATTAAAAGTCAAACAGAGGGCTGTGTTCTGACCCGGCTGCTCTCACACCTCTCTCTCTGTGGAGCAGCAATGGCTTCTCCCAAACCAATTTCCCAAAGTCAACACAAACACACAAAGCATTGTGTGCTTTATGTTTGTACTGAGACCTGACTCTTATTTGGCATGGAGCAGGACCTTCTCCTGCTTGTTTCTATGGAAATGTTGTTCATTTGACTATAATCCTCCACTGTATGACATTAAACTTATCTATCTCCATAAAAATGTTCCAAAGTATGATTTTAAATTTCTATTTCCATGGAATCACACAAGTCACATGTGACAGTGACCAGAAAGTTACACACTGTACATTTAAGAAGGACTTGGGCTATGACTTAACTCGTGACCGCTTAATTTTACATAGTTACTAAGACAGACTCACTAAAATATATGTTTGTTATAAATTTGATTTTTAAGACCAATTAAAGTGTTGTTATTCTAAAGATTGTGAATATTTATTTTACTTTATTTCATTGTGCAGTTTATTTCTCACACATTTGTACCAAGCCCCATTACCAGTTAAATAAAAGCCATATAAATAAATAAATACAAAATGCCTATTTACATAAAGCCAATTATTCCATGGTGTATAGAATGAATGCTGTAAACTGCAGTCTTCCATCTTCCCTTTAGAGCCCGCACATACATAGTTAATGATAAGGCCCATTTAACAGGAGCTCTGGGAGGTTTCCATAAAATCAGCCTTTATGAAGCTGATTAGCCTCCATTTTGTGTCCTACGCGTGCACAAAGGCATTCCAAATAGGGAAACTGCACTGAAATAACACTCAGCGACTTGGGAGCCTATTCACATAATGCTGTGTGTTAGAAGATAGCCTACTGCTCTGTGCCAATGGAAAAAAAATGAATAAAATGATGCTGTTTAGAAGGCAGCACTTGCTTCATGGAAGTCTGTGTAATGGCACTTGTGTTGGAGCTTCAAAAGGGTTTTATTTTCACAATTCAAATGGTTCAGATGATAGCCTTCAACGGGAAGAGATTGAAATATGGAAATTAAGTTAATGGCATGTTCTGTTGAGTACTATCAAAGTCTCCGTTATGAGAATCAAAGTAGGAAAAATAGAAAGTAAAGCCACTGTTTGAGTTCTAATGAATTGCAACTTGATTAAACACTTATATATATGAGAGTTTAATAGATTTAAACAAAGGTGATGGTTCAGTATGCAAAGGTACATATCGAAATGGAAAAGGGGTAGAAAACAGGTGTAATTTCAAGGATTATGAATGAGAGATCTGACTAACTTTCACATTCACTGAAAAGAGAACAGCTCCAAACAGCACTGAAACAAATCTAGGGCCATTAGACTCATTATAGTAATTAAATTTCATAATAACTCAGCGCTGCACTTAAAACAATACCTTGGCTTGTGATGAAAAATGCTTTGTGCCAATCATCAATGTAAAGTCCGCATTTGGAGTCCAGCCCTGAGCCCTAAGTTCTCTTTTAATCACTGCGTAATGAAGTGAGGCCAGGAGGTGTGTGCGCTGCCAAAGAACGAGGGACATTGCCAGGGCGATTCTGAAAGAGTTGGTGGAAATGTGTTTCTGCAGGTTGAGGTATTCTTGGGCTTTTCTGCATCACTAACTGGGGAATTATTCTGCTAATTTGCACGCACTGAATCTCACCCTCTGATCAACTCAAGACACACTGGATCAGACAAATGTGTGTGTGTGCATCTTATAGATTTGTATTTGTTTCTATCAGCACAGCCGTTCTTCCTTCAAAATAATATATCTGATAGACTGTGACGGAGTAGGGAGGCATTGGTGGATATTTCCCCGAGTTTCCTCACAGAACCATCGCTACAGTCAGGGGCGCACACTTGATTTGCTGCGTAAACATTCCTCTTGCCATAGCTGTTGTTTCATCCCCAAACTTTCCTCCATGTCCACCGCTCCTCAGCGCATGTGTCAGTCGGCCAACTCGAGTGTCGTGGTCTTCCGCATTTTGTTGCGTCATGTAGGGCGCATGTGACGTCACCAGGAACGTCAGGTGACTTTTTCGCTTTGTGAATATATAATGTATATATTTTTTCCCTACCTGTACTTGGAGATTATTATTAGAGTACTTTTGTTTGTGGTAATGTTTTGGTGATTTTTCAGTATTAAAGGGGTGATGTATCTGTTTCTATTTGTGGAGAAAAAGCAGTTTTTTGTTGTTAATTGATTTGGGGGAGGAGCCTTGTACTTGAAAAAGGGCCTCCCATCTTCACAGAGGCAGTTAGAGCCGTGTGCACCGCAGGCACCAGCTCCGAAGCTACGTAGAGACTGCTACAGACTGTAAATATATATATATATATTTTTTTTTTCCCATTTTCACTATTTTGCGCACTTCTGTAAATAAAATCACCAACTCTGTTTTGACTACGCCATATTATTTCTTTTTAAATAGATAATGACAATAATACATAGACTGTATAAAAAAGTGGATTTAGTGAGTGTGACGTCACCCGTAACGTTCGGCTTCTCTCAAAAGAAACTCGTGATGCCGGCGGTTTTAGGAGCGAATTTGGAGCCAGGCTTTATACTATGAAGAGGATTTTTTTGACGAACAAAATAACGGAAAAAAAAAACCAAAACACCAGGATCATATAGTGCGGGTTAATATGAACATTTTAAGACCAAAATGACAGCAGGCGATGATATTCTAACGTACGTCAGTGGAGCCAGAGTCGGTAGGAGCCGGAAGAGCCGCATGAAAACTTCCTTTTTGGATACAGTCTATGCAGGAATACAATACTTTTTATGGCCATTGTGAGTGACTGTAAAGGCAAGGGGGGCAGACTATAGCCAGACAAATAGACAAGATTTTTAAGGAATTATTATAAAGGAATTATTTTTAAAAAAGGCTCATTTTCATATATTTTGCAAGTTTTTTACAGCATATTGGGCTAGTATTTTGTGAACCTGTGGCCTTTTAATATTATTATAATTGAGTTTTATTTTACTTGAATTTGTGATTTGGCTCACATCGTGCCCCATCATGACCCTGCTGGTCTCCCAAAGGCGCACTCACCAAAGAAAGGAAAAGCGGAAATATGAAATTCTGCTGATTAGCCTGATAGCCCTATTGTGCTGTTAATTCTGCATCTTCTGTCACACTGAGCGGTTTTTAAAGCAGCTTCATCCTTCCAGCCCAATGATAATATCACAGGTGGCTGAGCAGCAGGAGCCCCACATCTCTATTAACAGAACAGAGCCAAAGAGCAGGGGAGAGCGACAGCAGCCCTGTCCGGTCCTCACCACTCTGAGCCACACTCCGGTCCACTGTCCACTCCCACCTCCTCTGACCACTGCTGAGAACAGACTGGGGCCGCATCGAGCAGGAAATCACATTAAATCAAGAAGAATTAGAGGAATCATTACGCATAATTCAATTAAACCTCGTCGGTAGAGATGGGCCACATCTGAATGTCCACACCCTAATCAGAGCGCTATTTAGGGGTCACAAATGTTTAGTGAAAAAGTAGTGCAGTCAAAATTTCCCATAATGCACTTTGAGAATTGGTGCCTAGTAATGGTCTCTACACCAGTCAATACAGACCACAATGTATTGCAAGAGATGGAATAAAAAAAGGACAGCAGCAGATATTTAACTGGACACAACACATGAATGAAAACAGATAGAAGCTAATTTATATATATATATATATATATATATATATATATATATATATATATATATATATATATATATATATATATATATATATATATATATATATGTATATGTATATATGTATATGTATATATATATGTGCATATATATGTATGTATATATATATGTGTGTATATATATATATATACACACAGACACACAGACACACACACACACACACACACACACATATATATATATGTATGTGTGTGTTTGTGTTAAAAAAAGCACTCTTAAATGAATGATTGCTGTGTAAAGTTGCTAACATTAGCTGCTTACTTTAGTTTGAGCTGAGAAAAAAACAAAACAAAACTGTAATTTCCACATCTCAAACAAAAAGTCTGTTGATGTGAGATCAATCTTGACAGAAATGTGTATGATCATTATTTGCTCATATACACTTCTGTATGTGTGTGTCAGCTGAACGTGATCATCAGCAATTTTAGCAACTTTTTTCTCTCTCATGACACGAAAGCAGTGGGCTTCAGACACAGCCATGAGGGATAGACTGTTGTTTTTGGTAAATATAGCATTTTCAAAACAATAAAAGGTAACATAGAGATGTTATGTGTTAGCAGTTAATACCCCATAAAACATTTCGTTGGCAGATATCAACAAGCCATGAACACGGAGGTCAGTCAGGTCGACTCTCCTGCCTGAGCCGACTGCGCCCAGTCACCACATGACAGACCTGAGCTGCACTGGTTCAGAGCCAGTGACCTGAGGAAACCTCCACAGTGCAATACACCGACACACACAGAACACTGAGTCTGCTGCAGCCTGAACACTTTGGGACCCATCTCCTCCTTTAAACCTACACCCTACACTCTTATTTAACCCACGTATTTCAAACTTTTATGTTGTGTTATGGCATTCTCCATTACCTCCTTCTTTCCAAATGATATCATTAGGTTTTATGACCAACACAAGAGACCCTTTATGTGTGTGTATCTCTAAGTCACCACTGTGTACCACCACCGCACAAAGAGGAGGGAGTGGGACTGAACGCCTGAAAGGTCTGCCGCATTGATCGGGGGGCTGGTCTTTTGTGCTGGCCCTGGCTTTACAAACCCCGGGAGCCATTAGAACAGCACAGCAGGAGACGTGGACATTTGTTTTCTTTATGTGCCACTATCACTCGCACGCCCGAGCTGGACGCCTGAAAGGTGAGGACTGATATTGTAAATGTTTCCAAGAATATACCGAAACTGTACAAACAGAGGGCAAATCGACAAAAAGTTCATTCTAAAACGTAAAAAGTTATAATCAGTTATAAGTTAGAATTTTGCTTTGCAACATGTCTTTATTCTCAGAGTGACTTCAAAGAGGGTGCATTATGCAAAATCAACTTTTTTTGAGCTTTCTATCATGTTATAACATCCCCTCATCAAAAACATGCCTGAAGAGGTTTTAGATGTGATCCGTGCATGTTTAAGTAATCTAGTGATCTCTCCCTGGCACTCCTAAGCCCTCCTTATGGTTCGCAGTGTGATCTGGTCCAAGGCTTAGGGTTAGGGTTAGGGTTAAGGAACACTTTACTTATAAAATGATACTTGAACCTGAATATATTGCTTATTCCTAAAATAGAATTTCCATTGAGACAAACAGCTGGCAAAGCCTTCATAAAAAAGCTACATAATACAACTTTAACTTAAGTCCTGCCACTGTGAGTACATTGGTTAACCTGTACTTCACAAATTGGACTTACAACATTTTTCCTTGTCAGTTTCCTGGAAAAAAAGACATAACTGGAGCCATGTGTTCAGGAATCTCTTATCTCCGTGTACAGTCCCTGACAAAAGTCTTGTCGCTTATCCATTTTGTAGAAACAAAAGCTTATAACCTGACTTTAAATTAATCGATTGGTTTTAGAAATGTCTCATATGAAAGCTAAAACCCTCCCAAATTATGCTCAATATACTAAAATAAATTTGCTTCACTGAAGAAAGATTGATCATTTAATGAACACAGAAAGGTCAGATTTTGGCAAGACAAAAGTCTTGTCGCCTTGTCATATGATGCACCCAATCCTAGATTACAGCCTCACCTGTGATCAGTTACTGATCAATCAATTAGTGGATGTGTATAAAAAGAACCCCAGCACACCAGACCTTCACATCAACTGCAACTTGACCTCTGACAACATGCCTAAGATCCACCCTGAGACCAAAGCGTTAATTATCAAGAGGCTGAAGACCAGATCCACTGCTGAGGTGGCTGACACCTTCAATGTGTCTCAGCGTCAAGTACAAAGAATAAGAAAAAGATCTGAAAAGACTGGAGATGTTTTTGACAAGCCCAGGTCCGGCAGACCCCGCAAGACAACTGCTCGGGAGGACCGTTTGTTGATTCGAAAATCCAAGGCCAGCCCCTTTTCCACTGCAGCAGAGCTCCACCAGGCCTGGTCACCTCAAGTCCCTGTGTCAACCAGAACAGTTTGTAGAATTCTGTCTCGAAATGGCCTCCATGGTCGAATCAGTGCACAGAAACCAGCACTAAACAAAAGGCAATTAAAAAACCGTGTGGCATTTGCCAAGGCCCACAGCCTGCTAAAAGGATGGACACTGGAAAAGTGGCAGAAGGTGGATTTCTCAGATGAATCCTCGGTTGAATTACATCACAGCCGCCGCAAATATTGCAGGAGACCTACTGGAGCCCGCATGGATCCAAGATTCACCCAGAAAACAGTTAAGTTTGGTGGCGGAAAAATCATGGTCTGGGGTTACATCCAGTATGGGGGTGTGCGAGACATTTGCAGGGTGGAAGGCAATATCAATAGCCTAAAATATCAAGAAGTATTAGCTACCTCTTACATTCCCAACCATAAAAGGGGTCAAATTTTGCAGCAGGATGGTGCTCCATCGCATACTTCTATCTCTACATCAAAGTTCCTCAAGGCGAAGAAGATCAAGGTGCTCCAGGACTGGCCAGCCCAGTCACCAGACATGAACATCATTGAGCATGTCTGGGGTAGAATGAAAGAGGAAGCATGGAAGGCAAAACCAAAGAATCTTGATGAACTCTGAGAGGCATGTAAGACTGCTTTCTTTGCTATTCCTGATGACTTCATCAACAAATTGTATGAACCATTGTCGAACCGCATGGATGCAGTCCTTCAAGCTCATGGAAGTCATACAAGATATTAAATATGGATCTCACAGCACCACTACTTAATTCACTGACGTTATGCAACATATTTTTGTATTTGAAGTAAATTATTTGTTCAATTTTCTGTAGGTGACAAGACTTTTGTCTTGCCAAAATCTGACCTTTCTGTGTTCATTAAATGATCAATCTTTCTTCAGTGAAGCAAATTTATTTTAGTATATTGAGCATAATTTGGGAGGGTTTTAGCTTTCATATGAGACATTTCTAAAACCAATCGATTAATTTAAAGTCAGGTTATAAGCTTTTGTTTCTACAAAATGGATAAGCGACAAGACTTTTGTCAGGGACTGTATAATGTGCCCCATCCATTCCTGTCAGCGCTAAATGCATAGTAATGTATTTTGTATCTGGCGTGGTCACTGGACGAGGCCCTTTAAGCTGCACGGCTCCAGCTCCGCTCAAGTGTGAGAGCCCGGGGCAGGAGGCCAGGCTACACCGACGGGACGAGGTGGGTTTCAAAGAGCAGGATTATTACACTGCTGTACTCTATGGAAATCTATTATGTTTTCTTTACGCATGAAGGAGCAATGGAATTAAAAATCTACCGGAGGAATATTAAAAGGATGCAAGACTGACTTTTTTAGAGCTTTTGAACAGGTTAAAGCAGTTTCCCCTGATCATGAGCTCATTAGTGGAGTTGTATTTGGATAGACTGGATAAAAAAAAAACTTTCTCTATTACATTACCTGGGATCCAGAATAGACATTTCTCCAACACGCTGCAAAGATGTGAGACTGTGAGACTGGTCATGTTCAGGTGAGCATGATTGACAGGTGGATTAGCCAATCAGGGACACGCCTCTTTGAAGGAAAAGAGAAATAAAAAAATATACATCACAGGGGACTGAGAAACATCGCTCTGTTAATCTGAGGTGAGAGAAATGTTTTGGTCGAAATAACAGGTGGCCAATGAGCTCCTTTGTTTCAAATGTGTCACTGAAATAAACAAAAGCCTGACTGGAGGTGCGATGGAGGGAGTGGGGACCAGACTGATCTCCCTCTGTATAAAAGAGAGATATCGTTCGAGATTTATAGACAACCACAACTGCTCAATGTGCTGAAAAACAAACAGAACAATAAAACCAACAGGGTAAAAATAAACTGTGGTGGATTTGGTCAAAAATTCAGATGCCCCTACACCTATCAGGATGAAATATATTGCTACAGAGAAATACTGCAATTGAAACTACTTCATGCCACTGACACAATAAAAATAAAGCAAGATAATCCCAGTAAATAGACAGCTTCATTAAAAGGCTTGAGCTGCAACAAATAAACAGCAGAATGAACCATTAATGAGCTTTAGATGTGACTTGTTAAATTTACCACAGCTCAAATCTTATCATATTTCAACAAATATAACAAAAGTCTCAACACTAATGCAAAGAAATTGTACACGCGATAAATACTGAGCTCCAAAATATATTGTTTCAGCTTCCGTGTATTCAATAATGAGTCGATATAGAGGGATTATTGAACTACGTCACTTCGTCCTCTACTGTGCGTCTCCTGCAGGAAGAGCCGCTGTCCTGTCTGGGTTTGTGTCAGTGTCTCGTAGGTTTTCAGGAGATTTCAGGCTCTCCCGGGGGGACGGGGCTAAGTGTATCGATCAGGTATGAGTTAATGTCCGACTACTGAAGTCTGAGCCATTTCTTCTTGTCATTTATGCACTCACCTGCATTTAACGCACACGAATGAAACAACAGAGACACAGTTGGATGATGCATCCTACATGTCCTACACGTGAGCTGGTGGACATTCAAGCCTCTGATAATCTGAAGGCGCTCTCCGTGGTGCTGAAAATGCACCACCGTTTGTGTACTGTCATAACGTGATTGGTAGTGACTATTAACAAACATATATGACCACTCAGTAGTTTGGACACACTTTTTTTCTTCTTCATAAAAAATTATCTATATGAAAACTAGTAAACAAAAAATAATTGCACTTTGGGCATTTCTTGACCCCCGATGTTTGGAAGTTATTCACCATGATGAATGATTTCTAATTTCTCAACTTTCAGAGGCCAGAGCAGAGTTTTGCTGTCACTGTAATGATTATTTTGCAATAAAACGCTTTATTATCTATTTAGACGCCGACAGCACATAGCAGACTAATTTTGACCTGCTTATACAATATTATTTGTACTGGGGTAAAAAACAGTTTTGCTCAAATACATGGAAAGAATCAGTTATATTTACTACTTCATTGTAAATATAACTTAATAATTAAAATTTTTGATCATAAACAACAACTTTTTTCAGGTTCCATTATCTACCATTGTGTGCTGATGAGACTATTGTCACACCATGATGTCACTACATAAAATGTCTGATGTAATGCCACATTAAAACCTTTTCAATTCAAGAACAGCCTTTAGCGTTCACAGAGAGACTAAAAACACAAGGATTCTTCCCTTTGTTTTGGCTGTCACAGAACGCCACCTCTTTATATCCTCCACAAGCGCCGGTGAATTCAGAAGCAGCATTTTAAATAGCATAATCTCATCTGACTAACCATGAGAACACACAGATTGCATCATATTTCAAGTCCTTTGTGGAGCGCTGGTGGGAAAAACTCCAAATGAACGCACTGTATGCCAAACCATTACCATCTTTGTAGCTTGGTTCCATTCGCTCATTTCGACACACTCCGCTGATTTTCACATCTGCCTTTGCCTTCGCTTTGAGCCTGTGCCAGAGCATGTAATATCCACCATCTTTGTCAGGGTTTACGCTCTGAAAATGTTCATTAAAGTAAATCCAATTCTTGCTTGTTCCTGGAGTTGGGAAATGTTGGGTAATTTCATCATTGTTCCAAAGACATGCGGAAGATGATGGAAGAGTCAATGACCACCCACAAGTGTAGAAATTATAGAAAGAAATTATAGCTTTAAAGGAAACATATGCATAACTGCAAAGAGGTTTTAGCTGCTGTTTTCTTAAACTCAACCTCTAGCCAAAGTTGTTTTTGTTCAACAACTTTTGCAATTCCCCAGTAAAAATGTGCTGCACCAGTGACATTCAAATCAAAGTAATTCCACAACAAAACACAGGCGTCCTCTGATGGCTCCTCTGTGCGGGGCCCTTCCCTTTCTTACTCTGGACAATTTTCAATCAATCCCCATTTATTTCTCCCATAATATCAGAAAAAATATTATAACATTGCCCCTAGAAGCTGTTTCCTCACTTGTCTTGCATGTGGCTCTAATGTAAAAGTCAAAATGTGCACCAGAGCGCCCCCTATCAGGTCATATAAATAGGTCTTTTTGAATTAAAGATGACTTAAAGTGCTTTTGTCTGCTAAAACAATTACAAAATAGTTAAAAGCTCATTTTTCCATGATCATTTAAATCCAAATCCACTTCATTAAACACATTGTACAAACACAACAGTTTCCAATGTGCCGCAAAGAGACAAAGATCATGGACTTAAAGCGGCAGGTAATGGTTGAGAGTAGCCAAAACTGTACCCAACTAAGAGTAACATTACTTCAAATTAATATTACTTAAACAGAAGTACAAAGCAGTTCTGTTTTTCATGTTTTCAGACAGTAAAAATCAGGTCCAGCGCCTTTAATAGTCTTTAAAAAAAATCTACATCAGGTATATTTTTTTGACGTGGAAATAGATTACAATCCCAATTCAGGGAAATCTCACCTTCATATCTACAGGCCATCTATGAATCCAAACACAATAACAGCCGCGTGAAAAAGATTTCAAAGCTCTTCCAGTCATGTAGGAAATTGTGAATCCCACACGATTACTGGAGGTCTTCTGCTTCTGTCCCTGTGTGGTAGTCTTCAGAAGAAGTAGGTCTTAAAAGAGTGATTCTAATGATGAGGAGCTCAGTCGGGGTTCCTCTGTGGTGGTCCAGTCCTTGATCCTCTCTCATCTTCTGTGGAGTTAAAATGGAAGCTCGGGGACATTCTCGGACATGTGGGCAATTAGACAGTCCACCTAATGCGCCGTCTCATTATGTGGAGCTGGTGGGGGCGGGCTGAGACGAGACATGAAGTTCAATTTCAGTTTTCAGTTTGATTTATTTTTGCATAGCACAATCACAACCGCAGCTGACTCGCAGGACCAAACACAATTGTTGATTTAATCACAGAAAGTTAGAAAATCCAACAGTGAAACAGACAAGAAGATCTGCATGAGGCTGGGGCAATGAGAATGAGACAAGCTTTTGACTTATAGGCACAGCATAACTTTCTGGAGGTGGCATGTCACCAGCAGGATTCCTCGGAAATAGAAAGTTAAAATCATCCTTTGGAACATTCTCCATGGAGAGATTTTATGCCATACTGTGGAAGATTATAGCCAAAGGAACAACAAGCAAGAGGAGGCCCTTCACCAGGCCAAATAAGAGTCAGGTTTGTGGAGATGTTTTACCCTGCAGTACTCACACTTTTAATCTATAATATACAAATTGTGCAATCCAGTTCACTATTTTGACCTCACAATATTACATCATCCTTATTAAATAATTTTGCTGTCATTGTAGCATTGGAACTACAGCTTCTCTGGAGGTGTAACTCAGCAGCACTTAAACCTTTCTTTGTCCAGTCCAAATATAAACACATCAAAAATATCTCCTGAGATCCTTTTCCTGACGTGCGCACACTTCTGGAAATTTTAGATCCGGAAGATGAATCAGAGATGGCGTTTTGTTTTCAATGGTCTGGGCTCATTGGTGCGTGATGCCCAAAAAGATGTTTTCTTCCACATTACTTCCTCATCTCTTGGCCCACCGCGTGACGACAGAAAACGTGCACAGAGTGATCAGAGAGCGGAGCTTGGCTAAATCTTACAAAGCAAACTTTTAGGCACTTTAAGGATTGAAAAAAATGTACATTGATATTGTTAATAGAGAGGAATCCCTTAATAATCTGACCTCTGTGAAAGCTGTAGGTCCCGGTCAGTCAAACACATACGTCAGTCGAAAACATCCCTTGTGCTCTATTATGTCTTTGTGCCGGCTGCTGCAGTGCCGCAGAGTGGCCACTAATGGGACATGCTTCAGGGCAGAGGGGGCGTGCCTTCTCCAGTTCCTATTATAGATCCATGTATCTCACAATATCTTCTGGCACGAGATCTCATCCATGAGCTGTTGCAGTTAAAGGGGAAAGGCTGAGATAAAAGGGAGTAACATTACTGTCCCAGCACATTAAAGTCCTGAGCTGGTTTTAATATACAGCAGGCACGGATCGATACATGGATAGAGGAATGTGATAAATCCAAAGGGACTACATAGACTCAGGCTAATCAAGGCAATAAAGTGTGGCCTAGTGATGACCAGCAAATAAAACAGGTGCACGGCGTGACCCAGACTAACCCTCACTAGTGTACTTAAGAATATATTACCATTAGTCACTCTAATGGCTGAAAGAAAAGAAAAAAAACTATAGGATGTGGTGCACAGCAGGGCACTGGCTTGGTCAATGTGTCTCAAATCTAATGTTTACTTTAATTACAATGTAAAATATGAAACAACCAACCAATTACAGTTCAAAGAATGTTTTTTAGATGTAGATTGACTGTATAACGGACTAAGGGAGTGTGACGTCACCCATAGCGTTCTCCAGTCAAAAGAAGCTCACATGGTTAGCAGGTACAGGGGTAAATTTAGAGCCAGTTGGAAAGTATTTACGGATAAAATAGTAAAATAAAAACACCAGAATGATGTAGAGGGAGTTAATATGAACATTTTAAGACCAAACCTGTTGAGCAGCAGCAATTACACAGAGAGGGGTGACGATTTTTCTATGTAAAGTCAACTGGAGTCGATGGAGCTAGAAGCGCCCCCGTGTTCACTTCGTATTTGGAACGCGGCGGCTAACAGGTTATCTATGTCCATTAATATATCTAGCCTATGACATATCCACATATAGCCTAGCCTGCACTCACCTCGCTCTAGCTGCCATTACGCCGATTGGTCAGAAATGATAACATGGTGCATATTTCTGTCATAATTGAAACCAATATGTTGCCATTTTAAGTTAAGGTACATTTTATTGTCCCAGTGGGGTTCATCGTCAAGATCTTATACTTCCATTATACAGTCTCTTTAAATGATGTGGTTCAGTTGTGTCAGTCCTCCTCAGCCTGCTCCTGCCCACTCCTGCCTGCTCCTGCCTGCTCCTGCCTGCTCCTGCCCGCTCCTGCCTGCTCCTCTGACCCTCTCACCGTAGCATTTACATCCCGTCTGCTTTTGTTTACACAGACGACCACTTTATTTCAGAAACAAGCCACAGCAGCTGACCTTTGCATCTCCAGAGTGATCAGACCCAAATCATATAAAAACGTGCAGCAGTTTGATCGTGGCTGTAATGTTGTTTTAGAGCAATTACACTAAAAGGTCAGAGCCATAACGGACGCAGCAGTTTAAATAATCCACAGTTTTAGCCTAAAACATCAGTAGAGCCATGGCATTTCATCATTGCTGGCGATCGCCATGTTACTTTGAAATAGCTATTTTATGCTACATTTAGCTTCATTTCTATTTCAAACAGTAATAAGTTGGAGGAATATTACTGGAGCGTGACTGGGAAAATGACACTTGCCTATAATTACTCTTTGCAAATGTAGCGCAGAAAATTGAAGAAGGTAATTTGTATTTTGAGCCATGACAAAGTTTTATGTATGACAATGTTTGGATTTATTGTGGTGTTAAGGACAGTGTATTAGAAGCTAAAATCATGTTTTAAGCTTTAATAATTTTGGTTCTTTTTTCTACTAAAGACTGGCCATTCAAAAAAGTAATCCAATTTTTAAAAGAGGGTATTAAACGTCTTTCTTTAACAACGCTATAGCCGCTGAAACCAACGTACAGTATTAAAATGCAGAGTTAGTTTCAGTTTTGTCCCCTCTCCTCTTGCTCCCCATGCTAAGTTACTTCCCCTTCACAGTGCTCTCACAATAAAATCAGCGTTCATCCCACTAATGAAACCACTGCACAGGCTTGTTGAGTTTTTAGTGAACTGTTTGTATCCTACTCTTGTGCATTCGTGAAAAATCTTGGACAGGATCGTACAGCTAACCATACGTAGGGTTTGAATAGTGCCCGTTCAGGAGAGATCACTAGATTACTCAAACGTGCATGGATGTAAAACCTCTTCAGGCATGTTTTTGATGAGAACATTATAGCATTATAGAACATTATAACATGGTATAAAGCTCCAAATGGTTGATTTTGCATGTTTAAACTGGTGTGTGTTTAGTGTCTGTGTCAGTGTGCACGTTCAGAGGGCACGTTATAGGAGGAGCTGTGGTTATGAGAACTGAGGGACCGTTATAAAGAGCCAGATTTCACTGAACAGATGACTCCAGTGTGGAGATTAGACGCAGCACAGCCATTATGCACTGACGCACGCACATATACATCCACAGAACAGGGGTCTACTACAATCAGCAGGAGAGACTGGGAAAACTGAGGCACTAGGGAAGTTAAGACACTCACATCTTAAAAACTGTACTATTTTATTACCTTATGACATTGTAAACTGAAAACCTTAAATCATGCCCCAAAAATTAGCAAAATTAGAAACAAAATAATTAGTTTTTGTGTGTGTTTTAGTCACTCAAAGAAAAAAAAATATTGCAAAAAAATATTTTGAGTCAATTTATAAGCTATAAAACATATATGAACTGTTTAGGTTTTTGTTTTCCCTTAAAAATAATTTATCCAAAAAAGTTTCTTTGGGAACTGGGCACTGCGGGTAAGTTGACCCTCTGCTTATTTATTTATTTATTGGAATTAGGACAGTACATATTAATCAATGCGTCTACAAAAAAGTTTCCACATAAATATGCCGGAGTTAGCACTGGAGCTAAATTTCATCCGCTGCTCCCATGAGAAACAACGGCTGGAAAATTATATTTAAAAAAAAATAAATAAATGAATACTTTTATAGTACAAGTTAATTTGAAATGTCTGAGTTTGGTAAACACAACTTAACACAACTTAACTGAATTTAATAATTTAGGTTAAAATTCAAACATCAGTGTAGGGTTTTATATTTACAAAAAATATTACATTTTTTTCTGTATAAAATTGCAAGGACATTTGAAAATTATAAATATGAGTTTTATTAATTTTGGGTCAGACTTTAATCTGGTGGTTCAACTTACCCCAGGCAAATATTTATTTATTTATTTTTTTAAGTGTTTTTAATGAGGTAAACGTTCAACAAAAATCCCTCAAAAGCACAAAGTGGCTGAACCCATATGACCCTACAGCTTTTAACCATGTTGTATCGTTGTCCCTTTAAATGACTTCCTTTTCCTCTACTTTTCATCCATTCAAGCCTTTGTTCCTGAGCTCATGGAGCGTATCACTGTTTGTGTTTGTAGCCGTTTGCCTTCAGTGTCAATGCAGAAAAAAGTGCCATGGCTTCAGCGCAGGGGCATACATCATCTCGGAGCGGGGATTGATTGCTTCGTGAAAGATCATTTGTTCCTGCCTTGTTTATCTGGCAGCTCAAACAAGCACTGGAGAACAATACAGTACGAGGAGCAGTGTTCCTATGAAATAGAACTGTAGATGTTTAGACTTTTCAGTGTTATTGATCAAGTGATTGGTGGTCAGAAACGCTGATGGCACAGAATATCAGGAATATAATTCATTCTTAATTAATTAATCACTGGTTTATATAGCACCTTTCAAGGTCCAGAGCACTTTACATTGCATTATTCAGTCACTCCACACTCGGTGGTGGTAAACTACTATTGCAGCTTCATGTAACACCTGTGTCACAGGATATAGTATAAATACAGTGGGATATGGTAATAAAAAATGGTAATATGGGCTAGTGACCAGAAGACAAGAATCCGACTCTAGGAGGGAGCGACAGGAGGCTGAGGTGGCTTTTGGTTTGGTACCGTATATTATATAACAGTGATTGACATACAAACATATAACATAGACAGTTCAGTGTGAATGGCCATTCAGTAATATACAACAGTTAAATATCAATATCAACCAAGGCACAACAACGAATAATTGAGTGCAGCATATATCGAGAGTCCAGCAATTCTAAGTTGCAGTATATCGAGAATCAACAGTAACTGAAATCAGCGACACAAAAATATTATCCCAGCCCACGCACACAGTTCATTGGATCCCACATCTGGGTTTGACCGGTTATCCAGAGGGAGGTGAAGTGCAATAAGAGTTCTTGAGGGGGAATATGTGGGCAACGGGCATGTGAGTGCATTGGGAGAAACCAGTTTCCGTGGACTACGCCTTGCATACAAGCCCTTTAACACAAGTTTGGTACGCAATAGAAGGCTCCTGCAGCTCGACTCTCAACCAGCTTCCAACAGCACTTCAGACTGAATCACAGCGGCATAATAAACTCACGCGATTGGGCGCACAGCGTCACGTGACCGTGTGACGTCACCGAGAGCGCAACAATGATTAGTTTAGTCAGCGCACGGAGATCCCACAAGAACACACCAAAATATCACGAGATTTACATACAATACTGAGAGACAGGCACAGATTCATATAGAGAAAGGCTTATGCTTTACAGGATTTGTCACCTGGGCTATACACAGCTGCCCTGGGACAGACTGACGGAAGCGAGGCTGCCAATCAGCGCCCTCGGCTCCTCCGAGCACCACCAACACACACCACTTTCATACTAGGCAATATGGGTGAAGTGCTTTGCCTAAGGACACAACTTTCAGGTTGGGAGACCACTGCTCTAACCACTGAGCGTAAATGAACCAAAATACATCTCATGGTGTGTTTTTGATGAGGAGACAACATTATAACATGATTAAAACGTCAAATGTTACATCATTTTGAAACTCATGGCTACTTGCACATTTTATGGACTCGTGCATGTGGTATTAACTTTTGTATTGGTTAATATTTGGTCACCTTTGAGCAGAATAGCCTTTAATTAAAATATTTCAAAGGCAGCGGTATTTATTAATTTTTTTTCTTATTTCATTATAGAGTTTTATTTTTAACATTGACCCCAGATGCCATCTCCAAACTGAGCACGGTCGGTTTGGAACTCAGACTGACACAAAAGCCAAGGTCCTGCAGTCAACACATGAGCTGTCCTTTTCTTTTTGTCCTGATTCTTGTTCCTGTAAACTCTGGAGAATGTGGATCGCCTGCTGAACACAATAACAGAAGTCCTTGAACATTTGAGCAGCATTATCCAAGTTGTATTCCAGCATTTTCAGGTTTTAAAGATTTTTTTTACTAGGCCTATATTAAAAACAATGTGAAAACGTATTTCTTTTCACTACAATGAGTTTATAAGTGCTTTTCATAATTTTCAGAGTCTGCCTGAATAAACACGACACTTAAGACATGCTCAGTGGCATTTCTCAAATAGTTTGTCATCTCTGCTCCATCATGGTTCATTACCTCTGGCATCTGCTGCTGCTCCGACCTTCAGTGAAATTAAAGAAAACACTGCACACGTTCGGGGCAAATCTTTGAGGAGTCTAAGCTGTTAAAATCTAACAGTGGAATGTTTAAGAACTTTTGATCAAGGCCAGAGTTGTTTGTCTTGTGAGAACGCCCTGCACACTGCCTGATGCTGTAATTTATTGGCCTGGTGGTTCTTCTCAAAATGTTCTAGAAATATATTACAATAGGCATTACATTAGTTGACTGCCCAGCCAAAACCACACAAAACTTTAAAAGACTCGGCTGTGACTGACAGGCGGATTAACCAATCAGAGAAACACATGGTCTTGTTGATTTCTGCTGAATCAACAAGTGAAGCACTGAACTCTGAAATGTCTAAGGTTATCCATTCTTCATTTGAGAAACACGTGCTACAAATCAGTGGCTGTGGTTGTTCCAAGTTAAGATGGTCTGACACACTTTGTAGTCTGATTCCAGATCTTTCTGCATTATAGTCATCACAGTCATGAATGTAGCCAGCATTTTTACTCTCTACAAATAAAAAATACTGTCAACTTAGCCTAAACCAACAAAGCCTAAACCTGCAAATGCAAGTTCTTTCTCATTCTCTGCTGCAGAGGCTGCACTAGCACTGATTCATGATTGGCTGTAGGTGCTGGGGTTTAGGTCAGGACCGTTCAGATCAGAGAGAGACATTTTAGGTTCAAACCAACTGGATTTAGACACTGTAGCTCAAATATTCATGCATCAGCTAAAATAAATCTTTGAGGTTTATGGTGAGGGAACGTCACTGAGAATAGATTGACTTTTAAAAAACAAACCTACATCAAACAGGAAAAAAAACAACTGTGAAATTTAATATAAGCTCTATATGACATTTATACTTGTCAGGAAATCCGAATTTCCTTGAACGGCATTTTCTGACCTTTTTGGAGTGCGACTCTCCAGATTCACCTGTCACATGGTGTTCCACTTTGAATAACAAGCAGCTGGGCTAAAGCGTGCTAAAGCTAACCCCCTGTGCCCCATGTACTCAGACAGAGCCTGGTACCTGCCCCTCACTGTGGCATTTCCAGCACAAACCCACCTCCCGTAGAGCGTGAAAACAAGTGCTCTAATCCTGCCTTAGCTCCGCCTCAGCGCCCCAACCTCAGCTCCAGCAGGACAAAACAAAAAAGCTTCAGAAAAAAACAAAAATGCCATAGAGACGAACAGCCGAACGGTCTCAGTTCTACTCACAGACAGGAGCAGGAGGAGACAGAGCACAAGCCCCATGATCCTCTCTGAATGAGGGAGACACTTTAGTCCGGCTCTGTCCAGAGGCACAAAAGCACCGCACACTGATCATAAGAACGAACAAAGCAGAGTATATTCAGAATCATTCACTTAAAACCGTATTGCTGTACCACAGACACTTTTATGTGATGTATGTTTCATTGCCTTTTTAAATCTATTTCTAACCAGCATTGTATATCTAAAATGACTAAATAAAAAACTATTACGCTGACTTCACGGTTGAAAAATTGGGAAGTTCAGTGGGATCTGATTTCCCGCCTGCCTTTTTACAACACACTGTAACAATCATCAAAGTCGGCCTCTTCTGTGGATAGCTGCAGATCACACTAGCGAGCAGGAGATTTGTTTTTTATGTGTGACTCCTACGCACATCACCTATAAAGAAAATACAATTGGAGAAGTAACTAAGTACAGAGCAGTGGGTGTGTACCAGTGATGCTGAAAACATGGTAGATCTGGGCAGAATAAAGATGAATCATGCATAAATCACTCTGAATACAACTCCAAATGGGTAAATAGCATTATAACATGGTTAAAATATGTAATGCAATTATTTGTTTTCTTCTAACAGCACTGTATAAATTAAAGTCCAAACATGAGACTTTCAGGCTACCAACAGCCACTAGACCAATTTGCATAATAATTTGGACTGCAGTATAAAACATCCTATTATATGGACTGATCCAATCCCAAAACATTTTCAGGATCCAATTAAGGCATCCTAAGGGAAAAGCTACAATCAGTTTAGCTTTAAGACCATGTTACATTTATTCAGTTACAGGTGGATTTAAAGCTCAAAAATACCTAGAAAAACAGGCATTCTGACTGTGAACAGGGTTGCCTCTCCACAGATCTGACCTGTAACTTGGTCTCCATGGAGAAAAGTATCTAACAGACCCTCCACCAGAAAAGTTACACAATGCACCTTTAGGGTAAGTAAGGAATAACTCTGGACCACTGCAAACTGTTTAAAGGTTTTATATTATAAATTATTGACCCTTGTGAGCTTTAAACAATGTCATAATGTTGTTCTCTCCTCAAAAACAGACCTGGAGTTGTGTTTTGTTTCATTCACATGTTTGAGTAGCTCTTTATTATTAATTTTTCTGCATCTCCAAAGGTCAAAAAACTCCTTGTGATGTCATGAAGCAGTAGTTTACAAGTTAACATCTACCTTTTACCTTTAGTTCAGTAAAGATTGGCAATTCCAGGGCTGAAATTATCCAGTGATTCCAGTGAAGGTGTGTGGAGTTTACAAACACAGTGGAGCACCTCCTGTATTACTACATGACATCACAATGTGGAACAGAGTGTTTTCAGAAGAACTCAGCCTAAATATGCAGGGTTTTGTGTGTTTAAACGTGTGAAACAAAACACAACTCCAGGTATGTTTTTGATGAGGAAACATTATAACATAGATCAGAAACAGCAGAATATGAGCCTTGATAAATGAACTGTTTTTTCCACGTTTTTAAGACAGTAAAGATCATCTCCACCTCTCCTCCTGGTTTCTCTGTCTAAAGCCCCGGTTTCTTCGATACTTGGGTCACTCCTGCAGGACACACTGACCTGACTGCACCACTGGAGTCTCCACAGAAATCCTTTAGCTCAGCCTCAGCACGACTCCACTGAACAGGCAACAGAGGAAATATTCTGTACAAAACAAAATGTGTCATCTTTATCTCCTGCACACCGACCGTTTAGAGAATCTTCTGAGGTTACTGTCTTTGACTTGTCCTCCAAGGCAGCTAAAAATACACTCAGGCAACACAGACAGTGATCTTTTCAGGGATAATACGCTGCCAACTGTGGTACTCTTCTAGATTTAAGCAATATTATGGACAGTATTTTGTAGAGGTGGTACGATTGTTTTTTGTCCTCATTTTGATACATGGGTAATGATTTTAATATAATTTCAATTTGGTTGGGCCTCAGAAGAACAAAAACTTTACATGGTGGATGCATGACTGGCTGAAGAGTTGGCAGAGTTATTCCTTAATGCGTGGTAGATTAAACTAGGCTTTACAAAGACGAGTGAATCTGGAGCCATATCCTGTCTCCCAGATTTCAAAGGGCGTGATTGTCAGGCAGCTTAACCAATCAGAGAGGTGTATGGTCTGTTTATGTCAAAAACAAACAGCTTACTCATAAAAAAGGAGAAAAATCTACATAAAAAGACTGAGAAACAGTGTGGATTTTTACAGAATCAACAACTGAAGCATCAAACTGTTATTTAAATGGTGCATTGTGTAACTTTTCTGGTGGGGTCTGTCAGATGCTTTTGTTCAAGATTTCTTCAAGAGCTGCTATTGCTTTGTCTGCAATGTTTCACAATATGGCATTAAACCTTTCTATCTTCACTGAGACAAATCCAGACCAAGTTCCAGGTCAGATCTGTGGAGAGGCGACCTTGCTCACAGTCAGAATGCCTGTTTTTCTAGGTATTTTTGAGCTATAAAACCACCTCTGATTGAATAAAAGTAAGAGAGCACTGTCATACTGTGGAACATTCAAAGCAGAGCACTGGCATATCCATAGAATAAGCAGGTGACAGACCCCTAAATAAAAAGTTACATAGTGCACCGTTAATTCAGGTAAAATAAGTTATATATTTTGTTCTGAATGTTATTAAAAATTCTGTATTTTTACATGTGATACAAATTAGAGGTTGTAGTTGGATCATCTCCCATCTGGATTCAAACAGAATGTAGAAGGAACTGGATTTAGACCCAGTTAGATTCTGTCTTTAAAAATAAATAGCATTTGCAAAAAAGGTGTGAAAGGTGAGCACATGGATGGGTCAGATGTTGTAAGGTAAGTGTTCTTCAAGGATCCAGGAGGTATGTCGACTATTACCGAGACAGAAGGAGATCCGAGGCACTCCTGACATCAAGTTAAAAGTTTTATTACAGCTATAGGGACATGTCGACACATTTCTACCAGAGTTTTCTTCTTCAGTTAGTTTCATTTTAAATTGGCCAGAACATAACATTATTTTCACATCCAGACCTCTTCTGACAGACACATTCTAAAAACTTTGAAGACTCACGTATGAACAGGAGGCAGCTAATTGAATGTGGTCCAGGTCTATTGAATTCAAGGAGGTGGGAGCCCTAAATCTATATCCTGGACTAGGTGCAGCATATTAAAGGTCCTATATCACACAAAACTGACTCTTGTGAGCTTTAAGCCATGTTGCACTATATTATAATGTAAAAACATGACAAATAACTACAAACAACTTTGTTTGTTGCTGACTAAATATCGCACATGCACACACTGCATGAGCTGTGTTTTATTTTATTTTTTCCTTAGATTCCATCCAGCTCAAAGTCAAAATTACATGATAAATTCAAACATATCAAACCAGATTTAGTGACTAAAGCCTATTACTCACTGTTTAACAACAAAACCTTAATAGAACAAGATTCATTTTAGCTGCTTCCATCTGTGTTGGATGATTGATTGGAATTTTGCGATGTCATCTGATACCACCAATACGTGGAATCTCGAGCCTGTGTGTTGCCATGGCGATCGAATCAAAGCACGCTAAAGGCGCACTCGCACTAAGGGTCTTATCCATATCTTGCCCCTGATCTTAACCAAGGGGTATCTCCGGATTAGGCTGTACTTTGCTGCTGGAAGACAGGACAAGTACATATATGGTGATGACATCTCAATCAATCTGTGACCGGTGTAGCATTTAAAAACACCGCCAGCGTGGGTAATGTCTGCAGTCTTTGCCTCATTACCAGGCAGCAAAGAGGGCTGCGGGGAAAATTTGTATATAGGTGCAATAAAACAGCTCCAGAGCACCACAATGCCAGTACACACCAGAAGAAGAACCAAGGAGAAACAAGAACCAAGAAGAACGTCCCTGAACCCATGTCTTTGGTCCGGGTGGATTTTGATCCTGGTCGACGCAAATCAGAAAAAAAGAAAGGCTGACCTAGTGAACAAGGGCCAACCCAAAAGAGAAGTAAATAAAACTAAATCTAGTGTGCAGAGGAGCCACTTCACAGTGCACAGAAACGTGTGAAAATGTCCCTAGTGCCTTGTTTTATAAATAATTTCAGAATATATTGTGCAGCGCTGCCTGGGACTAACAGTCGTTCCTTATATCTCGGAAGAAAGCCACAGCATCCACGTTTAAACAGGGATTATGTCTGCTATGAAAACAGAATAAACGTCTGAACTCCTGCAGTCGCGGGTCTTTGAAGTGTGTAGTATTTGATGGGCTTCGCTTCCCTGTCGGATTAATTCCTTCTCGGTTGAAAATAAAAATGGGCGAGGAAGAATTTAATCTTAATAAGCACATTTGGAGGGATAAGTGGAGCAGACAGACTTTATTGATTGGCTGCTGTCTGGACTTGAGAAACTGACCAAGCATGTCAGGTGCATCTGTGCTTCTCCTGACCAAATGTCCCACCACATCCCGCTCAGCTGCACACATCTGCCTGGAGCTCGGGCATATTCACTCAGTGGAGCCAAATCTTGTATCCAAAGAAGAGTCTTGTTCCTTTTAAAATCATATTAAAGGTGTACCATGTAACTTTCCTAGAGGGAGGTTTGCTATCTGCTTGTCTTCTTGGAGATGTTCGCTTTGCCTGGAATGTTCCGTTAGAAAAGATGCATTCTTAACGTGAGCAGGTGCAGCTCTTCACAGAATTGACATGAAACTTGGCCTGATGCTGTTATCTGTTCATCTCCATGGCGACTGACAAACTTAATGACTGTGGAACATTTCAAACAAGCAAAAAATAAATAAATAAAATACACAGGCCCCTTAAATTGAAGTGAAATGTATAAATAATGTAGCATTTAGAATTTAAAAGTCATGTAATGAGTCAGTAACAGTATTTGTCAAAATTCTCAATGTGTGAACAATAGCTGGAAAAATATACCCAGAATTAATATTTTAGTGTATTTAAGAAAAAAAGCGTAAAATATTTATTTATGTAATCCTTTTCCAAACAAAGATGCTGCACAGATGGCAGGCAAGCACACAAAGAAAAGGTGCTGTACCTGATTTTTACAGTCTTAAAAATATGAAAAACAGAGCTAGTTGATTTTAAACAGTGCCCCAAAGTTATTCCTGTGTATCCTAATTATCCACTGTGAATTTATAGTCACTTTTCACATAGACCAATGCTGAGTTCTGCCGTTATGGTAAAACTAAATGGTAAAGCACTTCCTGGTTATCGTACAATAAAACACTTTATAGAGAGCCAGCACATGACGTCACAGCCTTGACCTGATCCACTTCCGGCGGTCTAGCGATCCAGACCGCCATTGTAAAGTTTACTTGCAAACTCCTCACTTAACCTACAAAATTCTATCATTATCATCATGCCGGAAAAGTGTTGCGCACAAAATTGCAATCAGACGTGAGATCAAGACAAGGGGATTCAGTTGTACCGAATACCCGTGGAGGTTGAGCGACGAGACAAGTGGATAACGGCGATTAACCGAGGAATTTACAACCCTGACACTGGTAAACCGCAACGAGGAAGTCCCCTTTGGCAGCCGTCAAAACACAGCAGGGTTTGTAGTCTACACTTTGTTGGAGGTCAGTATCACATTAATATCGTTTTTGGAAAGGCTTGTATACATGTATTCTTATAACAGATTAGAAGTAAACTTTATGATAATAATGCGTAGTGTGATGGGAAATTAATGAGGTAGTTGTAAATGTCGTAGTATTGTAAATCTGGTAATTTGGTGCAAAGTTTTAGTGGCGTAAACAGGCTATTAGGACGACTATATGGATCAGAAATATTGAATCTTTTAAGCTTCTCGTATTTTAATCGATTGGCTGCATCTAGATGGGACGTGTGTTCTGTACGGTGAAATTCTGAGGTTTTATTGATTTACTGGCACTTGCTGTGTTCGCCATGATAGCGTCACTAGCAGCTAGACCGTCAATATGGCGGCCAAAACAAAGTGGGTCACGTGACTGCAGCCTCTCTATAACTAGACCGCATGCAGCAGACTTACTTTGACCTCAAGAGCTGTGTAGACAATGTATGTGTACTGGGGCAAGACACATTTTGCTCGAAAATACCCCAGCACAATTTACTGTAATTATTGTGTGAATACAAATCATTACTACTCACTTCTACCCATAATATTTTGAGTTGTAAACCTTTTGTTTGGTTCTGACACAAAAAGGCAACAAGAGACTCACCAAACAGGCAGGGTGCTGACTGGCTCCCGCATCAGTTGAAATCAGGTGAAGTTTATTCTGTTGTTTATGGACATTTATGGACATTTACTTATGGACAATTGTCATGTGGGAGAATGGGTGAAGTAGGCTTGTGGGCTGAGTCTTGGACAGAATTTTACTGCTAACTGCAAAGAGGGTTCAGATACATTTATGGTTTATTTGTCATGTGTGGATGACATATACAGTAAATGTTCTTCATGCATGTTTTTGAAGATGTTATAAAAGTCGATTTTGCATAATTCCTCGTCTTTAGCCCTGCAAGGTGACTGCTGTTGTGATCTTACAAAAATGAACTGAATGCATCACCGGTTCTTTGAGCTCGCAGGCCTGGGTAAGGATTTTATGGGCCCAGTCTAAATTCAACTCTGGACTGACATTTCTTTCACTTCCTCACAATGCAGCGCCATCATTGGTGAGAGACGTTTTATATTCAAACGATTTCATTGATCAGCTGCTGGGTAATCGCACAACCTGAAAAGTCCCCTATCAAACTGTCATGTGTGAAAGTACTCAGCGCTAACTCATGTCTACAGCCACCTCTGCTTTTGTGGACGAGTGGAGTGATCTGAGCCGCACAGGTCACAGTCAAATAGCTCTGAACTGAAAGGTGATCCATGTCCCTCTTGTCTCATGCGTCTGTCCCCCACTCTCTGCTCCACCGCTGCACCTTCAGTCTCCCACGCACTGATTACCGACCCATTATACCGATCACCAGCCCTTCACTGCTTCTCCACAGGTACGCCGGGTCAATGTGGTCCACTTAAAGGTGCACTGTGTAACTTTTCTAGTCGGGGGTCTGCCATAAACTGGTTTCCATGGAGATGTTATTGCTTTGCCTGAAAAGTTTTCACAGTATGGCATTAAACGCATCTGTGTCGCATTTATTCTATTACAGGTGTTTTACTGCTCCAAAATACTACGAAAAACATGCATTCCTTCTGTGAGTGAGCTCGCCTCACCACAGATCTGACCTGATTTGGCCTGGAGTCATTGTTGGTTTGTCTCCATGGAAATAGATGAGTTTAATGCCATACTGTGGGACATTTTAGACGCTCCACCATATACATTATTGCGCTTCTGTCTGTTATATAGTTATAATCTATGACCCTTTTGGAGCATGACGTTATAATTTGGACATCGCCATATTCCTCAAATGAAAAATAAAAAATCACAGCTGCACATCATGCTAGCAGGCCGCAGATTTTTTCTTTTCTTTCATTTGTAGCATTATGACTAGGTGACACTGCTGAATCCTACATGTATCATAGAAGAAAATAAGAATAAGCGATTAAAAATTGCACAAACATGCACAAATAGCTCCAGATACAACTTCAGGTGAGTAAATAGTGAGGGGAAACAACTATAACATGGTTAAAAGGTCTGAAGAGTTGATTTTGCAGAACAGGTCTGCTTTAAGAGTCTCGTATCACACAATAGCGTCTAATAAGACAGCTACAGGAATGTGAAAAAGGCCGCTAAATGGATATGAATGAAAACTTGTCTCAGGAAATAGATACATGGTGCTGAAAAGTGCTGCATCTGAAATATGTCAACTGTCACAGCTGAAGGAGTTTAGCTTTAACTTCCATCTGGAAAAGCACCCATTAAAACGTTAACAGAACATTTAGATCAAGTTTTAAGTTGCCAGTCTCTACAATCTCTCATGTTACAGATGATCACAACCGTCAAATGGCACGTTTGGTAAAACACATTTAAAACCAGAGATTGTGTGGAAGAAAAAAGTTAAAATTACTGAATGTTAGAATTTTTAGTAACTGTGAAAATCACCTGTGAACCACTAAATGCTTCAGTAATACCAAACCTTGTGTGGACACAAACGTCAGAGTTTAGGATGGTGCACGTTGCTTTGTGAACATTTACACATTGCATTAGTTTTCTCTGCCTTGGTTTGAGACACAGTAATAATCCTTTAACTTGACCATATACTGTCATTTCAAAATAAGTGAAAATTAACTCTACCAGTGACAAAATGTTACAGGTCATTTTAGATGAATGTCAAGTCCGTGCTCTTATGGAGGAGACCAATAGAAAGCAGCAGATTAAAATAGGTTTCCTCATATAAGTTATAGCTCTGAACTTTGGTCATAATTACCACAGTGTGATATGGAGTCCTTTGAAAGTGGTGACACTTCCAAACAGTTTGATACCATAACTCAGTGGTGCTGTAATTTGAGAATGATTGCTGCATCTCATGTGAAAAGGTCAGTTAGGTAAGTTTTAGCAAAAAAAAAAAAAAAAAAATTCCAAGTTTAGGTTTGTCCTCATTGAAATGAGTCACAAGGCCTATTTTTATGAGCATTATATGACCAATCATCTCCTTCAGAAAATAAGTCCATCAGCCCTGCTCCTCTAGTGGCAAACACAGGTTTTTCAAACATCTGGCCCATCACAAAACCAGAGTTTTCTTTTGTTTGACACAGCTGCTCTCACGATGTATCGACCAATTAGGAGCTTCCCTTGCGTGTGACGTAGTGAAATCACATCTGAATGTACCATTAATCAGACCACATCTCCCTTCTCCATTATGTTTGTGGTTTCCGTAAACACCTTCATCAGAATCATACAGCAATGGTAAGTTGCTAAGATTTTAAAAAAGGCCATTAAAATGCATATTGTATCTTTGAACTGCTTATACTTTATAAATGCCATTTATACCCAGACATGATATTACATATGTTACAACAGTGAGCGCTCCTTTGACACAGTAGGAACAGTGACCTGGACTATCTTGGGCTGGCACAGATGGAGCGAGGCTGATAATAACAGGAAACATTCGAGATTGGGTTTCTGCTTCTTAGATGTTTGACAGGACTTTGAGTTAGCATAAACGTGCAGCAGAAAAACAAACAAAAAAAACATGTTTGTTTAGTTGCAAAGAGGAATGTAAGTTTAAAGAGCCAATGGTACCCAACAGCAGTTTCATCATCTGTGAACCTCGAGGGTCAGTACGACAAAAACTACCAACACGACCACTGCTTCTACCTGTGGACCAGATACGGGAAGTGGAAGCAGAGGAGAGACGTGGGCCGTGTCTCAATTCTCCTTGCTTGCCTCCTTCTCCTTGATTCCTCTCCTCGATCCTCCATTTTTCAGCTGTCAATCAAATGTGTCATTAAGCGGTGTCCTAAAGAAAACCACGGAAGGAAGGAGCAAACCTAAGGGAGGCTTCAGGAGGCAGAGATCAGATAAAAGAGTCAAACTTTATTGGTCTCAGTGAGAAGTTTATATCCTCTCTCCTCGCTTTGTCTCCTCTGTGGATGGGATTTCCTCACTCATTTCCTGCAGAATCGAGGAGAGGAATCAAGGAGAAGGAAGCGAGGAAAGAGAAACGGCAGAAACTGATTTATAGATTACTGGAAATACAAGTCTTAAAGCTGCAGGCACAATTCATATCATTACGGTATTAAAGATTACAACAAATCCACAAAGGCTCCTTCTGTTAATCTGGTATTTTGACAGCAATTATTTCCAAGAAGTGCACCATAAAATTGCTCCCAACAACACTGCACCAAATTTCCTCTTTCTTTTTATCTGTCTGTTCAGTCTTTTTCACCCACTTGAACAAACGACAATACGTTCGTCTATTAGACACAGGCGACCGAAATTAACCAAGACAGATACTGACAAGTGTAAAAGAAAACATCTGGTGTTCAACGTCACACTTATTAAAGGCACTCTACCTGATTTTTAGTGTCTTAAAAAACTTGAAAAGCAAAACTAGTTCATTTTAAATCCTAATTATTCACAGTGATGAGTTTATAAGCACTTTTCGCAAATTTCAGAGGCCAAAGTGGAGTGTGTCACTAATGGAACTGGAAGAAAATGGAATGGTTAACAACAACTAGCATGCTAAAAACTGATTAATGGACAAAGTTGGCTAAATACATTAAAAATCAAAAATCAGTGGCAGGCCTTTAAATGCTTCTGAACAATGTTTCTGCTTCTTTCTTGTTTTTCAAATTTGAACATGTTAGTTTTCGGTATGTACTAACAAAGGAGAGACTTGGTTATCCCCAAAATAAAAAAAAATAAAAAAAATGTGCCTTTCCACATTTCAACACAGTCGCCTTTGTGTTGCTTAGTCAAAAGCCACTGTGATAAGGAGCCAGGTGGAATTCTACACTCCAGGGGTGTTGCCAATCATTAGAATACCTAAGTTACTTCAAAAGTAATATTACTCAGGTACAGTTTCAGAGCAGTGGTCCAAGAAATTCAAGTAGTAAAGTAAAAAAGTATTCAGTAAGAGAATGTAATTGTATAAGTAACTGATCTGAACTGATATGAATGTCTGATCGTAACATCTGATGTATTACTTGAAGTTAATGTAAAGTAAGATTAACTTTACTGTCCCTGTAGGGAAGTTTGTCCTCTGCATTTTGACCATCCTTCAATGCCACTGGGCACCTCATCAAGGCATCTTTTTTTTTTTAGATTGGTAGAAGGATTAAAAAAAAAAAAAAAAAAAAAAAAAATCAAATACATGGATGAGAGAGTTTGGTGTGGATGAACTTGACTGGCCTGCACAGAGTCCTGACCTCAACCCAATGGAACACCTAGAGCGGAGACTGAGAGCCAGACCTTCTCATCCAACATCAGTGTGTGACCTCACAAATGCGCTTCTGGAAGAGTGGTCCAAAATTCCCATAAACACACTCCTGAACCTTGTGGACAGCCTTCCCAGAATAGTTGAAGCTGTTATAGCTGCAAAGGACCGACGTCATATTAAACCCTATGGATTAAGAATGGGATGTCACTTAAGTTCATATGCGAGTCAAGGCAGGGGAGAGAATTCTTTTGACAATATAATGTATTTGGATACCATGCAGAAGTCAATCTGAAGCTTCTGAGGAGATACAGTCTGCATGTGAGCATCACCTGATCATCAGATCAGAATTACCTTTATTCATCCCCAGGAATCAACTATTAGTTACAGTTAATATATTACAGACCTGCAGCAGAAGAAATAGTTATCAAAAAAAACAAAAAAACAAACAAACAACAAACCCGACTTTTTCATCTACTAAACCCCTGGTGCAAATAAAATAAACTTAAATGTAGTACAGCACAACATATTTCGACAATTATGTACAAGTCATGCTTTGTGTCACATGATCGTGTGTGAAACACGAGCTGAGGTGGTGTACAGTCTCCTCCATCACAGCTTATTACAATATCAGCATACATAAAACAGATTTAATTTACGCGCTAATGGATAATTACTTCTAATGACCAAATTGCAGCAGCTGCTCCTTCATCCAGAATGTCAGGTGAATTTGCATGGCGGCCATATTGATAGTGTCTGTGAGGAGTGACTGTGTCAGAGAGGCAGATGGATTCTTCCCTGCTCCAGATTCACATACAGTATTATTTAGAAGAGTGGGAAAGTGCATGTATATGTATAGATTTATAACCACATTTTCTGGCATTTAGTAATAATCTAAACACACAGAGTTAACAGCTGTAACATGCAGCAGGATGTATGCACACAGCACTGGCTCTGTGTTTGGCACAGGGAACGACGATCAAACTTGACTGTGCACAGACAACCGCTTTTGCAGGTCTGCAGTGAAACTAACTCACTGGATATATTTGAAAGCACAAATTGACAGTATTTCCTAACCATTCTGTGCTAAAAGGAAAACCTGGAACCAGTTGATTTATTGGTTGACATAAAGCTGTCCTGTATGATCCTACCCCCAGGGCCCTGTACTTAGTGTGTTTCTTCTATCTATATTTTTTTATGTTCTAAAAACTGTGATACATGAAAGGTCTAATAGGAGGGAGAGGCTGTCACAATGGTCCAGCAGCACAACCCTTTCAATTTTGACAAAGCGTTGAAGGCAAGGAGATAAGGTTTTCTGAGGTTTTGAACCAAATGTGAATCGACCTTCAAATATTAAAAGGTCCTATTATGCAAAACTGACTCTTGTGATCTTAAAGCCATGTTGTAATGCTGTTAGCTCCTCAATAACATACCTGGAGTTGTGTTTTATTTATTATTTATGACTTTGTGGAATGGCTTTATCCTGTAGAATCTCTTTGTGGATTTCAAAACACTGCCAGACTGCTTACATAACGTAAACACATATAATTTACTTTATATTTACAAAGGATTACAAAGGAAAAACAATTTTCCCGCTGTCATATTTACTCTCAAACTTGAATTTCCCCAGGCTCAAACAAAGCCGTAAACAGACAGAGGGGGCAGTGGGCGGAGATGCATAGATGGATGCACTGTGTCACTAATGATGAGGAAAATGGAGGGTCATGTGGGATCCCCGGCTGGATGGAGAGCCCGGTTCAGCTGAGTGGTGGGCGGATTCACTGTCGACATGTCATTACAGAGCATTGTTTCAGAAGGGACCTTTGGACAGGGAGTAATAGGAGGAGACAGAAAAGATAAATGTGTTCCGGAAGGGAAGCAGCAGGCTGGAGGAGGCGGAGAAGCTAACCCCTGTCAGATCCACCACAGAGCCGTGAGCTGAGGGTCGATGGGTCACAGGGAGAGGAGAGAGGAGGAGATACAGAGGACACAGCGGCATTGTAACTTTGAGATTGTGTTTGGGAATATTAGAATGTTATGACTGAAAATGCATGTGAGGCCATTTTGATGTTACTATACAGACGTTAAACACTAATTAAAGAGGCAACAATTATGCAAAATCAATTTTTGTTTAGCTTTATAACATGGTATAACATTTTAAAATAAGGTATTGTTAAAAAATAAATAAAAAAAAATTCTACAGTGGAGGAAATAAGTATTTAATCCCTTGCTGATTTTGTGGGTTTGCCCATTGACAAAGAAATGAACAGTGTATAATTTTAATGGTAGGTTTATTTTAACATTGAGAAATAGAATATCAAAAAGAAAATCCAGAAAATAACGTATAAACTTATTTGCATTCCATTGAGTGAAATAAGTATTTGAACCCTGAAGCCAAAAAAGACTTAAAACTCTTGTTTGCAGCACAGAGGTCAGACGTTTCTTTTACGTAACTGATGACCAGGTTTGCGCACATATCGGAAGGAATTTTGGTCCACTCTTCTTTGCAGATCATCTCTAAATCATTAAGGTTTCGTGGCTGTCGCTTGGCGACTCGGAGCTTCATCTCCCTCCATTGCTTTTCTATAGGATTAAGGTCTGGAGACTGGCTGGGCCACTCCATGACCTTAATGTGCTTCTTCTTGAGCCACTCCTTTGTTGCCTTGGCCTTATGTTTTGGGTCATTGTCGTGTTGGAAGACCCATCCACAACCCATTTTCTGCTTCCTGGCGGAGGGAAGGAGGTTGTCACTCAGGATTTTAACGGTACATGGCTCCGTCCATCCTCCCATTGACACGGTGAAGTTGTCCTGTGCCCCTGAGAGAAAAACACCCCCAAAGCAGAATGTTTCCACCTCCATGCTTGATGGTGGGGATGGTGTTCTTGGGGTCATAGGCAGCATTTCTCTTCCTCCAAACACTATGAGTTGGGTTAATGCCAAAGAGTTAAATTTTGGTCTCATCTGACCACAGCACCTTCTCCCAATCACTCTCTAAATCATTCAGGTGTTTATTGGCAAACTTCAGACAGGCCTGAACATGTGTCTTCTTAAGCAGGGGGACCTTACAAGCACTGAAGGATTTTAATCCATTGTGGCGTAAAGTTTTACCAATGGTTTTCTTAGTGACTGTGGTCCCAGCTGCCTTGAGATCATTGACGAGCTCCTCCTGTGTAATTCTAGGCTGATTTCTCACTGTTCTCATGATCATTAAAACCCCACGAGGTGAGCTCTTGTGTGGAGCCCCAGACCGAGGTTGGTTCATGGTCATTTGTCTCCTTAACATCCAGCTTGTTGCTTATGGTTTGGAGCCCATTCCAGCCTTGTGCAGGTCTACAGTCTTGTCCCTGACGTCCTTTGACAGCTCTTTGGTCTTTCCCATGTTGGACAGTTTGGAGTCTGGTTGATTGACTGATTCTGTGGACAGGGGTCTTAATCAGGTGACGAGTTGATTTGGAGTGTCTACTTGGTCTGTGGGAGCCAGAACTCTTAATGGTTGGTAGAAGGATCAAATACCTACTTCACACAATGAAATGCAAATCAATTCATATATCGTCTATAATGTGATTTTCTGGATTTCGTTTTGATATTCTATCTCTCAGTGTTGAACTAAACTTACCGTTAAAATTATAGACGTTCATTTCTTTGTCAGTGGGCAAACCTACAAAATCAGCAAGGAATCAAATATGTATTTCCTCCACTGTATTTTTTATTTATAATGTATTAATTAATATCATTGGTGTTGACTGTAGTCGGCTCACATAACTGGTGTCACATAATTCTACTAATTAAAAGTGCACAGTGTGACTTTTCTGGTGGAGGGTCCACTACCTGCTTTGGAGATGCTATTGCGTTCCTTGGAATGTTCCATGGTATGACATTAAACATATCCATCCAGCATTGATTCATTTCGGGTGTTTCTATTGCTCAAAAATACAATAATTCCTTCTGTGAACAGGGGTGACTAACCACAGATCTGAATTGTAATGTAGTGTACTGCTTGTCTCCCTTGTGATGGATAGGTTTAATCTATGCTGTGCAACATAGACAAAGCAATAACATTTCCATGGAGACAAACATTTGATGGACCCTCCACCAGAAAAGTTATAAAATGCATCTTTACGGACACCTGTAGCCTTTTAGAATATTTACAATACCCTGAAGAAGACCTCTTTGGTTGAAATACGTAGGCGTCCCGTTTTGAGCGCCTCGGATCCTTCTTCAGTACGACTTTTTCAAGGCAAGTTTTGGCTCTGAAACATGCCTCAAGAGGTTTTATATGTTATTCATGTATGTTTCAGTAATTTAGAGATCTCTCCTGGGCCCTGTTTGAACCTTCCTTACAGTTAGCAGTAACATTCAGTCCAACACTCAGCCCACGAGCCACTTCATCCACGCTCCAACACGACCATTCTCTATAAATATACAAATGCATGATACAAAACTGTACACAACAACTTGACAAACCTGATGTGACATGCAGTAGTTTCATTATATAGTATTTACTATAGTATATGTAGTACTAGTATACCAATATATCGTTAACAAAACAAGAAAAGGTAACATGGAGAGCTCAGTATATTATGTGTTTAATGGGATAAGATAAAATATTGTGGGCCATTTCAGGCAAAGCAACAACATCTCAGTGGAAGCAAGCAGATGGCAGACTTCAGCCTAGAAAAGTTACATACAAATATATAAATTTGACTTTTTTTTTTTTCACTCAATCATAAATCATACAGATTTGATCAAAACTCCTTTCCATTTTGCCAGTAGATTTTTAATTGTACGCTTTTATCAGATACTTACAAAATGCCTTTAAATCTTCAGCATGTTTGGTACTCCATATCTGAACGCATGCACAGTGGGTTGGATCATTTGTATTCGTGGGCTGTCTCCTGCCTCTCTCCGCTCCACTTTACACTCTGCGAGACGTCCCCAAACATGGTGTGTGTAATGAGCCGCAGCACATTCCCTGTCCATCACCAAGGGACGCTGATGGGACAGACGCACAAACAAGCACGCAACAAGCTCGCCACTGCATCCTTTGCATTTCCTCAAACTGTACGAGGGCTGTAGTTGAAATTCCGGCCGATCAATTAGTTGACAAAAAAAGGAGGCGTGGCAAAAACACTGAAAATGTCTATAATTTAACAGGGTGTTGCACAAAAACATTTTTTACAGAATTACTTAATACTGCACTAGGAAACAATGAATTTATATAATGACAGATTAAACTTTTGAATCGTTTAATCTTGGTACGGCGGCTGAGTGGCTAGTAATGCTTCACAACAAGAAGGTTCCGGGTTCAATTCCCGGTTCCTTTGGGCCTTCCTGGGTTTATTTGCCTGTACTTTGTGTCAGAATGGGTTTCCTCTGGACACTCCGGTTTCCCCTATTAACCCAAATCATGCACCAAAGGTCAAATCCTCCAAATAACATTGTTCTGACCAAGACAAGCTCAAGATCTGGAGATGGTTCCTCAGGCACCACTGCTCCTGACAGGTTGCCCTGGCGGTACAAGTGTACCTTAACCTTATAAATACTAAATACTAAATATAAGATGATTGCAGACAAATGGGGTGCACTCCATGGGTTGCCTCAGAACTGAAAAAGGCTCTTAAAGACACGGACCACTGTTTCTTAATAGTATGACAAATCTTGAACTTGAGAGAAAAAAACAAACAAACAAACAAACAAACAAAAAAAAACATATGTCAATGTATTCTAGATAATATTCTAGATAATTCTGGACCTTGTGGTTTTGTTAAGACAGCAGTCAGACCAGACAGTACAGTAACAGTATGGAGCAGCTGTTAACAGGGCTACATTATTCACTGGGGCCTTGTTCAGAGCAGAATGAATCTGAAGAGTGTGTTTACAAAACCATCTGTTCAACTATAGCGCTGTGGATGTAGGACAAATGCCAGTGCTCAAATATGGAGAAGCATCATTTTACAAACAGCCTGATTGGTCCCTATTCGATTTGAGTAAATTACACATTTTTATTGAATATGAAATCCAATCCTTATACTTTAAGAAATTGTACAAGAGTAAATTGTAGTGCTGCCCGAAAGTCAGAAGGTTCAAACACCACCTTTCTGCACAAATTTTAATGAAGAGGAGCCTCTCTGTCATCCAACAACTACAAGGGCAAACAGACTTGAGGGATGATATTGTGCCAAACACAGATATGAAGACATGGAGAATACCAGTCCATCATAAATAATTAGAATATTTTTTGTCATTCACACATTGATTTAAGCATCAGCTGAACATTTTGGGGTAATGCCATAAAGATGACTGTTAAGACAAAAAATTTAGCATGTTTTTTTTCATTGTGGATGCGATTATTGCACTGAAAAACGTCCTTACTATAAGCAGGATTGCATCCCCATAAACCTGCTCTTATTTGGAAATGTTTTGGCTTTGGCTATAATCTTCAACAGTATGACATAAAACGTATACATTTCCACGCTTTTAACTTTCTATTTCCATCAAATCAAGCAGCTTTTTCACCCCGAGAAGGTTAACTAATTCTGTGTCCATGGCTTTGAATAAGAGCTTCACCTTTCCATTACCAACAAAGCCAATCTTGACTCTAAGTAACCAAACACTAAACTAAGCTGCATGACTGGTAGCAGGGATGTCACAGTCAGTCTTTTGGGTTACAGTGCAAATGTTTTTATCTGCTAAGCTACTACAGGATGGATTATTAAGTTTTGTTCAAGAGTCAATACAAACCACTATGACCTTTGACCAAGATAAACAATTCAATTCAATAAAAACAGCTGTATATTTCTGCAACAGTCCCAGGGGCTCATTGACTGAATGGACACACACTTGATCAATTCATGGCTGGAAGTGGGCTTAAGTGAAAGACTTGACCTGCTTTATCTCAGGGTCAACACAGGTCTACGGGCGTTCATTTAAAAAGAGAAAAGTGGATTTGTGGTAACGTGCTTTAGGACAGCCATCGACCTTCACAAGTTATTGGAAGATATGGTAGAATATATTATTGGCATTTGACCCATCCCTCTGCGTTTTCAAAAATTAAAGTACATCATTAAAACAGTCGGAGGCCTCCTGATTAGTGACATAAGCGATCACCTTCCAGTTTTTGCAGTTTTCAAAATTGGAATGAAATCAAAGTCATATAAATTTATAAGACGATTAACACCCCAATCGTTAAATAATTTTAAGAAGGACTTAAACAAACTCAGCTGGAACGATGTGTACAATCAGACTGATCCCAATGATGCCTATGAGACCCTCTTGTATAAATATATCAACTATATGGAAAAAAAAAAAAAAAAAAAAAACCCTGCCTATTGCAAAAAGTAAATGAAAAATCAAAACTATCTTAAAAAGCCTTGGATAACTAAAGGACTAGAAAATGCATGCAAGAAAAAAAATGTATTATACAAAAGATTTATCCAACTCAGAACAAAAGAATCTGAAATCAAATATAAAAAGTAGAAAAAAAAAATTGATAAGCATCCTCAGAAACTGTAAAAAGTACTACTTTCACAAATTACAAGAGCAAACAGAAAATATAAAAGGAACAAGGAAAGTGATAAAAAGTATTATGAAAAAGAGACAAAAAACATGAAATTCCAAATCACCTTACACATAATACCAGACTCAAAACTATAAAAGAAATTTCAGTCACTATTTTGTTAATATAAGTAATAACTTCGTAATAACAAAATCCATAGACATGCACGGGGACTTTCTCCCATATGATGCAGTCACCGGAAACCCATCATTTAAAATGGGCAAATTCCCAGATAAAATGAAAATAGTAGGGGTGGCACGGTATGTGTATTCATATTTAACGGTCATGGTATGGGGGTCATGGTTCAGTACGTGCATTTTCATGGACAGTGCACGGTACAAAAAAATAATTGAACTAAACGCGGAAATGTTGTGTTGTGTGAGAGTTCCTTCAGGACACATTTAACCATTCGCACCTGAAAACTCTAACTGGTCTAGCTTTCAATTGCTCTCACGATGCATTCATGGACTTCTCGAGCTACCGAAAGCTTCCTCGCAGTTACCTAGCTGAAAAGCTAAACGAACTTGTGTCAGAGTGGAATCTAGAAAGGCCTGGGATGACCATTGCAGTGACCACCGACAATGCAAGAAACATTGTTAATGCAATTAGGGTTAGGGTAACGCAGGGCTAGTTCTGTACATAGCATGCTTTGCCCATACCCTCAACTTGGCCGCTAAGAAAGCACTGGAAGTCAATCGAATGTACTTGCAAAAATGAGATCGACTGTGTCATATTTCCACCACAGCACGACTGCTGCCTACATTTTAGAAAGCAAACAGGACATGCTTGATTTTGCCAAACCACAGTCTCATCATTGATGCAGCCACATGCTGGAACTTAAGCTACAAAATGGTCGAGCGATACCTAGAGCAACAAGCTGCTATTTGCCTTGGCAGAGAGGAATGTCAGGCCCAAGGACATCACAAATCAAATCAGGAGCTGTCCTATGCAGAGAACATAGTTGAAGTTATAAAGCCTTTGAAGACCATCACTGCAGTAATTAGCACAGAAACATTCCCATCAATTTCGATGATCCTGCCCCTGCAAAGTACTATCCTGAGATCCACAGAAAAAATACACCTGATGCTCCAATTGCAAGAGATATGAAAGATGCCATTAGAGAAAACTTTCAAGGCTGATACGATAACCCAGACCCCCAGAATTTCTTAAGTAAATGTACAGCACTGAACTCCAGGTTCAAAACACTTAATCACTTAGCTTCAGATTGTCATCAGAAAGTTCGTTAAGATCTTATCACAGAAGTTCTGGGCAGAGCAGAACAGGTATGCATTTAAGGAAAAAAAATGTAATATGATAACTATGAGGTACATAGTTTATTATTGGCAAAATGCAAATGTTAAAACATTGTCCCCCAATGTTATGTTGTGATCTGTGGTATAGCTCATGTTCACGGAGCTATGTGAATGCAAAAATGTATAGATCCTTATGTGTATATGTAAAGCTACCAAACAGGCCATTTGTCGAAACTGCACTGATGCACCTACCAGTATAGCTGGTCTTCTACGTGGTGCTTGTTCACTTATTGTTTCAGTTCAGCCTGAGGTACGTACCAAATCGTGACTTTTGTGTCACCAGTATAATGGAGTCTTTCCAGTATAGGTAGTCCCTCCTTGAACTCAAACCCCTCCTCCTTGGTTGGAGGGGTTTGAGTACCCGAATAATCCTGGGAGCTATGTTGTCGAGGGCTTCATGCCCCTGATAGGGTAACCCAAGGCAAACAGGTTCTGGAGGATGGGTCAGACTAAGAGCAGTTCAGAAGCCCTTATGATGAGAAACAAAGCAAGGCCAGTTACGTCGCCTGGATCGGCGTTACCAGGGCCCCACCCTGGAGCCAGGCCTGGGGTGGGTGCTCGACAGCGAGCGTGTGGTGGCTGGGCCTTCCCCGATAGGGCTCGGCCAGGCATAGCCCAAAGAAGCAACGTGGGGCCGTCCTCCCCTGGACCTACCACCCGCAGAAGGATCCATAAGGGCCCGGTGCAGAGAGATCTGGGCGGCAGTCGAAGGCGGGGGTCTCGACGACCGGATCGCCGGACATGGAAACTGGAGCTGCATGTTATAGCACGCAGAGCTCCCTGGTGTAATCTTGATTGTTTACTGGAGATGGGTCCATCGTGGGACTATCCACACTGACCCGGTCCATGGGTGGACTGGGGAGAGAACTCACCTGGAGCCACTACACCTGCACTGGTTATATTTATGAATGGTCTACAGCTCAAACTATAGCCTGGGGAACACCGGTATCAGAGAACACGACGCACGGGGCTCTGCAGCATGTCTTTCCAATACCACGACCATTACTGTGTGGTCCTGGAACATTTAGATCAAAGCATATTTGATTACATGGCAAGAAGAAATTTCAAGGCTTTGCACGTTTCAGATATCCGCTACAGTACCGAGCAGCTGCTGATAGCATTTTAAGAACTGGCCAAGCACAAACTGATTCACAGAGACCTCAAAGCAGACATTATCATGCTGGTTGACCACAAGCGTGAACCATTTAGAATCAAGCTAATTGATTTTGGATTTACTACCACTTTGAAAGCTGTGGTTCCTGGTTGCCATGCAGGTTATTGGTTACTGAGCCCCAGAAGTGTCCTCGGGATCCAAAGTGAACCTGACAGTTGATATGTGGGTCTTGGCTGTGTGCTGGCATTCTTCTACATAGGCCAGAATCTATTTCCTCATCATCAGCTACCTCCAGTGTATCAGCTGGTCTATTACTCCAAAGAAAGACTGTAATTTGATCAAGTTCTGATGTGTTTTCATCCTCAGATCTTTATCAGTCAGAGATTTTGACTCCTGCTGTAACTGGCAGCAGCAAAACAAAGAAATTCAGAAGAAGTTTGCCCACACAAAAGTTCAAAACTGCTAAAGAAACTAAAGATGACTTTGACTCAAGCTCTGAAGATGAGAGAACTCTGCTAACCACCACTAGCTTCGAAAGATTCAACGAGTGCCAACAGAGATATGTCAGAGCAATTGTGGCAACTGAAAGTGACGAGAGCGACAAAAGCTTAGCCAAAACGTCAACCAACACTGTTAAAGGTACAAAAACACCAGGTGTGAAATTAGGTGAAACGTCCCACCCATCGGTTGTTGGCAGAATGTATTTCAGTAGCTCTTCGTCAAGCTCTGAAGATGAGTGTGAAAGCTGTTTGGCAGTCACCAGCATTTTCACACAACAAAGTATCAAAATGACAGTACCCACAAGAGGGGACTACACAGGCAGAAAAGAAAGCAGAGTTAGCTACGCATACAGCTCGAGTGTGAAACCTGTCATACAAAATGCAGCAGGCAGAGAAACATCATACACACCTTTGAACTTCAGGCACCAGTACACTCAAACCAGCAGCAAAATGGCCTATGAATGCTTCAAAACTTCCAAAAGAACTAACAGAATATAGACAGAAGCAAAGCAACAGTTAGTTCCAATCGCTAATTGGAAGGATTTGCAAATTCCCCCTCATTTTACTGTCTGAGAAACAGGAGGCTAAAATTGAATATTTTACAGTGTGTGTAGTGTAAATGTTTAAATTGTCCTGCAGTGTTTTTTGTTAAAAGTAGGTAGAGTGCCTTTAACACCTTCCTGTTGTGAGGTACTGTTCGCACTCATACCTGTTTGGACTCAGGCTGGGTAATTGTGTGGGCTTCAGATACCGACCAAAACAATGGTGGATATGAAATGAAAAGGAACCAGCAGTGGAACTGACAACCCATGTGTGGAGGGATGCAAATGGAGAAAGTACATTTGCATTTCTACATTTGTGATGGCTGGTAGAACTGTGAATTTATTTATTTATTATTTTTTTTAATCTTTTTTCTTTTCATTTATCATTTATCTTTTTGTGTGATGTTTCTTGTGCAGAACCAACAATCAAAGCACCAAACTCATTCTTCTCAGGTAAAAGAAGTGAAAGAAAGTTCTGAATGATACAGAATTTTTGAGGAGATGATTTTTGCATTTTAGAGATGTGATACAAATTGGCAGCTGTGGTTGGACGAGGTTTTTCACGTTCTATGGTCCGGTTCTAGACTGAACAGAATGTAGAAGGGACTGGCTGCTCAGGCAACGAAACTAGGACAACGCTATACACAGTCGTCTTATTTTGACTCTAAGAGGGCTTTTCCATGCTTTGTAGTGGGGCAAAACATATCGTACTTTATTACATGGATAAAATAGGTGCAAGCCTCTTTAAAAACAACCACAGCAAAAAGCAGCAATAAAGGTTCTTTTCTGCTGTTCAGAAGGAGATAACCTCACCAAATGAGATTGGCTGGTAATGCATCAAGTGTTTATTGCTTCTCTGTTCAATTGTGTTCCACAGAAGGATGAATATGGAATTGTTGGCACCAGATGTAAGACTGTGATTGTAAGCACTGGCACCAAACAATGTTGTAATTTGAGATTAAATGACATCAAAGAGTGCAGAGGAGTGCACACCAAATCTGGCAGTTACCCGGAATTTACACCAGGAGCGCGTACTTTTAAAAGCTTCAATTTACAGAAGAGCTCCTCCTGAGATGCCAGCCTCTGTGGATTCTCACGTTTAAACACTAAACCTTTCACATTGCTTATGAATTCATTGTTGATGATGGATGAACTATGTTTTAAATCACAATACAAAAGTTGACAACAAGAGACACGGTGCTTTCCAGCGATAATAAGCCATATCTGCGGCGCTCACATTAATTAAGCTACTCACCATTTAACTTTGGTTGTCTGCGCTATTTTCCTTCAGAAGTTGCTCTTGTAAAGTTTCTGTCTGATGGCGTAAAGTGTTTTATATTTATACTCCACGGCTGTAAACTTTCTGTTGTCCATCACAAGTCATTCCCCGAGCTCCTGGATGCAACGCATGGTGTTGCATGTATCAGATGTAATAATGTATTTTAATAGTGTGTTAAAGAAGACCTATTGTCCTTGTGAACACTATAGCTATAATATATGCCACACTAACCCTAAATCATTGTTATAATTTGCAATATTAATCTAAAACGACTTCATAAAAAAATAAAAGTCCTGACTTCCGTGTGAGAAAACCGCAGTGCCCAATGAGAGCTGACGTAACTGTAAATGTCATCACAACAAAGAATCCTACGGATAGCTGCGGATCACACTAGTGAGCAGTGTGTGCCATAATGACTACGCAACACTGCCGAATCGTACATGTATCATCAATTAAGAAAATAAAATTGGACAACGAAGTAAGTACAGATCAGTAGGCGTGTGCCAGTGACTGAAAACACAAGTTGATCGGCAATTGAAAACACGCCATCAAAGATTGCTCTGACATGCAGGAATCACTCCAAATACAACACCACATGAGTAAATGGTGAGTGCTGAACATGGTTAAAAACTCTAAAAAGTTGATTTTGCATAATAGGTCTGTTTTATGGCAAATCAAATAAAATGCAGATATGCAAATGCAGTAAATGTGTTGGTGTTATTTTGATCTCTTATCAATTGTGAAAAACCGGAACAGATGCTACATTTTTGCAATACATTTGTCTTTACATTAATTTATGTTGATCTCTAGATACTTTTTTCCTCATTTACCTGCAGCGTCTTGTCCTAAAATAGTACAAAGTTACCTTAAATACTGAGAGCGCCATGGCCCTAATCTGACCGATATGACACCAGCATCAGTCTTTGAAGCATCCATAAGTCACAGTGGCCATTCGTTTTGACAGGACAAACACAACGGCACAAATTTGAGGTGAAGAAGGATGTGTTTACATGAGGCTGTGTGGTTAATCCATCAAACGCTGTGTGAGGGGCAGAGTGCTCAACAGGAGGGTCCACAGACTATCACACCACAAGCACCGCCGGGGGTACACCAGGGGCTGTTTGACTAATCATATACACTCATTTGCAGTGCCCTTCTCTCAAACGCAGAATAAATTTCTCCTCATTCAGAACGAAATATGTCACTTCATTTACCTCAGGCCGCAGCACAGACTTCAGATCATGGGACCTAATGAATATGCAACATGGGACAGTATTGCCACAATGCGCACAGTTTGAGGCATAGAGACTGCAGATCATGCTGTTTAGCAGACTGGCTTTATGTTCCCACATGGGTGGGTTGTAGGGTTATGATTAGATTAGGACCTGCTTTTAAGATTCAATTTAAGGTTAGGCCCATTGTGAGGGAAGCAGTTTATGGATTTTCTTTCAAAAATATTTTAAATGTGAGAAAACAGGGCTGTGGGACCAAGCCACACAATGTGCGACCGTGGACCTCATCATCCCGCACATGTATATTTGTTTGTTCATGTCCGGTCGCTGATTTACAGATGGCCCTTCTGTAGGTCAGTAGTGCTGGCAACAGTTTGGTGAACCTCTAGGGGAGCTTGCCAAACCGAGCTGTCAGGGTAGTTCAAGCTGTTTCATTCTGATCTGATCATCAGCTATACAGAATGGACAGTTAAAACAGTATAAATGCTTACTGTAAACTTCATTGAACATACAGCAGCCATAGACCAACTACCAGCCCCACATCTCAAGAGTATGTGTCAGACACAAATCAGGCATACATTAACATTAATTCCACAGCAGTATCACCTCCTATAGCACCTCTTGCAGCACAGAGGGTTTTGATAAATTAGTGCAAAATGACAGCAAGTAGTACTGCCTAGTGATGCCCACAATCACCAGCAGAGACAAGACAGGGCTGAGCGCAGTCTCCAAAGGGGAAATTTGCTCTTCAGCCCCGTATCAAGTAGTCGCTGTTTGACTTCCAGATGAAAAATAGCTGGAGGGATGGGACGGCTCTTGATGAGCTCAGGCTGGGGTGGTAGGTGCCACAGAGAGAAGGTCTTCATGGGATTGCTCACAGGACGGGAATCTGGCCACAGACCCAGGGACTCCAGCTCCATCCATATGTTCTGCTGGTGAGACAAGCCCCACTGGCTGAGCTCCAGCTCGAGGACAGGCAAATGAGGCGAAGGAGGCCTGTTGACAGCAGCTGGTGTTGGGTCTAGAGAAACAACAAGTATATAGGCTACATAACTTTTACGCATTGCAATGGCAAATACGCAGTCTGCACTTGAACACTATTTTGCACTTTTATGCAAGTGATTACAGTCATTTTGATTTAAGATTATAAACAGGTAATACCATATTTATAATTTAGTACAGGAATACAAACCGTTATGTAGCCATTACTTATCTCCTTCCCCATCTTTGCTTCTCCAGCTTAAGAACACTTTAGCAGGGCAGTAGATGTACACGCCTGGCAGTCTGGGGAAGCTTGTGTGGATATGGGGGCTGTTTGGACCATGCCTCAGCTCTAGTTTGCAGAACCTGCAATTCTTCCCAGGGTGGGTGAGTCCTCCATGTTCCTCTTCTGCTATTGCATTTCCTCCACTCTCTGTCTTGCTGCCTCCAGCTCCCTCTGGCAGAACTCTATGGCCACAAAGTCCTTAAAGGGCATCCTTGAGTTTGTGAGACCTTCTGCTCCACAGGTTTTGAAGACCTTGGTGGAGCAGTAGTATATGACAGGATACTGCTGGTAGAACTCATGGATGGAGCTGCCATCGCCCTCATACTTTGGTTGGCCACTTCTTGGTGTGTGGCCTCTTCAGCTGTGCTGCCGGCTGCTGCTGCTGCTGCTCCACAATGCAACACACAATTTTTTACTTGACCTCAAGAGTGAGAGATCAGGTGACTGAGCAAAAGGAGGGGGGTTACCGGTTGCAAATGGCACAGTGACTACTGGCATTGTGATGGTTCTACTGCCCTCTGTGAGAGACTGCCAAAGTGTCTGTGTTTGCTCCAGCTTTTCTGGACTGGTGTTAAGTGAGGATGATGTGTTTAATAATTTGCTGTTGTGTTTTATGTACTGTGAAATGTGTAGTTGTAGTCAGTTATAGCATATAAGATACAATAAATCCATCTCAGGGGGAAAAAAAAAACTGCATTGAGAAAGGTACTAATCTTTTACCTGGCTTTAGCCTGAGCTTGTAGACGGGTCATTGTGAACAGTGGTGTCCTCAGTAGAAGCTGCAGTGGCCACGAGACACTTAACTTGTATGTTTAAGTTTTTTTAACGACAAAAATGCATAATTGAGATAACTGATTCTATTTTTTCTCCCCAAACCTCTGTTAAACATTTTCTATACACAAGCCTGAAGAACTTGTTTTGATCAATAAAGAGCAGACATTTTCACAGCTTTGTTTTGTACCGGCTTTTTATAGCAGTTGTACCACACAGATTACACGCCACACATGCACTTCTATTGATTTCTATTCTGAGCTGCACATAGACGCCCCGGTGAGTCTTAGTTTTCTTATTCACATGTTTCTACCATGTCTCCTCCCTGTGCCCTACACACTCCTCCTCACTCCTGCTCATTGTAAGTCCTAGTATTATAGCACTGATCACGCTGCGTGTCCCCTCCTCCCTGTGGGACCCTCAGAGGGGCTCTTGACCCTGTCAATAAAACACTGGTTTCTCTGTGTGTCTGAAGATCACTGCAGTAAAATGTATGCTCACATTCTGTCACAGGAAACTGCACTCATGTATAAAATGCATCTTGATTCAAGACCCAGCAGGATGCCGCTTAAAATTCACGAAATGTCATGTGGTCATCTGGTGTTACTGCTATTAGCTGTTTTTATCTTTTATTCAGCGTGCAAACTTGAGCATGTCCTTCACCCCATGTTTGTTGAAGGTCCTATATTACGCAAAAAATGACTCTTGTGAACTTTAATCCATGTTAGAATGTTGTTACATCATTAAAAATATACCCAGCGTTGTTTTGTTTCATTCACACGTTTGTGTAGCTCACCAAATGTCATCTGGTGTTATTGTTATTAGCTATTTTTATCTTTTATTCATGGGTTTCAACATATTGTTTTCAGTTGTCATTTTGAGGACATTCCACCACTAAAAATATGATGTACTACTACATGACTGGAAAGGACCTTGATTGAGCGCACAGTCATGTAATTGTTGGTCAGTAATAACCAACAGATGGCTTCTTTTCACAGCATTAATGAAGAATATTAGGAAATATAGACTGTGTGCCTGCCTATGAGCATAGACAGCCTGGCTGTCTGACACTCTAATCTGTCCACTTGGCCTTTTGTCTCTTCTCTTGACTCAGCAGGTGTGGAGCTTGTAATTCACCATGTGCTGAATGCATTTCCAATTATACCTTTGGTTCTGCAGCCGATCCAATCTAATCCTGGATAATCTCTCTGAGGCCGTGTCAGCACTGTGTACCGGGGCTACGGGCAGAGTTCCACTCCAGGCCTGTAAATTATAAATGAGTGTCAACAGGTGGTGTCATTGCATCTCAAAAACTAGAGATAATACAATCAAAATCATAATAGTGTTTTTGTTTTGATATTGAGACATCAAGAAACAGTAATTCTAAATATAACATATTATGACAATATGAAAATGAAAAACGAAATATGTTGCTTTCAAAGTACACCACCACCAGTCAACTGTTTGGACACACTTCATTAAAGATTCTCACTGAAGTTATCAAAACTATTAATGAACACATATGGAATGTAGTAGACAAAAAAGAAACTCAAAAGAACAAACTGATATCTTGCCCTTTGCTTTGATCGTTGCTTTGCACTTTGGGAATTTAGTGACCCTGACAAGGCTGTGAAGCGAAAACCATTTCAGGAGACTTCATCAAGAAGATCACTGAGAGAAGGCAGAGACAGAGTTATTTAACTTTTTTCTTTACTACATTAAGTCCATATATGTGGCATCATATATTTAATGTCTTATGTATATAAAATGTAGAAAGTAGAAGATGTAGAAGAGGAAAAAACTCATGTGCTCATTTTACACCAGCAAAGGCATCAATATTTCCATCAAAACAAAGCTGTAACTTCTTTTCTCCATGGGAATGTTATTGCTTTGTCTGGAATGTTTCACAGTATGGTATTTAACATTTCTATCTTTATGAAGACTAAATCAGAAAAAGTTACAGGTCTCTGTGGAGAGGCAACGCCGCTCACAGTCAGAATCAGATTTTTTTTTTTTTTTTTTTTTTTTTTTAGGAACTTTTCAGCTTTAAAACCACTTGTAGCTGGATAAATGTAAGGTAGAGCTGTTTACACAAGCAAGTGACCGAACCTCCACCAGAAAAGTTTTAATAGTCCGAGTCCATTAGGTAGGCTTTCTCTCCCAAGAACCAAGATCTTCTGTAGTTGATGAGCTCTAGTTATCAGTAACCTCTTCCATTCACAAAGCATGACATTGAGAACCAAGACAAATCTTATCCTCCAAAGCTTTCGAGGGCACAGTGTGTATAAAAGTGTCAAATAAACCAAACATGGGTGTCAAATTGAGTATAGCACTTTACCCTTGAAATATAGAGGATAAATGGGATAGGACAACAAGGAAATGAGAAAGTTAGTGCTGCTTTAATATTCCTCTGATGAATTATCTATAACAGACTGAATAAATCTTTAATCGCAGTAATGGACTTTAGAGTATGGATTCAATAAGCCATTTAGGTGATGAATGGCAAAGAAAGGCGTGTGATACCAGGATAAATCAAACATGAGGGGGTCTTAACTCCACCAAAGCAGTTCTGCTGATACGAGACAAAAATAACAAGAAAATAACCTTTCAAAAATGTCCATGGCTGATGAATACATTTGGAAAGTATACAGTACAGTCAAAAGTTCTGACTTGTTTTTACTGTTTTATCTTTTTTTTTTTTTTTTTTTTTTTTTTTTTTTTTTAAATCTACGGTAATCATTTGTTGCCATTAGTTTTACAGGGTATTGTGCAAAATTAATTATGTTTTTAGATCTTTCTACTATGTTATAATATAGAGTACATTTTTGTTTGATTTTCTCTGAGCTTCCTCACAACTTTTGAAACCTTGTCTTTTTTTCAATCAAGAGTTTATTACAAATTACACCAGAACAAACAAGTGCACACAAACTCTGAGATATGTAATAAATACAAATGAGGCATTCAAAAAAATCTGGAAAAATCAGCAAAGATCAGGTCCAGTGAGACTTAAAACACAAGTCTGGTTAGTTTAAGTTAAAATCATTTCAAAATGACACGCATTTAAAAAGGAAAACATTAACAAAATGTCACCAGGGAAAAGAATTCACTACAACTAGATAAAAATGTGTGTTTTACAGCGTAACTTAAATAGATCTAAATACATTGCATTTACATTATATTACATTATATTAACACTGATGACAGAAGAGACCTTAACAATAGGGCTACACAATATATTTTTAAAAAGTGTCATGAAAAAACTGATATAAACCTGATTTAGACCTATTTAAAGTTGTACTATTTAACTTTTGAGATGCCTGTCAACAGGTCAACAAGGAGATGTTATGGCTTTGTCTGGAATGTTCCTCAGTATGGCATTAAACCTATCCATGTCCACTGATACAAGCAAGCGAAGCCACTAGGTCAAGGTTTGTTTAGCAATACAAAAACCTGTAACTGAATACATGCAAGTTCAATGCTATACCATGGAACATTCCAGACAAAAACATCTCCATGGAAACAAGTTGATGACTAGTAAACCAGTAAATTACTAAATATTGTGATGCAGTCGGTGAAGGTGTGAGGATTCAAGTGGGAAAAATCAAAATATGAAGAAACAGGGCATTCCTTCATTGTCTGATTAGTGTAACTGTATTACTTGCCATCAGCCAGTAAAGGGAATTACAGAAACATTAGAAAAATACGACTATGTCCTGGCCACACAATCAGCAGTGTTTTCTGGTTAGTCCCACTTCATTCAAAATAATCGAACCCCTGCTATTGCTGTCTCCATTTCTGATGCGATCCAAGGTGCTCCCTTCTTTGGCTGGCAGGTTGATGAAGCTACAGATCCGTCATGTTATGCCCAAATGTCTGTCATGGTTTGATATGTGGACAGTGCACGTAATATAAAGGAGCGCTTTATTGGATTTTTGGATTTTTGTGTCACATTGAATCAATATAAGTTTGAAGTTTTAAACCAAAATATGCACGTCTACAACTTCAGAGAAAAAACTTGTGGCACAGACTTACAGGGCTTCTCTCATTTACCTGCAGAACAAAGGCACTTTCTCTGTTGAAATTCCACTATTTGTTCCTTTTCCAGAATATGACCCTGTCTTAGCAAATGTCTTTTCCAGTGTCTTGACCAGTTTCCTCTTAATAGCCAACAGGATCAGTTTGCTTAAATGCTCCTGACCCATTGTGTTGCAAATGTTACACTTTGACCCATTTTGAAGGAGAAGCTTTTCTCTTCTTCTCTAGCACCAGTGGTTGCAACCGTACTGTTCTTATTTCAACTGTCTGCATCATTAAAACAAGAAGAGATCTGCTGCAGTGACAGAACGAATAAAGAACTTGAAGCTCAGATTAAAGTCTATCTGCATCATTTTTTCTCAGAGCGTACATCTGTCTGTAGTGTTGAGGATCACTGACGCCTCATTCCTCTGGACTCATCTCGTGGGTCTCTTGTAAAGTCAGCTGCTTTTAAGAAACCCACATGGAAAATCTCCTCTGACCTTTTGTCCTTTTCAAAATACTGGAGAAAATCAATTGCCCTGGACAACATCTATTTTTTGAAAGATGCAGTTGCAAGTGTGCAAAAGGAATACAAATTCAAAGTCCTCCAACTTCATAGCGGACATCTTTCCACAATCTATTGCCTCATCGCCCATCTGCTGTCATCCTGTCAAACTCCTGGAGCAAAGCATCACAGCCGTACGATTCTCACCATATTAGTTTCATTAGTATAGGTTTCAGCTGCCTGCTGGAAGGCAAAATTTTAGGACATTTGACCATTCAAAATATTTAATATGTTGTTATCAGTTGTGAATTACTATGGTAAAAGATGCATTTTTTTTTCTCTCTGAAACCCATATGGACAATGCATGTATATAGTAGATGTTTAGGTGAGATATTAAATGTAAATGTTCTTTTTAGGGATTTTAACCATGTTGTAATAGTTTTCCCTTCTCATTTCCCCTCTCACAGTTGAGTGAATCATGCATATTTGTAATGTGTATTCTCCTGTGTTCAAGACATCATTGTATGTTATTAGGTTCTTTTTCAGACCAAGGATTTGTTTTCATACCTGACAGTTTCGACTGCTCCCTGCGGTCTTCCTCAGAGTGGTCACGTGATGTTCTGTGACGTGTCCTGTCAGTTGATTTCTACAGGTTTTGGCGCTGTCACTGTGACAATAAAATAAATTATCGTTAGACCAAATGAACCTCATTGGATTAAGACATCATTGCTTTGAACTTTGCCCACTGCTCTGCACTTACATATGAAAAGAAAAGAAAAGAACACAAACGAAAACAAAAATCTGTCGCTATCCATAGGAGAGGCTGATAGCACGTGGTACTGTGTTGTGACGTTTACAGCGACGTGAAGTGGCAGTGGGAATCGGCTCTCGTTCGGCTCAGTCACCTGTTTTTATTTTTCATTTTTAAGTTGTTTTAGATCAATATTGCAATTTAAACTGTCCAAAATATAACAACTATCCATGGGTGTCATAGATCATAATATATGTAGCAGATAAAAGCACAATATGTCTTCCTTAATGCGCGTCTTTAAAGGTGCACTGTGTAACTTTTGTGGTAGATGTCATTGCTTTGCCCGTTATGTTAAAAGCATGACATTAAGCATATCTGTTTCCATGGTAACAGCCAAGTCTCGCCACCAGGCCAAGTCGCATGTCAGATGTGTGGCGATATTACCCTGTTACCCTTGTGGACAGTAATTCCGGTTTTTCGTTGAACTTATGAGAAATAAAAACATCTGTAATTGTATTAAATGTAAGATTTAAATTTAATCTCATACTACGGAACATTCAAGGAAAAGCATTATGATCTCAGTGGAGACAAGCCAGTGGCAAACCCTACCCCACATAAGTTACACAGTGCACCTTTTGTGTGTTTTTGTCGTGTTTTTAATCGACGAAGCGATGGTTCAAATACCCTATTAGCAGTGTTATGGCCAGCAGGCACGCTACCACTCTGCCAATACAATGCTCCTGTCACAGTTTCCCATGAGCCTCTGCACACACGACAGAAAGGTGTCACCTGGCTGCCGCGATGGCCGAGGTGGCTAATGAAACGTCCACCTCTGCCCATCCCACTTGTCTGCTCCCAGTGCACTGTGGGTAATTAGCGGTCTAGAAAACAGCAAAAATGGCAAGGCTAGGCTGCCAGTAATGCTTTTATATCTAAACAGGCCTGCTGGTGGTACGTAATGACTTTGGCAGGTTCTTGTGTGTCCCACTCCTAATGGTTGGCCACTTGGTCCTGAGCAAAGGAAAACATATTATACCAACACATCACATTTTATGGCGCTATCAATATTTTAAAGAGTGGTCCAGCTGTGGGAGCAGGCTAGGAGGGCGCAGTACCAGGGAATTTAATAGCAGTGCTGTTAAAAGTTTAAAGCCCAACCTCTTCCAAGAAATGTAATGTGTAAAATAAATGTGTTACATAAAATATAATACAAACTATAAGCTGGATAAACAAAGGGCGGGTAACAGCTGCCTGTAGCATAAGGCGGTGTTTTTACAGATAATACACTTTTTTTTTTTTAACCAATGCTGTGATTATATGTATTATATTATATTCTTGTTTGTTGTTTTTAGAAATTATTTTAAGATAGGCGCTAAAGGTCCTATATTATGCAAAATTGACTCTTGTGAGCTTTGCTGTTGCCTCACTGTAGTCGACCAAACAAAAAAAAGGCAAAGACAAGGTATAAAAAATATGTTTAAATTGAATAAAGTCAAATAAAAATGTAATTTAACAAAGGCTCAAATTAAGTAAATCCTTAACAAAAAGTCAGGCCCAACTGGGGAAACTTAAATCCAACTAAACAGAACAAAAACTAACCCCCAGACAGAGAACAGATGCGTTTAAATAGACGAGGGCGACTAAACTGAACACAAAAGAGGGGGAAATTACATTAAATAATTAACTAAAGCTACTAACTTAAAGGCAAATACTTATAATACAGAAAACAAACGATAATAAAGTAACCTCAAACAAACTAACTTAGCAAAATTAACTAAACAGTGCTCCCCCCTTTGTTCGGAGTCGATGGTCCTCCAAGACTCCTCTGCCCGGACACTCAAACAAAAAAAAAAAAAAGTGTAAGTAATAATTCAGACTCATAAACACCCAAAATTTGAAAATATAAGTCTAAATAAAGGATTAAATTCAACTAGAACTTAATGAAAATGTAAATGAAATGAAATACTAACACTATGGAGTGGTGGCAGACGTATCCACCACACTCACCGAAAACAATCATCCAAACGATTCTTCTGAAGCTCTATGGAGTTTAAAACACAGTGGAGCACTTCCTGTATCACATCAAAAGTGGAACACATTTTTCTGTTTGAGAGATGACCTATTAGATTATTATTCTCTGATCTATGTTATATTAATGTCGTTCCCTCATCAGAAACATACCTGGAGTTGTGTTTTGCTTCATTCACTTTTTAAACACACAGATCCTGGTTTGGCCCTGGTCTAATCCAGGTTTCGTTTCATGCATAGCCCCAGTTCTGTCCCAGTTTTAATGTGATGTTTGTACAAGTGTGAACGCACCATAAATCTCTCCTGGTTAAAACGAATGAGGGGCAGATAAAGTTACTTAGATTCTTCTAGATCTCAGCGTTTCTGATCAGATGCTCCGCTCAGCCTCAGTCTGTTCGAACCTGAGCTCTGAATCACACACGCCAAATCCACACCGCAGCAGGAGAGGGACGATTCTGGAAGAGAAAATATGTGTGCGTAAAATTCTGCCAACAAAAACTCATGAAAAAGTAATCACGGTGAAAGCTGAAGTCATGGCGAACTGGTATCAAGGGCGCTGACAATAATATTAAATCTGTTGTGCTCCATTATTCTCTTTCATTTGGTTTGGTTCATTTCATAGGAATAATTTCAATTTTCAAAACCGCAGTAAAAAAAACAGACATTTCATTAAATTCAGAATTCTTACTTTTGACAGTAACAGATTCTGTCAAAAACAAACAAGGCAAATTGACAAAATGATAAAGAAAAATGATCCTTTTCCAGACCACAGTTAAAGCTGCACTGTGTAACTTTTCAGGTTGGGGTTAGCTAATGTTCCACAATATGGTATTTAATTTATCTAAGATGCATTTATTCAGTTATGGGTGTTTTTATTCCTCAAAAATACCTTTTCTAAAACATCCTTTCTTACTGTGAGTGGGTCACCTCTTTACAGATCTCGCCTATAAATTGGCCAGGCGTCTCCGGCTTGTTTTTAATGGAGATTGAAAAGTTTAATGCCCTACTTTGGAATTCTGGAGATAAAGCATTAACATCTCCATGGAGACAAGTAACTGGTGGGCCCTCTACCATAAAAGTTACACAGTGCACCTTTAAAGCATTATTCCATGGAAATAGAAAGTTAAAACTACATTCTCCATGGAGATAGATGCTGTGGAAGATCATAGCCAAACGAACAACATTTTGGATTAAAAGTTACATGTTAGGTCTTTAAAAAAATCTTATTTGTATTATTTGGTTAGTGATTTACTAAAAACAGTATTTTTGACTGGAGTCATTACAGCTCTGCATAGCCTTCACTTTTCAGCTGTGGAGATGAGCAGGTTGCGTACCCTTCATTAAAAGTTAGATTGTGCCCCTTTAAAAAATATGACAGTCACAGGTCTCTCATTTTGCTGTCCGTGCTAAGTCACTCCCCCTTCAGAGCGCATCATAATCGACGTGCATCCTGCTAATGAAATTACTGTACAACACATCAGGTTTGTGAAGTTGTGCACAGTTTTGTATCATGTTTTTGTATATGTGCGACAGAATCTTACAGCTTAACCATAAGGAGGGTTCGATTAGTGTCCAGGAGAGATCGCTACATTACTCAAACATGCATAGATGGCATCTTAAACCTCTTCAGGCATGTTTTTGATGAGGGAACAACTTTACAACAAGAAAGCTCCAAAGTCAGTTTTGTATACAAGTAAAAGGAGAGCACTGCTGGGGCTGCACTCTGTGTACTGGGGCAGCCGTCAATCATCAACAGACAGCCCCATGACAACAAATGTATTTTTAGAACTAAAGTGACACTGTTTCAAGATGGCGGTCTCACATTTGTCAAACTTGCATTCAACAACGTGTCAAATAGTTGTGAACAGAGGAGTCGTGCCAGAGGAGTGTGAAGGGAGAGGAGGACTTTGTGAACTTGTTTATTTTGATGAAGTCTAACCAGAAGAAAACTGGCCCATGACAGAGCAAGGATCAGGAGGATGACGGGCTGAGTCTGATCTGTGGAGACGGCAAACACTGAGAAGAGAGCTGCTGCTGCAGCTGTGTCAGAGAGCCAAGAGCATTCATCTGAAGGAGAAAAAGAGCTGCAGTTTTTGTTAGTGGGCGATTAGAACATGACACAAGGCAATTACAGATCATTTTGATTTTTTTTTTTTTTTGTAAATCTGTTTAACTGTATTTTTCTCCTTCATTTTTCTCCATTTATTCAATCTTTCATGTTATTAGTTGTTGAAAAAAAAAAAAAAAAAATTAGCCTCATTTATTGGGTCTGTGTCATAGGCTGTCTAGGTGGACATTGCTAACCCGCTAGCTGCTGCATTCCAAATAGGAAGTGAGCATGGGGGCAATTCGGCTCCATCAACTCAAGAATCCAGACTGGCGTTTTAGACTGCTGTAGAAAAGGAAGAGCTGACTGACCAGGCTAGACGTGTTAACTTAAACCCAGGTGGTGATTTTTGTGATCAAGCATTATAATGTGTTGCCATAGTTACTTGTGACATGTTAAAAAAGTATTCCTAGTCTCCAGATACATGATGGATGAGATTAATTTTAAAATGCCACAAATTATCAGAATCTCCACTTCATAACTCCTTAATAAAATGTGAATTTCCATATTAGATAAAAATATGAGTAAAGGCAGAAGAGTGCTGTTGAATCGCTGGTGAGCTGTCCAAATGAAATCGAGCTCATTTATCAAATCATTTCACTAAATTTAACACCGAGCTGTGAATATTATCTAACCAAGTGATTTATACTTAATCAAACTCCATTTGGCAAGCATTAGCGTACAGCTATGCACTCAGTAATTATGTGTCAATGTGTCTCATCTTTAACCCTCCAGGCACCACTGTCGACTTCAGTTGACAAGATGCTGCACTGAATAAAACTGATGCATTATTGTTATTATTAGACGATTTTGTCAAATGGAGAGTCAAATTTCCTTCGAGCTCCACTCCCTCCCCTGGCAGACATGTAATACTACGTCTCTGACTCAGAATTACGTCTTGCTTTTATGTAAAATAATGGAGCTAGAGCAGGTTTAATCAGTGCGAGTAACAGCGGAGCTCCTGTGTGTGCGAGCCATTCTACCAGAGCGACATTTACAACGTCAGTATTAGTATTAGGTTATCGTCTAATAGCAGCAAAAAGGTTCACCTGTAATGAAGTGTTGGGTCTTCTATTTGCGGATCCTGATTCTGAAGGGGAATATCTGCCTTTAGAAGATGACCGTGATTTGTTTAGTGACCACACTTCAGATGCCCTGCCAAAGTGAGAGTTTAGCCCTACACCAAGCACAAACTTTGGATTCTTTGCATTGAGTATTGTGCAATCGCATATGTAACAAGTGAGTTACTTATTAAAGTGTAATAGGCTGTATGTGATCAGAAGAACAACTGCTGGAGGGCAAGGACCAGTAAATAAAACAACAGGACAATGATATAAAGTTATGCAGGTGTATTTACAAATGAAGAAAGTGAACAAATATATACAAGCTGCAGCTCAAATAATAAACCGGTAAACAGAAATAATCAAGTAAATAGTCCAGTTTTTGGAATGAGGTTTCAGTTCGCGATAAAAATGGTGGCAGTGCCACTGACGTCCTTGCTGCAATTCCTCACGGGAGGAATGACAGCAACAAACGGAAACACACAACCCAAAATGTCCAGTTGGGTTATTGAGGAGGTTGAATTTGTCCAAAACGCACAAAATAATCCAGTGTTGATATACTGAAGAGACGGTGGTTTCGCGTTGGAGGAGAGGAAGAAAAACAGGCCACAGCCCCCTACCAGACGTCAGGAACGGTGCCTTCTCTGACCTGATCTAGCTCGCCATCATAGTTTAATCCAATAAAGGGCACCTGGCCTGTTAACAACAAGGCCCAAATCAATAGCAAGTTCAAAGTGTACACTAGAGGTAATAAAATTCCAAAAGCTAACGCGATGCTAGCATCAGCACCCATCGAAACTATATAACAACAATTTAAATCATAAAAGAGATCATCCTAGACTAGCCTCAAGCCAAATAGAGCAGTTAACATTGTTAGCATTGTTAGCATTATTAGCATTAGCATGCTAATGTTAGCATTCATCAGTTTATATCAAAAAGCACATCACACATAGTAAACAATGTCAAGGAATAGCATGTTAGCATTAGCATTAGCAGGGGTGGCTAATGCTAGCTAATGACCTTGTGTGATAGGGTCACACTCACCAGTTCAGTAGTTGCTCTGCACACATCAAACAATCGGTCACACCACAAGGCAACAAAAGTCTGGGTCTGGTCCTACAAGAATTTGACATTTCTTTTAACAATCAGATTCTGAAGGAGATTGACAAATTGCAAATTGTTTCTTAGACTGACCTGCAGCACCTGTTCCCCTGGCCTCTCGCCACACAACTGACTTGGAGAGAAGTCAGGGGGTTTAAATATAGCCTCTCAAGTTGGTGATTGGCTGATTGCAACCATGTGGTGAGTGATGTGTGAGAGTTGAGAGATGGATGGAAAACCATGACCGGATTAGACTAGATGGATGGAACTGGATTGGGTGGATTGGGGTAGGTAAAAGGAACCGGACTGGATTTTTAACCCTGGTTATACATACACAAGGTGAGGGGCACTTTGTGGGGAAAGAAGCACTGCATTTTATCTTTCAAACATGTGATATTTCATGAAAATTCTATCTAATCCAAGATGGCTGCCTACATATGACATCATAATATGCAAATTAGATGGGTAAATTTAATCCCTGCATAAACTTAATATTTCTCTAATTTACATAATCTCTTATCACTTTTATGAGATCTCTTATCACTTTTAAGTTATAGCGTTTTGAAATTAAGATGAAAACAGGAGATCGCAAGGCTAAAGCTACCGCAAACATTGCTCATGTTAGACCAGATGATACTGAGACAAGCACTGAGAATGAGCCCGGCAGGGAGGCAAGGCAATTGCATCACTTAAATCGGGTAAATGTCCTGGAACTGATGGATATCCTGTTGAATTTTTTAAGGTTTTGAAAGGGAAAATGACTAAATTATTGCAGAGTTTTCAATAAATCTTTTGAATATTTAAAATGTGCTCCTTGTCAATAAGCCAATAAGTTTGCTTGGTGTAGACATGAAGATCCTGTCAAAGCTGTAGGCTAACTGATTGGAAAAGGTTGTGCCAGATATAATTAATATGGACCAGCCGGCTTCATGAAGAACCACCTGTCCTCAAATAATACAAGACGTCTAATTAATATTATTCAGTATCTTAATCAGTGTCAAACACCGGGGGTTATTGTTTCAATGGAGGCTGAAAAAGCCTTCCATCACATTGAGTTGGAGTTTATGTTCTACAAGTCCTTAAAAGATATGGGTTCCAAACTAAATTTATAAATTGGTTACAACTTTTATATAAGGCCAAGGCTTCTGTTTTGACAAATGGTCTTCTGTCTGCACCATTTAGACTGGAAAGGGGAACCGCTCAGGGAAGTCCTTTGTCCTTTTTTCTGTTTTCTTTGGCTATAGAAACTCTAGCAACAGCCATTCGACAGAATGAAAATATAAAGGGAACAATAATTGGCTCAAAAGAGTATAAAAGTTTGCTATATGCTGATAACGTCCTTTTGACTCTGACAAAACTTGAAAAATCAATTCCGACTCTTATTGATTGTATAAAACAATTTGGACAGATATTTGGATATAAGGTAAATTAGTCTGAACCAGCTTTTGTTAAATCATTTTTCTGTGCTCCTACAGGCTTGAAATATTTTCTGTATATTACACCCAACTTTAGTCAGATATATTCAGAGAATATAAATGTTTCAAATACTCATTTTAAAGAAAAGTTAGCTAGTTGGAAAAAGTTTCCCATCTCAATCCTTGGTAGGGTTAACCTTGTAAAAATGATAATACTCCCAAAAATAACAAACCCAGTGTCAATGCTTTTTGTTTTGCTAAATTCAAAAGATGTCAGTGATGTAAATAGGGCATTATCCAATTTTATTTGATCAGGAAGAAAACCTAACCTTAAAATATTATAACTTCCAAAGGAATTAGGAAGTTGGGGTGTGCCAAGGATTGAAAACTATGTACTTTCTACACATGCGAGAATCATTTAAATGTGGGCGTGTGGGAATTATGGGATGCCATGTACACTGTGTAAACCCTTCTGTCCTGTAAATGTGTTAGATAAACAAAATAGGGAATTAACGCTTATCATTAAGGATAACTAATTGATTAACAGCAGAGGGCGCTGGTCCCCGTCTCAAGTCATGGCAAGAAGCTGGCATTAGGAGGATAGATGGCCTATGGAACATGGAAAGTTCAAGTCTTTTGAGGAAATACAAACCAAATATAATATTCCTGCTTGAGATTTCTATCTTATCTTTGACTCTTGTATCTTTGACTCTAATGTTTGAGATACTCTTTGTGTTACAAACGATTCCTGACATACAAAAGCTATTCAATATTAGTTTGTATTTCTAGACTATTTAAGATTGGGTTATTTCTGGTTGATGTTTTTAGACCCTAATAATTTATAATGGCATTGCTTTTGTGCAGTATTGTGTACTGTGTAAAACTAGCATAATTAAAGCGGTTTAAGCAGGTGCTGCAGAGGTGATGGTGTTTGCAGACATGGTTGTGACAGTGTGGGCACACACTGCTTCTTCTTTTGAGAGGGCCCCTCCTCTGGGTCTTCTGCCCTGGTGCTTCTATCTCCTCACGATCTCTGGATGAAGCTTGAGTCTGCTACTATAGCAGCAGCTGAACAGGGCAGGAATCTCCTAAGGTGTTAGGAATGTGATGAGTGTCTGTCCCAGATGGGTCAAAAAGAGATGCATCTGTAGTTATGTTCTGTGTTCATAGTCTAGTCTAAGTCTAGTTAGCTCAGGTCTTTTTGTAGTACTTGTACTATCTCACTGTAATCCTATGTTGACTCATGTTCACTATAAGTGTGTGTTGCCAAGTGTAATTTAGCATTTTGCTTCACTGCAGCTTTTTACTCCGTGCAATCGGAGTAGGATCCTCTAAAATACTTATCTAAAATGGTACTAAAATTACATTACAATGTAGCATCATTTGACTAGTGCTAATTGAAAGTTACGTGGGATGAGCACACCATACGGAGAAGAGGAAAAAGGACAATTTCTGCTGGTCCTAGTGTTAACAGTGTCTTCACAGTGAGATCGCACATGCTTCGTCAAACACCCAAAATCCTCAGATGGGAGATCAAATGGCGGATCAGTTTGAGACGAGAACAGAGCGCCGCCCCCCCACCCTGGATATCAGAAGTGGATAAAAAGCCAGTGCGGACTTTCATCTTTAGAGAGACTTGTTGTGCTGTCAGACTGTTACTGTTGCCTCTCCAATGTGCTCCACAGTCATAGAAGAGCAGGGACCACTGTTTACAACATGGAAATGTTATTGCTTTGTCTAGAATGTTCCACAGTATGGCATTAAAGGCCTTGTGTCCAGTTGTGTCCAATTCTTTCCCCATGTATTTGAGGACATGTCTTGCCCCAGTGCAGATATACTGTATGCGGGAGTGATGGTGGTGGTCGGAGAGGCCGATGGCACAGATTGGCAGCCTCGCTTCCGTCAGTCTGCTCCAGAGCAGCTGTGGCTACAATAGTAAATTACAATCACCAAGTCAGGAGGGAATGATTAATACACCAAATTGTAAAGTGACTTTGAGTGTCTAGAAAAGTGCGATATAAAACAAATGCAATATTATTATTATTATTATTATTATTATTATTATTATTATTATTATTAGTTCAGCTTTTCATGTTTTAAGAAACAAATCAGGTACAGTGCTGCCTGAAAAGACAGACATTAGTTATTCTTCACTTACCTTCAATTCTTAGTGTCCAAATATTTGTACTGGGGCAAAACAAATACATGGAAAAATCAGGTACAGGCCCTCTCACTCTAAGTTATATTTTGAATGATTCATCTATGTTTGACTCTTATCACCTATCTCCCAAGACACACCCACTGTTCTGTATTTAGTTCTAGTATTAGTATTACATATTAGTATTTCTGTTATTTGGGGTTTTTTTGAGCCGTTTATATGCTCAACATGCCGTGTTGGAGTCAAATCGCCCTGAGATTAGAGCAGAGAGAGCCTGGCCCCTCACTAACCCCTCGCAGCTTCGTACCCCCGGCCTGGTGCGCGGGTCTGTTGGATCCAGCGCCAATTGGCTGCAGGATCCGGCTGCTTGCCTACATTGGGTTACCTCCACTCCCCTCCCCTATCCTCTTGCTAGGCCTGTGGAATGTTTGTGTTTTGACTGTGCTGATGTCTCGGAGGTGTCTTTTTTTTTTGTTTTTTGTGTGTGCTCATACCATACTATGCCCTGATAGGAGCGTGGTCTGGGGTCCTATCCTCATGTTACGCTGCAGTGTTTCTTCCTATCTGCTACCTGTCTTCCAGTTAGGTCAATCTTTTCTTCCCCATGGGGTGACAGGTCCAATTTCAGTTTCTTTGATTCCTATGTCTTGTACATGTGAAGAAATTGTCAAATAAAGGCTATTCATTCATTCATTGAACAGTGTTACAAAACACTAAAAAAAACCACCACTGCACACCTTGAGCAGCATCTGTCCAGTTCAATTCAATTTATTTTTGTAGAGCCCAAAATCACAACAGCAGTCACCTCACAGGGCTTTACAGAACTGATTAAACCACAGAAAGTTAGAAAATCAAACAGTGAAACAGTCACTGGCCGATAACAGACACAGATTAAAAAACATTCACAGGAAACAAGGAAATGGATCAGTGTCGTCCCAGAGTGCCCCCTGTCCTTAGACCCCTCTCCTCCACAAGGAAAAAAAACTGAAAAAGAGAAACTTTGGGGAGAAGTTTTGGACAGGCTGTAGATGTCTCCAGGACTGAACCAGGACTAAACCAGGAGTAAAACAGGTCTAAAACAGGACAGACAGGCTGTAAATGTATCCAGCATGTCCAATTTGTGAACCAGTTTTACACAAATAAAAAAAGATGTCCACCAGACAACTAGTGAACAGCTTCTAGTGGAAGTTGGCTCTCCCGCCATCCTGAAAACAGGGTGAACTTTTAACAGGAAATACTGGCACATGACTGACCAGAACAAAGTCCCATCCCAACCTTTGACCAGAGAGGACGGAGACAGAGCAGGTCTTCTTATCAGTTTAGACCCAGGACAAGGACAAAAGAGACAACACCAGAAGACTGACGTTGAGGAGACTAACAATTCTCTCCTTCATAATTTGTGCTTGTCTTTTGATGAGTTTTTATCCAAACAATTCACAGTTTGATTTGTTGAAGCTGATGTGTCAGTGGTACAAGAATTTATGAACCTTCAGAGCATTGTTTAATTAATAATGAATTAATTTGGTTTGATTGGTAATGTTTTTCAACTTCTGAGTGGTGCTCCAAAACTCTTCTAGTCCAAACCAGACACTCTCACATAATCAAATGGAATAAACAAACTATAAATTATACATGCTATTATTACATTCCCCTTAGGATGGCAAACCCCAACTGTAATTAGTGTTGTGTGGACTTGTATTTAAGCTAAGTGTTAATTGACAAAAGCAAAATGAGCTAATGTCAGTGAGCCACATGTTCATTTTAGCTTCATTAGCATCTCACACATAAATTAGACCCCATCACTGACCCTTTCATACCGGGGACCCACTTTGTACCTTTACCTAAAATGGCTTTAAGAAAGCAATTATAACACAAAACTTTCCTAAAAGAAAGCCAACGTGTTAACCCAAAAGTTAGCAGCAGCTGCTAGTGTCCATGCAAAACGGCACAAATGTTGTAACAGGCTGTATTTGCTCACCGCGTTAACTAATTGTAGGAGGGCTTCATTTTTTCATTTTTAACACGAACATCAAAAGTAATATGAAGGTATGAAATGGGCATCCAGTACAAAAGGGGCAATGACCCTCAGTGATTCTCCTTTTTCATCATATTTATGATTATTTATTTATGATGATTACTAATTTATGGACACAGAGTGCATTATGGGAGTACAAAACACTTAAACATTACATAGGACAAATCAAAGATGGATCCAGTTTACCCAAGAGCGTTTTACGGTGAATATATTGATCCTCTCAACATGTCAGAATCAGAAAATGGAAGCCCAGTTGATATTTGGTCCTAGTATATTTCACATTAATTGTGGTGAATAGATTTGGTCTCAGACTTTCAACATTTTTCTTGTGCACCTCTAAACCTGCTAACAGCAGGACTGTGAATATTTTGGGGGTTATAAACATTTCTTTGTTTATTCATCATTCATAAACACGTTACCATCACTATATTAAGCAACATTGAGTCCTGTGAGCTTTAACATTGTGTTATAATGTTGTTACACGTTTAACATGTCTAACACACATTGCATATTTGTGTTCACAAGTATAATTTGGATCATTTAAGACCTAGAATTGCCAGTTTCTACAGAACTAAAGGTAAAAGGCAGCTGTTTACTTGAAAACTACCACTACATGACAGAGTATTTTGAATTTGGGAGATGTAGAGAGATTAACAACAGAGGATTATTCAAACATGTGCACAACACAACTTCAGATATGTTTTTGATGAGGTAACAGCATTTTAACATGGCTTAAAACTCACAAGAGTCTATTTTGCATAATATAGGACCTTTAAAGGTGCTGTATCAGATTTTTACTGTCTTAAAAATGTGTAAAAACAGAACTAGTTAATTTTAAACAGTTTTGTGGTCCAAAGTTATTCCTCACTTAACATACACATTCCAAGGACCCTAATTATTCACCGTAAAGACTTTATAAGCTGTTAACAAAAACTAGCATTATTCCTGATTATCGGATAATGACACACTCTATAATTAGATGCAGACAGCACACCGCAGACTTATTTCCACCTCAAGAGCTGCTGATACAAAATATCTGTATTTGGGAGTTTTTTTCTCAAATACACAGAAAAAAAGGTTTAACTGTAACAAAAGGAGACAGTTATATGGAGCAGGCCTGCACCGGTACAGCGTACAAGACTCCAACAACAGTGTGAGTATAACCGCTCTGTGCTGGTGTGTGGCCCAAACAAATGAGAAGAGACACCAGAGAAAACAGTGTGTCCAGCGGCCCTCCGCCTGTAGGAGAAATACCGTCTCTGTGATACCAACTGGATTAAAACACAGTCCGTCTGACGCGCTCCATTTATCACAGAGAGGGAGCACATCTGAGGGGGTCCACGGAGCAAACAGGGCATGTAGCAGCCCTGAGGAAACTTAAGGGTCCAATATTATACAAAACTGACTCTTGTGAGCTTTAAGCCATGTTAGAATGTTATTACCTCCTCAAAAACAGACCTGGAATTGCGTTTAGTTTTATTCACAAGTTTGAGTAACCCTTTATCTTAAGTCTGTCTACATTTCCAAAGCTCAAAATGATCTGTACCATCTTGTAGTGGTAGTCTTCAAGTTAACAGCTATGACTAACCTTTAGCGACTTTTAACCTTTAGTTCAGTAGAGATTGGCAATTCTAGGGCTCAAGTCATCCAAATAATTCTAGAGAAGATGTATGGAGTTTAAAAAACAAAGTGGAGCAAGGTGTTTTCTGTTTGAGAGAAGAACTCGACTTAAATATGCAGGATGTGTGTGTCGTTTTCACACTAGATTTAGTTCTGTTTAATTCACTTTTTTTTTCTTTCACCTGTGGCTAGATTCACTGTGAGGGTGACAACAGAGAAGAAGCTTTTTGACGACACACAGACAGATCCAGACTCGTCAGATGGACATGTGAAACAGCAGTTCTGTCGTGCCCGTTCGTATAAATATACATGTGTGTTATGCCTTGTACAAAGCCATTACTTTTTGTTCACCTAAGGATAAGTACTTCACATTTTCTAACTGCATTTGTAAAATCTACTTTGTCTGTTTCCAATGAGGCACTTAGCAGAGGGAGCTCCCTCTGCTGTCTGTAACAGGACTGGTGATGATTTATGGGCTTTAAAAGCCTGGAGCCTGGAGTTTTATGCTCAGAGAAGACCATTTTGGATTAATGGGTTGAGGACACAAGCATGAATGAAGCAAAATACAACTACAGGTACGTTTTTGATGAGGGAACAACACTATTACATGGTCAAAAGATCTAAAAAATTAATTTTGCATAATATGTGTACATTACATTTCCCTGTGATGTGTACAAGCTTGTGCTTTCCCCATATCTATCAAGCAGTCTTCATTTGGTTCACCTCACAGCCTCCTCCTGCTGCACACGACTGGATGTATCTGGATCCATTTGGATAAAACCTCAGGAGAAATCAGGCCCTGCTGCTCGTACTGCACCTGGAGTACACAGCGGGCACACAGTGTCATTCATCTTAAACCACAGATTGACAGTATCCATTGCATTTGTGCATTCATATATTCTGTTTGGTCATATAGGCAATATGCACCCCTATTATTTTGAAGATGGGATGACATGCTGGACTGGCTGGTATCTGAATCCTGAGAGCGGCTCTCGAATGATGACCCTCATATCAATGCAAATGCTTAACACATGCAGCGGTTTGCTACAAGTGAGGCTTTGAAAAGAGAATGAACAGAAAATGAAAAATGGAACAAATTCCCCAAAAGCTGTCCACAACAAGGCTGTAGACATTATTGCTCTGTAGGATGGTGCCGTCCCTGAATTTACTCTGACATGAACATGGCAATGACATTTTAATGAAAGTATATTTCATAATACATAGACTCGATAGGTCTTCTGGATTATTGGAATACCATGCAGATAAGAAATGCAAACCAGACCAAACCAGTCCAATCAAAGATCAACATTCAAAATTAAATTGATTAAAGGTACACTATGTAACTTTTCTGCTGAGGATCCACCACCTGGTTGTCTCCATGGAGATGTTATTGCTTGAATGTTCCAGGTCATTGAAATAAACTTTTATTGCAATGCTCGATGGGGAAAAGCAGGAAACTCACTAGACCAAGTTATAGGCCGCATGTTTTTCAGTAATCACATGCCGAACAGATGAGTTTAATGCCCTTGTGTGGAGGTGTTTAAAGGACAATTACTATGGAAGTTTGATTTTTTTTTTTAACCTTTTAACCATGACACTCAGACTCCACATAGTCCAGCTGTGGTATGACACAACAAAACTCTCTATTATAATGTTGTTTCCTCATCAAAAACATACCTGGAGTTATGTTTTGTTTCATTCACACACATTTAAATCCTGCATATTTAGGCTCTAGGAGTTCTTTTCTCAGACAGAAAATGCTCTATTCCACAGACTGATAATAAATGATTACTCAAACATTTGCGAATGAAACAAAACAACTCCGGGTATGTTTTTGAAGCGGTAACAACATTACAGCATGACTTAAGCTCACAAGAGTCAGTTGTGCGTAACATCGGACCTTTAAGGAAAAAAGACTGCGGTCAGCTTCAGTGTCCGACAAAAACAGAGATCACCTCCACTTGCACCAGCAGACTTCACGGTTTGAGCTTCGCTTTTTACTTTGTTGTTCTCATTAAAAAGTTGAATTCTTGCTTTAATTACATTTTTGTCATTAAACCGCGAATCCAAAGTCGTCTTCTCTGAGACCATTTGCATTTTGTCTATTTAGTTGTGTCACAGATAAAACTTTCCCATTGTTCATTCCCGTTGCTGAGCACCAACGCCAGAATGCCTAATTTGAAACCAAGATAAATTTTAGACTGTATATCTTCCAAACTTTAATATTTTAAGTAAAAAAAAAATGTCAAATACTTCTCCCCAAGGTGACTAAAAGCATATTTTAAGAGCGAATTAAAGTCACAAGAATGCATGATATTTTAAATACCTGGATACTTAAAGAGGACTCGATGTGACCAGTTCAAGTGGAATGAAGAGTTTAATTAAATTTGTTGAACTGAATTGCTGGTTTCAGATGACATTACTGCATTCTATAGGACAATGTTAATTAATATAGATGGGGGTAGCTAAAATAAATATTGTTAAATGCAAAATTATGTTGTAATTTGTGGGTTTAGTCACTGATTGAACATACCAGGTTCAACATTTGTGACTTTTTGTTTTGGATATTTCAAAGTACAATGTAATCCATAGGAAAAACTGACTCTTGCCCCCCATCTGAGAGTATAAAGTCATCACATTTTACAATCCGAAAACCACCAATAGGTATGTTTGTAGGTTAGTTTGTGTACGGGACCTGTAGCCTGATCAATTCAGCCACATTCCTCTCAAATGCAGACGACACCTCTTGAAAACTGTAACATTCAGAACAAAAAATTCTAACTTTTTACCTGAGATAAGTAATAGTTTCATGCTTCAGCTGTTGATTCTGCAAAGGTCCACGCTGTTTCTCAGTCCGTTGTGTTGTTTGGAAAATGGGAATTTTGTATATCTTATTTGTTATCGTATTCAAGTAAATTACATTTTGTGAGCTGAATAAATCCATTATCAGTACTAAGTATCATTTTGAAGACAACAAGAGCTGCGTCTAAAGAGAAAAGCCACAAGCGATGAAGAGATAAACTGTAAACAAGTTTAAAACAGCAAACCCTCTGAGCACACAGAGTCCACACTCAGCGGTACTGGTCCAGACCCAGACCTGGTCATGGCCCTCGCATTTGTCCGGGTGTGTTTGGCCCTCTGCAGCTTCCGTAAGAAACATTTATTCATTAATATATTCATTTATTTATTGCTATAAACTGGTTTCAACATGACAGTTATGTAAATGCATTATTAACGTAGGGTTCAACGAAATGTATGTTGATCCAAAGCCGATCATTTATTTTTTAATATCTATATATACATCTATTACATATCTACAACAGTTAAAGCCACAGTATATACTAGTAGTTTTTTAGCCAAAAAAAAAAAAAAAAATCGTGTTTATTTAATTTAATTTTTTCATTTTTGTTGATTTTGTTGAAAATTTTCATGCTTTCTTTTTCTGAGCAGGCTTGCATCTCCACAGTCCTGACTCTTTTTTAACCTGGAGGAGGTCCTACTTGTTTCCATGTAAATGTTGTTCCTTTGGTTATAATTTCCCACATGGCATGAAACTTTTCTGATGAATCTCCATGGAATCATGCAGGTGACATACTACCTCCAGAAAGTTACATACTTTATATTTAACTCAAAGAAACAGGAAAAACAAAAACAGGGGGGAGCGCTCAAGGCTCGCTCTCGGGCCAGAGAAAGACGCACCGGTCGGGGGATAACGGGGCAACTACGGGTGCTCGGTCACAGAGTCGTTTTACTGTTGACAGGAAACAGCTGACGCGATCGCGCTCACAGCTTTATAGCCCTTGGTGTGCAGACATATCCCGCTGAAGTTTTTGCGATCAGAGATTTAAAATCTCATAAGATTCTCCTCATGTCTGTGGTTTGCGCTTTTTGTCGCACGTTTAAAAATCGTTTAAGACCAAAAAATCCTGTAGTGTGTGGCGGCCTTAAGGCACCACAGGCTGGATCTGGCCTTTGGACCTCAGAGCATGTGCGGGGGTGTAAATATATAGGTAACTTCTTAAATTGTGTTATCCCTTCGGCCCAGATATGGTAATGGTATGGTAATGTCAAAGAAACTTGCTGCTGTCTTTTATATTATACTTGAACCACCTAGAAACTGAGGTGATGTGCAGGGAGCTGGGCTGTGGGGCTCCTGGAGAGGGCCAGGTTCTTCTGGGGCAAGTGTTCCAATGTGAGGGCCATGAGTCTGACGGACTGTCCCAGCTCCAGATCAGACATCTGCTCCTCAGGAACACCTGTGATCCTCACCTGCTCAAGTAACGGGGCATTAGGAACAGTGGTGGGAGTTGGAGATGAAAGTGTAAGTGTGGCCAGTGTTCGTTTGTGTATCCCCTAACCACAGCTATTGTGCCAACCTCTGGTAGCACCACAAGAGACTTAATGAAGCAGTCTGGTTCTGGCTACTGAATGTACTTCTTCTGTGTGATTCCTTTTGTGCTTTTTTCCACATTCCTCATAAGCCTGTTTCACTCTTCACCTCATAAGCCTGTTTCACTCTTACTTCTTTCAGAGCCGATCAGGTTGGAGGGTGGTGCCAGTTGTTGTGCTGGGGTTGTATAGGCGAGACACAGGGAAGTGTGGAGGCCAGTCTTAATTACTGAAGAATGGGACCTGCTGCAAACTGTGTGTTGAGACCTGCACTGTGGCTCAGCTGTTTCTGGAAAAGAGATACAGAGAACAGAAGTTATTTGGAATGTGTCACAGATTGTGTGAAGAAGAGTCCAATAAGTGACTGTCTTCGGGGAGCAAGTCACTTCCCTCAGACACGGTGCAGGAGGCTGTGTGTTTATGTGAGAGCAAAAGTCTGAAATAGATTTTATTTCATTTCAGTTATTTATCAATGTCATGTACACCATTGTGACACACCTTCTGATTCAGTGTTTTGTTTGTTTTCTCTCGCTCTCTGTTTACTACTTTCTACATTTCAACTAAATGATGAAGATATATGGAATTATGTAGCAAAGAAACACAAACACAACTAAATATTTTATATTAAACTCCTCAGGGTATCCACCATTTGTTTTACTGACAGCACCTCGGCCTTTTCTCAATGAGCTTCTTGATGAAGTCTCCTGAAATGGTTTTCACTTCACAGCTGTGCCTTGTCAGGGAATGCCAATATCAAAGCAAAGGGTGGCAAAGGGTGGCTAAAACAACTTTTAAGTCATTTTGGCTTTATTTTCTGTTTACTACATTCCATATGTGTCATTCATAGTTTTGATGCTTTCAGTGAGAATCTACAGTGTAAATAATCATGGAAATAAAGAAGAAACATAAATGAATAAGTGTGTCCAAACTTTTGACTGGTACTGTAATTGTAAAGCTTGAAATCAGTTTTTATTTCATGACATTCAACATCACAGATAAGAGCGTAAATAACAAAACCAGAAGTTTTACCCGTTACTTTTCTTCCAAAGATGTGTGAGTATCTTTGTTACTGTGTGACAAAAGTGCTAAAACTATTAAACTGCAAACAAAAAATGCTCAAAAATACAGTAAAAATAACTCTAATCAGCATTATTTATCCCGACTATTACCAAATGCACCCAGAGCCAGAGCTATAAGCCATTCTCCTCCACAGAGATCAAGCACCACAGCCTCACACCTGTACAGTGACAACAGGCAAACAGCTGTTCACTTTTACGCAGCAGATTCTGTCCAAACAGCCAAACACACTGATATCAGAACATTACAAACATGTGCACAGCACATGTGGTCCTCTGTGGCTTTTATTTAATTTTATTTATTGTATTTAATCATGTTTAGCTTTATGCATTTTAACACTTATTTATTGTTTTTATTTATAATTTACTGTCTTTTATTGTATTAATTTGTCTTTGCAGCCCTTTGGAAACTGTCATGTTTATAAAATGTGCTGTATAAATAAAGTGGATTGGACTGGAGGCACAGGCTCACACTTTAGTGCCATATGCTCCGCTGAACCACAGTATCTAGGAGGCATCTTCCAGCTCATGTCTACCACTCCCGACCCTGAGAACCTCACTCTGACAGCTGTCAATCACTCCGCCCACTTCCTGTTGTCTGACGGTGGTCCCGCCCACAGAGGAGGATACACCTGTGTTTACCACCTGCATGTGTTCAACCACAGCGTCTCGTCTCAGAGCCTCACCCTCCAGCTCTCACTTGGAGGTATACAGAATTAAATTACCTTCGGAACAATATTAATCCTGTTTTAATACAATGTAGTGTGTCCTAGTTTCTGATTCCCAGCTCATCATAGTCGTGTTGAAGCTTTTTTATATACCTGCCCTCTACTGTTACTGCAAGGTACTGCACCCTCTTTTTCGTCTTCTGGGGTCAAAATAAAGACAAATGCAACTGTTTTCATTTATTCACAGATTTAAAATGTTTAAAATGTTACTTACCTATGTATTTTTGAAGGAATTATTGTTAGTTGTTGGGGGACCCACTCAGGATCAGTGCTTGATGTTTTAACGCAAGATTTTGTGTGTGTTTTGTTTCAAGCCACCAGGGGGCACACTCACTGAGGACTACCCAATGCAGCTTTATTCTCTCAGGAGTGCGGAATGTGTTTTGCTTAAGTGTGTGTTATTTTTTTTATCAATTATTATATAAAATCATGATATATACAATCATGTTTACTCATTTTTTTTGGATATTTTAAAATATTTTTTTATAAAAATAAAAAAAAATTATATTATTATTAAAAATATGTCATTGATTAAAAAGTTTCTCTACTTTAAGGGGAGACACCAAACTTAATAAGCTTATTACAAATCATATTGAAGGATTTGTTTATACCTAATCCCAAGTCTGATTAATTGAAGTTTTAATTCCATAAGATAAGGATCATTTTCAGTAAGACTCAAATACTAAATAAGATAAATACCCTCTGTAAACTTTTTGTATCTACGTCAACAAAATGACACAAGAAATTTAAACGTGTTTATCAATTTTTCTGATTCATACATGTCCCAAATATGGCTAATGTTGCCTAGTTTTACACACTGAATGTCTTATTTTAGAGGGAAATATCCGTTAATACAGATGGCAAAAGCTGTGTGCTTTCTACCGAAGAATAAAGACAGTTGCAAAGCATCAGATTTATAAGAATTAAACAATAAATATAATTAGCCCCTCTGTTTTCTGGATATATGCTTTTCTTTAAGGTCATTGTTCTTTTAGCTCAAAAAGGAAACACAAACGTTTGGCCTGTTGTTAAAACTAAACCTGTTGAACTCCACCACCATGAGATTCTGAAGACTGCACATGGTTTGATTACAGTAAACAAGTCACAAAGTAGAACTTTATGAACCAATAAGATAAGATAAGATAAGATAAGATAAGATAAGATAAGATAAGATAAGATAAGATAAGATAAGATAATCCTTTATTCGTCCCACAGTGGGGAAATTTCAATGTCACAACGCAAGTTTCAGAAAAAGTAGGAAAACAAGAGCACACATCAAAAACAAGATAAATAATAATAAGTATTTACAATCAAAATATTGTGTACAGTGCAGTGATGGACAGTGGTGGTTAAATAAATAAATAAGTAGCAGCCATACAGCAGACAGAAGCGAAGCAAGAGGAGAAGAGCTAGAGGAGCAGAGAAAGAGGAGCAGAGGAAGAGGAGCAGAGGAAGAGGAGCAGACAGGAGCAAAGCCAGAGGAGCAGAGTCAGAGGAGCAGAGTCAGAGGAGCAGACAGGGAGCAGAGGCAGAGGAGCAGAGCCAGAGGAGCAGAGGAAGAGGAGCTAGAGGAGCAGACAGGAACAGAGGCAGAGGAGCAGAGCCAGAGGAGCAGACAGGGAGCAGAGCCAGAGGAGCAGAGCCAGAGATAATTATAGATAAAGATCATTTCCAGATGAACAGCTTGTGTTATATAAAGTAGCAGTGTACATCATGAAGATGTACACTGGTACATAAGAGAAGACCAGCGACTCCAGGTAGAGGTCTTCAGGAAGCCCACACACACCGACCAATATCTGCTTTTTGATTCACACCACCCACTTCAGCACAAACTTGGAGTCATTCGGACATTACAACACAGGGCCCAAGTGGTTCCTACAAGCGCAGAGGGAAAGGAGAAAGAAGAACAACACATGGAGAAAGCCCTCTCCGTTTGTGGATATCCTAAATGGGCTTTTAATAAAACGAAGAGAGCAAAGAAACAGGTTTCCGAAAAACTACAGAGGATCTTCAGACAACATGAAATCCCAGTCTATTTCAAACCCACAAACACTTTAAGACAAAAACTGGTCCATCCTAAGGACAAAACACCGAGCCACAAACAAAGCAATGTGGTCTACTCCATTCAGTGTAGTGAAGACTGCAGGGGGCGCTACATTGGAGAAACAAAACAGCCACTTTTCAAACGAATGTATCAACACAGACGGGAAAACCAGGGTGGGCCGCAATCTGCCGTACATCTCCACCTAAAAGCCACAGGCCACTCCTTTGAGGACAGCGAGGTCCAGATCTTGGCCAGAGAAAAGAACTGGTTTGAGAGGAGGAGTTAAAGAAGCTATTTTTGTCAAGAAAGAGAATCCTTCCTTGAACAGAAATGGGGGTCTCAGACATCATTTGTCTCCCATCTATAACTCTATCCTCAAACCTAAATCAAAACAAACAGAGAAAACAATGGGACTAGCCAGGACATGTCCAGAGGTGTGAAAACACCATCAGGGCCCTGAATGGATATGCTAACTACTCCCCCACTCCCACTCCATATTGAATAGACACACCTAACTAACAGAAACTGTAAATAAATATGTGTGTCTCAGAGTAATTTCATTGTAATTAGCTCCTTCCTTCAGGCAGATATAAAGCAGTGTCCACCAGCATCTGACCAGAACTGAGGAAGCAGCTTGGATGAGCTGCGAAACGTATTCAACCAAATAAACTCTGTCCAGTTGACAAATTTAATTTCTCCTTTATCATGAAGACCTTTGTGAAGCAGCTGGCTCTCATCACAACATTCCTCTACATCCGGTCAGGTAAGTAAGTGTATTGAGTTTGCTGAGAAAGCATTTTATTGTCTGAAAATCAGTATGTGTTAGCATGCTAGTTGTTGTTACATTATTACTAAGAATAAGAAACCAACTGCATGACACTGTCCCAGACACTTGATTCTCTGTGATGGTGCATTTTCAAGAGTAACAAAAAAGCAAATAGTAGGATGGAGGGTTCTCAAAAGTATCAAAAATCAGATACTAATCAATACCAAAATATCGATACTAAAAAGTCACACTGACAGGACAGAAATGAAGCTTCCCTGAAGCTTTAGAATGATCTGGAGCTGTATCAGAACAAGTATAAGAGCACATAGACTAGTATACGCCCATGGAGCAGTGTGGAACCTACCTGGAGCACTGAGGATTAGCTAAAAGTCCACATGGGAATAGAAAAGAATGTACTATGACTTAATGTTGAGAGTTTATCTATTCCCTAGTATAGAAATAGAGTTGAAATTTTAGTATCATGACCATAGTCGACCAAGACTGGACAACTACTAGTATAAGAAAACAAATAGAAATCATTTTAACTTACCTAACCTTAGTTAAAATGACTTTTACTAAGAACATTTTATGTGCAAAGAGTTGCTGTTTTTCCCAAGTGTAGCAAGATGTATTTTCATATTTTAAGGACAGAAAGTGTTGTTTCAATGGTAGATAATTTAACTTGTCAAGTGAAATGTCCTTGAATCACGATAAATCTTTCTTAATTTAACAAATCTAAACTTGGCTAGATTTTAGTTTTTGTAGTGTGGCACTATCTAACAATTGTTTCTGAGTCATGGTTCAATATCACAGCAGCAGAAATGACTAAGTGTCCAGAGCTTTTCAAATTGGCTTTGTCATAGGTTAGAGCTGGTCTTGGATTAGCGCCATTGTTTTATGTTTGTTTGTAAAACCTTGGCCAGTTTCTTTCAGCCATTGGACTCAAAAGTATTGAAAATGAGTTACTAATCAATACTATGAATTAGTATCGAAAGTGAGTATTTGAGCAGGTATTGATACACAAAAAAGTCACAAAAATGAACCTTGAATAGCTTTAGAATGAGCTGTATAAGAACAAGTACAGTATCAGAACATAAGAACACATTGATTTATACTCTCATGGACAACTATGGAATATACCTAGATTTAATGTTGAGAGGTTTTATTATTGAGCTCAGCTCAATAACAGGGAGCTGAGCCGAAAGGCAAAGCTCTCGATTTACCTTCAGTCTACGTTCCTCCCCTCACCTATGGTCATGAGCTTTGGGTAATGACCGAAAGAACAAGATCGCGGATACAAGCGGCCGAAATGAGTTTCCTCCACAGAGTGGCTGGGCGCTCCCTTAGAGATAGGGTGAGGAGCTCGGAGTAGAGCCGTTGCTCCTCCATGTCGAGAGGAGCAGCTGAGGCATCTGTTCCGGATGCCTCCTGGACGCCTCCCTCGGGAGGTGTTCCAGGCATGTTCCACCGGGAGGAGGCCCCGGGGAAGACCCACAACATGCTGGAGGGACTATGTCTCTGGCCTGGGAACGCCTTGGGGTCCCCCCGGAGGAGCTGGAGGAAGTGTCCGGAGTGAAGGAAGTCTGGGAGTCCCTGCTTAGACTGTTGCCCCACGACCTGGCCCCGGATAAGCGAAAGAAAATGGATGGATAGATGGAGGTTTTATTATTATTATTATTATTATTATTATTATTATTATTATTAGTATAGAAATAAATTGGACATTTTAGTATCCTGACCATAGTAGACCATAGATTGGACAACTGCTGATATACGAAATGCATGACACAATCCATGGCAGTTGTTTCTGTGTCATGGTGCGTAGGACTATGTGGCTTAAAGTTCCATTAAAACCTGTGTGGTGTTTTCAGGTGCTGGACTTCAGTGCATGACTTGCAGTAGTCAGACCTGTTCTTTCCAAACCCCTGAGAACTGCTCCTCCTCGGATACTCTGTGTTTCTCACGTGTGACAACAGGTAACAGTCTATAACCCTAATCACACGGGATTAGTTTTACCTGTGGACCTTTGGTGATTTGTAATATCGCGAAGGATGCTTGAAATCTTAATCCCGTGCGAATGCTTCATATCTGTAATTTGGAAAGTAAAAAATTCCGCCACTAATTACCTACTATATTTCGCCAAACACAAACGTCCGGCGATAACACTAGTCCCGTGCGAATTTGCATCTCAGTGTTTGTTGTTGTAATTGCGCATCTTTTCTATTTCTTTCTTTTCTTTCCGCGTTCTTTTCTCTTTCAATTTCACCCAATGTCAGTAAAATAGTGCGAATAGGGCTTATGTCTCCAGACCATGTGACTTAAAGGTACACTGCGTAACTTTCTGATCCGTCTGCTTGTCTCCATGGAGATGTCGTTGCTGTGCCTGGAATGTTCTGCGGCATGGCATTAAATTTATCTATCTCCTTGGACACAAGCAGCTGGTGCCATCAGACCACGTTGCAGGTCAGATCTGTGGAGAGGCGACCCTGCTCAGAATAAGAATGCTTTTGTCAGGGTATTTTTGAGCCATAAAAACACACTTAAATGAAAAAATGGAAAATATATCACTTGAATACCATACTGCGGAACTTTCCTGGCACAACAATAAAATCTCCATGGAGACAAACAGATAGTGGACGCCCCTACCAGAAAAATTACGTAATGCACCTTTAAAGAAGAAACTTGCCCAAGGTAGACAATGTATATTTTGTAAAAGAGGCAGACAAACTTCTATGGAGTATTAACTGTTAACACATTAAATCACCATTTTTCCTTTTATTGTTTTGAAAATGCAAAATTCACCGAAAACAATGTATTAACTAATTTATTTATCTATATTCTCTGGCTTCCTCTTCAGTGCGTTATCACATTACAACAAATGAATGAATGAATAATATGTTTAATGCCATAATGTGGACGATTCCATGAAGACAAGCAGGTGGCATCATAATGTGAGATGTGGGGGTCAGTTTTCATGCACTTCAATGGGGTAAAAGAGGCACACATTGGACTTTGGAGGCCAAGGAAAACATGCAGTATAAAAACTAGTTCTGTTGTGGCACCAAATCTGCTGTACAGGACTGTGGAAATGAAGGGAGTGAGTTTAAAACGCCCCAGATCCAATCATACACAAATATGTCTTGTTATGTACACAGTAAAAAACACTGGTGCTGATGCAGCCTCCTGCACAGATCAGGTTTATCTTTTCTATCAAAATGACATCCGACATCAGCAGGTTACAGCGTCAGTATTCAGGACTGAACTAATGATTTGACTTTTTAGAGCTTTAGACCATATTATATTTGTTTTCCCTTCTCATTTACCCTTCTCTAAGTTCTATTTAGAGTGATTTGTGCATGTTTGAGTATTCAGCTTTTTGCATGACAATTTTGACAGCAAATAAGTTCTATACGGACTCCAAAGTTGTTTTGAAGCCTCCTAGAGAATTGGTACAGTTGTGACTTGTTGGTGCACATGAACACTGAACATTTGACATAAATCAACCTAATTTATATCATATTTTAGCAGTTAAATTAATGGGATTCCCTTATTGAGAAGTGCCACTACAAAGGAGGAGTAGTAGTATTTAGACGCAGAAGTGGGTGAGGCAGAATAAGAGTCCAGAATTTGTTCTAAGGTTTTCTCTTAAGTGCAGTCAGTTCCATGCTGTTTGTGTTTTGTTTCAGATTCCTACTTCTTTACAGTCAGGCATGTACATACCTGGATACAGAAGGGCTGTGCTTCTCCTCACACGTGCACATCTGCAGGAGTTCACTTTGTTTCATATAACTCAAGCTCTGAGGCTCATCTCACAAACACCTCCTGCTGTGACACAGACAACTGCAACGCTGCTGACCCCGTCCGTGAGTCACGTCTTACATCAATCCAACTGTATGAACTGTACCCAGGGAGAAGTAATATTAGAGTTCTGAAACATCAGCTCTGACATATCAGTCTCCTCTTCGGTGGCAGCGTTTTAACAGGGCGATGTACTCCTAAAAGTCATTTTTTTCAGATTTTTCAGGAAACACAAAATACTGTACCAGTTGAAAAAAAATATGATAATGTTTTAATAAAAAGACAAAATGAATAGATGAGAAAACACTAACATTTATGTCTATCAACTGTGTAACACAAAGCAACAAAATGACTTCAGGACCTCAGAAGGAAAATACAAATTAAATAGAATTGTCTGTTAAATGGCCTGATTGGTAGTTTTATGATTGTGTTATGATCTATCATATAGTAACAAATGTGCCCATGTCAGTCAAATGGCCTCACTATACCATATGAGCCCGTTTCAGCTGTATTCAGAACATTTTATGAATTTAACGTTTAATGTTCACAGCAATCCTATCTACGTCTGTTTCAGTGTCGCCCCCTTCTGGCTCTCTGTAGTGCTACGGCTTATGAATGCACTGCCAATGTGACGTGTAACGCCGAGGAGACCTGCTTCCAAACATGTAACTTCCCTGAGCGTGTTGTCAATGCAGAAAAGTCATGTCGGTATCTGAATATTTTTTGTTGGGAAAAAATAACGCAGAGGACTGAGGGAGGATTTCTTGTAGCGCCAAAAAACAAAGCAAATTAGTGGCTGCGGTTGGACAAGTTTGACGTCCTTAGGATCCATGTCCAGACCACTGGATTCAAACAGAATGTAAGAGGGACTGGCTGGTCAGGCAACTCATCCAATAGAGTTTATGCATCATTTTCTTTCAACAAAAATGCACACCAAAATTCTGACTGAATGGTGTAATTATGAGCAGCACAAATACATTTTTTGCTTTTTCTCCATGCAGCTTTTGTCTTGTTCAAATCTACTTTTAGTTTTCTTTTTGACCTTTTTTCATTTGCTCATAGGGCAGAGGAGCAGAACTAGCTCGTTGGCTAACAGCAGAGGGAGATAAACAACATTTTCCCTTGACCCACAACAGTGAATGAAACAATGAACAGTGAACAATGAAAGTAATGAGTTTAACTGTGTGTGATCCCAATGTCCCCATCAGTAATTCATGTGCTCAGAGCCTGCAGTGTCCCACTTGTTTATCTTCTTTTACTACTGTTGTTTACTTGCTTTTCAGATGTTTTTGAGCTCTTAGGAGACAATTTCATGAGAATGTAATGGCTTTTCCAAAGTGTCACATTTTTCAGTATTACGTCTTCAGAGAGCAGTAACGCAGGCAGCGTCTAGTGGTGATATGTGAGAATACAACAGGGCCAGTCTAATTACAGATGGGAGCTTTAATGCTGAGATAAGATATATTTAAAATGATTTGAAAATAGCAGGTTAGGGTCTTGTACTTTATAAAGACATAATACTAAAAATGACATTTAACAAGCCAAGACTATTAAGAAGCCATTTACATTCTCCTTTTATTCATATTATCCAGTAACCTGGCTCTCTCCAGACTGAAGTTTAGCCTCTGAAGCCTCTGAACTGAGATCTACACTAATCTGGGAATGGCTCTCGCAAAAAGTGATGGGAACCAATGATCAGACAAGTCAAAAAATGATTTGGTTAAATCCAGTTGAGGGAAAAGCACAGGTGTCTTACCAGTCTACAAATGCCCAAAGTGCTTCCTTCTGCACATTTTTCACAAACTAAATAGTCTATATTTCTGCTAAAAGGGGCTCAAATCTGTCTGTTCAGCCCCAGCTTTTTGTGAACTCATAAAAAGCACCAGAATTCGTCTTGTTGGAAAAACCAATCCCAATGTTGTGATGTCATCTGCATGACCTCTGTGTATTTTCTTCCTGGAAATATTCTAGTCAGACCTTTACATATTGTGCATCTATTTCATTTCAGTGACAGGTGCTTATGGAAGTCTCCAACCTTTTTTTGGCTGTGCCTCTGAAAATATGTGCAGTAACACCAATCTGTCTCAGCAATATCTCGTCTCCAACAATGTCTCCTGCTGCAATACGTCCCACTGCAATGTCCCAGGTCTGTCTACTAGAACTTTAAGGAGCTATATCTGAGTTTTACAGACATACAGTATTTTGCTAAATTGACTTATAACAATGTTATAATTCTTTCCCCTTCTTATTTACCCACTCAAAGTTGTTTTTAGAGTGATTCATTCAGTAATTCTCCTGTATTCACGACATTGTCCCAGTCTACCCACATTTTTAACACCCCCGGTACACCCCCAGTGCTCTGTACTTTGTTCTCCAGTTTTATTTTCTTAATCTGTGATGCGCGTCGGGTTCGACAGTTCATTTTGGCACAAATGAAAAAAAAAAGTGATCTCACTTTGTTGTGATGACATTTACAGCAACACTGTCTCCCATTGGGCTGCTCAATTTTCCAATCTGGAAGTCAGCAGATGTGTTTCTTTTATTGTTTTTTTTTTTTTTTTTTTTTTTTTGTTAGATTTCTTAGCATTTTTCATTTATCAGTGTTTTTTAAAAGTCTGAGCTGTACAGAAATGCCAAGGAACAGGTTATAAAATAAATAAAACATAAATAAAACATTTAAAAAAACAAACAAAGAAACAAAACATATATATATTTCCCGATATAACTCAATGTCAGCTCCATCAGACACATAAAAATGTATTTATTACAATACAACAAAAAAATTAATTTCCAGTCTATGTTGTAATAAGGATTATTTCCGATTGTGTTTAAGTAAAGTATATCTGAAAATTTAAAATGTAAACATGTACTTTTATGACATGTCAAAATATCTCAAAATGTTCCTATTTTAGTGTTAAAAATGCATTTCTGTTGATAATTAACACGGCATGCTGTAGATTTCAAAGCTTAAACCACATAAACTGAACTGGAACTAGTTTATTTTCAACAGTTTGCAGTGGTCCAAAGTTATTCATCACTTACCTTATGAATACTGAGCATTTTAATTATTCACTGCTTTTTAGAGCTTTCAACAACTGGCATGCTAACCACACACTTCCTGATCATCGGACAATAAGAAGCTTACAGCACACAGACTTGACCTCTTATACAATACATTTTCACTGGTGCAAGACACATTTGCTCGAACACATGGAAAAAAAAATCAGGTACAGGCCTTTGAATTCTCTTGGATTAACGTGGACTTTCCTCTCCCAGAGCTCGGGCTTCAGTGCGTGACCTGTACGGATTCCACGTGTTCTTCTCCTCGTCGGAAGATGTGCTCGAAGTATTCACCAATGTGTAACTCTTACACCTACTCAGGTAATTATGCTGCGCTCTGATTGGTCAGTACAGACAGATATATAGATCCACCTAGAGTCTATGTGTCATGAGTCTATATAATCTATGAGTTTGACTTTCTGACTTTATTTTCCCACAGAAAATAATAAACTTTTTCATGATATTCACATTTTTTGAGATGGACCAGTATATGGAGATCCAAAGTTCATTGATCCTTTAAGAGGGGGTATTATGCAACATTTTTGAGCTTTCTACCATGTAAAAAAAAAAAAGAAAAAAAGAAAGGTTTTATATGTCATCTGTGCATGTTTAAGTAATCTAGCGATCTTGCAGTAGTTTCATTAGCGAAGTAAACTGGACTGTGGTATTACAGACAGCGGGTGTCACGTGGACTTCTCCAGATATGTTATTGGGATCTGTGATGGAGTAGCCCCGTCAAAGACCACACTAACCTAAGCCACTTACCTGATACCGTCCGTTCACCGCCGCAGTTGTCTTTGGTGCACACAAGTCCACTGTTAAATCATCCATGTCCACAATTCTGTTTTCCAGCAAACTCCAAACCAGTCTCCATCTCCCGTTCGCGAGCCGCACTGTCAAACCGAGCGCCTCACTTCCTATTTCCGTCGCCATGCGCGGGATAGTGACGTCATCGCATAATATAATTTCCTGCACTAAATTATCCATATTATTTTTCCTGGTTCTGCTACAGGCGCAGAGACGTGGCCATGTTGCACAGTGTATTTTCGAGTATTTGTCTATATTTTTGTTATTACTGTTAATTCAGGTTTTAGTGTTGAAAACCAGTATTTTTGTGTTAATTGGCTTGGGGGAGGAGCGTTGGTGGATAAAATGGGGCCACTCTCCATCCCTCAGTCAGTCTGGACCACGAGTTGTAGACGGAAGGTAACCTATAGCTCTTATGAAGCATATTTCTGCTGTTGTGTGTACATGTTGTAAATACCCTTTTGTTTCACTGTCTTGTATGTAGCACTCTTCAAACTTTTTGTGATTAAATAATCAAAAACATCCTTCTGACTGTGCCATCGTCATTACGCAGGATTAGAACCCCGTCACAGGATCTGGGAGATTTAAACCACAACACCTCAATCGTTCTTTGTGGGTTCACATGCATTTTGAAAAATCTGTTTAAATTAGCCTTGCCCATTTATCAGATTCTCCTGGCGTGCACGTAAACATCGTATTCAGTATTTCTCTTGTGATTTCAGGCTCCTACAACATCACGCACACGGACAAGGGCTGTGCTTCTCCCTCCTCTTTGTGTAAAACTGCAGGAAATCAGTTTATTTCCTGCCACTTGGGCTCTGAGTCTTTGCTCCTGAACATCACATGCTGTGACACAGACGACTGCAATGCTGTGGACCAATCAGGTGAAAGCTGTTTTGTTTTTAATATTTTGTTGGTTTATATTTTACAGTCTACAGGATTTCCTGGTCGTTACTAAGTTCAGCACCACTTCTATACGCTCACTGTGATGTACTTACTTCGTTCTCCGGTTATATTCTTAATTTGGCGGAGGATTCGTCAGCACCGTGTAGTAATTTTGGCGCAAATGAAAATGATACATAATGATTCACGGGTGTCAAGATTGTGACTCTTAAGGCCGCCACACACGACAGGATTTTTCGGGCTTAAATATTTTTAAACTTGCGACAAAAAGCGCACACCACAGACACGAGGAGGATCTTATGAGACTTAAAATCTCCGATCGCAAAGACTTCAGTGGGACATGACTGCAGACCACAGGATATAAACCTGTGAGCGCGATCACGTCTGCTGGTTCCTGTCTACAGTAAAACCACTCGCTCTGAGACTCTTAAGTGTTCAAAAGATCAGAGCTCTGCACTTCGAGTTTAAATACAAGTCAAAACTGTGTTGTTATTATTATTTGTGAAATGTGGTGCAATACTTCAGATACATGATTTTTAAAGCATAAAAGATAAAGTCCACAGGAAGTAGAGTCACTGTCGTTAATCTGCAGCTTCACCTCGATCCGTCGCTGTGTGGATGTAACAGACACACGTGAGGAACGACTCTGGACTTTTTACTTTTAAAGAACGCCTCAAACTGGATTAACAGCGCGGGTTTGTGGACTGGGGTCATTATTTGAGGAGGACAAATTCTATGGATAATGTGGATGAGATGCTGCAGTTTAAATTTACCACTTTACGAGCGATGAGTAATAAAGTCTTCTCATTATTTTCTCTCTATCCTGAGTTTGTTTCTTGCGTCTCTGTGTCCGTCGCTCCTCTGCCCCTGACGCTCTGTTTTATCGGTTGTTACCGTAGCGTCGCTGATGTTTGGTGGTTACGATCTGACACTGACATCGCACACATGAGGAGCGCAGGGGCTTCAGAATCGCACACGAAGACAAAAAGTCGAACTCGGGAAGAAGAAATCGCAGCCAAAATCAGGCAAATTCTCCTGTAGTGTGCGGCGGCCTTAAAGCAGACACAGTCACAACTGGTCTTCTTTAAGTATTGGAGCAGGTGGATGGTTAGCTTGGTTAGCCCAGCTTCCTGTGAGACAAGCTCAAAACAGTTCTGTTTAGCTGTGCATCTGACCAAAAGATTTTCACTCTCATTTAATGTCTGTCTCTCTTTTTTAATTTTATGATTATTTATGTTTTGATTTGTTTGGATTGTGATTTTAACGCATTTCTTATTCTGTAAAGCACTTTGAATTGCTTTGTGTACGAATTGTGCTGTACAAATAAACTTGCCTTGCCCATTCGATCCCCTTTTGTGTTTCAACAGTCACGCCCCCTGCTGGCTCTCTGCAGTGCTACAGCTGTGACGTCCACTTACAAGAATGCACAGCCGGTGTGACCTGTAACACTCTTGAGGTCTGCTCTATGGTTACATGTAAGTCCCAGTGGTGGAAAGATGACTGAAAATCTGTTCTCAAGTAAAAGTAGTTTAAAATTTACTCTATTACAAGAACTGCTGCTGCCAAAATTGTACTGAAGTAAAAGTAAAAAGTATTTGACTCTTTTTAGATGCATTTTAGACCATTCTTTGATACAAAACTTCAACAAAATCAATGAAATATACACTGAATGTTGGTTTTTGTTTCACTGACACATTTTTAACACACAAACCCTGCAGATTTAGGGCGCGTTCTTCTCTCAAATAGAAAACAATCAGTTCCACCTTATGATGTCATGTGGTAATACAGGACATGCTCCATTGTGTTTTTAAACTCCACACACCTTCACTAGGATCATTTGGATGATTTCAACCCTGAACTTGCTGAAATCTCTACTGAACAAAAGGTAAAGGGCAGCTGATAACAAGGTGGAACGGAGCATTTTGAGCTCTGGAGATGTACACAGACCAATAATAAAAGAATTCTCAAAAGTGTAAATGAAACAAAACACAACTCCAGGTCTGTTTTTGATGAGGTACTGTAGCAGAATTAGATTTTGTGTAACGTAGGACCTTTAATTTAATTGAGTGAACATCTGTTTGAGTAGAAAGCTAACCTGAAACACTTTGTGCGTCTTTGCATTTTCAGACTACTCTATAAATATTTTCGGATGTGTCTCAGAGAGTCTTTGTAACAACGTCAACGTGTTTCAACTTTTCTTTGGCGCCGATGTAGAAATATCCTGCTGCAATACGACCAACTGCAACATCCCAACTACCACCGTACCCCCGCCCACTGACGTACCCCCGTCCACCGCCATACCCCCGCCCACTGACGTAACCCCGCCCACTGACGTACCCCCGCCCACTGACGTACCCCCGTCCACCGCCGTACCCCCGCCCACTGACGTAACCCCCGTCCACCGCCATACCCCCGCCCACTGACGTAACCCCGTCCACCGCCATACCCACGCCCACTGACGTACCCCCGTCCACCGCCATACCCCCGCCCACTGACGTACCCCCGTCCACCGCCATACCCCCGCCCACTGACGTACCCCCGTCCACCGCCATACCCCCGTCCACCGCCATACCCCCGTCCACCGCCATAACCCCGCCCACTGACGTAACCTCGTCCACCGCCGTACCCCCGTCCACCGCCATACCCCCGCCCACTGACGTACCCCCGTCCACCGCCATACCCCCGCCACTGACGTAACCCTGTCCACTGTGTTTTCCACAGCTGACTCTGTACAGTCCCTGTGTGCGTCTCTTTCTCTTCTGGGACTCTGCGCTCACATTATAATTCTAAAGCTCTGATCATATATGAATAACTAAACCATTTTACAGCTTCTGGCCATGTTTTAATGTGGTTTCAAAATCAAATCAACATCAAATATACCTGGAGTTTGTGGTTATTATTTTAAAGAGTTGTTAAGCTGCTGTATATGATAGGCAAGTTTATTTGTACAGCACAATTCGTACATAAAAGTAATTCAAAGTGCTTTACAGAATAAGAAATGCATTAAAATCACAATACAAACAAATCAAAACATAAATAATCATAAAATTAAAAGAGAAAGAGACATTAAATGAGAGGAATGAGTGCAGAATGAAAACCTTTCAGTCATACGCAGCTAAACAATTATACAATTCGTGTGATTAAGTTTTGTGGGGGGGGTTTTAAGCTACTGTAAGATTTTGATTTTAAATTTTACAAACTTGAGATAGATATGGTCAAATCAATTATAGATTTTACAGATAACAATTGTAACAGATATTTATTCTTAGTTACATAAACATTGGACATGATTTTCCATTTATTTATGTTACAGTTTGGTGTTTTGGTTTTCATGACAATTATCCAATCAGAAAGCAGAACGGTGAAATGCTGAAATTCAGTTGATTTAAACCTAAAATGCCTCTCTCTGATCTGAATCCTCACTGTCAAAGCCCCAGCCCCTGCAGTCGATTATGAATCAGTGCTAGTGCAGCCTCTGCAGCTCAGTGAGGGAATTCTGGAGGTTCTGAACTTTCACATGAGCCTGTCCATAAACTGAGAATGAGAAAAACTTGTATGTGTCCTCTGTCTGCACTGGCAAACCAATGTAAATGTGAGTTGTGAATTTAGTACATACAGTTCCTTTTGATTTTGTAGATTTGTTTTTGCTTAATGCTTACTACTGTGTTTATTTGAAGACATTAACAATATCTATAAATGTGAGAAAAAGAAATAAAGTGGTACCAACCCCATTTTGTGTCCCCTTTCCATGATTGAGTGATTGAGGAAAGATGGGAAGGAAGATGGGGTAATTTTTATACAGCACTTTTCCACGTTCAAGGGTCTCAAAGCGCTTTACAACAAAGGAACCACTCACACATTCACACACTCATTCACACACCAGTGTACGCAGACATTAGGGGCGAGGTGGGTTAAGTGTCTTGCCCAAGGACGCAACGGCAGCATTCTTCTGTGGGAGCTAGAATCGCACCGCTAACCTGCCCGCTCCACTAATGATGTTTATGTCAAGAGCGGGATTGGAACTGCCAACTTTCAGATCAGTGGACAAACGCTCTACCAACTGAGTTACTGCTGCCCTGAGATGAAGGCCAGGTGGTACTGCCATCTACTGGTGAAAACTGTTGAAATAAAATATTACGTAACTATTATGTAATATGTACTTTTCAGATCATGTTGTTTCCTCTCACCATTTACTCACCTGAAGTTGTATTTGGAGCGATTTGTGCATGTCTGAGCAATCTTTAAGCACATATTTTCAAGATGCCCTTTTGCCGATCTAGCCCGATTTTCACCTCCACCGGCGTACGCCCACTGCTCTGTACGCCGTTCTCCAGTTTTATTTTCTTATTCAGTGATAGGCGCAGGATTCACAACGCCATGCAGTCATTTTGGTACAAATGAGAAAAAAAACTGCACTGCAAACTCGATAGTGTGACGTGCAGCGATCCACAAGAGGGGCCAACGACATGCAGCTCTTTGTTACGACGATGTTCATGGCAACGTCCGCTCCGATTGGGCGCCTTGGTTTTCTAACGCGGAAATCAGCGGACTCGTTTCTTTTAAGTTGTTTTAGGTCAATATTGAAAATGAAAATGCCCAAATTATAACATAATGACACATAGATGGCACATAGATGTCATATCTACTGTATATAGCAGGCACAAGCACAATATGTTTTTTATTATTTATTTATTTTGGGCAAGTAAGCAATTTACATTATTTTACATATACATATGACAAAAGTGCAATCATAACAGAGATAACAACAAAAAACATTTGCCCAAAAAGGAGTGGGAAGAAGAAAATTTATTTAATCCCACCCCGTCTTTTAATTTGACATAATGAGCGTTCTTTTACATTCTTCAGACATTTTTACATTAGACCATATGAACTATTTACATGTGAGGACAAAGAGTCACTGTTATAGCTTGGTAACGTAACTATCATCATATTGTAATAATACAAAAGGAAACCAACAATGGTAAAGAAATTAAGGATTCCAACAATGGAAACACACAGGAGATACAAGTAAAGTAATGGACAGAACAAACCAGCAAAAGTGGAGAAACAACAAACATAAACCTGCACTACAGAAGGAAGTTTGTTCTAATATTCAGACCCACTCTCTATAAACTGTGACCAGACCAGATGTTTATAGAACAAGTTGAATTTATGGATATTTTGGCATTTCTTGAGACGTGTATCCAGACTGTTCCAGAGTTTTATACCACATACTGACACACAGAAACATTTACGGGTAGTTCGAACATTGGGTGATTTGAAACTTCGAAACCCTCTTAAATGATGCATTCTCTCTGTGTTCTGTGTCTGTTTTATTTAACAGAAAAATACACAGAGACACTGAGTCCGAATGGAGTCATTGCTCATAAAATAAACAGAACTTTTGCAACTCCAGGGTGAATGCTACTGGATGTTTTCCCAAAAAATGTGAACTGACCATGACATATGTAGTAATTAATAAAAATTTGATAGCGCGGCATCCATACAGGCAACACTATGTTTACGTGCACGTCAGATCTGATCATAATCTGATTTCTGGACTAGATAAATATTATTGAAATGTCATGTAAACAGCTACAGTTGATGTGAGTAATCTCATTTCTTTCTGATTGTTCACACATTGACAAGGAAATTATGCAATAAAAGGGCACCTAATGTGGCAAAGACAAAAAGGAAAAACGAAAAACGATTATTTTTAAATTCTTCTAAATACAACAGTTAGATCATCAGATTTAGTTAGTGTATGTAGTTTAGACATTTTTCATTTTTCCTGGCCATATAACTGTACAGATAATTACATATTTAGAAAACAAATAATGTGTAAACTATTCTAACGTGTTAAATCGCTCTGCAGTCTTGCACTGGAACTTACCAACGGATGATTTGATCTGACCCAGGAGACATGGCCTTTAATGGCGCACTAGAATAACAGGGCCAGCTAATTTACAAAGGCTTCATAAAGGTCAGCTGATAGGACAGGAATAGAGCCGGGTATTGCATCACAGCTAAACGGAAAGGCCATGCGGTGTAAAGGTTTGAAATGAAAAACAGACAGTATGGGTTTGGAGAGCGTGGCGATAAATAAAAGGATCAGAATGTGGAGTTTATATACAATATATTTTATGCTGTGAGCACAATATTTGCACAGACTCAACATAATGTTTTAAACACATATGCAGAATTCTCTTTTTCAGCTTTTGACTATGTTATGGAGGGATTATCAGACTACGTCACTTCGTCCTCTGCTGCGCACGTCTCCTGCAGAAAGAGCCGCTGTCCTGTCTGGGATCATGTCAGTGTCCTGTAGGTTTTCAGCAGATTTCAGGCTCTCCCGGGGGCTGGTTGTGACGCTCAGTATGAGTGGATGAACGGCTACTGAAGTTTTCTCCAGACATCGTTTTATATGATCCCATAAACCAGACTCATTCTGCTGTCATATTGTGCACATGACTTAACACATGACTCTGTTAGCAAAGCATTCACAGGGGTTAAAGACTTCATTTTACTTTCCATTGTTCATTCCCAGGCCTGGACTGGTAATCGGGCATACCGGGCATTTTCCCGGTGGGCCGACAGTCCTAGAGGCCGATGCTGTTGTTTTTTTTTGTTTTTTTGTTGTTTTTTTCCTTAGAGACCGGCCCACAATTTAGAGGGGCCGGCCCATTGGTCCATCTTCAGTATAGACAGTGGACTAAACCAATCAGGATACAGTATCTTACGAGAGCGGTCCCACCCCTTTCTCAGCACTGATCCCCACCAATTTTATAGTGTTGAGCTGGAAACATGGAGAAGCAGAAGAAAAGGGGCTGCGGAGAAGTCGCGGGCTAAAAGATTAAAAAATCTCACTATAGATGCTGCAAAATGTTCTAAAATAACAGACATATTCTCTGGAGGGGCTACTGTAGCCTCCACGTCCTCTGCAGCCCAGGTTGAAGGTGGACAGGGAGAGGAGCAGCCAGAGACTGTGGACAGGGAACAGGGAACCCGAGGGACAGAGTGACCGGGGAACAGGGAACCCGAGGGACAGAGTGACCAGGGAACCCGAGGGACAGAGTGACCAGGGAACTGGAAACCTGAGGGACAGAGTGACCAGGGAACAGGGAACCCGAGGGACAGAGCGACCAGGGAAGTGTAGCACAGGCACAGCAGGTCAGCAGGTAGGAATGTTAGGATAATACCGGGACTTTTAGGTGATGGACAGGCATGAAAATTGCTCACCTTTTGGCGAAATTCACCGTTTTGAAGCCAAAACAGGTGACCTACGTGAATCGTGTAGCTAAGAGGGGATAATTATGAGGGGCCGGTCTAAGCCAAAAATGCCAGGGCCGTTTTTTTGTCCCAGTCCAGCCCTGTTCATTCCTTTAGTTGACAGCTCCAACACCTAAATGCCACCTTGGAAACAGAGGTGTAGTTTATAAAGTATATTATCCGAATGCAGACATTTTAGGTAAAAAAATTCAAAAGCATGTGAAAAATGGATGTGACTATTTACATTTCATGACCATTCTAATACATTTTCTCAAAAGATATACTATTCATCATACATGTTTCTCTACAGATCTCCTTTTTTTCTTTTTTTTTTTAATTAAACCCGATCTTTGTACATATCCACAGACTGCTGTCAGATTGCGCATGTTTGGTGAGAATTGAGTGTCGTTGTAATTTGATCAGAGCTCATGGATCAGCAGTAGCAGCAGCTCATTTCAGGAACTACTCCAGACAGTTAACCCGACTGGCACCAGCACAACCAATCTGCTCCTGTCTAAATATGCTGCCAGGGACTGCAGGATTAACAGACCAAAAACAGGCCAAATCCACCGGTGGTTGCCAGCAAGTTGCACATTACAAATAATTCATGAGTAAAAGATAAAATAAAAGACAAACACAAATATACGAGGGCTAAAATAAGTCTGCCAACCTCTCGGACCTTCATCAGTCACACAGGTACTTTAAGATAGCCATACATTGAGAAGGTGGGTGAAGTGTCTTGCCCGAGGACCCTATAGCATTATGTACAAGTTCAGATTAGCTAAAGCACATCATGTTTTCACAATTTTATTTCAAATTAACTTTATTTGAACTGTCAGAAACAGGGAACGTTATAGGTACAGGTGTTTATAATAAAGTATATTTTCCATAAAGATGGCCAGGGACATTTTTGAATTATATAATATTCATCAGATGCTTTTCTCCATGGAGATGTTTGTCTGGAATGTTTCACAGTATGGTATTAAAACTTTCTGGGCCTGATCTTAGCGCTAACGAAGGGGCATGTCCAGTTCGGGCTGTACTTTGCTGCTGGGGGTTGAAGGGGACAGTACATCATATATGGTGATGACATCTCAACCAATCTGTGACCGCTACAGTATTTAAAAGCACCGCCAGCATGAGTAAGATCTGCCATCTTTACCTCATTACCAGGCAGCAAAGAGACTCACAGTCCCGAGCTGTCAATGAATGTGCGCGCTGATCCCTGTCAGAGTCCGGCCACTCCACAGCTCCGTGCAGTTTTCTACGGTTCTGACGGTCGCCCACCTACTGGCGACTGACTTTATAAACTAACCAAAGCGGCACAATGGGAATAATTTGGTCACGAAATTAAATGGAGCTGATGACAGGAACGATACGAGGATGTGAGGAAATCCAACATCGCAGCATTAGGACCGCAGACGGGGTAAGAAAACACACTTTAGGACAGCGCCATAACAGCCTCGTGTGAATGAGCAGCTTTTGTACAGATCCAGACCAAACCAAACTATAGAGCAGCGCCGAGCCGATACAGGAAGCGAGCGAGGGGCTGTGGTTTGCTGTGGGAGGGCATCCGGACGGCACACGACCATCCCGCATGGCACACGAATATGTTATGAATGTTAAGCATTTATCATCCTAATATATTTCCAAATAAAAGAAGCCTTGAGGATTTATTTTTTACGATTCTGGCAATATTCAGGCACAGCACAGCTCTTGTTTGGAGCTCCACGCCCCACACTTACACTAGCGCTAAGATCGGGGGCAAAATAGGGCCCTCTATCTTCATGGAGACCAAACCAGACCAAGTTACAGCTCAGATCTGTAGAAAGGCAATCCTGCTCACAGTCATGTTTTCCTTTATAGTTTTGAGCTAGAAAACCACCTGTAATTGTAGAGCTCTTGTCATACATGTCATACCGTGGAACATTCCAAGCAGAGCAATGACATATCCGTAGAAAAAGGCAGGTGACGGACGGACCCCCAGCCAAAAAAATTACGTAGTGCAGCTTTAAGTTACTCTTGAGTAGTAGTTTTTCCAAATACATTTCTACTCTTACTTGGGCAATTTATTGGATTACTCCTTTGTACTTGAGTAATATTATTTTGAAGTACCGTTACTTTTTAGTACATTTTAGGGTACTCTTCCACCTCTGCTCATTCTGTTTTAACACAACAGTCGGTTCAGTTATCTGTGATCTCTGACTCTCTCTGAGTCTGTGTGATCTGGGCCTGCTGTCCCCCGGGGCTCTGTCTTTGTCCAGCTTCTCCTCTAGAACTCAGCTTTGATTGTGGGCTGCAGCTCATTTCAAAAGCTCATATGAAGTAATTTTGAGAAATACGAGACCTGAAACTCTATTTTTGCGATTATTGGACTTTTTGGGCTTTGAGTGATAAGGAAGGCAGGAAATAGAGTTTATGACACGATTGCCAGATGTGTGCTTCCGTTTGGTGCTTAGTACTTGGTAATAGTCACATTTTTATATAGCGTTTTTTTTAATAAAGCACTCAAGGAACCATACACCAGTAAACGCAAACACTGGGGGTGAGTGTCTTGCCCAAGGACACAACAGCAGTATTCATCTGTTGCAGCTGGAATAGTAGTCGACAAACACCAGCTGATCTATTGTAGTGCTTGTACTTTTATGTTTTGTGAATTATATGTGCAGGTTTGAAGAAAAATATTCAAACTACTTTATATCATAACACGAGTATCACAAAGCAATTTCATGTGCAGCTGATTTTCCTCTTATTTGTGAGGGGAGGCAGACAAAGATTTATTGTTTTCATTTTATTTATTTATTGTAATTATGTCAAACGTGACAAGTTTAAGGGCTGATTCCAAATTCCACTGCGCTGCGCCATGACCCCAGCAGTACTCGCTCATCTGGTGTAGTATTAGTACATCCCACTAGAACTAAAATGTAACTCAATATATTACATTCTTTACAAATAGTAATAATAGTACATTTTATTTGTTGGTGCCTGTTTAACACCCAAGGTAAGGGTAAAAGCAGCGCAAAAAAAAAAAAAAAAAAAAAAAAAGATAAAAACGGGGTACGAAAACATTTTATTAGAGACGATAAGCAGTTTTGAAAAGGTGGGTTTTTAAGTGGAATTTGAATAAAGTGGAAGTCCATAGACTGACTGTATGTATAAAAGGACATAGCTAACCCGCTAGCCGCCACGTTCCAAATAGGAAGTGAGCATGGGGGCGCTTCTGGCTCCATCAACTCTGAAAAATTGTCATCCCCCTCGGTAACCGCTGCACTGAGCCTCTACATTTTGGACTACATGATTCTGGTGTTTTTTATTTTGGCTAAAATCGTCTAAATTCTTATTCCTAATGTGGAATTTAGCTAAAAATTTTGCTAAAAATTAAATGAATGAAACAGAACACAACTTCAAGTATGTTTTTCATGTGGAAACAACATTCTAACATGGCTTCAAGCTCACAATATTCGATTGGGTGAAATCTTAAGATGTGTGTAGAATTCCTCTGTCGTCCAGGTAGAATCCATGGCAAAAGGAGAAATTCAGTTTGTCAACTGGACAAAAGTTTATTTGGTCGAATACGTTTCAGCAGTTTGGATGAGCTGCGAAACGACGTATTCGACCAAATAAACTTTTGTCCAGTTGACAAATTGAATTTCTCCTTTTGCCAATTGGGTGAAATGCAAAAACAGAACATTTTGCATTGGTCCAAAGTTATTCCTCACTTACTTTATGCATTCCGAGCATTAATCACTAACAGCAACTAGCATGCAAACGTGCACTTCCTGACTGTTGGACCATAAAATGCTTTCTCATTACACCGCTGTTTCAACCTCAAGAGCTGCAGTGGGGCAAGATGCTTTTCGCTCAAATATCGTAATGTGAACTTTTTATTTTTATTACTTTTACGTGTTGGTCAGACCGTCATTTCACATTTCTCTCTCACGCTGACCCATTTTCAATTCCAGCACCACCAACATCTGCTGTTCATCCAATTTATCTGACAAAGGCCCATTAAACCATCTTCTAAAATGAGCCAATATCGACTTGGTTCATTCAAACGTCTTAACCTTATCATTTTCCACACTATAGATATTTCATGGCCAATTTGGATCTGTCTCTCCTGATTAGCCTTATGGCAGGTTGAAGTGTTTCGTATTCCCACTGCGCAGCCTGCTTCATTTTGTGTCTTAGCGGTTCTATGTAAATAAGTTGATTGAGTGGAGATATTTTAAATGGGACACTCTTTGAGGTTGGGCTTCACAATTTTGGATAATATAATATAATATAAACTCACATTGTACGTATGAAGATGTGTATACAAGTAAGTGTGTATGAACATGTGCGTGATTGACAGGTGCATTAGCCAATCAGGGACACGCATTGGTTTTTCTGTATCAAAACAAATATGGCGAAAAAAGGAAGGGAAAAAATGTCACAGGGTACTGAAAAACATTGCGGATTTCAGCAGAATCAAAGAGCAAAGCTGATTTTATTCTAAATGATAGGCGACCAATGAGCTCCTTCGTTTCACATGCGTCACTAACATAAACAAATCTGATTGGACAACTGTTTTTGGGCCTGGCTCAGGGCGCGATGAAGGGCGTGGGGACCAGACTGATATCCCTTTGTATAAAAAATACAAATATATGATTCAGGATTTACCAGGCAACCAAACTAATCCCATACGTTTCAGAAGTCAGAGCTAAAGCTGTTGCATTTTTATATAGTAGACAGGACATTTTGTTTATTGCAAAGGACTTTTTAATATCTAAATAATTGCAGCCTATGCAGTTTGGTAATTGATATTGTGCAGCCCAACGATGAGGCTCAGAGATTACAACTGAATGGAGGTAAGTGCATTCAGGTTTTGATGCTTGTTCAATTTTACTTATTTCAGTGGGATAATAATGTAAATTCAGTTTTTTCACCAACAAAGAAGCAATTTGTGAAGAAAAGTTGAAAAATATGATGAAAATTACAGGAAGTGGAGGGTTCTAAAACATATTGATGACCCTCAACCGGAAAAGTGACACAGTGCACCTTTAAAGTGGGACCAAACACCATACCATGTGTTTTTGCCTGTTTGTATGATTACTCAGTTTACAAACTTGCTGTTATTTTGTATTAGTTTTAGGCATTCACTACATTTATCCCGAGACCACCACACGGGCAAATAAACGGCAAAATCCCACAACGCAGGGGTAGAAATGTGACAAGCACTCAAGGCTCAAATGGAGATCAATACAGGATTACTCAAACATGCAGGAATTGATCCAAATACAGCTTAGCAAACCATTGAAGGCACTGTACCTGATTTAATAACATGAAAAACAGAATTCAAATAATTTGCAGTGGTCCATAGGTATTCCTCACTTACCTTATGCGCTGCGAGCATCCCAATTATCCACCACTGTGGGGAAGCCGGCCAGTGGTCGTAAGTAGGACACAGACTCAGAAAAACTTCCTAATTAACAAAAATGTATTCATAATCACCGCGGTATCCATGGCAAAAAATAATGCATATTTACACAAATTGCTCAACTTTGCAAAAGTAACAGAAAATAACAAAACTAAAGAAAACCCATGTGTACCTGGCTAAACAGATGTGTTCTTCTTGCCAGACAAAGCCGAACTGCTTTTATATCTCCCAGCAGGAAGGACCTCCCCCCAGGTAAACGAAATATTCCTTTCCAACTTCTGGAAGGTTACCAGAAGTCAGATGTTCTGGTGACTTTACTCTTTACTCTAAAATTAACACTTTTATTTACCAGGGCCTACGTCTCCTTTAAATCAAAGTGTTTAACATAAACTCCAAACACTAAAATATATAAATCAAATACATAAAATCCATAAAACAAAAAGGGACTAAAACCAATTCTCTCCTCCACATGGTTTGGCCCAGAACTTCCCCCAGAGGCTTTAAATATGGCCGACATAAGGCACGGCTCGTCTTTTGTCTCCAGACCAGGTGGAGGAACAGGTGAGCAGGTGAGTGTATGATATAACCGAAATGTATAACTAAACTGAATAGACTTAAAATAAAATATATTTAAAGTAACTTGTGTATATGTTGTGTTTAATTTAAAAGGTACTAAACAAAGACGAAATAAAACGAACCCGGGATAGTTATATTATATATATATTAATAGTTATATATATATATATATATATATATATATATATTTAGCAGTTTAGTTGGTTAAAGGGATATGAAAAATGTGTGAACTGAAATTAAAGTGAGTATAAAAGGACAAACTATGTCACAACCGCGATGACTTCATAAACACTTTTGCCGTCAATGTAAAGCAAACAACAACTAGCATGCTAACGTGCACCTCCTGATAAGAGGACAATAAAACACTTTAAAATTAGATGGACGTATTTTGACCAGAAGAACTACTTATACACGTATCTGTAGTGGAGAAAGACCGATTTAGCTCAAATGCAAAAAAAAACAAGTATGAGACATGGATATAATGGTGATTCTAATGATTATTATTGAGAAAATTCACCTAGGTTGTAGTAGTAGTAGTAGTAGTAGTAGTAGTAGTAGTAATAGTAGTAGTAGTAGGTCATTTTGTACCACTACAAAAAACATAGACTACAACCCCATGGATTGTGACCGAAAGGGTTTAGGCTGAATGTGCCGAGATCTGTGTGGGCTTAGACTGATAAATACTGTCACTTAGAGTACTTTTCCAGCAGCATATTTTACCCCTACTTGAGTAAAATTTTATTGAAGTAACAGTACTCTTGTTTGAGTAAAATTTGTGGTCACCTTTCCCTTTATGAGCAAGTCTACAAGTGACAAAATATGAAATTATTTGTGTTTTTTGAATAATTCCCAGAGGCATTTGAAAATACCATATTTTGTGCATTATTTACGATTTTGTCTTTTAAAATTACATTAACTTCAAATTATTAATCAGATGTTGTGTTCTGTATTTGCTCTTTAAGTGATTCTTACTTGAGTAGTACTTTTCCCAAATACTTTTTACTCTTACTTCACTACTTTATTTCTTGGACCACTTTGTACTTCTTCTTCAGTTATATTATTTTTACATAACGTTGCTCTTACTTGTACTACTCTACTCACCTCTGGTTAAAATTATAATTTTTATGGAGAAAATTCACCTGTGTGTGCAGAGATTTATGGACTAAAGGATGAGTTAAATTAAAAAAAGTAAAAGTAAGAACAACAGTTTGACAAATGAGTACGGCTTTAAGTGGATTACATTTATGGCACGGACTTGGAGATAAGTATAAAAAATGTGGAAAAAAAAACCCTGAATGAAATATTGTAAATTGTAGAGGTAGGATTAAAATAAGCTGTTTCTTCTTACTCCTTTTATGAGTATTTTTAACAATTTAGTTTTTTTTTCTTCTTTAAATGTACATGTTCTGAAAGTATGAGGATTATATGTTGTGCCTTCATACATTTTTTATAAAGTGTTTATAAAAAATAAAGTAACAAGAGATTTGTGTGGGTGATCCAGAGGCACCTATGCTCACAGTACATACACAGAGTACACACTGTGATGAAAACTACACTTTGACAGACACATTTGCGTTTTTCTCCATAGATTCTGGTACATTTGACACAGTCCTCACTCACAAACCCTCAGCTTTAATCTCACTTCACCTGGTGTTGTTTGGATCAGCTCCGAGGTTCTGCTCTTTTCAATCACTCAGTGCCAAAGGCTGAGTGACGGTAATGAGCTGCACCTCTCTATTTTGGACTTCAGAGCTGAATCCAAACATTTGAACCACGGGCCCCCCAGACTTTAATCAAGGGCCCAGAGTCTTCTCATCACCATCTCATTTAAAAACAATTGCTTACCTGCTTTGCTGCGGCATTCCCTTTATTTACTGACTCGAGTTGGGTGGCTAAATTCTCATTAAACCAAACCTATCAAAAGGTGCAATTTAGAGTAGAGTGAAAACAATTGAGAAGAAAATGGTGAACTTTTGTCTAAATCTGACCTGATTTTACTTACTATGGCGGTATTGACTGCTAACACAACATATTTAGATCACCATATTACCTGTCATTGTTTTGAAAATGTTATATTCACTGAGAAAATGTTTTACATGTTTCACTTTCATTTTTGATACTTTCTTCCCTTTGCTCCCTATGCTAAATCACTCCCCCTTCACAGCACTATCACAACACAATGAGCTTGTTGTGTACAGTTTTGTATCATGTAACTATAGCACAGTTTTGATGAGTTTTGGCCCCTTGTTGACATTATGTTTGCTGGTTTGCAAACGTTTACGTACGTCATATCTGCTGCCTATGTCCAACCAGGAAGTAAAACTATAAACTTCACCAAAATTACAAAACTAGAAAAATATTTTTGTAAAATCTTAAATCTGTTTTAGAGAAATGAGTAGTCTACCCTGTCATATGCACTTTAAACGTTAAACAAAAGCATTTTATAGGCCAATACAATGTAATACGGTAAACTGTCCTTCAAACATGTCGATTACATTATATGCATAATTTCTACTGTTATTGTCCTTTAAACATGCTTTGGCTTAGGCATTTTGTGCTTTAGAACTTAAATACACACTTTAATTCCCATTCCCTTGGATTTGACTTTACCTCTGCTGCCATGGATGACTTGTAATGAACTATGGAAAAAAAAAGCGTGCAGTTGTAATGGCTGCAATTTGACGGCGGACGTACTCGGGAAGACTGGTGATGATACATGGACTTAAAAACTGCCAGGGATTTCTACCTGTGACGCAACAATCTGAAATTTAGTGATTTCTGCTGGCATGTACTGGATCAACTTCGGTCAGTAAATAATTGCATCAATTTAAGGGCTCAACCATGAAATCAGATGAAATATATACTTCCCCAATGTGTTTTTGGAAGCGGTCCTGTGGCAACAATGTACAGTGTGTTCTAAATTATTATGCACATGATATTTTTCTCTGATTTTGCCAAATTGTCAATATAAATGACAGTCATAATTTTCAAGTCATCAACCTTTAGAGTACAATTCAAATGTTATTGAACAAACCTCCCAATGATAACAGTATTTTTTTCAAAAAAATAAAATAAAATGCACTGTTCCAAATGATTATGCACAACAGAGTTTCAAACCATGTTATTGTTGTAAAGAACTGAAAATGGTCATTTGTTTATTTTTCAATTAGAAGCATTAGCATATTACTGAAATCAAAAGCTATTTCAATCAAAACATCTTAACAGGTCAAGTTACACTTTAACATAGGAGCCTTTATTTGACAGGAGCTTCACAATTCTGCATCCATTGAACTTGTGAGTTTGTGGAGAGTTTCTGCTTGAGTTTCTTTGCAGGATGTCAGAATATCCTCCCAGAGCTGCTGTTTGGATGTGAACTGCCTCCCGCCCTCATAGATCTTTGACTTGAGGAGCTCCAAAGGTTCTCAATAGGGTTGAGGTCAGGGGAGGATGGGGCCACACCATGAGTTTCTCTTCTTTAATGCCCATAGCAGCCGATGATGCAGAGGTGTTTCTTGCAGCATGAGATGGAGCATTGTCATGCATGAAGATGATTTTGCTACGGAAAGTACGGTTGTTCTTTTTGTACCATGGAAGAAAGTGGTCAGTCAGAAACTCAGAAACTCCACATAGTTTACAGAGGTCATTTTCACACCTTCAGGGACCCTAAAGGGGCCGACCAGCTCTCTCCCCATGATTCCATCCCAAAACTCGACTCCATCACCTCCTGCTGACGTCGCAGCCTCGTTGGGACATGGTGGCTGTCCACCAACCATCCACCACTCCATCCATCTGGACCATCCAGGGTTGCACGGCACTCATCAGTGAACAAGACTGTTTGAAAATGAATCTTCATGTATTTCTGGGCCCACTGGAGCCGTTTCTGCTTGTGAGCTTTGTTTAAGGGTGGCCGAATAGAAGGTTTATGTATAACTGCAAACCTCTGGAGGATCCTACACCTTGATGTTTGCAGGACTCCAGAGTCACCAGCAGCTTCAAATCCCTGCATGCTGCTTTGTAATGGCATTTTAGCAGCTGCTCTCTTAATCCGATGTATTTGTCTGGCAGAAACCTTCCTCATTGTACCTTTATCTGCACGAATCCGTGTGTGCTCTGAATCAGCTACAAATCTCTTAATAGTTCGATGATCACGCTTAAGTTTTGGTGAAATATCTAAGGTTTTCATACCTTGTTCAAGGTTCAACTATTTCACGCTTTCGGCACTAGAGATCCTTTTTCTTTCCCATAGTTCTTGAAAATGTTGCTCTGCTTAATAATGTGGAACGTCCTTCTTAAGTCGTTTTTCCTTTAATTGGACGCACCTCAAACTCATTGGCTCAGGTGTGTGAGATTGATTCACTGACCCAATGACCCTGAGACACAAGACCATCCATGAGTTTCACTGGAAAACTAAACATTTTACCTTTATGACACTTAAACACAATTTGCATAATAATTTGGAACGCGGTGTATGTGAGACTGCAGATCAGTGTTATTAAAGATGCTGTGTGTATTTCAGTCGTCAGTGTAGAAAGACCACAGAGTTTGTCCTGAACAGTTCAAGTTCTTCGGTCCCTTTCCATCTCTGATCAGTTCATTGAGGAGTTTAACCCAAGTGTAACATATATTGATTATTATTTTCTATCTGGTTCACTGTGGATTGTAATGTTGTCTAAAATGTTGCCTAATAGATTAAAAATAAGAATGACAGGACCTGCCTCTTCATTGTAGCAGTTCAGTGTAACTGGAAGCCGATTTTCAATTAGGTGTTGTTATTGTTTGAAAATGGCTGAACAACAATTTAACGCTTCCTATATGACTTGGAGACTTCTTAAGTTTTTTTTTTAGAAACCACAAGTACAGAGCAGTGGGTGGAGATAGACGTAGGTGAAAATGGGAATTTTATGAGCACAAGTCTTGAACGCAAGACAATACCGGGTGCTCAAACATGCATGAATACAACTGTAGTTTATTTTTTGTTCATACATGTCGACTGTAAATGTATTTTGTTTTCTCAATCTACAGATCTCAGGCTCATCCCTGGTTCCAAATGTTTCCAGTCTGATCCTCTGCACAGCCTCACAGAGCTGCTCAATATTAGATGTTTTTCATTGACAAAAGTGTATTGTGTTTATCCTCGGCTCTTTAAACAGGATTTAAAACAAATCAAATGGAGGATTTGTCCAAAACAGCATCTGGAGAGAAACTTTTCATGGTTCTTGTGCACAGTGTGGCTCTAATTTGAAAATTAAATTTCTCTTTTAGCTGCTTTCTGTTCTGTGCTGTCTGCTCAGGCTCACTGCTCATTTCTTCACATCAGAGGAACTGTTTAGTTTCATGCCTGTTCTACTGATAATGGAGAGTATTAAAAGGCAGCGCTTTGAACAAAGAAAAAAGAAATTGGCAGATGCATCCAGGATAAATATGCAGGGAGGAATGTGGGATGTGCTGCAACCAAACGTGATTGAACAAAATCATTATCACAGATTTACTGAAATTTCTAAAAAAAAAAATCAAAAAAAAATCTACATTTTATTTTATTTACCGTAACACAGTGGCATTAAACATTGATGCACAACTAAAAGTGTCATTTTAAACTGCAGTGTGAGCGAGGTGTAAGCATTAAAGGGTCCATATTATCCTGTTTTATCATCTATGTTATTCTGTTGTTTCTGGAGTTTTGTTTCATTCACACGTTTAACACCCAAACCCTGTATATTTATTTATCTTCTCTCAGTCAGAAAACACTCTGTTCCACCTTGTGATGTCATGTGCTAATACAGGAAGTGCTCCACTGTGTTTTTAAACTCCACACACCTTCACTAGAATCATTTGGATGATTTTAGCCCTGGAATTACCAATCTCTACTGAAGGTAAAAGCATTTTGAGCTTTGGAGATGTAGACAGACTAATAATAAAAGATAAGATTACTCTGGGTATATTTTTAAGGAGGTTACAACATTCTAACATGTCTTAAAGTTCACAAGAGTCAATTTTGTGTAATATAAGACTTCTGTGATATTTTAGCACAGATATAAAATATGAAAAATGTGCAGAGGGAAGCGCTTTGTGCATTTGTGAATGAGAAAGATATCTGTGCTTTTCTCTCATCTGGATTTAACCAAAGTTTGATTTTTCAGCTTGCTCCTCTGTTGTGGCATTCAGCCTGGAGATATCAGCTAAATCAATATCCTTCAACCAATAACTCAATTTTTTTCTGGAAAGGAGTTGATGCCCGAGACCAGTATAACCTCAGAAACAGTTCATTTTTAAAGGTTTGCAGTGGTCTGAGATTATTCCACACTTGTGCATTCAGAGCGTACTAATTATTCACCACAGAGAGTTTATAAGATGCCCTTTTCACAACCCTCAGAGGCCAGGGTGGAGTTTTGCCATGACGGTAATGCAAACAACAACAACTACCATGCTAACAGGTCACTTCCTGATTATCGGACAATGAAACGCTTAACAGTTAGATGCAGATAGCCCACAGCTGACTCACTTTGACCTCAGGAGCTGCTTATATAATATATCTGTACAAGAGCAAGACTAATTTTGCTGAAATACACAGAAAACAACTGGTAACGGCCTTAAAAGCAGACATATTGTGCTTGTGTTTGGTCTATAGTTATAATTTGTGACACCCGTGGATCATTAAGTTATAATTTGAACATTTTAAATCGCAATATTGATCTAAAACAACTCAATAAAGAAAATATAGGAAACTGTGCTGCCCAATGGGAGCAGGCGTCACTGTAAATATCTTCACAACAAAGAACCGCGCAGTTGTTGGCACCTCTGATGGATAACTGCACGCCACATTAGCAGATTAAAAAAAAAAAACAAGAAGATAGTTGGAAACATGAGATGACGACGTCCGGTGTAGTTCTCGACACTGGGCTCGCCGACCGATGGTGATAAAACCCACTGAAGTAAGCGTCATCAGCGGTAAAATGAAGACTGCAGACGTATGTGCTGTTTGGAATAGTTTTGAATTTGGCGCCCTCGTCTCTTCTAATCGCATGTTCCCAGTGCGCTCGGAGTTGTGCGTCAGTGGGGAAATTATGAAAACTGAGGTACGGTTGTAAATGTTGATTAACCGAACATAACGGAACGCTACAGTGACATGTAGATGAAGAAAACTGGGCTGTTTTGTAATTTTTCCTAGATTTGTCAGACTTACTATCGTGAACAGAGCCTGTCGGAAGTCGTCGTCACACGTTTCCAAATGTCTCCTGCTTTGTGACGTAAGCGTGAATAGAGGCTATTGTACCCCAACCAAAACCTGCCAAATCGTACGTGTATCGCCAATTAAGAAAATAAATCTGGAAATTGAAGTAAGTATGTCACAGTGGGCCTGTACCAGTGGAAGTGAAAATAGTTTGATTAGAGGAATGTTTTGAATACAGGAGAATAAAGATTACCCAAACATGCACGCATCACTCCAAATACAACTTTGAGAAGGTAAATAAGAAGGAGAAACAGTACAGCACGATTAAAAGCTCTAAAAAGCTGATTTGGCATAATAGATCCGCTTTAAAGCAGATTGTCAGAGAATTGCAAACCAGTCAAAGTTGGGTATTTTTTATTTATTTTTTCTTGCATTGGAATAATTAAGTGTCTCTCCCTGGCGCTGTTGGGTGATTGACAGGGCGCTGTATTCACCCCCGGGCGCAGAGCTGTTTCATGAGATCTGGAGAGCGCATCCTCCACCTGACAAACTGTCATGTTCAACAAGACGGACACTAATGGTCTCCGTCAAACCAGCGCGATGTGAGTACAGACTGAGATCGCTCCAGCCATTAGGAGATATTACAGCTTGATGTAGAACGCGCTCATAAAATTATAGCGAGCAAGCGCTAATCTACATTCACAAGAGCAACTGTTCCTGCATAATTTAAAGGCACTGTACCTGATTTTTTGTGTGTCTTAAAAATGTGAAAAACAAATGTAGACCATTGGAAACGGTTTGCAGTGGTCCAAAGTTATTCCTCACTTACCCAGTGCATTTCGAGGGTCCGGATTATTCACCACATTGTCTTTACGTATAAGCACTTTTCACAACTTTCACAGGCCGTCACGGTAATGGTCACAACAGCTAGCATGCTAACACCCATTTTACTTTGGTTACTATGCTTTATAATGAGATGCAACACACAGTCGTCTCATTTTGACCTTAAGAGCTGCTTTTACAATATACTGTATCTGTACTAAGGCAAAACCAACTTTATATTATTACATGGTGAAGAAATAATTGAGTAAAACCACTGTAAAAGGTCTACCTAATTTTCACTCTTTTAAACTGAAAAAAACAAAACAAAAAACAGAACTTACATGAGTGAGCAATGAGCTTATAAGTGCTTTTCACAACTTTTAGAGCAAACAAACATTGTTGGACAGTAAGTAGTTATAAAGTAAAGGATTATTGTCAGATTACTTTTTAGTAACGCAGTACTTTAACTATTAACTGACATTACAGCTAAACCAAAGTGTTCATTTTGTCTTCTTATGTACTTTAACTTCTTGGGTTCTTTTTTTAAGACAATACAGTAAAGTGTATTTACCTTGTTGACATGTTTCGGCTGCTGCTGCTGCTGCTGCATCTTCAGAACTGTCCCCGGTGTTGGTGGTGACGTGTCGTATATCAGCTGTAGTTACTTCCTGTAGACGTGGTCAGCTGTTGTTACTTCCTGTAGGCGTGGTCAGCTGTTGTTACTTCCTGTGGGCGTGGTCAGCTGTTGTTACTTTCTGTGGGCGTGGTCAGCTGTTGTTACTTCCTGTAGGCGTGGTCAGCTGTTATTACTTCCTGTAGGCGTGGTCAGCTGTTGTTACTTCCTGTAGGCATCTCAATCCGTAATGTGGTTATTTCTTTTACAGTGGTCTGATATGGCGGATTTTAGGTTTTCCTGCTCTGCTTTGTCTTTTTGTGTTCTGGTGAGTCTCCCTGATGTTTCCTTTTCACTTTCCTTTTGGTGTTCCTTTTTTTGGATGTGAAAAGCTCGGCCCGTTTCCCCTATGTATGCTTTCTTGCATTATTTGCATTGGATTTCGTAGATGGAGTTGCATTTTTGTTCTTGTGGGATTTTATCTTTGGGGTGTACTAGCTGTTGGCAGAGTTTTGTATGTGGCATTAACCGTGATGACGGAACGTTCCTCCTTTCACACACCTGGGTCACCCAAGAAGTTAAAGTGCATAAGAAGACAAAATGAACACTTTTGGTTTAGCTGTAATGTCATCAGTTAATAGTTAAACCCAAGAAGTTAAAGGACATTACAGCTAGTTGCAAGTAGTAACTTTATTTTAGTAGTAGTTGCATGCCCTAGTAACTCTTCCCAAAAATATGTGTAACCCACAGAACTGCGTTTATAAAACAGTAAAACATATACTGGTTTATGAAGGACCACGCGCATCGCCACTCCATGAAATCAGGTTCTACAACAGGCAGTGTAAAGACGGTGGGAAATAAATAAAATAAAATTACAGATGGTACACACTCCTGGAGAACACATGGTTTAAATTAATTTCAGTGAATCTTTTTTTTATGCAGATGTAAACAGTGTAACAAAACTAACACAATACAGGCACCGGTTGCACTCTGACCCACTGATGACTCCCCGTCTCTGCGCAAATGAACAGCTTCCCTTTTAATCGAAGCAAAACTATAAAACTAAAATCCAGCTTAATTTTATGGATGGAAAGTGATTTGCATTTGGAGTAGAACCAAGACTTGAAGAGTTTCCCGGTTGGATAATCAGGCGACAAAATGCGGAACATCTGCCTGTGTGATAAACAGTGGGAGGTACAGGAGCGTGCAGCTAAAGCCTGCCTCTGGAGGAGCATCTGTTGTGAGTGCACCGGGGCCAAACACCTCACTGCAGCGGGGGCATCGGTAATCAGGAGTTACCATGGTTTTATTGTTCGAATAACACCGAGCTACCGGTGCTGAGCCGCTCCCCCTTCAAAGCACTTTGACAACACAATCAGCCTGCATCTCGCTAATGAAACTACTGCACATCACATCGGGTTTATGAAGTGCAGCGTGCTGGGTTGTGTCATGCACTTGCATATATATATATATATATATATATTTTTTTTTTTAATGTGTAATTTATTTCCGTGCTTTTTTTTTTCTCCGCAGGTCACAGTATATTTGCATGTTTTTTTTTGTTGTTTTTTTTGTTTTGTTTTTGCCCACACATAAAATTAATAACAATATAAAGATGCATTTAAATAAATAAATTAATTAATTAATTAATACAAAAATACGGCAGAGGCAGTCGGGTACATCTTGTTCAAGAGTACAAGTTTTCAGGATTTCAGTTTGCTTTCTTAAATAGAAAACCACTGAAATCCTTCACATTTTGCATTATAGTTACTCCACACTTCATACAGTTCAGTTTCCTCCACCGCTGTTACAATTAATATCATCCAAGTAGGCTTTCCATTGAATTTAATTTTTTATTTATTTATTTATTTTTTTTGTAGGTTAAGGTTTGATCTGACATATTAAAAGACATCCGCTCTACAGAGGCTTCTTTTTAACCAGCTTTCCAGTGTCTCATTATTATTTATTTTCCAAGCATAATACTAGTTTGAATAAATTCTGATGATGAACATCGAGTGGTCATTTTTGGATCACTCAAAACATACAGCTGAGGTGAAATCAAAAGTATTTCGAGTGGTGCTCTTGTACATGTAGCTTTAAGGAGGGTTTGAATAGCGCCTGGGAAAGAAATAACTCAAATATGTTATTCCACGGCGTTATTGGTGATTTGACATTCGTGAACGAGTCAGCTCTTTTGAACAGTTCCTTAATGTGAACTGCTGGAATTGGATCTAATTTTTTAAAAGAACCCAATCTTTTCTTTTGTAATTTTTATGCATTTTAATTCAGATTAACGCTGAACCAACACAAGACTCAGCACAGAAGCAAAGCAGGCAACACGAGTGAGAGCTTTCTGCACAAAAAACATAACAGTACATTTTTTTAATTATTTTTATTGTAGTGCCACATTTTATTGAGATTATGTACTTAAATCCCCACTGCATGTAACAGTGCAGTCTGATCACGCTGTAGCAAATGAGGAGGCATTCAACTCAAGAGGTAAGTACCGCCCAGGCAAATTTAGTCATGGGTTTGGACGTGTTCTGCCTTATTTTCAGCGGCGATGGCATAAACTATGGTCTCTCCACTGCAGACTAGCTTGATCCACTAAAGTAAAAACTAACAATGATTCAATGTGTGTGTTTTCCATTACGATTGCTACAGTTAATTTCAGTTGTAGGGCAAAGAAATGACGGTTTGGGTGTTGTGTTGGCAATTAAATTCACGTAAGAACTCCACCCTGCACTTTTCACACTGATAATGATCACAGTGAGAGCAAAGAGATGGTGACCTGTTTTCTATGCGCGGAATCATCTGCAGCGCATTAAGTTTTAGAAGACGTCCTTTTATAGAATATGCTATAACTGAGTCTGTTCAGAACACATTTCCTGCTTATTGATATGCCACCCCCTACCCCTCAGCTCGGGATAAAAGCTTTTGTTTTCCCTCCCGAAATGTGTAAATGCAAAATAGAAAGGGGGTACTTCTTAATGGAAGCTGTGAAAGGTGGTGTAGGAACATGACAGATGAAAAACAGGAAAGCGATGTGTATCAAATGTGTGTGTGTGAAGTGTTATGACATGAGAGGTGTAGCAGAAGTCAAAGAATATAGCATACAGAGTTTTTTATTTGTTAACTGGATCTGACAGTCACAGCCATGGTGCTTTTATGAGTGAGGGGTGAAAGCAGCCAACCTTGAGCCGATCCAAGTAAACTTAAAGGTCCTTTATCGCGCAAAATTGACTCTTGTGAGCTTTAAGCCATGTTATAATGCTGTTCCCTCATCAAAAACATACCTGGAGTTGTGTTTTGTTTTATTCACACCCTAAATTATTAGTCTGTCTATGTCCCCAAAGCTCAAAATGCTCTGTTCCACCGTGTGATGTCACAAACAGTAGTTAACAGCTACCTTTTACCTTTTGTTCAGTAGAGATTGGCAATTCTACGGCAGAAATCATCCAAGTTATTCTAGTGAAGGTGTAAGGAGTTTAAAATTGGAGCACTTCCTGTATTACCACATGACATCACAAGGCGTGTTTTCTGTTTGAGAGAAGAACGTAGCCTAAATATGCAGGGTTTGTGTGTTAATGAAACAAAACACAACTCCAGTTTTTGATAAGGAAACAGCATTATAACATAGGTCAGAAAATAGCATGATATTGGCTTTTAAAATCATATAAGTATAATAAGACCTGGAAGACGAACCAAAGATGCCGTTATATTGGGTTCAATGGCCCAGGCTCAATTCTTCAGCATTTACTTCCTCAATAGGGGCTAGCACCTTCCACCGTGTGACATACAAACATAAACATAGCGGCTTTTGAGTAAAAAAGGGGGACAATAAATGAAATAGCATGGAAATGGCATTCTGCAGAATCAACCAATGAAGAACCAAACGTATTTATCTGAAGTAAAAGATGTTTTATATACTGTATTTTGTTCTGAATGATATGAGAATGTTCAAGACGTCTACCGCATTTGAGAGATACCCATACATCCATTTTCTTCTGCTCCACTCCCAGACTTCCCTCACGCCAGACACTTTTTCCAGCCACCCGGGTGTCCATTTGAGAGATTCAGATTTGTTGGACCATCCCCCGCTAGGACAGAGGTTTGACACTCTAGTCCTTCTGCATTTGAGCAGGATAGCAGGGTCTGGCTGGTCAGTCTTCCTCCTTCAGCTCACTGTCATGCACAAAGAAGCAATTATCGTGGGTTTAAGGGGCCCAGTAGTGTTTGAACGTGAGCGTCAGGTGGTGGTTGGTGATTGTCCAGGGGTCCATGTCCCTTGTACAGAACAAATCTCACCATTTTGGATTTCACTGTTACATTATATGGAACACTGCCATGAACAGGCTATTCTAACACTTATATTGGACATTCAAATACATTTTTAACAGGAGGCTACCAAAGCTGTCCGACCAAGAGACTGAGCTTTCCGCCAGTTTGTTGTCCCATTATTCAGACAGATGAAGATGAATTTGTCACTGGCTACACTACCAGTCAAAAGTTTGGACACGCCATCTCACTCAATGTTTTTCTTTTTCTCTTACTAGTTTCTAGACTTTAGATGCACACAGAAGACATCAAATATATGAAGCAAGATATGTGGGATTATTTAGTGAAGAAAAAAGTTATATAATTCTATTATTTTTTTTTTTTTGACAAAGCAAGGAGTGGCTAATTTGAGAGTTATTTAACCTTTTTTTTTTTTTTTGCTTTGCTACGTAATTCCATATCTTACTTAATAAATTTGATGTTTTCTGTATGTATATCAAACGTAGAAAGTAGTAAAAATAAAGAAAAAGACATTGAATGAGGGTGAGTCCAAACTTTTGACTAGTTGTGTATGTTTGTATACGAAAAATCTGGTAACTGTGCGATTTTATATCTGATGTGATTCTGATTGTTCAGGTTTTCACACTGAAATTATGCAAATAAATAAATATAATCTTAAAGACAAACTAATATATAAAAGACAAAAATGAAAGAAACATTGCTAAAGGGGCCATATACTGTTGTCTGATAAGGAGGTAACAACATTTGAACATGGTTTAACATGGAGTCAGTTTTGCATAATATAGGACCTTTAACGATTGAACAAGTTATATTGAAATTCTGACTTTCAAATACAATGGTTACTCAAAAGTCCATTAAAGCCACTGTAAGTAACTTTTCAACATAAAGTAGAAAAAGATATGAACTTTTTTCCCCTCAGTTTTGCTGTGTATTGTTTTACAAATATGCGTCTTTACTTACTTGGCCTTCAAAAGGGCCACCACCTGCTTTCTATAGCGAATGTTCCACAGTATGGTTTAACTTTCTGTTTCCATGGACTCAGTCAGGTGACGTGCCACCTCCAGAAACATGGTAAAAGGAGAAATTCATTTTGTCAACTGGACAAAAGTTTATTTGGTCGAATACGTTTCGCAGCTCATCCAAGCTGCTTCTTCAGTTCTGGTCAGAAGCTGGTGGACACTGCCTTATATCTGCCTGAAGGGGGCGCCAACTACAATGAAATGACTCTGAGACTACCACACCTATTTGTCTACAGTTTCTGTTATTTAGGTGTGTCTATTCAATATGGAGTGGGAGTGGGGGAGTAGTTAGCAGAACCATTCAGGGCCATGATGGTGTTTTCACACCTCTGGACATGTCCTGGCTGCCCTATTGTTTTCTCTGTTTGTTTTGATTTAGGTTTGAGGATAGAGTTATAGATGGGAGACAAATGATGTCTGAGACCTCCATTTCTGTTCAAGGAAGGGTTCTCTTTCTTGACAAAAATAGCTTCTTTAACTCCTCCTCTCAAACCAGTTCTTTTCTCTGGCCAAGATCTGGACCTCGCTGTCCTCAAAGGAGTGGCCTGTGGCTTTTAGGTGGAGATGTACGGCAGATTGCGGCCCACCCTGGTTTTCACGTCTGTGTTGATACATCCTTTTGTGAAGTGGCTGTTTTGTTTCTCCAATGTAGCGCTCACTGCAGTCTTCACTACACTGAATGGAGTAGACCACATTGCTTTGTTTGTGGCTCGGAGTTTTGTCCTTAGGATGGACCAGTTTTTGTCTTAAAGTGTTTGTGGGTTTGAAATAGACTGGGATTTCATGTTGTCTGAAGATCCTCTGTAGTTTTTCCAGAAACACCAGCCAGGTAAGGAATAGTTACACCCTTTCCAAAGATCAAAGTCTTAGGCTTTTTATCCACTTCTTCATCAAATCACTGCGGGAGGGGCTGAGGCTCTGTTTTCGGCTCAAAGGTTGTTGTGATGTTGTGTCATTTGATTTCTGCAAAGGGGGAGAGATCAGAGAATGGTGTGTTTGGAAAGTATGAGCCATTTCACCCTAAAGGGACAGCAAATAAATGATACTTGCCCCTGTGAGTCTGTTTCAGCTTTTGTTTTTGCTGCTGGATTTACATTGTGGAGATGAAACAATGGGCTTAATTATTTTAGTTTGGAACATGGTCCCAAACTCATGCACTGCAAGAACTTATATTTAAAGGTCCTATATTATTATTTTCTGAACATACCTGGATTTGTGTTTTGTTTCATTCACACGTTTAACACACAAGCCCTGCATATTTAGGCTGAGTTCTTCTCTCAAACAAACAGTCCCTCGCACATGTGCTTCTGGCCGAGTCTTTTATGACGCAGTTCAGCCCAGGGCAAAGCTGACAGGGAGAGGCTGGAGCAGACGCACCAACCTCTGTCCAGAGTGCCAGTGTGCTCAGAATTGCTGCAGATTGTGAGCCTGTAAATTGAAATCATTAACCAAATGCATCTTCACGTAGTTCTGGTTATTTTTAGCTCACTGAAAAAAGGACGCTTATTTTCATATGGCACAATCAAAGTGTTTTGTTTATTTCTGATGTGATTTCATTAATGGGGCAAAAGCTTTTCTCTTGACATAAAACATGAGTTCAGACGTCCTGACACAAGTGTGCATGAAGCCTGTGGTGTTTAGAGCCCCCTGGACACTGCTGTGATGCTGCAGGACACAGAGGGGGACACGTTTGGCTCTTCCACAGGATCTGCTCACCCTACTTGACCAGTCCTCCTGTTAAACTGCACTGAAACTATCTAGCCTATTGATAATACCAACTGGGTTAAAAAAAAAAAAAAAAAAAAAACGAAAGAAAGAAAACCGTGATCGTGCAGGGGGCTGGTTCAGACCAAAAAGTCCAGAGCCAGTTTCTTCGGCCAGTCCAGCCGTGTGTAGCACTCTGGATTGAGTTGTACACATCACTCTGGGTTTGTTTTGCTGAAAGCGATCAGAAAACGCAGAACATCATCAAGATTTTTTTAATCTGTTTGGTCGAAGTGTCACTACAGTGGCACAAGACGAAAATCAAACTCTTGTTAATATGTCAAAGGAAGTAACAATAGCTGATAAATGACAAGTCACCACTAGGACCAGTGATGGTTCTGAAGATGGCTTAGACTTAGACAAACTTTATTGATCCACAAGAGAAATTATTTGGATACAGAAGCTCCAAATAACAGCTTGCAGCTAACAGCCCAAACAATGAATAAATGATGAATATACAAGGAAAGTGAATGTTTTGGGCAGTACTGGTCATATTCAGTTTGCTCAGCCTTGCCTGGTGCAAATGAATTACAAATGGATAAAATGCCAGATTGAAAACAGACTAAACAGCTGATTTTATTTCAGTATGACAGAGCTCCATGGATGCTTGACCTGTTTTTGCTCATCTTCACAACTGAATCAGGTCAAAGAAGTTGTCACAGAATGGAGAGTGTGAAGCCCTCCGACTGGCCAAGTGCAGCAGGTGAAGTGTTTATTTTCCTCTGTCCTCTGCCTCTCTCAGTTCCATGTGGAGTCCTCAGTATGTGGGCCGATGAGAGCAGCTCAGGCCTGGTGATGTCCCTCTCATCCGTGGAGTGGTCACTGCAGTGGGTCCAAAAGACTCATGTTTAATGCATTCGTCTCTGCCTGTGTCCTCCCTCTTTTTCTGCATGTGTCTGTACTGGACTAACTGAAGATCTACCAAAAAGCACTGAGTTATTTTTTTGTCTTGGTGTAAAACTGGACACTGTTTGCAGATATAGTCAGTGCTACGGTGTGATATGGATAGAGGGAAGTTTGTGTAATGTTCCAGTTGTCCAGGTCCAGATTCGGCAGAGCTGCGTAGTTATGTTTGTAATCCGCAGTCCCATCAGAGGTGCCGACAACTTCAAGGCTCTTTGTTGTGATGAAGTTTTAGATTAATATAGTAATTATAATGATCCTCGGGTGTCATAGATTATAAGTATATAGCACAAGCACAGTATGTCTTCTATAAATAATAATAATGGGCCTCATTCATGAATCTTTTCTTCATTTTTTTCGTAACTTCCACTTCAAGAAAATGCTGAGAAAACTCACAAAGCGTTCTTACACAGTCAAATTTCTTCTTAAGTAACAATTGTGCCGAATTCACCAACACCCAACTAAGAACACCTCCACGCTCTTTTACATTTTGTTTACACAGAAAATCAATATGTATTTAATATGTATTTAATATTTATTAAAAAAACAATTAAAAACATTAAAAACAATTAATTAAACAGTACATGCCATACACATGTAAAAGAATGGCTTTACAGGGTCAGGAGGAGGTGGAGCCAAACATTAATGCTCCACTTTAATAATCCACTTTCTCAAGTGATTTTTGAACAAGTGACATGATGTTATTTCCCTGATGTTTGCGGGGACAGTGTTCCAGTTTTGAGTAGCTGTAACAGAGAATGACATCTGACCAAATGTGCTTCTCCGGAGTGGAACAATACACACCCAAACTCACATGAACACACTCAGGGAGGGAAGATTTAAGTCAGAGCAGGCGCTTTATCGTATTTATCGCACTTTCCCCCGTGGTAAATAGCGAGGGAAGGGGGCTGGGGTAGAGGTGTATAAGAGCGCGCTCTGGTCCTGGGGGGTCAGGGGGGTGATGGGGGTGTTGAGTCCAGCGCGGTGACCAGGCGCAGGGCTGTGACAGTGGCCCATATGGAGAGCACTGGGGCTGGACAGACTGAGGCTCACTGCAGCCTAAAGTCTGTTAGACCCAACAGACACAACGAAAACAACTCATAAATGTTATTGGATCACATAGTCATATGTTTTTGGGAAATAATTAAAGAAAATATATAACTTGCAATCATGGGAAAATTAGAATTTTCTGTTGCATTATCAGAGTTCAAAATGTTCTTCTGGAAGAACATTTTGAGTTAAGGAAAAGTTTTGTGAATGCCAAAAATGTTTGTAAGAAGGCCTTAAGTACAAATTTTCAGTTTCACGAATGAAGTTTTATAAGGGGACATGACCTTAAGCGTTATATTCAGGTTAGGTCAGGTTAAGTGCCATATAATTTGTTTTGGATAAAGGTTGAAGATCATATCATCTTGTTACAATTTACATTAAATTACTTATTTGTATAAATTAATCTATGGGTAACCATGTTCTCACTTGTCTGTAGCATGCATTATCGTACCATATGCTGTACTATCTCCAGAAGTCAGAATTCTCCATCTCATCTTTCTTTTCTAGAGCTTCTTTTTCTGTACAGTGTAAACAGAGACGAGCCTGTGTGCTGGGTCCACACAGCAGGTCTTTGGAGCTGCCAGTTATTTATTTATTTTTTTAATTGCACCATAACGATTTTGATTATTTTGTCAATTTCTTTAAAAGTCCGGGAGTGTCCCATTTTGTTTTTGGAAAAGAATGGAAGAGGTTTGTGGCTCTTTTTTTCACAGGATTTGTGGCAAGTCACAGAGAAGGTTTTTAAACTGTCCTTCCTTTTGATGGAGCACTCCAAACTTTTAAAAAAGGGCCGTTCCACCACTTGTTTTCCACTTAGCAGAAAGTGCCACCGCAAGTCGTGCCCCATGTGACCAACCAAAGTGAAGAGGTCAGACCATATTGGAACAAAATAAGAGCCTGAACCAGGACAGGCCTTGAGCGCAGGTTAACGCTGGAGGAGGAGCTCAAGTTCTGTTGGGACTTTAACCCAGTTACTGCGGCGATGGAAAGATTCATAATAATAATAATATTACTGACATCATAATGTTCTATAGACCTCTAATATTTAATGCAGACCAGGACTAAACCAGGACTAAACCAGGTCTAAACCAGGTATGTTTATTAATGTGAACTCGAGAACTCAACAGGATTTATGAGAGCTGGACCAGTCAGTCCAGCTGCTCTGAGCACTTGAGAGGCCCGTGAGCGGAGATTTGAGCTCTTGAGGGTCCTTGCAGTGATCTCTCTGGCTTCAGCTCAGAGCACTGTTTAATCACATCTCCCACTGACCGACCAGCCTGGTGAAGTGGAGTCGGAGGGAGCACAGAGAGGAGCAAATATAGGGAAAAAACAAAAAAGGAGTAATACAAAGTTGATACTCAAAACTCATCTAATTTTAACTTAACATGACTGCTTTTTGCAATCTTGCCTCTCAGCTGAACACCTCTGAGTAGCTGAACATGCAAACAATACTTTACTGATCTCAATTATAAAATAAAGCTCGGGTGAGATATTCTCATGCAACAAACGGCTCTACTGCAGAGCATCCCCCCAAGACACTCTTCTAGAACTGCACATATCTGGGCATTTAGGGTCTATATATACGGTTCTCAAAAGTACTGAAAACCAGATACTAAAACTGGCATGATTGTGAGCTGCATTAGAACAAGACCAAATATACCTGGACTGAGGGATTACGGAGATACTCATGGTAATATCATGGTAATATTAAAAAAAAGTACTATTTAAAAATTACATTCTACTGTTTACCCAGCCTATATAAGAAGTATTATGCCTATCTAATGGATTTTTTTTTTTTAATGTCTTATCTTTAACTACTAAATGCATTGTATATTGTGTGTAAATTAAAAAAATATATATAGCAAACATGAATTGTATAAAAAAATTAATTATAATAATTTTAGCCTTCAAGTAAAGTTGAGTGGTTCACTGGACAGCACACCACACTGGGAAAGCTGCCCCAGCCCAAGTCTGTCTCCAAGATCAAAGACTGTTTATAGAACTGGACCAAGGGACCCCATGCTGTTAGTCCCCAGGCAGATAAAGGCACTTGAGGCTAGCAGTTATAGCGCCTAATTTAGAGCCAAGTTCCACATTTGGCATTCTGAGTGTGCGAATCATGGCAAACAGAACCTATCAGGAGCGTGGTTTGGCTAGTTTGGCAGGTTTGGAAGTGGACGCTTAACTAGGAGGTGTGATGCTGTCAATCAGTCCTGTTGCTACCGCTCGGGGTAGCTGACTTTGGGAGAAAGAAACCTGATTGGTCTGTTGTTAATGTTCATTTCCTGATTCACTGACTAAATAGTGAAATAAAAACACGATGATCATGTGGAGTGGTTTAAACATTGAACACTGACAGTCCTCACAGCAGCAGTGGATCTCTTTTCTCCAGGCTGATGAAAGCACAGACGTGTCCAACTGTGCACATCACTGTTAATGTGAGGAGGTTTGTGCGGCAAAATGACTTTGAGGACATTTATGTTGCCTTGACTTTACCAGTGGAACCACCAGTGGTATCCACTGTGTTGTATAATTACAATTCAGGTGCAATACAAGTTAATCAGAAAGTGACGGGGCTGCTAACATGACAGGCAGAAAAAGTGGTGTTGTAAAAATGATGAAAAACGCAGCCTGAGAGGACATTGCTTGGAATCACTTGTTTTATTCACAGACAGGCTTTGGCATGTGAAAGGTCTTTCCACCGGTCTTCAAAACACAATGATATCAATAATTTCAAAAGCAGTGCACTCAATATTTGGCTTTTTCAGGAGCTGTGGGTGGACATGGGGGCAGAGCACACCCACATGCTTTTCAAAAGCCGAGTTTCTTGAGAAGAACTCACTAGGTGATTTATTCACAGATCTTTTCATCATTTAATGATCTTAACCTAAAACTACACTGTCAGCACAGTGACCTCTTTAGAATAGACTTTTATTTAACCCCTCAGGGAAATTGGTTTGCAGCGGTTTTGTAAGACTTTTCACATTTGCACAAATGCACAGCAAGACACTGACATGCTTAATCACTATTTCATGGGAATCTGTCAGCAAGATGTTCAGACATTCAGGGATGTTATTCTTATGTTATGTGGGATGAAAGAAAACTTGAATAATTTGGTTTATATTTTCCAAAAGTCACTACAAATGTGGCTTGTAAGAATCACTATCTTAAAACACATTGAAGATCATGTTGCTGACACAGAGGTCATATGGCTCAATAAACTGAAGCACATCTTGTGGTACTGACTGATAACTTTGAGCGGTTTTATTCTCAAGAGAGATGAGAAATGTCGAATGGCAAACGGTGGATTCAAATTCCCTCGACTTTGAAAGCCCTGAGTCACTACTGGAGCTGGAGCTCACTCCTGATGAAGAGGCTGAGCTGCTGCAGCGGACCAGTGACCAAACACTTAAAGACAAACACGTATACACAACTTTGTCTTCCTTCTAGATGAGCTTCTCATAACACATTTAGATCATTATCCTTTTGAAAATGCTGTATTCGCCGAAAACAATTAACAGTTTCAGTTTCGTTTTTGCTCCCTTTGCTCACTCCCCCTTCAGACGAGCAGCGTGTCTCCCTCTACTGCACGTGGCATCAGGTTTGTGACGTTGTAGTGCATTGTTTTGTATCATTCTTTTGTATACTAATGAGGGAACAACATTATAACAAGGTCGAAAGTTCCAAAAAAAGTTGTTTTTTTGCATGATATGCCCTCTTTAAGGACATTACCTCCTCTGACCCAGAATGCATTGCTCTGTTGTTGATCTGACAGGCTCTCTGTTCGCCTTAACATTCAAACACATTTGCAAATGGGTGCACCTCAATGAACCGGACATGTTGTAACATTTCCCAGATGCATTAATCTTTCCTCTGTCCCCTCCCATTTGAGTAAAGTCATAAGGGTCGATCGTTGAAACAATACTTTTTAATAACTTGCCAATAGTAAATCCGCCCACTACTGTTTCCAACCAAGCTTTTCCATCCAGCCGAGGATCCCGCATGACCATCTATTTTCCTCATCATTAGTGACACAGAGCATTCATCCAAGCATTTCCGCCCACTGCCCTCTGTCTGTTTACTGCTTTGTTTGAGAATAAATAGACTAGGGAAATTCAAGTGAGAGCAGCAGTGGGAGAGTAGACAGGGCTGGGTAATGGCATGACTCAAACGTATTGTAGTTTTGTAAGCCATGTGGTCATATACTGTGCAGAGCCTGCTTTTTCTGCCCATTTATTATTATTATTAACCATTGCTCTTAACCATTGCTCGTTCTGTGATGTCACGCGGTCACATGGCTCATAGCAGCCAGTCATGTGTTATGCCTTAATTCTGCTTGACAACAGGTTACATGTGAGTGACCGAATGGAGGCCTGCGCTGTAACAGAAGTAGAATCAAGCTTTTTGTTTAATTTTCACCTCTTTTCTCTGAGCAAACTGTTTTACTTGTATCGCTCTGTACTCTGTGTTTACTTTTGTCGATTGATACTTTGCAGCTGATGAAATCAACATTCCCAAGGGGTGTGAAGCTAACTGTAGGCTCTGCTCTGTCTGAAGCTCTGTTACTCAAATAACTTAGCTCTTCCTGGTCAGATTGTGTTAAAACAAGACTTAGCCGGAACTACAACAGGTGTGGTGATTTGTGCAGCTAAACAAATTGCATAATTAAACACCTAAACAGGTATCAGTACATCAACACTTGTACTGATAAATAAATTAGTTGTAAATCCATTTTGTATATTTGTATTTTCAAACACATTTTAAGACAGTGTTTGCTAATGTGTGCACTGTGTCACCGTAGTAACTGCTGAACATTTCACCACTGGCATATAGTACATGTAGAACACCCCCAGCATAATGTCACTGCAAAGTATCAGTATATACGTCTATCAGTATTAAAGCCATACTCCAAAATAATAACACTAGATTATTAAGACAAAAACTGTGGCGTGCCTCAGTGTCCCCAGTTAACGTCCTGGGTGAAGACGCTGCGATGGTCAAGGACTACAAATGTCTGGAAGGACACATCGACAATAAACTGGATTGGTTAAAAAACACAGACAAACTTTACAAAAAAGGTCAGAGTCGGTGGTACATGCTGTGTATGTTTTATGAGTCTGTGGCGCCGGCGCTCTTCTGTATGCAGTCACATGCTGGGGCTGAATACACTGATCTGAAAGGCCATCACACTATATAACTCCTCTCTCTGGATGATCCTAAACTATGTGGCACATTTCACTGAAAATGTTTGAATTTTGAAATGTTTAACTTTTATTTTATTTCGTCCTAGTAGCACGTTTATTCTAGTTTTATATGGATGATTGATACTGTGTTTTTTATTGTATTCTGGATATTTATTGGAGCTGTAGCAACTGAATAATTTCAATCAAGGATCATTTAAGTATTCTGATTCTGAAAATAGCACAGCCACTTAGTCACTTCACATAGTATGAACTTTTATTCAGAACTAGAAATCATATTATTAGGCCTACATAAACATTATCTCTTTCAAATCGTTTGATTTTGCCTTTGCAGGAGCCCAGGTCTGACAATGAGCTCTTTCTTTTTTAAGTTTGGCTCCTTAAATGCAGAGACTGAATGTCTTTTGTGCTGGTCTACAATTGGCGTCCTTTGTTGTTATGTCCTGGCCAGTGATCTTCCATCTCCTTCCATCAGTATGCTCATTCTGAAATGTTTGTGATGTTTCTCTCTGTGCGGCTGAAGCTACTGGAACAAGTTCTGAAACAGCTCAAAGAACAAAGGCTTTTATTTTAACCAGACCCTGGGCCCACAGCAACTCATTCACAGACAAACTAATCTAATATGCTATAGGACATTTACATCATTTTAAACTCACAGGAAATCTACATTTACATAAATCACAAGTTTAAAGCTCCACCGTGTAATTATTTATCAAAAAAAAAACAAAAAAAAAATATATATAAGTTTGTTTTTTCTCTTTGTTTTTATTGCACTGAAAAAACTCTCCACCTGACTCCAATTGACTCTAGTTCTAAACTATGGATTTAACTGTCTACTCTAGGGTGATTCCTTTAAAACAGAAGTCATACCATGAGCACGGACCCCTTATCGGCATGAAAATATCCCAAAAACCCTCTGTCATTCTGCGATAAAATATCATTAAAATGTACAGGTTTAAATCATGTTTGTAACCAAATGTATCAGTCCATATTTTACTTTAGCTTTAGACTCGGAGTCGACAGGGGCTCTGTTGTCCTGGGCTCAAGGGTCTTAGGGGCCCAGAATTGTAATATCTGCTTATTACTTAATATTGGAAGGGGCCCATGTGCGTCCCCAAATTTCTGTTGACGGGCCTCCTGACAAGTAATATACAGTAATCTGTATTATATTTGTATGTTTGTATTTATATTTAAATTAAAAGCTATTGTTTATTGAATGGCCATGCACTTTGAATTGTTTTTCAGCTGTTGGAGAAATTATACTGGAGGCTTTTTATTTTCCCCAACAAAGAACACGTAAACCTTATTATATTATAAAACAAATCTGAAATGACACTGTTAAGCAGGCATATCCTATTTTGAACAGGTGGTGAATCTGGCCAAATACATTAAAATTGTGATGGTAGACCTCTGAATATATTGGCAGGTCTGCCAACAGATGCTGCATCATTGGCAGTTCATCTGAATTACTGGGTTAGGCTGAAAATGGCTATAATTATACGAGCGTCTAAACTCTCTGATGTGGAAGTGCTTAGATGCATCAGCACTGACAAATGTATGAATATTTACTGTATAATGCAAGTGAAGTGCTTTTTCTGCCTTTTTATGAATACTTAAACAATAAAAAAACATTAAAGCAGTACATTTTAAACAGTTTGCAGTGGTCCAATTTTATTCTTTACTTACCTTCTGCATTATGAGCATCCTAATTATTTATGAGAAGTTTTCACAACTTTCAGAGGCCTGAGTGGAATTTTGCAGTCACTGTAAAGCTAAAAACATCTAGGAAGCTAAGCAAGGGCTTTGTGATTCTAGGGCAATTAAATGTTTTCTAATTAGAAGCAGATCAAGAGTTACTTATACAGTATATCTGTACTGGGGAAAGACACAGTTTGCTCAGATATATGGGGAAAAAAGGTATAGACCCTTGAACATAATTGAAAGAAAGGAAAAATTGTGCTCATCAGCTGGTATTTTCAAAGGATACACCACACACATTTTAATCATATCTGATGTAGCGGTGAAAGAAACACTTCATGTAATTTTGTCACTTAAAAAGTGGGGAGACTAACCAAAGCCAAGTAAGAGTACTGTTACACTGCACAGTATATTTGTCACATGGGAGTGATAGTCTGTTCTATCAATGGAATTTACAGGTATTTAGTGCCAGCAAAGAGTAATGTTAACAGAGATATTTTTAGCAGCTATTTTTGTCTGGTGACACTAAGTGCTTCTCTCATTAACAGGCTATAGAAAGAGCAGCAGGAGGTAAAGCGTGGAGTCGTGGCTGAGCAGAGCAGGACATCTTACAGATGGAGATAATTAATACAGCATATGAGGCTCATTTAGGAGAGCCTCAAGGTGGTCTCCACCCACTGAGTCAACAACTGTGGTCTGGGTCACATTTTGTTCCAGACACTCCTGAAAAGTTAAAAAGGTAGGCCTCTTATCTCATGGCCTTTGGTTTGATAAATATTTGGTTATAGTGATTCTAACTGGACAGGATTTGGGATAGTTATTCAAAATGTAAAGATTTTGCTAGCTATTTATTTAAAGCTATTTTCTTAAGAGAAATTGTCAAAATTAATAGAGTGCTATTTTAGGTCTGTTGTATGTGAAGATTTCATCAGTGGATTCTTCCAAGTATAGGTGTCGCTTTCTTGAGGTCTCGCCCAGAATCCAAACTGCCCCTCGGCCTCGGGGGGAGCGGGTCCTCAGACCGGAACTCGTCTGGTCCCGAGGCTCATGTTCCACTGACAGAGCAGCATCAGACTGAGCCAGAGCCAGTTTGACACCGTGTGTGTGTGTGCGTGCGTGTGTGTGTGTGTGTGTGTGTGGGTGTGTGTCGGCATGCGTCCGCCTGCTGCCACAGGGGAGGACAGTTTATGGGAGAGCAGATGAGAGGAGACAAGAGGAGGAGAGCTTTGACCAGCGTCAGGTGGATGTATCTTTACATGTCAACGCTTTGAACCATGTAAATAAAACAAAGCAACACTGGCGAAGGAAATGTTGAACTATCTACCTTACGAAGGAGTACGAAGTGTGGAGTGAGCGTGACTATGAATGAGCCTTTTGGTGCTGTACATTTATCCCAGTTTAAACATTTTTAAGTTCTGTAAAATCTATTGATTATTACAGTGATATTAGTGAGGCCTAAACAACAACATTTTAGTCTGTTTTTTGGAGTAAAAAGTTACATAATGTGCCTTAAAAGTTTTGATAAAGTATTTGTTTTGTTTTAAATGGTCCTAAAAGTTCTCTTACATTCATCCAAAACTTAAAGACAGGGAGATTCATCAGTGACCAGACTCTGACCGGGCTTGCCTGTCCTCAGACCTGACATACAGCTTGGTCTGGTAGCACAGGGATGGGACACAGTGGGGCCTGAAGCTTAGATGTCTCTCAGTTGAACTGTAGTCAGTGAATAGTGGAGGATATAGTGCACTCCTCTTGTTTTGACCAGGCTGCCTCACGTCTGTGCAGAGCAACTACAAAGAGAAGCAAACAAAGAGAATAGTCAAAGAGCCTCCCACATGAGCCCCACTCCGAGCCTGACACAAGCTCTGAAACGCCGAGGAACATGAAGCTAACTGTATTAGGATCTCCACAGGATGCTCTGAAGTTCTGGCCCCTCCTGAGAGCAGCAGGCACTCACCATACGCCCTGTCAGGACTCATTCTAGTGGAGACTCTAGACTTGTGTACACCGTGAGGATTCATGAACTCTATGAAAGAACAAATGTCTGATGTTGAAAGTCATATTAAAGCCATATTTTACCAAACAACTTCTAAATGCCTTTAACCTGTTGTAATTGCGTTCCCTACTCATTTACCCATTCAAAGTTGTATTTAGAGTCATTTGTGCATGTTTGAGTTCAGTGGCTGGAATAACCGAACCGCCACAGCCTGGTGACATTGTCACAGAGCGCTGTTTGCTTACATGTCGATTACATGTGTTTATTGTTCACGGTTCATGGCACGGTTCACATTCTTTCTGTGCTTGAGCACGGTTCAATTGGGCTAGTGTGAGCGCGCCCTTAATTGGTGAAAACAAATTTGCCAACTGTAGCTTTAGATGGGGTATATTAAGATGAATATAAACATAAACCACAAATCAATATATCAGTGTACATTAGATATCTAAATTATACATTCTCTATGGTAACAGATGTGATTAATCAGATTTTAATTACTCAGCACAATAGGCATAGTTCCTACATCCTTTGGGGAGCTCTTTGGAATGGGGAGGAGAGCTAATAGTAGCTTAGAAGCTACAAGTTGGAGACCCCTGTTAAAATCTATGGTCCAAGGAGCCTTGGCGAACACTGGTTGCCCTGCCACCCTGGCAGTCCTTCTCCCAGTGTCCTCATCTGCTCATCCCCATTGAGATGAACGGAGAGTGAACCTCAACCACCACTTCGGCCTCCTGGTGAACAACCCTGTCAGTGGAGGAGAAGGGCTTTTCAAAAACCGTGGAGTGGACTCTGCAGGTTTGCAGCATAAATCATTGCACTGATTGGCTTTTGTATCCCCTCTGCTGTCTACAGTGCAGTATGAAGGTCTTCCACATCTTTCTTCTGCACCTCCAGAGCTCAACAATGACTGATTCTTTTTTACAAAAAACACTGAACATGATAATCAGAAAGCAGAATGAACCTCAAACTCTCATTTGGGTTGCCAGTTTCAATGCTGGTTTAGATCTAAAAGGACTGTGATCTGAATCCTCACTACATAAAGCCCAGCACCTGTACCTAATCAGTGCTAGTGCAGCCTCTGCAGCTCAGTGAGTGAATTCTGGAGGTTCTGAGCTTTCATATGAGGCGTGGCCTGTCCACATACTGAGAATGAGAAAAACTTCGATGTTTTCTCTCTCTGCAGATTGGAGGACATATAAATTGGGATTGTAGCAACTTTTTTAACAGTAAGAGCACAGGCTACACACTGTACCTGTAACAATGCCACCTTTTTCAGTTAACGCTAAAAATCTTTCCAGAGTTTGATTGCTCCTAGTGTTTTATCAAAATCCCACATAAATAATACATAAACAATAGAAAGGTTGAAATATCAGCTCCTAAAACAGAAATGTGCTGCCCGTGGGATGTTCTGGTCTGCTTTAATAATGGTGTTTGATCTGACGGCTCTGACCGCCACCTCACCTCCACAGAAAGCATACATTAGCATATCAGCCCGTACAGTCCAGAGCAGAGAAGATGAACCAACAAGGCCCCGCGAGTCCCTCGGCTCTCGGCACAACTCCATCTGCTGAGCTTTGATAAAACTGATACAGATCTGGAGCAGAAGTCACTGCGAGATAAGACTTCTGCTGCTGAGGTCACACAGCTGACAGGTCCAATTATGTAACCACCTCCAGGATTCTGTGATATCAAGCAGTTATTTTGAGGAACAAGACTATATTTTCATTCTAATGTCCCAAAAAACTGATTGAAGAACATTTGCATTTATTTAAAAGGCATTAAATCACATTTCTAAACTGAACTGATAAACTGTTATCGTCCCAATTATATCTCCATCTCTGCTTCATCACCTTCCACAAAGGAGACAGACGGTCCCTGTGTGGCAGGACTTTGACCTCAGAGAATGTCTCAGGATCACGGTGAGGTGACACAATAGAAACACAACAGAAAACACAACAGAAAAGAAAATCATGTAAGCGTGACGTCACTCCTGTGTCCAAGGCTCATCAGCTGATTTGTTTTTTTTGTTTTTTTTTCATTTTCTTTCATTTTTTTAGGAGTCATTTACTATTAGGTTGTAAGTGTGACAGAAAGTGTACAAGGTTGAGGTAAGAAGCTAGGGCTAAGCTAATGTTAGCGGTGAGCAGTGGTTAGTTAAAGGTCCCATATTACACAAAAATGGAAGCATGTGAGCTTTAAGCAATGTTTTAATGTTCAAAAAACATCAAAAACAGACCTGGAGTTATGTTTTGTTTCATTCACACATTTGAGTAATCCTTTAATGCTTCGGGGTACAACCCTTATTCCGACATACCGCCACTCCGACAGACCCCCACCCCGACATTTTCTTGTTATTATCTTGTTTTATTGCATGTTACCATTTTCCTGCTGTTCTTGAACTGTGCGTTGCAACACTGGAATTTCCCCACTGTGGGACTAATAAAGGCATATCTTATCTTATCATTTCGTCATTTTGACAACCCTCCATTCTGACATGCTCCCATTCCAACATTTTATGATGCCCCCATTCTGACACCTTTTATGTCGCCATTCCAACAACCTAAACCAGGACTAAACCAGGACTGAGCCAGAACTGAACCAGGACTGAACCAAGACTAAACCAGGACTACACCAGGACTACACCAGGACTAAACCAGGTCTAAACCGGGACTAAACCAGGTCTAAACCAGGTCTAAACCAGGACTAAACCAGGACTAAACCAGAACTGAACCAGGACTGAGTGTCGGGACAGGCCCGGAGGTGTGCCCAGCGTAGACTGTCATGTGACCCCAGGCAAAAGGACCGGCGCAGAGCTCTGTGCCCCACAGGGCTAAGCGCAGCTGTCGCCCAATCACATTTTGCGGAAACCCTGCTCCAAGGGCTCAGGGTTCTCTCTCTTTCTCTAGACCTGGTTTAGTCCTAGATTAGACCTGGAATAGTCCTGTTTGGTTTAGATCTAGTGGTACTTGAAAGGCCACATCTTTTCTATGGTGTAACTTGCTGGGAAAAGTTTAAGTAACTGATTTAAAGGATTCATCATCAAAAATAATATTCAGCCTACTGTGCCACTGCTGTCCCACTCACTTTAGAGTCTCAGTGTCTCTCCTGGAGCAGGAACAGTCTCAGCTGTGAGCCGTGTCTTCCCTGAGGCCGGAGCGCTTGTTTATCAGACAGAAGCAGCCTTCCCCCAGGCTTTCAGGACCCCACTGTGCTTATATGTGGGCTGTGTTTGGAGCATCTTTCTTTAACGTGCCAAAAGAAAACTGAATCAGCTCATTGAATTGTGTGCAGAGCCAGGCACAGTGTTCTAATGCAAATGAAATGCTTTGTTGGGCTGCAGTGATTAATCAACTAATCGTGACTAGTCTAGACTAGACTAGAACTATTTTGACCATTGTAATCTGGAATATACAAAGAAAAACAATTTATAGCAGAATTTAATTTAATTTAATTTACACTGGCATTTTTAAATGAAAATGTTAAAAAAGAAACAATTTCAGATTTTTATCAATAATACAGTTTATTTGCAAACTCTCTCTGTTTAGAAGCATTCAGTCACCATATTTCAACCTTTATCTGCTTACTTATTTTATGTATTTTTTCCCCTTTGTTTTTCTAAGGAATGCTAAAATGATGTGTATAATATTGTGCTAGTCTACTGTGCAGTCTGAGCAGGGACTCCCAAACTTCCCTTTCCACACACACTTGCTCCAGCTCTTCCAGGGGGATCCCAAGGCATTCCCAGGCCAGCTGAGAGACATAGTCCCTCCGGCTCCACACCCGATCGCTAAAGGAGCGCCCAGCCACCCTGCGGAGGAAGCTCATTTCGACCGCATGCATCCGCCATCTTGTCCTTTTCGTTTTTACCAAAAGATCATGACCAGAGGTGAGAGAAGGAACATAGATGGACGGGGAAATCGAGAGTTTGCCTTTCAACTCAGCTCCTTCTGTTCACAAGTTTTACTGAAAATTATTGTGGTTAATTCATTCTTAATCACAGATACACTACTTTTAAGAGAGTAAGAGAGTCTAAGTAATTTGTACTAAAGGAATTACAACCACAACTTAATCTGAGCTGCCAGATTATTGGTTGTCAGTAAAATATGTATTTAACTCACATTTCATGTTTCCAAAATACTATAATCAAATCTAACATGGGCCTTTTATGATTTACATGGGCAGTAAAAGTCTAGAATATGATAACCCAATAATTAGATATGATTTTTGGTGTGTGTGACATTTCAATAATTTATCAGATTTTTGGAGTGTAGGTAACATAGGCACTGATGGATGAGGAAAATGAGGAACAATTGTAGAAAGTCGAAATGTCTCTCTGTGAGGCATGAGAAATCAGAACCAGGCTCCAATCAAAGTGTGACGGAGCACTCGCATGGAACAAATCTCCAGGGTTACAGAATCACCATCTTTGGGCCTGATTATTCGTCTGACTGGATTAGTCCGAGCCCGGGCTGATAACATCTTTTCCAGGTTTAAGGCTTGAATAACTCTGCTCTCTAATGCACACAACAACTCAACAACGGCTTTAAGGGTGAACAGAAAATGGATTAAGGGATATATCTGTGCACTCATGTCAATAGTGGATAAAAGCCGACACATGTGAAATATTGGATTTTGTAGTAGCCCAACTGAATAGAGAAGACAATACTTTTATGTGACAGAATACAGTAGATTTCTTGTCTCTTGTGATTTTATTACCTCCGCCAAGGAGGTTATGTTTTCACCTGAGTCTGTCTGTTTGTTTGTTTGTTTGTTAGTTAGCAAGATAACTCAAAAAGTTATGGACGGATCTTGATGAAATTTTCAGGAAATGTTCCGAATGGTAAATCCAACAGATGATTAAATTTTGGTGATGATCCAGAAGAAATCCTGGATTCTGGATCACTTCGAAAATTTCGTTAGCATTGCGTTAAATGGGGCTTGGCGGAGGTCTGCGCTCTCTGAGTGCTTTTCTAGTTATTTGTATTTTATTTTGACTTGTACATAAACATTTATTTTTATAATTATGTCTCATTTGACACCTGTCTCTTGCTCTTTTTGCTATACCATCTATTTTTGTTACTCTGTTATTATATTGTGATGTGTGAGCTTCTGTATCCAAATAATTTCCCTTGTGGATCAATAAAGTTTGTCTAAGTCTAAGTTAGATGTGTGATTAATAGTATAACATTTCTTTGGGTGCAGTGACTTGGCAACTACACAACGACAGAACTTGGTCTAAGTGGCAATCAATCCTCATGTTGGCAAATATTTCAACAAAGAACCAAGGTTTCTTCTCTCAAACAGAAAACACTCTGTTCCGCTCGGTGATGTCATGTGGAAATACAGGAAGCTCTCCACTCCGTACACCTTCACTACAATCATTTGTGTAATTTCAATCCTGGAATTGCCAAATCTGTGCTGAACAAAAAGTAAAAGTTGCTGTTAACTTGAAAACTACAGCTTCATGACATCACAAGGTGCAACAGAGTATTTTGAGCTTGGGAGATGTAGACAGACTAATAATAAAAGATTACTCAAATGTGTGTGAATGAAACAAAACACAACTCCAGGTCTGTTTATGAGGAGGTAACAACATTATAACATGGTTTAAAGTTCACAAGAATCAGTTTTGTGTATATAGGGCTACAAAAGTTTATACATTAAACATTTTAAGAACCAAAGATTCTATCCCACCAAAACAAGTCAGAATTACAAAAGCATGAAACCCTGTCACATGCACTTTCTCAGTTCTGCAGCCTCCACATATCATTTTAACTCACAATATCTGACTAATCGCCATCTAACTCACACAACCCAGTCGGAGACAGCACTTAATCCCAGAATGGACTGACTGGGTAATAAATGTCTACCTGCCAGAACAGAAACGCTGGAGCAATACTTTTAATTGATGTAAAGTCATAAACGTAGATGACACTCCATTCGTCTAAGCCACTGTGAGAAATGAAGAGCGGGCCTGCTGGGAGGATAAATAAGTGTTGCGTTTGTCAGGCTGTTGAGTTTCATAACACCATCTGGTCCAGAGGTACAGATGCTCACCTCTGAAGCTCTCGATAACACCACTGTGAGGGAGAAGAGAGGGTTTTCGCACGTCGTCCATTTGGCTTTGAGACAGCCAGATGTTACTGACGTGATTAAACTTGGCTGTGTAGATTGCTATATGCATACAGAGTCAGAATGAAAATAACACATACTTAGGAACTGTATGTAAGGAAAAAAGTGGTCTATATGTGTCTCCAGACACAAGGTAAACATGTTCAAATGTATTCTTGTTTACAAAAACATGATGGATATGGTTATTTATGTTTTAATTTTGTCTTTTGGTTCTCAAGATGATCCAATCCAATCAGAAAGCAGAATGCACCTCATTTCTTGTTTAGGCTGCCAGGTTCAAGCTCAGAGGGAAAGGAGAAAGAACAACACATGCAGAAAGCCCTCTCTGTTTGTGGATATCCTTAATGGGCTTTCAATAAAACTAAGAGAGCCAAGAAACAGGACAACAGAGAATCAGAACCCAGGAGAAAGGGTGTAACTATTCCTTACCTGGCTGGCGTTTCTGAAAAACTACAGAGGATCTTCAGACAACATGAAATTCCAGTCAATTTCAAACCCACAAATACTTTAAGACAAAAACTGGTCCATCCTAAGGACAAAACACCGAGCCACAAACAAAACAATGTGGTCTACTCCATTCAGTGTAGTGAAGACTGCAGTGAGCGCTACACTGGAGAAACAAAACAGCCACTTCACAAAAGAATGTATCAACACAGACAGGAAAACCAGGGTGGGCCGCAATCTGCCGTACATCTCCACCTAAAAGCTACGGGCCACTCCTTTGAGGACAGCGAGGTCCAGATCTTGGCCAGAGAAAAGAACTGGTTTGAGAGGGGAGTTAAAGAAGCTATTTTTGTCAAGAAAGAGAATCCTTCCTTGAACAGAAATGGAGGTCTCAGACATCATTTGTCTCCATCTATAACTCTATCCTCAAACCTAAATCAAAACAAACAGAGAAAACAACGGGACTAGCCAGGACATGTCCAGAGGCGTGAAAACACCATCATGGCCCTGTATGATTCCGCTAACTACTCCCCCACTCCCACTCCCACTCCATATTTAATAGGCCCACCTAACTAACAGAAACTGTAGACAAATAGGTGTGGTAGTCTCAGAGTAATTTCATTGTAGTTAGCGCCCCCTTCAGGCAGATATAAGGCAGTGTCCACCAGCGTCTGACCAGAACTGAAGAAGCAGCTTGGATGAGCTGAGAAACGTATTCGACCAAATAAACTCTGTCCAGTTGACAAATTTAATTTCTCCTTTTGCCATGGATTCTACCTGGACGACTGAGGGATTCTACACAGTGCCAGTTTCAATCCTGAAATCCAGTTGGTTTAAACCTAAAATGTCTCTCTCTGATCTGAACGGTCACTTCCTAAACCTCAGCACATGCAGCATGAAACAGTGCTAATGCAGCCTCTGCAGCTCAGTGATTGAATTCTGGAGGTTCTGAGAAATGTTTAGAACTCACACAAAATGTTCTACAAAGCCCAAGATTTTAGTCCCTTTTTATCACTTGTCACTTTTTTTTTATTTGAAAATCTGCCTCATATTCACATTATGAGATGCATAAACAGTTATGATATTGTTTTGGTTGATATTATGATCAGCCTACGTGGATTCATCTGTTTTGTGCAAAATGTCAGAGCCCCAGAGCCCCCTGCTTGAAAGAGATGCACTACATTAGACTTTAGAGAAAAAATGTACAAATGAAAGGAGCCTGTGGCCCAGTGTAACTGTAGATCTAGTGACATCTCTGGTAATGATATTTAGGGAGTCCTGACTGATCCTCCTGATTCTCTGCCCACAGTGAACCAAAAGGCATCGGGATTTTATTTTGTCTAGTGTTTAACATCAGTTGGCTCGTCTACTGCCACTGTTCTGCAACTCCATAATGTTGGTGAGTAAAGGTTTTGCTCAACAAACTATGATAATAAAGTCATTTCAAATAGAGGAGGGGGACCTATTAACTGTTTTTGAAAGAAAAAAAATCATTATCTTGAATGGAAAGAGACAGATCCTGTATATTTTTTGGCAAGATTTTACACCAGATGCCCTTCTTTCTGAGTGCGATTGTAATAGACATAGAATGGCCTGTCCTTTTCAGTTCATTATCAGACTGAAAGTGAATGGGCTTCATCGATGGAGGACACACGAGGACATCATCACAAATGGCTCATCTGCCTCAGCCACACTGTCTCTCCTTCTGAAATATCGTCAGTGTTCTGTCATGTTCATAAAAATCAATTGGCTCATCTTGAATGGCGTATTGTCATCTGAATTACAATGGTACAACCTTGAGCATTAATGAAGATTCAAATGGTTATAGATGGACTTATTGAGACACTCTTCATGGAATAGTGACAATGAAAATGTGTGTTGTTCTGCTGTTTCCCTTTTGTAGATAGAGACACAAAGCAAGTCTGGAATGAGATCTCTTTTTTATACAGAGGGATATCAGTCTGGCCACTATCACGCATTTCGAGTCAGATTCAGACAGTACAGTGCAAACGGATTTGTTAATTTCAGTGACACATGTGAAACAAAGAAGCTCATTGGTCCCCCATCATTTACACATTTTCTCACTTTAAGAGTTTAGCGCTTCACTTATTCATTCTACAGAAATCTGCAGTGTTTATAGTCTATCATGGGTTCTTTTTTTGACAAAAAAGAAATAATATGTAGTCAAGACAGTGTTGGTGATTTTATTTACAGAAGTGCTCAAAATAGTGAAAATGGGAACAAATATATTTACAGTCTGTAAATAGCTTACCCTATACCCTCAACACACACTGCCTCTGAAGATGGGAGGCCCTTTTTAAAGTACGAGGCTCCTCCCCCAAATCAATTAACAACAAAAAACAGCTTTTTCTCCACAAATAGAAACAGAATACTGAAACTTTAATACTGAAAAATCATACCACCAAAACCAAAACATTACCACCAACAAAAGTACTCTAAAAAGCACAGGTAGGGAAAAAATATCTACATTATTCATCACGAAACGGAAAAGTCACCTGACGTTCCTGGTGACGTCACATGTGCCCTACATGACGCAGCAAAATGCAGAAGACCACGACGCTGGAGTTGGCCGACTGACACATGCACTGAGGAGCGGCGGACATGGAGGAAAGTTTGGGGATGAAACAACAGCTATGGCAAGAGGAATGTTTACGCAGCAAATCAAGTGTGCGCCCCTGACTGTAGCGATGGTTCTGTGAGGAAACTCGGGGAAATATCCACCACACAGTCCCGTCTAAACCTTGTTCCTTACAGTTTTTTTGATACAGTGGACCATGAGTGTCCCTGATTGGCTAATCCACCTGTCAATTACGCCCATCTGAACTCATAGTTTTGCTAAGTATTGAAGAAGTGTGTTTTCTGAATTCCCCTGCTCAGTGTTGGCAGATCAAACTGGGCAAAAATATCTCCTGTATAAATGTGTTAATTATAAAATGTAATTCTGGGGAGGTGGACAGTTCTCCATAAATGTGTGAAAACATGATACAAAACTGTACACAACATCTTGGCGTACCTGATGTACCCAGTAGCTTCATTAGCGGGATGCCAATGCTGCTTGTGTTATAGCTCTCTGAAGGGGGAGTGACAGCATGGAGAGCAGTGGGAGGGGGGACTCAGCGTTTCCGCCAATATTGTATTTTCAAGAAAAGGTAACATGGGGATATAAATGTCATTATATTAGTGCATTCGCTTTTGGTTAGGGGTCGTCACCTGCTTGTTTCTATGGATACACCATTGCTCTGCCTGGAATGTTCCACAGTGTGACATTAAACACTCTACCTTACATTTACTTAATTACAGGTGGTTTAATAGCTCTAAAATACCTAGAAAAACAGGCATTCTGACTGTGTGCGGGGTCGCCTCTCCACAGATCTGACCTGTAAGTTTGTCAGGTTTGGTCTCCGTGAAGATAGAAAGGTTTAATGCCACAATGTGAAACATTCCAGATAAAGCAATAACATCTCCATGGAGAAAAGCATTTGACAGACGCTCCACCACAGAAGTTACACAATGCAGCGTTAAAGACAGTAAAAAGCAGGTACAGCACCTTTAATGTTGGGGTTAGGGAAAAATCTAATCTATAGGAACATAAAACTGTTTTCCCCCTAAATTCTAGGAAACACAGAGCTGTGATAGGTACGCTCACAAGGGCACGGCTTATTCCACTAAGGTTTTAGATCACTTCAACTGGATTAGCCACAATACATAATTAATACTGTGTAACTGATAGTTATTTTTTGTTTTCAAACACAGCAATCTCCACTAATGTTGAAACTGCTGCGTCCGTTATGGCTCTGACCTTTTAGTGTAATTGCTCTAAAACAACATTACAGCCACGATCAAACTGCTGCACGTTTTTATATGATTTGGGTCTGATCACTCTGGAGATGCAAAGGTCAGCTGCTGTGGCTTGTTTCTGAAATAAAGTGGTCGTCTGTGTAAAAACAAAAGTAGACGGGATCTAAATGCTACAGTGAGAGGGTTAAAAGGACCTTCAGCTGTTTTTTTCCATGTATTTGAGCAAAATGTCTTGAGGTCAACGTCTGCTGCGTGTTGTCTGCATCTAATTGTAAGTGTTTCATTATCCTATACTCAGCAAGTACGTGTTAGCATGCTGGTTGTTGTTAGCGCAGGTCTCACTTGTGAAAACTCATCGCCGTGAATAATTAGGATCCTTGAAACGCATAAGGTAAGTGAATAACAGCTTTGACCCGCTGATGTGAACTCTGTTTTTTGCATTTTTAGAACTGTACAAATGAGGTCGCGCGCCTTTAACTCGCCCATGGATCGAGACTTCCCCATGTTCTCACGATGCATAGACATTTTGGGGAAAAAAACATCTTAAAACAAAACATGGGAATGTAGGGTTGCTTCCACTTGACTCATAAAAACGTGTTGTGCATTCTTGCGACTTTGATTCATGTTTTTGGTCACCTTGGGATAAGCATTTTTCTAACTTTACGTAAAGTTTACATTTGTAAAATATACACTACCAGTCATATGTCAGAACACACTCTCTCATTCAATGTTTTTTTTTTTTCCCCTTTATGTTGACAATTTTCGACATTTTATATTCATCAAGTATACAGTATGATGCAAGAAATATGGAATTCTGTAACAAGGAAAAAGTTACAGTTTAGATTCAAATTCCTCAAAGTTTCCACCCTTTGGTTTGTTGACAGCACTGCAAATCCTTGGCCTTCTCTCAATGAGCTTCTTGTTGAAGTCTCCGGAAATGGTCTTCACTTCACAGCTGTGCCTTGTCAGTTTGGCTATTAAAAAAAAACAAAAATCTAAAAATTCAGTTTATTTTTTGTTTGCAAGTTCCCATAAACAAGACAAAATTGCCACATGAGAAAAATGATAGTGAGATTTTTTCCATGTTTTATTTTTACATTTGGTTTAGTCAAGGAAGGGTTAAAAGCGGGTGAGTTACATATTTTGAGAAGTTGTAGTTCCAAAAAGCAGTACTTTAATGACAGCAAAAATATTCAGTAAAATGAATCAAGATTTTGCAGGGCCAATCTGTGAAATTAATTGCACAATACATGCATTAGAAATTATGTTAAAATCTCGTCTTTTGTCATTCTTGTGGACCCAGACTCGTCTCGTCTTGGGGAAATTCTCATCCCACCAATACAATATTCCATTCCATACATAGTTCTGCTGCCTTCAGAATCTACAATGTAATGGAGATGGAAATAAAGAACATAAGTGAAAAATTGTGTTTTTCTTCTTCTTCTTCAGGCTTGTTTCATTAAATCTGTGAATTAATGAAACAAGCCTGAATAAAGCCAAGATACTCCAGCTAAGTTTCTGATGATAATATAACAAGGTTGAAAGCTTTTGTCCTGTACGAGATTCAGTCATTGTGCTGAAGCACTTTTAGCTCATGTTGTGATAAAAGACAGCACCAGCTGCATTACCTTGGTGGTTGTAGTTGGATTTGTAATAAATATCTTTTTACCTCAAGATTCAGTTCAATGTGCTCATTTTTGACAATCGGGAGTAGCTCTAGTTTGCGAAGTATCACTGAAAAAGTCTGTGGTTGAAGAATGATGAAGGATGACTTTCTTTTGACCTGTGCATCTCTTGTGTTCAAAATGATATATAGATTGCCCTTGGTACAGAGCTTTATCATAACTGTGGTGTTTTCCAAAACCATTTATCCAGATTTCACCAGTATAATTCTGCTTTGTACGGAGATGGATGACTTCATTTAGATTCATTGTTTTTGCTGTGGCCCGGTGCCCAGTTCGCCCACACAGAGCACAGGCCAGTTTAACCTTGAGCTATGGGCCTGGAGTGAACCGACTCTGCTCTAAGTGATCAGCAGGGGGCGCTCCTTTTTCCAGCTGCCCCTTCAGAGGACAGGTTTTTATGTGTAGCACAATTACAAAAAGTAATTCAAAGTGCTTTACAGACTAAAGAATAAGACAGTAAAATCACAATATAAACAAAACAAAAGATAAATAATCATCATAAAATTAAGAGGAGAAGAGAGAAGAATGTAGAATAAAAACCTTTGAGTCATACACACAGTTAAAAAGAAGAGTTTTGAGCCTGGATTTCACATAGTCACAGCAGAGGCCTGTCTCACTCTTCAAGAAGACCAGATTTCCAGATTTAAGCTGCATAAAACTGAAGTGTTGACTCCCCATGTTTAGTCCTGACTCTGAGCACCAGCAGGAGGCTGGTCCCTCAGGTCCTCACAGTGCAGATGGTTCATATGGCAATAACATATCAGTGATGTTCTTTGGTGCTCGGCCATGGAGAGACTTGTGCACAAGCAGAGCTGCTTTAAAGTCTATTCTGAGCCACAGGAAGCCAGTGCAGAGAAGACAGCTGAGATTTTTTATTTTTTGTTTTGTTTTGTTTTAACGGTGTAAGTTTTAGTTTTTCACAAATATGTTTTTGTAATCCTGTTGAAGTCCACTCTTTCTAAACAAGCATTAATTAAGTGTTGGTTTAGATCCAAGTTTTTTAAAGTGCCCATATTACTTTATTTTCTGATGTATGTTACAATGCGGTTTCCTCATTAAAAACATACCTGGAGTTGTGTTTTGTTTCATTCACACACATCTATAAAACACACAAACACTGCATATTTAGGCTGAGTTCTTCTCAAACAGAAAACACTCTGTTCCACCTTGTGATGCCATGTGGTAATACAGGAAGTGCTCCACAGGAAGTGTTTTTAATCTCTACACCGTCACTATAATCACTTGGATGATTTCAGCCCTGCTCAAAGTACCACTACGTGACATCACAAGCTGGAACAGAGCATTTTGAGTTTTGGAGAGGTACACAGACTAATAATGCAGGATTAATCAGTGTGTGAATGAAGCAAAAAAACACAACTCCAGGTATGTTTTCAGTGAGGTACCATTATAACATGACTTAAAGCTTACAAGAATCCAGTTTGTGTAATAAAGGACATTTAATGGATGCTATCAGTCCCTGCAGTCTTTTTGGTTTTTAGTTTTTGAATAGCCTCATTAACTTCCTTGGACTAAACTCAGGTGTCGGTCTATCCACCACAGCATTTACAGAAAATAATTGCAAAAAAGTCTGAAGTGAGTCTTGTTTTTTTTGTTTTTTGTTTTTTGTTTTTTTTGGGGGGAATGTTACAGTTGCATTACTAATCACAGATAGTGAAGTATCCGGGTTAGGGTTAGCTTTGTCTTTGTCTAAATTTTCAACAAATCCATTACTTTGTCTTTATTCCATTTACCTGTCAGTATGCCACACTCCTGCTTAACTCTATCCACAGGTACTGTATGTCTTCATAAGTGCTTTATATCCAGAGTGACTTCAACTAAACAATGCTTATCAGAAAGGATATGAAGTCAATGACACTATTATCCACTGTGGCAGCTTATGTCACCACATCTTCCATTTCAAATGCAGTAACAGATTTCTGCACATTTCCAGAAGTGCCATATTTTCCATGATCTTTGTGTACATCACTTGATTTTCTCTTAAGTCGTGTGTTAAAGGATTCTGACAAAATGCACAGCACTGGATTCATCATTATCTTCTAAACACAACCTCAGGGTTTAACTGAACATAGTCATCTTCACTTGAAAAATGGTATTGCTTTTTATTGCCTTCTGTAAGGCAGGTGGCAGGTGTCCAGGACATTCTCTGCTAATTCTGCTCACATCTGTTCACGGTCAGCATTATACTTTCAGCTGACTGTTCCTTGTCACTGTATTTGTGAAAACAATGTACCTGTAATTGACTTGGCTTTACGACCTTTGCCAGCAGTTGCTGTCGCCAAGCTCACGTTTATGCACAACAGCATCTCTTTAGAAAGTTACACAAAATCACTTTCTTGCCCAACATGTTACAAAAACATTACTGAAGATGCAAAATCACTTAGATCCTTGTGAAAAGTATCACAAAATACGAGTATTACTTGATGCTTGTTTTGCAAAAACAAACCGGTGTCCACGAGTATATGAAATTACCCACTATTTTGATCAATTATCTATCGATTGTCCCCACGGTGACAATGAAGTGTACTTGACCTCAACATTTGTTTTTGTATATGTACAGATGCAGGGTCAGCCAGTCATCTGTACCCTCATGTACCAGCCCTTTAGCCATGTTCTTTGATGACCAGGACATCCTGACCAGCTCAGCGCTATCAGCTCAGCAAGGACTTGGTCCTGCTGAGGCTCCTGTCATGAAAGGGCATCACAGCAGAAAGGTGAACAGACTGTTGACCATTTACTGGCTCGCCCATGGATTGCCCTACGGTAAGCCATCATAAAGCCAAGATAGCTCATAACTAACTGTTATATATTTGGTTCTGAACAAGTGTGGCAGGATTACCTTAACCAGGGGCTCTTCCCATCCATTCAGCTCCAAACTGTATCTGATGGGAAGGGCTCCTTTTCAACACTTTAGTTGGCTATCCTGGCTCTGCCACGACACCAAAGTCTTGAAGAACTGCAGGATTTACCAAAAAGCTTTGTACTCTCCCTCAGTAAAGAACATGCAATATCTTTTATTTTAATTATCCCCCCAAATTTATTTCTGGCAGGATATTTCATGGGCATTGTCGTTACCTTTGCTTGTTAACACCTGTGGCCCAAACCCCTTACAGAGAGTCGCTTCAACCACCACCACTGCATCACAGAGTGGACCTTTGGCATTCTGAATACTCAATGGAGTCTGTGCTTCTTCAAGGCTCTGGAGGTCCACCACACCTTTGTCTCCACAGTAGTCACTGCCTGTGCATCGGTCTCTCCTCAGGGGCTGTTCCAGAAGACCATGCCAAAGGGGCATTGGTGTGGTTCCAGCACGACCAGCTTTAGGGCCGAAAAGTGGGCATCATCTGTGTGAGTGTCTGGCAATGCTCTCTGCTCCAGTCGTGAACCCTGTGGAAGTGCTAGACAATCAGTATTTTTTCAAATCAAAATTTCACTTGGAATGACAGTTTTTTGCCAATACTTTTCCCTGGGTCAAACTTTTCATACACATGCTGCATATGTCTTAACAATCCAGACTGGACTATGCTAACAAGGCTGAAGAGATGTAGACTTAACAGCACAACTAGTTGCTAAACTCTGTATATGGTGTTTGAATAGTATTGTCCCTAGTCCTTTTTTGCAAGTTTGGTGCAAACTAGGTACATTTGCAGCTTTGTGTTAAAAAACTAATTGTGTGCTAAAATCCAGTCCAATCCAAGTACTATGACACAGGGCTGTCCTGATTACAGGACACAGGGGCACAGTCTGAAGTGATGATACCTGCATCTTTTCTTTAATCCTTCAGGTACTGCCAAAGTTAGCAGCTTTATTTGGAAATGTGGTTATGGGAAGAGTTAAGGTGTTTAGTCCCATATTAATACAGTCAGAAGTCAATACACAGGTAATGAGTCCATCAGGCAAACTATTCACAAGAAGCAGGCAGAGGCAAAATACATTAATCTGAATGAAGCACTGTCAACAAACAGGAGAAAAATGCACCTTCTTCAAACTATAATAATGGGGGGTTATTCACAAACCTAGGATTCATCTTTTTTTTTTTATTATTTCAATGAAGTATTCCATTTGTTCACAGGAGCACTCAGATCTCTCTTTTTGCTCATTCTTTTGTAAGACGGCAGGAGCTTTCTAGGTCCTTGGACTGGGGGAATTTGGGTCATTGGCCTTATCCAGGCTGGAGCAGATGTTGAGCTGGGCTGTGCATAGCTGTAGTCATAAGCCACTGGCCCCTAGCTTTTAATTCTGTATGAGACTGAGGTCAGGGTCCATACTGGGCCTCTCCGCTGGGGTCTGGTGCATGAGTGAAAACCAGGGCCAGGACCACTGTGGCATCGCCTTTATCCATCCAGCTCCGTGCATGAGAAGAACCTGTCGGCTGTGTTCATGTCTGTTTTCCAAGCCTAATAGCTCGCTTTGTTCATTTTGTCTTTTCAGAACATTTAAAAGGACCTACATTATGAAAAATGTACCTTTTGTGAGGTGTTAGCCATATTAGAATGTTACTTTATCAAAAACGTACCGAGTTGTGTTATTTTCATTCACATGTTTGAGTAACCCTTTATTATTAGCCTGTTTACATCTTCAAAGCTCAAAATGCTCTGTTCCATCTTGTGATCTCGTAAAGCTGAAGTTTTCATGTTAACAGCTACATTTTTGACCTTTTGTCCAGTACCAAAGTGGAGAGTGTTTTTCGTTTGAGAGAGGAACTCAGCCTAAATGTGCAGGGTTTGTGTGGTTCCATTCACACACGTTTAACACACAAAACTCCAGGTATGTTTTTGATGATGAAACAACATAACATAGATCAGAAAATAGCGGCCCTTTAATACACAAAGAGAATGTATCCAGTGTGGATTCTATTGAAAGCTTTTGAAATCATCTTTTTTTTTTTGACAATATACATCTATCAAGTGTGGGTAATCTATATTAAATCTAGCTCCAATATAAAATGGTCATTCATGTGTATAATGGCGGCAGGTCAACCATGAAGCCATGTTTCTCACACTGGGAATTAGATTGTGTTGTAATCTCCCATCTTCCCTCGCGCACTTCCTGCCTCCGTTCATAGATTTATTGCTTTTTGAACTGTGAATAATGGCCCTATAATATGTCAACTTCAAACATGTATCCGTACTCTGAGGTGGAGAGGCTGAGGAGGCTGATGTTTCTGCTGCTGCAGCTGAGATGAAGATGAAGCTCAGTTGGTGTTTGTGAGTGTTTGTCCACTGATCTAAAGGTTGTTGCGTTGGCGTTGGCGCGATTCCAGCTCCCACAGATAAATGCTGTCATTGTGTCCTTGGGCAAGACACTTCATCCACCTTGCCCCCAGTGTCTGCGTACATTGGTGTGTGAATGGGTGAGTGGTTCCTGGATGTAAAGCGCTTTGAGTGCCTTGAAAGTGGAAAAGGGCTATATAAAAATCTGAACATTTACCAAGGATGTCAAGAACTTAAATTTAAAATGATAAATGAACAAATTGTACTCACAAAGCTACTGACATAAAGTGGGAAGTCAGATTTTCCACAAACCTCGTGAACGCCCCACAAGACCTAATAGAAGATGTTTTCTCGTCAAATCCAAGGCTGCGATGTCCGCCATGACAAGGACCATCCGAATTGATCAGTGAAGTTAGGAAGGAGTAAGGAAAGGAGCAATTATGGTTCCTTTCGTAGCTCCTTTAGCCTAGCAAGCTCAGGCGGTTCCTAACAAACGGTAAGGAGCTATGAGGTATCCCACAATCCACTGCGAAGATCAAACCGAACGTTTCCAAATACTATTGTACAAGTTATACTGCTTCAGATTATTAATTCAAATCTTTTGCATAAATAAACTCAACTTTATGACATATAAACCATAACTACTATAGAGCCACATCAGCCCGTTTGAGATTATCATGTGTTTAATGCAGCTTTGCACATTTGTTTACGTTTTACAGAAACAAAACCTAAAACCACATGGCTCATTTGCATAAACTATAAAGCGCTGAAAAAAACATCTTGCTCCTTGTGCCCTGATATAGTCAGCTTCAGCTTCTGTTGGACTAAAGGACAGGACTCAGTGGAATATATTTGTTCTTTCTGTGACAGAGGGATGTGCTGCTGATGGTGAGTCTGTTCTGTGTGTATATCGCGTTGGAGATGGTTCATTTTTTTCTTTTTAGAGATTATACGTGTGCCGATCATACGTGTGCAGGTTTAGGTTTAGCCGTCGTTTCACTCATGCACGGTCACTATATTTAAGTCGGCTCCCGTTATGATGAAAAGACTGAAAGGTTTAAATAATTCTCATAAGACTCAGCGCTGTAGTGAAGGGTGGTGCGCTTGTTGTAGTCCGTTTTCTGGGAGTTGTAGTTTTGACTATCGTTCTCGCCGCTGGTTAGGAGGATCCGGATCCACCTAAAGCAGCGATAGCTCCTTCTCCTCACTGCTCCTTCCTCCTCCTTGTTCCTTATTGTCGACCTCATGACGTCGCTCTCAGAGGTCAGCGATAAGGAGAAGGAAGGACAAGGAAAGGAGGTATTTTTGTCCATTTTTGGATGGAGCCCAACATTTTGTTAGCTGCGTCTCCACCTGTGTGGTTTCGCAGGGTTTAATGCCATACTGTGGGGCATTCCAGGCAAAGCAATGGCATCTCCATGAAGACAAGGTGCATAGTTACATAGTGTTTCTTTAAAAGACGCTGTACTTAATTTTTACAGTTTTAAAATCGTGAAAAACAGAACAAATTAATTTTATTGTGAGCATCCATTAGCCACCATTTTTATAAACACTTTTCACAGCTCTCGTAAACCAGTGCGGAGTTTTGCTGTGACGGTAAAGCTAACAACAACTGGCTTGCTAACACGCACTTCCTGATAAATAAATTTGACCAGAAAACTCATCATAATTGGATGCAAACAGCCGACAAGGGGCTTATACAATATATCTGCTCTGGGGCAAATCAGATTTTGTTCAGATACATGGGAAAAATCATGTACAGGCCCTTTTAAAAGATGCATTGTGTAACTTTTCTAGTGGCAGGTCTGTCAAATGCTTTTCTCCATGGAGATGCTGTTGCTTTGTATCTGTATCTTCATGGCGACCAAACCAGACTAAATTACAGGCCAGATCTGTGGAGAGGCGGCCCCACTCACAGTCAGAATGTCTGTTTTTCTAGGTATTTTTGAGCTATAAAACCACCTGTGATTGAATAAATGTAAAGTAGAGCTGTTTAAAGTCACACTGTGGAACATCCCAGGCAGAGCAATGACGTATCCATAGAAACAGGTGACGGAACCCCATCCAAAGAGTTGCACATTGCACTTTTTTAAATTTAAAATAGTTTAGTATAGCAAGCCACATAGAGCAGTAATTTCCTTAGTTCAGAAAGGAGCCCCATCAGGCAGAGAGGTTGTGTGCTTGACTAAAACTCCACAAAGCATGACATTTGAATAGTTTTGGTTACTTGAGCTAAGAGGGATTTGGCAGCGGGTTTGTTCACTGAATTAAACTGATGGAAATGGGAAGTTGCCAGAACAGCCCAGGGACATTCACCACTAGAATTGCATTGTTCGCCCAATCACTGATGAGACACAGCAAACAATAGTAGGACTTTTTAACATTTTGAGGCTTAGACAGAGAAGTAAGAGAGAAGAGAATATCAAATCAGAAAAAACAAAATAATTGGCATATTTAGTAAGTAAAGTGCTAAATTACAAGCGCAAACTGAAAAATTGCGTGTGCTACTTTTTGGTGCCTTCCAGAAATAGATTTCTCATTTATTTTTCCTATAGACTTTCCAAGAGAAATTATATATTAAAAGTTTAAAAGCCTACGCCTTTTTGATTATTTTGACAATTTTGGACTTGAGTGACAATTGAGGTTTGTTTTTCCAGTGTTTTTTAATGTAATTTTCTGTAGTGTGGAGACAGAGTCAGGTGTGGGGTGTACATAAAAATTAAAAATTGAGAAAAAAAAAAGTTTGAAAGGTTTGACTAATGATCACAAAACCTATAATTTCACACAATCTTGCATTTTTAAATGTGCTTTTTGGACTTAAGACAGCCGTGTTATGGATATTAGTTAGCACATAGCTGGTTAGCCTTCGATGTCTTTGAACTCTTAATATTTGAATTTAAATTCTATGGGAAAAATGAATGGAAAAATTTTACTGAGCTTCTGAGGAAATGTGAAGAAAAATCCTGTATCGTGGAAAGGTTTTGTTTTTGTTTGTTTTTTTTTTTTTCTTAACATGCATGTAAGATCAAGTTTAAAATTTCATAATCTTAAAAGGTTCATTGTGTAACTTTTCTAGTAGAGGGTCAGTCAAATGCTTCATGGAGATGTTATTGCTGTGTCTGGAATGTTCCACAGTATGGCATTAAACCTAAATATCTTCATGGAGACCAAACCAGACTGAGTGACAGGTCAGATCTGTGGAGAGGCGACCTCACTCAGTCAGAATGAGTGGGGCTGTCTTTCAGATTTGAGCTATAAAACCACATGCAATTGAATAAATGTAAGGTAGAGCTAATTAAAGTCATACCGTGGATCATTCCAGGCAGAGCAGTGACATAGAAACAAGCAAGTGACGGACCCACAACCAAAAAAGTTACACAATGCACCTTTAATGTTGAAAATGTTTGAAACTGACACTGGAATCGTCGCTCCTCCCGTAATCGTGTAATCTGCTTTACAGTCTGAAAACAACCAACATTCCATAGACATCGAGACACTTCCTCTATCGACTTTTCTTCTCTTTGTGTTGACCTGTATCGGCCCCTTGCCCTTCATCATTGGCAGTGTTTTTCTTGTACTTCTCCAGCCGGGCACATCTCCTCCCTGTTATAGATCTGCTGTCAGCCCTCAGTGTAACTGGCTTTAGGTCTGGGCAGATCTGACTGTGATAATAAGATTCCATTATTGAACCAAAGTTAGTCCTGTGCACAGTTAATTGGAGGTCCACGTCTTGTTGTATTGGCGCTTTCTAATTTCTGACAAAAGCCTGAGGCACCTTTCCAGTGATGATGCATTTGTTTGCATGAAACTTAACTCATTGTAAAACCTGAGTTACCTGTTGTTTTAGAGAAGGAAGGCTTTTTAAAATGTGCAGTGGAGGGCCCATCAAATGCTTTTCTTCATGGGGATGTTATTGCTTTGTCTGGAATGTTCCACAGTACGGTATTAAACCTTTCTATCTTCATGGAAACCAAACCAGGCCAAGCTACAGGTCAGATCTGTGGAGAGGTAACCCCGCTCATAGTCAGTTGCCTGTTTTTATAGGTATTTTTGAGCAGTAAAACCACCTGTAATTTAATAAAATGTAAGGTAGAGCTGTTTAATGTCATAGTGAGGAACATTCCAGGCAGAGCAATGACATCCTTAGAAACAATCAGGTGACACACCCCCAACCAAAAAGTTACGTAGTGCAACTTTTAAAGTTGGACTTGACAACTAAATTCTTTCTAAAACCAGTTGGTGCACAAGAACATTGAACATTTTACACAAATTAAACCATTTTGCATCAGATTTTAGGGGTGAAATAATCCTCAAATTCTCCATTGAAATTAAAGGGAATCCTGCTTAACCTGAAAGGCGGTTTAGAGTTTAGAAGGTGGAATAAGGTCTAACTTAAGAGCTGCTAACTTGGGCAGTATTTGGAGGATTAAAGAAAAAAAGTGAGTGATGGGGAGGGACGGGGTCTGGAGGTATAAAAAAAAACCTGTGATTGGTCGAACAGGTATCCACACTTCAAACTTCGCCCCTGTAATCTGTAATCAAAAGCAGTCCTGTGTGGTGTTACATAGTACTTGACATTTCAGTGATCACCGGAGGAGCACACACACAGATTTTGACCGTTTTAGACCAGAAAGCCTAATTTGCATAAAAACGGACCAGAAAAAAGAACTAGGAACAGAAGACTATTAATTATTAGTTGATATAGTGTTTAGTTCCACTTTAAGGTTTGATGTCTCTCCAGACTGGAAACTGTATAAGGAGGGACTCTTTGAGCTTGTAGGTGCAGGTTCAGATGTGTTTGTTAAAAAATGTTTGAAAAAAAGGGTTTTATCTTCCCATGTGTGTTTTCTTTTTTTATGGTTAGCCCTTTTAAGCACTTAGCCCATATTATGCTATTTTCTGATCCATGTTGTGTTTTATCCTCATCAAAAAACATACCAGGAGTTGTATTTTGTTTTATTCACACATGTTTAACGCATAAATTTGCATATTTACACTGAAAACACACTGTTCCACCTTGTGATGTCATGTGGTAATACAGCGAGCGCTTCACTGTGTTTTTAAACTCCATACTAGAATCATTTGGATCATTTCAGGCCTGGAATTTCCAATCTCTACTAAAGGTAAAAATGAATAGTTAAACTACCACTTCATGACATCACAAGGTGGATCAGAGCATTTTGAGCTTTGGCATTAAAGACAGACTAATAATAAAGCATTACTCAAACGTGTGAATGAAACAAAACACAACTCTGGGTATATTTTTGATGAGGTAATAATATTCTACCATGTCTAAAAGCTCATATAATATAGGACGTTTTAAGTCATATGCAACACACACCACGTCTATCTCCCCCTGCAGAAGCCCCACTGAGACCCCCCACCACGCTCCCTCTCCCTCTCTGGAGTCACATGGTTTTCCAGATGAGTAACTTGAGAGAGCGCCAGACCCTCTCGTCTCTGATAAGCTAATTAAACAATGCATAATGAGTGACCAGTGTGATCCCAGCTCACGGCACCAGTCAAATCAATCGTCAAACTATTAATTGTCCTCTGTCTTCACAGGCTCCCCCCCACTGTGCCATTAATGAGGACACCTAAAAGGTTAAGTTAACACGGACGACTCACAGAAGGGGATGCCCACTGATGGAGACAGTTAAAAGGCGTCCGTGTGTTTCATACTAGATTCAACCTAATTCATTCAAGTGCAAGAAATTCAAAGTCACTCAAAGCTATGCGTGCTGTTAACACTACAGGCAATACAAGTGCTCCACTGTGTTTTTAAACTCAATACACCTTCACTACAATCATTTGGATAATTTCAGTCCTGGAATTGTCAATCTCTACTGAACTAAAGGTAAAAGGAGCTTTAAACTTGAAAACTGACACTTTAGAGATGTAAACAAAGTAATATTAAAAGGTTTACTCAAACATGTGTGAATGAAACAAAACACCTTTTGTGTAATATTGGGCCTTAAACTGGCATTTGTGTTCCTTGCTTGTAAAAATTCATTCTTATACACACAGCTCAATTAACCAATACAATAAAGTTCAGTGTTATTTGTACAGTTAATAAGACGTAGGGCTATGCTGATGAAGCTGTTAACAGCTTTCTGCCCCAGGGCAGCTGTGGCTACAATAATATCTTACCACCACCCAGTGTGGAGTGAATGAAAAATGCTCTGTAAAGCGACTTATCCAAAAAAGCACAATATAAATCCGGTGCATTAGATCCATTTTAGGCTAGAAGACGTTCAGGTTTACCAGACTGAACCATACCATGCCAGTTCTTCAGGTGTATTTAGATCCTGATCAAGACCTGAAACAGACTACTGCCTAACCAAAAGTTCAACAAACGGCTTGATGGGGGTTTTAAAGACAGACCAAGATCAAGGTTTGGGCTCTCCACTAGAGATTTTGATCTTGGCCTATTACCTGGATGTGGAATCTCATACAGAGTTGCAGTGGAGCTGTGCCAAAGTTGACAGTCTGCCAGGTTCTGCCCTAAACTGCAGATGGAAAATGCACTCAAAGTCCTGTTAAGGAAACCTGGAGGAGTTGAAGGACACTGGGGGGCATTTGGACGTTTAGTCTGCGACAGAGCCGTGGACAAAGCTGTAAGTGCAGTGGACAGCTGTCATATTCAAATTAAGCCCCCAAATCAAAATACATAGAGGACAGCTTTAAATATAAGCAGTTCCACAGCTAACATTTTATCATATTTTCTCATCCAGAAGCCATTTTCAATTTAGCAAGAAAATTGAAAATGGCTTCTGGATGGGAGCCGAAATGTTGACTGAACAGTGCCCGGATGAACTCTGTTGAAATCCTCTCTACATAGAACCATTCCTGGATGAATGAAGAATTGCCGGTCACATAAAGAGGCCAAAATAAACTTCAATGCCCTTGCAAAAGAATTTATTTGAAAACATTTTGTCACATAAACAACATGCATCACAGCCAGGAGCCAGAGAATGACTCATGATGGGCTATGAAAAGGGCATGCGGTGTGAGCTTTTATAGGAGGAGGCATGCTGCGTCTGCATTGTAAGACCTGACGTGCACTACGTCTTTTGCAAACACAGGCCGTGTGTCACTGTGGTGTGTGACAGCCTGCACTTTTGACTCTCACGCTGCTGTTCATGTGAGCCACATGGTCGTATAAAGCATTATATGGGACAGTTTTTAAAACTTTTTTTGCTTTCACCAACTGTAGGCTTTAGTTTGACAGAATGTGAGCAGACATTTAACAGCAGTGATCTTCAGAGACACAGAGAAACCAGTGTTTTAGTGGCAGGGTCAGGAGCCCCTGTGAGGGCCCCACAGGGAGCAGGAGACATGCGGCGAGATCAGTGCTACAAAACAAGGACTAACAATGAGCATGACAGGAGTGACGAGGAGTGTGTAGGGCACAAGGAGGAAGACTGGTAGAAACACGTCTGAATAAGAAAACTATGGCTCACTGGGGCTTCTGCGGAGTCAGCACAATGATGAGTGTAAAGTGAAAGTAAAGACTGCTCTATGCAGAAGGATACTGCTGCTCTATGGAGGAGGGCAGGATGTAAAAATGTGGTATTGCTTAATACCAAATACCATGGGAGTCAGTATCGCTGATCTGGATATAAATTAATATGGTTTAAACTTTAAAACATGGTTAATAGATAATAAATGTTTTTATTATAGAATATATAATTAAAGAACTACACACTTATTTCACAGATTCAGGCTTTCTCCAATCTGCTGTACATTATTTCAAAAAAATGTTCTGTCTCAAGTTACGTCTTGATTCGTGCATTCATTTGTGCCAAATTGATTAGCCACTGCTGCCAAATCTTGCATGTTTCACTCATTAAGAATGAAAAAGGTGAATGAAGAAAGTGCATCAAGGTGGGTGTGTACAGGTGGAGGGGGAAATGGGGGTAACTGGGAGCATTCAATCATGTGTGAATTACTCTAAATACAACTTAAAGTGGGTAAATGAGGAAAACAACTGTAGCATGGTTAAAAGTTCTGTAAATTTGATTTAATAAAAACAGCTGTTAACACTGTGCTCAGCTGTAAGTGGCAGTTCTGAATTCCCATGTGAAGTTTGATGTGGTATTAACGTCACATTAACGATTTATCCTGGAGAATCCTTGTCTGTGTACATTTCAGTTTTATTCTGCTTATATGCACAGGAGAGTGTCTGGGGACCAATAAAAGGGTTTGCTCCAGCTGAAAGCAAATGAATGCATCAATCTGAGCGGATAACAAGACCCCAGAGCCTGTACCTGCGGAGGGACGGAACTCAGAACGACTGAGTTTACATTTTTTAATCTGGAGAAGTAAGTGCACATGAAAAACTATAGATATTCAAAAAATTATACTATGATATGCTAATTCCTTTTTGTTAGTGGATTTGACAGGTAAGTCTATGACATTCCAAAACTCATTTCCACAGCCTTCACCCTTTGCTGCAGCTTAAAAAGTCCGTCAGAACCACAGGCTTAGAAAAAACTTTACAAAGACAAGTGAATCTGGAGCTGTGTCCTATCACCCTGATTTCAGAGGGTGTGATTTGCAGGTGGATTAACCTATGAGAGAGAAGCATCAAAAACAAACCAAATTTTCATTAAAAAATCTATATAAAGGACTGAAAAACTGTGCGAATTATTAACTAATCAATAATCGAAGCCCCAAACTATTATTTCAGGTAAAAGAAGTTATATATTTTGTTCGGAATGTTATGAGATTTTTCAAGAGCAGCTGTGGTTGGATCATCTTAAAGGTTTTTCAAGTTCTTTGGCCTGGTTCTAGTCCCTTCTTTGAACAGAATGTAGAAGGGACTGGCTGGTCAGGCAATCCAAACCCTGATCCAACCACAGCACCAGATCAGATCACGACATCACCTGTGGATGAAGCAGTGCCGACCGGACTCCTCTCCGATTCCTCACCCTTCCACAAGCGTTGGGCACATAGGGGTTTTGTGTTTTTATCCATACTGTTAATGTTTTTGTTGTATTAAAATAAAACATGAAAATCTGTGTTTAGTGATCAATAACTTTTAAACAGACTAAGCTATACATGGCTCTAAGGGTAAACTAGCATGTTTTGGGAAGGATTTTGTTTTGGGAACTTAGACAGTTTCATTACAATATGATCCCATCAGAAGTCACTTTTATTGAACAAGCCTCTACGTTCAAACAATGCGGTCTCTTATACAGTGAAATCAGGTCTAAACCAAGTCACTTTGGACTAAACAAAAAATAAACCAGCTCTAAATCAGGTCTATACACCAGATCTAAACCAGGTCTAACAAACAGGACTAAACCAAGTCTAAAAACAAGGTCTAAACACAGATCTGAACCAGGTCTAAGTAAGGAGTTGGTGGTTTTAGAGTGTTAAATCAAATATTTCCCATCCCTCTATCTTCCAGCACTCCTCATCCTCCTCTCGTCCTCTTTTTTTCGTAGTCGAGGCTGTATCTCTCCATCGTCTCTTTGAGAAGTGCTTTGCTCCTCTGCAAACATCTGCCCCATGTTCTCCAGCCTGGTTTGGGATCCTTGCAGGTCTTCAGACAGCTTTTCGGTTTGCTTCCCGTTCACTGTCAAAAACGGACCTGGAGTTCGCACATGTTCAACACACAAAACCTCGATATTTAGGCTGAATTCTTCTCTCAAAAAACAAAACAAAACACTGTTCCACCTTGTGACGTCACTTAGCAATACAGGAAGTACATCACTGTGTTTTTATTTTTTAAATCATTTGGATACTTTCACCCTTAGAACTGACAATCTCCACTGAACTAAAGGTAAAAGGTAGCTGTTATTTTGAAAACTGCCACTTCATGACATCACAAGGTGGAACACAGCATTTTGAGCTTTGTAGATGTAGACAGACTAATATTAAAGGATTGCTCAAACATGTGCAAATGAAACAAAACACAGCATTTCAGATTAATGTAAAAAAAAAAGTCTCCCCTAAACCTCTGACTCTTTCCTCTGTTGCGACACTCTACAAATTCAAGATGGACTTTTGGATATGACTTTGACCTCAGCAATATTACAAAACGTTTGGCTGCTCAGTATAATGGCCTTATTTGTTCGGAGGTGACAGAACGCGCATTAGTCTGCAAATACTGGTGTAATTACAGAGCCTGGCCCCACACGCTGGAGGGTAATCCGATAAGTCAACCTTGTCTTATCAGCTACACAGGAAAACAGGGAGATAAGCAGAAGCACCGCCGGTAATGATGCTGTAGATCTGATCTGCTTGAATTAAACTGTGATGTGGGCCCAAGGACTCCCCTCTGTTGTGCTAAAACAGAACTTCAGACATGTGACAATTGCTGTATTTACTTCCCTTGGACGCCATCCAAAATGACACTCGTAAAGTCTTTAGTATAACTGAAAAAAACAACCCTTATGAGGACCAAACCCAGTCTCCCTTAAATGATTGTTTTTATATAGCGCTTCAAGGCTCTCAAAGCGCTTTACATCAAGGACCCACTCACCCATTCACACACACATTCATACGCCAGTGTACGCAGACACTAGGGGCAAGGTGGGTTAAGTGTTTTGCCCAAAGACACAACGACAGGGTGCACTGTGCAACTTTTCTGGTGGAGGGGCCGGTACCGGCTTGTCTCCATGGAGATGTTATTGCATCGCCTGGAATGATCAGTGGTATGACATTAAACATATAAATCCAGGATTTAGACTGCGTCCATTACTCTGTCTTACCCTTCCCCTTCCCCTTTATCTACGTCTTTGTCTTGCCCCTCGATACCGAGCTGTGAGGGCTCGGGGTACGAATGTTCCCCTAAGAAATGGGACACCACTCGATTACCGTTTGCTTCTGTTAAGCAAATTGACTTCACACTGATTTCACCTAAAAAGTGCCACGTCAAGGATTATCGGGGACCTCAGCTCGACAAAAAACGAGCTTGTTTATACATGAAAGTTCGATGAAAACGATAACGTCGGCTAAACAGACATTACTACAATTAAAACCACAACAACAGTTCACTAAAAGTAACGTAGAACATAAACGTCAGAATTGTAAACCTGCTAAACTGTTAATTGATATTTACAACTGCTGAAAATACTCACATTTATGAGACTCCTTGGCTGGTCGATGTGACGCTCCATCCTGATCCCAACACCTGCCTGAGCTCGTAGGCCGACCCCTTCATTTCAAGTCTGGTCCGGAGCTTACTTCGTTTCAAAGGGTATGTAGCTCTAGGTCGTGGCCCTAGCCCGTGATCAAAATTAGAATCGACACACCCCTTGCCCTCACATGAACGCACAAAACCAAGGGGTAGGGGTAAGACGAAGGGGTAAGACAGAGGAATGGGACGCATAGGTGTTTCTATTGCGTAAAAATACAATAATTCCTTCTGTAAGTGGGGCAACTCTCCACAGATCTGAACTGTAATGTAACGTAGTGCTATAACCTGCTTGTCTCCCTCATGATACATCGGTTTAATCTATACTGTGGAACATCCTAGACAAAGCAATACAATTTCCATGGAGATAAGCAGGTGACGGACTCTCCACTAGAAATGTTGCGCAGTAACTCCCACATCTGCTCTGTTCTTGGATCTTTGGGCAAGACATTGAACCTGTGTGAATGGGTTTCTTGAGTTTTGGGGGGTTTTTTGGGCTGAAAGTTGTTTTTTCTTTGTAGCTTATACTTTCGTTTTTATGTGCAGACCTCTTTTATCTGCAATCCAACTTCTTGAACTACATCCCAAGAATGAGAAAGTTGGTACGCCCCCTCAGCCTGACCTATAGCCCGGTGCGTCTCCGGATCTGAGCCAGTGATGGTACTTGTTGGTACTTTGTGCTCTCGGTGCTTATGACCTTAACATTATCCCAATCTATGAGACAATTTTACCTCTTGCAGTAATATCAGAGGAGCTAATGAACCTAATCAGACTATTAAGGACCAAAGCTGGAAATAGTGAGAGACGAGACGTTCAGTATACGGTCACGGCTGGGAGGTGATTTCACAATGCAGAGGTGATAATAACAGAACATCGCTACACATAAAGTATCCACGTTTAGCAATGCGCTTTAGTATTACACTTTTATCTCGATTTACTAATGCTAAATCTACACTGGACAAACTGCACCAGACTGTAGAGGGACAGAGGAGATAATACTCCCTACAACTGTACAACAACTCACCCACTGCACCAGACTATAGAGGGACAGAGGAGATAATACTCCCTACAACTGTACAACAACTCACCCACTGCACCAGACTATAGAGGGACAGAGGAGATAATACTCCCTACAACTGTACAACAACTCACCCACTGCACCAGACTATAGAGGGACAGAGGAGATAATACTCCCTACAACGGTACAACAACTCAAACCTTATGTAACAGATAATACTCCCTACAACTGTACAACTCACCCTTATGTAGCAGATAATACTCTCTACAACTGTACAACTCACCCTTATGTAGCAGATAATACTCCCTACAACTGTACAACTCACCCTTATGTAGCAGATAATACTCCCTACAACTGTACAACTCACCCTTATGTAGCAGATAATACTCCCTACAACTGTACAACTCACCCTTATGTAGCAGATAATACTCCCTACAACTGTACAACTCACCCTTATGTAGCAGATAATACTCCCTACAACTGTACAACTCACCCTTATGTAGCAGATAGCCCTATGTCCTGTCAATCATCTTATCATCTTTGCACTGTTTTTCCCTTATGTATTTATATTTCTATATTTCTATTTTTTGCTTTGCTTGTACCTTATTTTTACTTGTACATTGCTGGGGTGCGCGTTCTATCGAGAGACGACCAAGATTCAAAAAGTTCCATTTAGCCAAAAGTTTATTCCCCTAACAGAAAGTCTAATACTGAGCTCTGGGTCAGCCTGTCCTTAGTATCTTACAGTATTCAAGACTTATACCAGGAGCAAAAACTGACTGTTCGCCTTACCCTCGACCCAGCCATAAAATACATTATGAACATGTAAATAAGATGTTGATCAGGTTTCACCCATGCTCCTCCTCACTCCCCCATACTCTCCACAAATATGTGATTTCAACCTTTAAGTATTAAAACAATATCAAAAATATATGACTTCTGTGTGTATATGAGCGTGTGCGTGCATCTGAAAAGTTTCATTACTTCATATATTCTTCAACATATACGTTTATACAATTATGCCTAATTTGCCAGTGCCAATCAGTATAGTATTGTCGTTTTTGTCTCTTTGTTTATAGCTGTGATTTTATAGTTTGTTTTATAGTTTATTACTTATTTTTCTATTTTATTTTGACTTGTACATATACATTTATTTTTATAATTATGTCTCATTTGACACGTGTCTCTTGCTCTTTTTGCTACACCATCTATTTTTGTTACTCTGTTATTATATTATATTGTGATGTTTGAGCTACTGTATACAAATAATTTCCCTTGTGGATCAATAAAGTTTGTCTAAGTCTAAGTCTAATTTGACACCTGTCTCTTGATTTTTTTTGCTACTCATTTAGAATTTATTATTACGGTATATTTTTCTCTTTGTTATTATAATATATTGTGATGTGTGAGCTACTGTGTCGTAGTAATTTCCCTTGTGGATCAATAAAGTTTATCTAAGTCTAAATTAATACCGGTGATGCCAGTGAGTTTCACACACGTAGAGAAAAACACTGTTGCTCGGAGTCAAGGACGGGACTGTGAGTTTCTGTGGCGCACAAAGATAACACTCTGCATCACACACACACATATACACACACTTTTTCGAGGGCCTGACACTATACTGTTCACTTTTTCTCTAACTACGCTCTCACTTTACCTAGGTGAGACTCAATAAACCCTTTATATTTCAGATTCATGGTCCACACACCAGAAATGAAGTGCACTATGTCACTTTTTGGTTGTGGGTCTGTCACCTGCTTGTTTTTATAGATATTATATCACTGCTCTGCTTCGAATGTTCCACCGCATGACATTAAACAACTCTGCTTTACATTTATTAAATTACAGGAGGATTTATAGCAAAATACCCAGAAAAACAGGCATTCTGACCGTAACTTTGTCTGGTTTGGTGTCCACGAGGGTAGAAACGTTTAATATCCTTCTGCAAAACCAGACAAAGCAATAACATCTCCATGGAGGAAAGCATTTGACGGACCCTCTACCAGAAAAGTTACACAATGCACCTTTAAACACACCGTGAGGAAGCATTCTAGAAGGGTTTTTGACTAGCTTCAGTTTGACGCAAAAGTCAGTGGGGCTGTACAAAGAATTATCTGCAGACTCAGCCCAGTAAACCTCAAATGCAGAGGACAGATTTCCCTATGGGGACAATAAAGTGTAGCTTAATCTAACCTCTCTGAAATGCTCCGTAGCAGCACATGGAGCGAATGAGTAGTGGGGACGTGAATATGTGGGAAATATAGCACTACAAAATACTTACAGGTTTCATTGACAATTTCAGGCCTTTAAACTTTGTGTTTAAAGGTCTGTTCTGTGCTTTCCTCGCCTGGCATGAAGTTTCCTTTTTCTTGACTCTTTACTTTTAAGCTGAGCTGGATCTCCATCGTCATCAGCAGAATGGCCCACTCTTTTGAGAATGCCTTGAGATTGGCAGCTTCAACATCCAGTGAAATGTTTCTTTTTGCCTCATTTGTCAGACTTCAGGTGTTATCACAGAAAACCTGACATTAAGAGTTAAAAAGCATGTCGAGAGCTTGCTAGCTATGTGGTACATTAATCATTTTAAATATGGCAAAGGTTCACAAAAAGATAAACACTACAGGAATGCTTCAGACTTGGGATCAGCGTCATCTCTAGAGATTTACAAAAAAACCCCAAACCTTTATTATTTCATGATAATAATAAAAAAAAAAACACCAACACATTTCAGCCTCACAGGGCCGTCATCGCCTTCATTTTTAACTTTCATGGTTTATTGTTTATGTTTCAGAAATATATGAAATTATGTGTTGCGAATATTAGTTACCACATAGCAGATTAGCCCCAGCAAGTGTTCAACCTCTCTGTATTTATGTATTTATTTATTTTTCAAAAAGTCAGTGGGGAAAATGAATGGGAATTTAAATTTTGAACCGTTATTATCATGTACATTGCATTATTTGTACTGTTTTCTTTCTAGACTTAAACTGACTTTTTCTTTGGAAAGGGCAGCTTTAGTCCACTGGTAAAATAGAGCCATGTAGCAGCTCACCAACAGCATTTGTGTGGGACTGATTTAGTCATTAATCTGCATGTGGGCAGGGGCCGCACATGTGCTTGGCATGGGTGTGCATGTGCTGTGTACAGGAGTGTGCACGTGTCGCTCTGTGCTCACATGGATAAGACTCTGCTGCTGACTATTGATTTCCTGAGTAAACAGACGCCTCCTGCTGAGACACAGCGGCAGACATGTCGGTGTGAAGCAGGTTGGCAAAATAAAGCGCACATCTGCACTATCTGAGTTTATTTCTTCTATACTAGACCTCACCTTGCCTGGCAAATGCAGACTGATGTTCCTCTGACTGATATCAGGCTGCTGCCCCATTCTATTGAGATAATTTCCCTTGTGGATCAATAAAGTTTGTCTAAGTCTAAGTTTCCTCAGTTGTGTCTCAAGCCGAAGACGCATATGAAACAAAGGAGCTCATTCGTCACAAACAAAATCACATTTCTCTCACCTTAGTTTACTGTTTCGCTGATTGATTCTGCACAAATCCACAATATTTTTCAGTCCCCTGTGATATTTTTCCCCCTTTTTTCCTCATAAATGGCCATATTTGCTTTGAAAAAAACAAAACATAGACCACTGGCGTCCCTGTCAATCACATCCATCTGAACTCGAGGAGATTCTGCTGTGACACTCAGGTCTTTCTAAAGTACTGAAGAAGTGTGTATCCTCACCTGCCATTTAAACCTGAAATGAAAGACGTATCTGAGCAAACATTTTAGACATGCATGTTTTTCTCTGGTATTTAGTTACTACGTATTCCACACAGTATTTAGTTTGAGGTTTTGTTCATGGTAAACGGCAATAATAACCAGCCCCCCAGCCCCGTACCCGCTGCCAGACCCACCTCTTCATTGGGTCATTTTACAGATTGAGTGGTTTTGAACTGCCTCCCCCACAGAGACAGTTCACCCCTCAGAACCATCTTGAACAGCACGGAAACGGTTCATGTGCCGTCCCTTTATACGTTTGAGTTACAAATCCCAGCCAACCCAGAGAAGAGGTGGAATGAGAGAGGAGACAAAGAGAATCATTTTAGTTAGGGAAGACAATCATCTCTGAACAGAATTTATATTTTTATTTTATAATTCCATCGTCATGACTAAATCTAAGCAAAGAAAACAACAGGGGTAGCCAGTATGCTACGAGGTGAGATCAACATTAGGGTCCTGAACAATTATGCAGACGTGATGTGACCCACAGTTCACACTAACAAACAAGAAGAAGTGTTAGTTTCAGCGTAGTTATCTCCTCCCTTCATGCAGATATAAGGCAATAACTGACCTAAAACGAGTGTCCAATTGACTGAATTTTATTTTCTTTTGCCATGGTGTGATGGAGTTAACTCTGTGAGAACAACCTGATCCTTAGTATGTCCTTAGTCCTTAGCATTCTTCAGTTGGAGCAGGGCGCACAAAATGTTTGTCTTGGCCAAAACTTGGTTTTGTTGGCATGCTGAGGGCTAAAGCTAATTACATTTGCATATAGAAAGATATTTTTGATTAAGTTTTCTTCAATTATTGTCCTTGTGAAGTTCAGATTGGCCAATCCACCTGTTAGTAAAGCAGATCAGATACTTAGATGATCCTCCCAAGCCCCAAAAAATATGACAACCCCTAAATGCTGCTAATCTGATGTGAGGTGTTCTAAATGATGACGACCACTGAGCACGGCTTTGTCTGAGTTTGTCCAGAGACACAGAGGAAGGGGTGGTGAACTGTCTGTATAGTGTATACAGGAAGAACAAGTCTGGGTTTGTTTTCCACTGCAAATTTTAATTAACATAAACTGCTAACCTTAGTTGAGTTATGTGCCATTGCATATCTATTCATTTAATACCGTTGTTTTGATGCATTCCTGCAAACACCCTCCACTCTTCAACTCTTCACTGTCCTGAGATGTCCCTGAAGACAGTGACGAAATCAGCCTTACACAGAATTTCCATGGCTCTGTGTGGGGTGAGCCGGCAGACATTCACTTGCAATCTAATGTAATCAGAGGTACAACCCAGCTCAGCTCTGACACAGTGGGGTCTAATTAGAGCTCCAACCCCTGAGGCCCTGTTCCCCTCTCCACCACACGGGGCTGAGACGCCTGGTGCAAGCGCAAACACACTTATTAAAGCAAACAGGCCCAAGGAGCCACTGCAGAACAAACCAGGGAAGGGACCAGAAATATGTGAGAATGGGTTGTTTATGGAAGTCTCTCCAGCTCCACAGTCATCCCATCTGTGTGTATGTTCAATATCAGTGTTCAGTTGTTTTACTTTAAAACAGACACATTCTGCTTTTTCACTTATTTAGTATTAAATGTTAAACTTGCATAGATCACAAATGTATTGGTATATTTTTATGTACGCCCCAGAATGTGACTATCTGGTGGTGTAAAGTTAACTGCAGGATTCTACGGAATATTCTGTAAATTACAGCCAAAGGAACAACATTACCACGGAAAGCAGGAGGAGGCCCTTCTCCAGGCCAAATAAGAGTCAGGTTTGTGGAAAGGCAAGTTCGCTCACTGTAAGGACACATGTTTTTCTATTTTTCGGTGCAATAAACACAACCATAATTAAAAAAAAAAAAAGCTTTTCCTTTAGTCTGTTTTTTGGAAAAATGTTACATATCGGAGCTTTCTGTGCCGTCTTATGAAAGTGAGAGTGTGTTTACCGATTGAAATGAAGCATCATCTAAATAAAAAGTAAAGGATGATGTCAAATATGTGGTTTTTTTGTGCAAAAAGCTCCCCAGTTACAGTAGCACACAAACGTTTCGTTCCTGAAATTGAGGTCGTGAAAGTTATAACCATCCATCTGTTCTTGAAACTTTCTTTGTTTGTGGTGTGGTAAAAGTTTTTCATCACTTTGAAAAGAAATGGCACAGTTTGAAATTCAACATGTTTCGTAATTTTAGATTTTAAAAACAATGGAGGTTGTATGTTAAAAACTCAAATTGGTGATACCAGGCTGGATAATATATAAGACTAATACAATAATCTATTAATATTCCAACTTCCATCTTCATACATTTCCCCTCGTGGTAACAAGACTGCTCTTTTCTGCTCTTGAAGATCAGTGGACAGCAGTTTTCTAAGACTTCTGATTTTCTATTCATTTCATGTCCTTAAACACACCAGGGACTTCCCTCTGCCTCAGTTGCGCTCACAGCTGGCTGCCTTACTGAGCTGAATAATAAGATTATGTTCTTTTGAAATGCCACTGTAAAGAATTTACATTTCCTTACAACAGCGACATACAACCCAGTGTTAATTATCTTTACAACACTGATAACCATCTTAAGCCTCATAGATCCGCTTCTTACATACGATTGTGTATATCTGAACCAGCCACTGGGCTAATGGTGATGTATGTTATTATAACTAAGTGCATTCTCAACGGACATGCTAGAATACTTAACGGTTACTCTAACTGAAGTGGATTATGCATCATGGAATTACAAATGTGACACTATTGACAGAAGAACATGCAACCCCATTGAAAAGACTTTTAAGAACACAGTGGTCTTAAGGTCAAAATATGGCATAAGACAAATTTTGCTCAGCTACATGCGAAGAAATCGAGTCCCTTTAAGGCCCTTTCACTCGCTGTTCTCAGAAACTACGTGCACACAGCCCTCCGTGAGTGTTGGAGCGTAGATCTATTTCCAGAGCGGATTCAGCATTTTGTCAGCTCGGCCTTCTCTCCCCCTGTATCTCGTCCATCTGTTCTGTCACACTGTGCGGTGTTCTGATGGGGGTCCAGCTCTCAAGACAAGAAGAGGAAATTAACCCTCCCATCCACACTTCCTGTCCCCTTGTGACCCCCGACTGAACTCTGATGGAAACTGCCAAGAACAACACATTAGCCACGGGGAAGCTGAGAGCAAGAAGAATGAAGACAAACTGTGAGAAATGTGAAAGTACGGCTGCTTCCAGTGCTGTGGTAGTGACTCTCATGACAAAAACATTGACATAATTTGACAACTCTTGATAATGATCAGATTTTTGGTATCCCATTGATTGATTCAGTGAGATCTTTACTGTCCACTAAAGCCGTCTAAATGTGGAAGTAGTTAATGGGGCACTGTAAGGTTGGCAAAAGTATTGAAAATCTTAATAATAATCAATACTAAAACCCATATCAAAAACAAACACTCCCATAATTCCCATAAACATGACAAAATCTGGCCTTTGTTGAACAGTTTTTGTTGCCTGACCAGCCAGTCCCTTCTACATTTTATTTGAATACGGAAAGGAACTGGAAAATCTCAACAATCCAACCGCCGCTGCTAATTTCTATCACGTTTCTCTCAAATCGGAAGACATCTCTTTTCTAAAATTCTCGTAACATTCAGAACAAAATATATGACTTCTTAGTTTGGTGCTTCTGTAAAAAGTCCTTAGTCTTTTTGTTCTTGTTTTATGTGTAAGCAGCTCAGCACAATCACGCTGAAAATCAAAGGAGGCAGGATATCGCTCCAGATCCACTCGTCTTCTAATCTTGAACTTTATCAACTGCAGAACCACAGGGTAACTTAAACAAAACCCTACTATTTTGTGCTGAAAATTACGCTCTATTGTCTAAGTGTTTTCTTTGTTTCATTGCAGTATTAAAACTGGTATCAAGAATTATTCCTTAGCATCGATATCGAGTTTGAAATGGTAGTATCGTCACAACACTAGTGCACCATGTAACTTTTTTGGAAAAGGGGTTATGCCATTTGCCAGTCTCCATGGGAATGTTTTTACTTTGTTTGAAATGTTCCACAGTTTGGCTTGGAAACTTCCATCTATTCAGTCAAATGGAAAAAATGCCTTACACATGCAGTTTTACTTTGAGCGATGTTTCCTTTGCACAGATCTGACGGTGGCTTGGCTTGGTTTTGTCACTTGCCTGTCCCTAAACAGATACTAGATACTGTGGAATATTTCAGGAAAAGCAATGTAATCCATGCAAAAATTTGAGTTAACAAAATGCGTCTCGTGGCCATTTTTTTAACCATCATTGTTGGGGCACTGAAGAACTGACAAGTAAAAAATAACTGGAGTTTCAGGTCTCGTATTTCTCAAAATAACTTCATATGAGCTTTTGAAACGAGCTGCAACCCACAATCAAAGCTGAGTTCTAGAGGAGAAGGTGGACAAAGACAGAGCCCCGGGGGACAGCAGGCCCAGATCACACAGACTCAGAGAGAGTCAGAGATCACAGATAACTGAACCGACTGTTGTGTTAAAACAGAATGAGGGAAAACTGAAAATGAAAACGGCAAAGATGGACAAAAAGACAAATGTCACCAGGCCCCCGGTACAATCACAGCAACGAGGTCAAGGCGATTTTGGAAGATTGGTTATGTTAACGTGCATGCAGAAGAATCGGGTCATTAAAGCAACGCCGCGGGACAGAGTGGGGGAAGAGGGGTGCTTAGAGTTTGTTGGCACCCTCTGCTGGAGGCTCAGTGCAACTACAAGTGACCTGCCAAAATTAAAGGTGCACTATGTAACTTTTTGTCTCCATCTTGTTTGTATGGATCTGTCATTGGTCTGCCTGGAATGTTCCACAGTGTGACATTAAACAGCTCTACTTTACATTTATTCAATCACAGGTGGTTTTACAGCTCAAAAATACCTAGAAAAACAGGTATTCTGACAGTGAGTGGGGTTGCCTCTCCACAGATCTGACCTGTAACTTGATTTGGTTTAGTACCCATGAAAATAGAAAGGTTTATTTTCATACATTCAGACAAAGCAATAACATTTCCATGGAGAAAAGCTACACAATGCACCTTTAATAAGCAGTAAGCCTATTATGATATAGAAGAAATGTGTAATAAATATTGAATATTAACAACAAACATTGTTTTAACAACTATTTAATTTATTTGAGCTGTTTGGATATTGCATTCTGCACTGTTTGACCCTTTACAGTGTTTGTTCTGTGACACTCAAGCGTGACCTGCACAAAATTAGAGGACAAATGTCAGGATAAAAATGCATTTCTTGTGGCACTTTAAAAAAGTTCTAAAGCCCAGTGATCCAGTTCAGGTAGAAGGAGAAAGCAGCAGCGGCAGAAGTAGCGGCAGAAGCAGCGGCAGAAGTAGCAGCAGAAGTAGCGGCAGCAGTACCCCAGCAGGACAACAGGAGAGTGAGACCAAGGAGGACTTAGCTTGCAGTAATGGCAGCGGGACCCGGACCACCTCGCTCAAAGCCATGGAAGGGACGCCAAGGGACGACGAGCCAAGACGAGCAATGAGATCACCGGTGCTGCGTCTGACATATCCATGACAGCCTCTGGACAAAGCTTTTCCTAGGAAACATGGGGATGAAAACTATTCATACTCGTTTCAACCTCAGTGGATTGATAAGTGAAGATAGCTGCACTATGAATGTGAACTGGAAATGTATTTTATTTTGCGTGTCTGTAGACTTTAAGCAAAAAGCTAGAGACATTTGATCCATATGGAAATACAGAATCTCTGTTCTTCAATGAAGGATTTTCTAACTGGTGTATGGCCACAGTGGAGTTCAACTTGCATGAGAAATTGCCAATATACTGCGCTGTAAGGGCTCGTATCTGGGTTTAAAAGAACACGCATAAGTGCCCTTCTGTCAAATAGAGCAGCGAGAGATTAATACACAGCGAGGCATGTTTTGGAGTTATTCTTTCGCTCCATTTCCTTTCTTAGATGTAATGGACTGCCTTTTAGAGGAGACACGATGCATAATGGGGTTATTTACGAACATACAACTTGGACGAGATAACTGGAGGAGCCATCCATCCGTCCAGAATGAAATCATTTGCCCGACCAGCCAGTCCCTTCTGCATTATGTTAGAATCCAAAAGGGTCTGGAAACGAACCATAGGGTGTGAAAAACCTCCTTCCAACCTTGTGAGAGTCCAACCACAGTTACTAATTTGTAGCTCGTGTCTTTCAAATGCAAAAGACATCGCCTCTCCAAAATTCTTGTAAAAATCAGATCAAAATATATAACTTCTTTTACCTGAGATAAGTAATAGTTTGGTGCTTTGATTGTTGATTCTAACAAAATCCATTCTGTTTCTCATTTCCTTATGTTGTTTTTCTTTTCTCCTTTTTTGTTTTTTTTTACGTGTAAGCAGCCAGCTATGGACTGCTCTCGTAGACATACATGAGAACATTACAGCCCACCTTTTGGAGTTAGCTTGACCTCCTCTCGTGCGTCGGGTGACTACGTCCCATGGCCTGAACACATAAGTGAAGGGGGGTGCAACCTGCATTCGTTCAGATAAGTTTCCCATTTGTTGACATTCGGCCTGTCCTCATAATTTCCTGCAGGTGACGCACTTGAAAAGCACTGTGCTGACGCTTCGTTTGGCTCCTACCAACCAGAACCCTGCTGTTCTGATTGCACCTTCTGTGAAATGTCTCCCTTGATGTTTCACAGCCTCATGGTAGTGGCGTATGAGGAACGTCCCCAAGTGGTGTCGGCCAGGGATGATGAGAGGATGAGTGATGTCAGTGCCCAGTTCGGCCCCCAATCCTCAAAAGTCCATCACTGTCCAGTATGGGGTGCAGCTTCCAAAGGCTACTTGAGGAGGGAATCTTATGATGCGAACAGAGCGTGCATCTCTCTGATTGGTCAAACACACCCTGTGAAATTATGGAGCCAGTACACAGCTCCAGACCCACTCCAGTATTGTGAAAGTGTGCGGTTCTGGCTGGTAATAAAAGGTAATAAAATCATAGCCTAATATGCAGATGTTCAGAAGGTAGTGGACTGTGAGTTCTATGGACTCACTGCTGAATGAACAACGGTTATAACAGAATAATTTTCTCGTTGCCTTCAGTATGTGAGTAAACAGGCTCTCGGCTCACACTGTGACAAGAGCCTCGACTGCAGAGCCCCAATTTGCATACATCAAAGACATTTTACTCAGACTAAACATCCCCGTCACTCAACTGGGGGGCACGGCTTTGATGGCGCCTCTAATATGTCAGGGAGCTTGTCAGGTATTCAGGCCCAACTCAAAGAAGTGAGTCCACGTTTGTTATCGTGCCACTGTTGTAATCGCTCTTTGAGGTGAATCGAACAGCAGATGGACTCAACTTTGTGCAGAGTATCGCTGTGTTTATATAAGATTCTTTATGAGGACGTCATATTTTTGATGCAGCTGCTGTTTGTGATTAATGGACTTGAATGGTTTAATAATACAGATCATATTTGCGTCTGTATCGTCCCAGTGATGCTGTTTTGTCTTTCCTGTTTTAGAGCTTAGAAATAAAGCTGCTATAGGATGATTTTGTTGAGCTTATTGCATTATCATCACCCTAAAAAAAAAAAAAAAAGGTTGTAGATCTCCCAGTTTGGGTGTCGCGTTAACAAACTTGTGCATCAAACTTGTCACCACTGCTGTTTAATAAAAGGAAAAGAAAATATTGGCTTTGCAGTCGTACGTTTATAGTATTATTATATGGCAGTTATTTTGTACATGTTGCATATAGTGTGTCTAAAATAGGCACTTAAAGCTGCACTGTGTAACTTTTCTTGTGGAGGGTCCGCCAACTGTTTGTCAGGAATCATCCGGTAAAGCATTATTATTGTATTTACTCCATAATAACGTTTTTTAATTGACTATTAACTTGCATTCTTACAGTGAGTGTGCTCGCCTCTTCACAGATCTGGCATAGAGATAAATAAGTGTGATGTCATACTGTGGAACATTCCAGGCAACATCTCCATAGAGAGATGCAGGTGGCGGACTCTCCACCATAAAATTAACACAATGCACCTTCGAAATGCAGGTTCTAGTTATTTTGTGTTTTGTGTTTTGGCACTTTTGTTTCAACATTTTTCATAACTCCCAGAGACCAGAGCAGAGTTTTGCTGTGACGGTAAAGCCAACAACAACCAGCATTCTTGATTATTGGACAATAAAATCCCTTCTAATTAGATATAGACAGCATGCAGTTGATTTATTTTGACCTCAAGAGCTGCTTATACAATTTAGTATCTGTACTGTGGCTCTGGACTCATCGTGGTGAATAATTAGGACGCTCATAATGTAAAGTTTACTGCGTATGGTTAAAATGAACTAGTTCTGTTCACATTTTTAGGACAGTAATACTATCTGTAATGTAAAACGGACAGCAGTTTCCTCGGGTGTGACCCCTGGGACCCCATGTAACAAATTTAGTCATTTTCAACCTGATGTTTTCTTTTGCCTTGAAGATTGCACATTGAGGTTCTAATTGTCTCCTCTCACATTTGCCTGCTAAATGCGACTTCTACATGGGTTGATTACAAGTTCCTTAACCATAATGGCATTTTAAACAGCCATTTACCAAGTGCTTAGGAAGCTTAGCAATCAGCAGCTTATTACAGCTATTTTACACATTCAACACAGCGAAGAAAGTAGTAAAGCAAGGCCCTGTAATGACTATTTGGAGAAGCTTTAGAATGGGAGGAATCCTGTAAGATTTTCTTCCTAGGTTTCCACAGAACTTATACACCACACATAAGCACACACATAAAAAAGGAGATAAAATTACTAGCTTACTCGAAAAGAACCACAGGACTATCAATGATTCAAAAAGCAGAAGTGTTTTTTTGGTTTATTGTAAAAGACCACCACTTGTGCAGCTATTTTTTTGAGGAACGCAAATGGGACCAAACCGTTAATAAATCTCACATGTGAGTTCAAGTCCCTTATTTTCAGTGTCCACCACCGGGTTTGGGGTTTGCTGGTTTGCCAGAGGTGAATACAGTTCCAAACAGCTGCATCATATTCGATGCAGCGAACACTCAATGTCCCTAGTCTCCCCTTGGACCTGGGAGAAGCCTCTGCCAGAGGGACATATGTAAGTTATATTGTGCAACTTGTCCTTTCTGCCACTAAGACTTTGAGTATTTAAAACCCTGGACAAAGGTAACAGCAGCTCCTCTCTGAGTCTGGGTCAAAAGGAATCCACCAGCACCAACATGTCTGCTGCTCCTTTGTCACTGCTGTCACAGGGATGTAAGGGTGCCAGGAGGGGACAAACTCTGATCAAATCAAAGACACTGAGGCACCCCGAGGACACAAGGTCCACACTCCATCAGCTCAAACATCACCGCAGCACATCCTGAACAATGAGTCATTATGGAGCTCTGAGCAAGAACGCACTGAACCCAACTGAACGCCTGCATGGTCTGTGTGAGAGTGGAACTGAACGCCCGCACGGTCTGTGTGAGAGTGGAACTGAACGCCTGCACGGTCTGTGTGAGAGTGGAACTGAACGCCCGCATGGTCTGTGTGAGAGTGGAACTGAACGCCCGCATGGTCTGTGTGAGAGTGGAACTGAACGCCCGCATGGTCTGTGTGAGAGTGGAACTGAACGCCCGCACGGTCTGTGTGAGAGTGGAACTGAACGCCTGCACGGTCTGTGTGAGAGTGGAACTGAACGCCCGCACGGTCTGTGTGAGAGTGGAACTGAACGCCTGCATGGTCTGTGTGAGAGTGGAACTGAACGCCTGCATGGTCTGTGTGAGAGTGGAACTGAACGCCCGCACGGTCTGTGTGAGAGTGGAACTGAACGCCTGCATGGTCTGTGTGAGAGTGGAACTGAACGCCTGCATGGTCTGTGTGATGGTGGAACTGAACGCCTGCATGGTCTGTGTGAGAGTGGAACTGAACGCCTGCACGGTCTGTGTGAGAGTGGAACTGAACACCTGCATGGTCTGTGTGATGGTGGAACTGAACGCCTGCATGGTCTGTGTGAGGGAGAAACTTATTTTGGTCCAAAATTGTTCAGCTGTGGACAAACATTTCAAACAAAAGTTGACTATTGAGCACTTCAGATAAATCACTCAACAGTTATACAGACACAGAAGACATTAAATGGAAATGTGCGTATTACATTTATGGTTTGCACATGTGGAAGGTGGAGTGATAAAGCTCTAATAAAATTTCAAACTCGATTTCAATACAAAGGAATAGACTCAATACTCAATACCAACTACTTTCTTTTCTATTACCATTTCTATTATCTTTGTAATCCCTCAGTCATCCAAATAGGTTCCATAGTGATCCCTGGGCTTATACTAGTCTATATGATCTTATACTTTTAATAAAGCTCAGGATCATTCTAAAGCTATTCAGGAAAGGTTCATTTCTGTCCTGTCACTGTGTGTCTTTTAGTATTTTCAGTATATACTTGTTCAAATGATAGTTTTGATACTAGTTTGTATTGGCTAGTGTCTGATTTTTTATACTTTTGACAAACCTACAGCCCACCGCATAACCCTTGAGAGACAAAAATCTGACATTGTGGAACTTCTCTTTTACCTTTTATTTCACAATATATCTACTCCTGTGTCTTTGAGGAGCCGTTGACTTTGAAATGCGAGCGCCACTTTGCTGCATTGGTCCTCTGCGTATAATAAACGAGAGTAACAGAGGAGCAGACAGTTCGAAGGAGGAGAGACATCCAACCTGAACATGACCTGTTTCACTGAGCTGATGAGGGGACAGTCTGACAAAACACACAGCACTGACGCCCTGAAAATGTGCAAGGACGGATATATGATGGGTTTTGGGGATCGCATGACAAGCCTGGCTCCTGTCCACTTTTAGATTGTGGTCCAGCTGAAATGGATACAGTGAGGAAGGATGGTGGCATGGAGTCAAGGTCGGGGCTGGTGGTTAGAAAGGTGACTCTTATAGGGGGGAAAAGCTTAAAGAGTGTATTTTTTTCCAGGTTTTTGAGCCAAATGTGTCTTGTCCCTGTACAGATTCAATGCATAAGAGCTCCTCAGGTCAAAATAACTGCTGCGCGCTGTCTGTATCAAATCAGAAAGCTTTTCATTGACTGATAATCTGGAAGTGTTCACGAGCATGCTAGTTGTTGTTACCTTTGCGTCACGGCAAAATTCTGTTCTGGTCTCTGTAAGTTGTGAAATGCGCTGATGAATCATAGACTGTATAATGGATAAATGGACATAGCGACCTTTGTCCTTCTCTATTTGCGTTCCAAATAGGAACTGAGCATGGGCTTGCTTCAGGCTCCACCAGCTCCACTTTCTATTGAAAACCCTCCACCCCTCTCTCCGTGACTGCTGTGGTCAGGCATGTTATTTTGGTCTTAAAATGTTCATCTGAACTTGTTCTACATTTTTATTTTGCTATTTGGTCCCTAAATCAAGACACAGCAGGTGCTCTCTTTCTCCGAGGCGCTCCTGTGTGCGTTAGCAACAGGTTTGATTGACAGCGTTGCTAAGCACCCTCTCCCTCCTTTATCAGTAGTTTGGAGAGAAAGGGGCATTACAACAGCCTTGCTTTGGATTGGCTCTTTGGTTGTTATGATATTTGCAGTCAGAATTCCAAATATGGACCTCAGCTCCAAATTCACCTCTTTAATTGGTAGCCTCAATGAGCTTCATTTGGCTGGAGCTGAATATTAGGCGTGACTTCTCACTCCCTTAGTCCACTTCATACCGTCTATGTGATAAACTCACAGTGCATAATTAGGATGCTCAGAATGCATAAGGTAAACTGTGGAATAAGTTCTAGTCTTTTTCATATTTCTAAGACAGTAGCATCCAAATTATTGACCGTGATGAGGTGATGTGCGATCTTTTTTGCTGTAAACTTCTTTATAATTTCCTTTTTACCAATAAGGAGTTCACCCTTGTCTGTTGAGCTCCGTGCTTATATCACAGGTGGCCAGAGCAGCAGGAAGCTCCTCATCTATTAGAGGGCTGGAAAAAGAGTGGAACCAGAGTTTGACCTCACAGTGAGACCTCAGCATATGGTGTTAGCTCCTCCAGAACAACTTTAAACAACCTTCACAAGATACATTTACTCTGAGATTCAAATAGTACATTTTAAAGGAGACATTATGCAAAATACACTTGCCCACACAAAGTTGTATTTAGTGATTCATGCTTGTTTGAGTAATCTTTATTCCTGGGCATTTGTAACACCATTGCTCCAAAGAATCACGTTTCCCCCTATTCCCCATGCACGCCCACTGCTCTGAACATAGTTTTTTGCACAAATGAAAAAAATCCACTCCTCGCTACAGTGAACTGCAGCTATCCATAGGCGCATACCCTGCAGCGGCCATTCATACAAATACATGTGATCCGAGCGCTTTTTTACCCAATTCCACAGACTTTCAGCAGTGTAAAAACGACCTTTGATTATAATCTTTCACAGTGTGGCATAAAAGCTATCTGTCTCCATGGGGAATGTTCCAAAGCATGATTTAAACTTTTTATTTCCATGGAAACGTGTAGGCGACATTCCGACTGTACCTTACATGAAAGAGACCATATACTAGAAGTGATGTGTCTGAAAATGCACATGATCCATTGTTCCCACATTAAGCTGTTTACTGTAATATTTATATTGGAAGTTTTGGAGGAGATTAGTGATTTATTTAAAAACTATACTTATTTCAAAACATGGAACACAGAGGAATATCAGTCACCATTAGCAGACCTTTATGCCAAGCCCTCTACTTCCCCTCTCTCAAACATAAAAGGCAGAGAGCCCCATTGAAGACCTGAAAACCACATAGTTCAAAAGCAAAAACATTGCTGCTCTGTTGCATCAGTTGGATGTCGAGTCCATTGCACCATTTCCTGAAAAATCCACTATCTACAAAGAGATCCTAAAACAATGCTCGACAAAGCCATTCCTCCTGAAATGAAACTGAAGTACAGGGAATAAGCTACTTGACCATCCATTACAGTTTATCACATTTGGTGAGACGCGTTTCCTGAAACATGGGGTCAGTTTCTCTCTGTACCAAAAGTACTACAGTGTTTCAGTCTCTTGGCACAGCGCAAATGTGACTACACTACTCTTTTATAGGTCTGTACGGACACTGGGTATTATTCTTTAAATATTTTTCCCTATATAGAGCAGTGCCTTATACAGACAGTATAATATCAAATGTGGAAAATGGTCAAATGCCCTTATATCTGCCTAGTTAATCACTTATTCTGAATTCAGTAAATTGGTTTTTATATGAAAACATCCATATTGTAAATCTACATAAACATTGTGCAGGTCTAAATCTCTTTTCACAATGCCTGTAATCTCTTTCACAACAAATTTATGAGGGTTTTTCAAGGTTTTTTGATCAATAAAACACCTACAGTATAATATTTAAGTTTGGAAAAGATGTTCTGATATATAGTGCACCTTAAACTGCTCTTAGTGAAGTATTAGCAAACTAAAGAACACTGATGGGCCTTAATAGATGAATTTGTTTTATTGTTTTTAAAAGTACAAATGGTCATTCAGTTGCATATATTAACCACCTGGAACCACCTACAACAGACTTTAAAGCTTAGTTCCTTTTTAACCTCTGCTTACTTTTTAAAACTCAGTTTTACAGAATCATGCACGTGCTTTTAACACTTTAATATCTTTAATCTGCAATGTGATTTATATTTGTTTTCTGCTTGTGCTGTTTTAAAGGTGCATTGTGTAACTTTTCTGGTGGAGGGTCCGTCAATACTTTTCTCCATAGAATTTAGAATTTATTTAGTTTATTTATGAGACAGGGACAGTGCACATGTACATTAACCTTAACAGGAGCGTTGCTTTGTGCAGGTTGTAGCAGTAGAGCTAATTTCCACCGGTCGCCCCTGGTGCGTGTTTTTTTTTTTAGGTTTGAGATGTTATTGCTTTGTCTGGAATGTTTCAGGTGATGGACCCTCCAACCAAAAAGTTACACTGTGCACCTTTAAGCTGCGTCTTGGGCAGGTCATTCCAAATGCTTCTCCAGTGACTTACCTAGTGAAATATTTAAAACATTATAAAATATTGAATGAATAAACATTAACAACAATAAAAATTCACAGGATTTAAACTGCAACTTTGAACACACCAGGAACATTATATTCCACTGTTCAGTGCTCTGTGGTGGTAAGTCCCTAGTGTAGCCACAGCTGTCCTTCCTAGGTAATGTAGGCGAAGTGTCTTGCCTAAGGACACAAGTCAATATGCAGTGGTTTGATTGACTGATTTGCTTTTATTTCAAGTTTGTGCTAAGAGAGTAAAAATGATCCTATACATACTACCGCTTATTATTGCACTGTCGTTCTTGTCTCTTGTTTATAGCTGTGAGTTTATATTTTATTTTATAGTTCATTACTTATTTTTCTATTTTATTTTGACTTGTACATATACGTTTATTTTTATAATTATGTCTCATGGCCAGACTTCCGAGATTTAGCAATGACGAGGTGATATGGCCAAAAAAGTAGTTACTGGATGTTACTATTGTGATATTATCAATGCAGTGATTATTTATTATAGATGTCTGTAATAATAACAAAATTTAAGTCAGAGGAAGCAACTCGGTCCAGCTTTTTTCTCGTGCAAATGTTAAATCTTCGGTTACTGAAGCGTGAAGGTCTGTACGACTTCAGTATTCCATATCACAGCAAGAACGTTTTATGCAAACCACCATTTTTCCATCAATGACTTTCTATTGTCTCTCCATAAACATTAACAGTCCATAAAGCATTACAATCACACTATTTCCTGCTGAGGGAGTTAAAACCCTTTGTACTTCCATTTCCATCCCATCAAACACAAGTCCTGCTTACACAGCCCTTCTCCAGTGAGGCATAGGATCCAAAAGGATTTCGTGCTCTCATCGCCATAGTACTATCGTAGTCAGTTTTAGAAAGAACTAAAGTATATTTCACAAAGAGCAAGTTGCAAGTTACTCACTGCTGTTATTATAAGGGTCAAAAGTACTGAGTTTCAGATAGTAACCTATACCAAAACTAGTATTGACTTTGAAAAACATTGTGGCCCTGCTCAAAACGCCACAACAAAGAGTGGAAGACATAGATAACAGCAAAGGTTAAAAATTCAGTTTATGGGTCATTTATTAACAAAACAATGAACGATGTTACTCTTGTCAGAATTATGTTGATCGGGGGCTGTGTTCATGTTGGTGCAAATGAGATTCTGTTTGATACCAGTTGTAATGAAAGAATCTGGCCCTTTTATACTTGGGGAGCCACTGGGGCCTAGTGGATCATGGGAGTTTCCAGCAATTCCTCAAAAACACAGTGGCACAGTATAAAAATATAGTCAAAGAGTATCGTGCCACCAGGGGGCTATAACAACTGACCTTTCCTGAACAGCTCAAGAATGGCTCCGTATCAGAACTTAGACTTAGACAAACTTTATTGATCCACAAGGGAAATTATTTGTATACAGTAGCTCAAACATCACAATATAATATAATAACAGAGAGTAACAAAAATAGATGGTGTAGCAAAAAAGAGCAAGAGACACGTGTCAAATGAGACATAATTATAAAAATAAATGTATATGTACAAGTCAAAATAAAATAGAAAAATAAGTAATAAACTATAAAATAAACTATAAAATCACAGCTATAAACAAGAGACAAGAACGACAGTGTAAATACTCTGCTGATTGACAGGCATGAGGTTATCTGTTACTTAAGATTAAGTTGTTGTACAGTTGTAGGGAGTATTATCTGTTACATACGGGTGAGTTGTTGTACAGTTGTAGGGAGTATTATCTCCTCTGTTCATCTATAGTCTCTATATATTTGTCAATCGGCCCAATGTCCCTTATCCTGGTGCCGCTCCCCCAGCAGAACCACAGCGAAGTCCAGGTCACTGGAACTAGACCACACAGTTTTAATAACGTACTATTACTTTGTGTTGAAAATTACACAATATTTTCAATAATAATAATAAAACATGCCTCTTATTTTTTCCTTAGCATTTACTACGTCCCATTGTGTACATTCTGAAGTATGTGTTTAACGCAGTGCAAATTACAAAGTTCAAATCACAATGAAGTGCAATTGGTGAACAGAAATACCAATACAAGTGTTGGTAACTGCCTGAACAGGGGAAAAAGGGGTGATTTTAAAAACAGAGCTAGTTCATTATAAACCATCGGCAGTGGTGAAGTCATTCCTCACGTATCTTATGGATTCGGAGCATCCTAATTTTTCACGGTGATGAGTTTATAAATGCTTTTTACAACTTACAGAGACCAGAGTGTCATAGTAATGTTAACAGTTCCTGATTATGGGACAATAAAAGACTTTATTTTTATGATTTTTAATATATTTCTTATTCTGTAAAGCACTTTGGATTACTTTGTGTACGAATTGTGCTATACAAATAAACTTTCCTTGTCTGCCTTTATAAATACGTGCCAATACTACAATACAAAGTGCTTATTTTTAACTAAAGAGCTGCCTATATATTCTGAAGACAAATTTTGCTTTAAGACAAAAAATCATGTACTGGGACTTCAAAGCTGCATTACCTGATCTGACTTGTTCTTAGCTTTTACAAGCACTTTGGAACATTCACAATTTACGAGAATAAAACCAGGGTCTTGCGTTTATACAAACTGCCTGGTGGACAAAACTGTTTTCCAGTCCGGTGGTGCGTTCTAAAGTCTGTGATAGCTCCTCCTTGAAGGTAGGAGGAAAACGCTGGGCTTCAGTTTAGGGGGGAATTGCATTAAAGAGTGGGTATTTTAATTCTAGCACATAACATATTTAGACCAGACCTTTAGAAATGATAGATTTTTGACGATCTTGAGTCTTAAGTCACCTCCCTTCAGAGCGTTATCACAATCAGCCCGCTAATGAAACTACTGCACATCGCATCAGGTTTGTGAAGTCATAGTGTACAGTTTTGTATCATGTTTTTGTATTTATGGAGAATTGTGTTGTGAGAGCGTGGATGATGTAGGCTTGTGGGCTGCTAAGCGTAAGGAGGGTACGACTAAGGCGAGATCACTAAAATACTCAAACATCCGCGGATGATATTTGAATTCTCCTCTTCCTTTTGAAGAGAGGACAACATTAAAACATGGTAGAAAGCTAAATAATAATAATAATCCTTTAGAAGTAACTAGTACTAGTTACTTCAAACGAATGTATCAACACAGACGGGAAAACCAGGGTGGGCCGCAATCTGCCGTACATCTCCACCTAAAAGCCACAGGCCACTCCTTTGAGGACAGTGAGGTCCAGATTTTGGCCAGAGAAAAGAACTGGTTTGAGAGGGGAGTTAAAGAGGCTATTTTTGTTAAGAAAGAGAATCCTTCCTTGAACAGAAATGGAGGTCTCAGACATCATTTGTCTCCATCTATAACTCTATCCTCAAACCTAAATCAAAACAAACAGAGAAAACAATGGGACTATCCAGGACATGTCCAGAGGTGTGAAAACACCATCATGGCCCTGAATGGTTCTGCTAACTACTCCCCCACTCCCACTCCATATTGAATAGACCCACCTAACTAACAGAAACTGTAAACAAATGTGTTGTCTCAGAGTAATTTCATTGTAGTTAGCGCCCCCTTCAGGCAGATATAAGGCAGTGTCCACCAGCGTCTGACCAGAACTGAAGAAGCAGCTTGGATGAGCTGCGAAACGTATTCGACCAAATAAACTCTGTCCAGTTGATAAATTTAATTTCTCCTTTTGCCATGGATTCTACCTGGATGACTGAGGGATTCTACACACATCTTAGTACTAGTGCTTGTCATTGTTGTAATTGAGTGCATTTTTAGCCTTGTAACTGCACTTTTACTTAAGTACACTTTTTCAGTAGTCTTTCGCATCAGACACAGGGGATATCTGTGCCAAGCTCCATCCTCGCACCACTCTGCACCATAAACCTCATGACCCGTGATTAATGCTCATTAGTCATTTGCTGTGTATTAAACTCTGCTTTAGCGCGCCAATGTCACACTGCAGTAAACATAAAAAAAACCCTCCAAACTCCAAAATGCCAAAGCATGTTCAGTTTCTTCATTTTGTGTGTCACTGCCTCGTGCCGTTTGAGGATTCTGAGCAGTGAAGAGTACAGCCCCAGGCATGTGCTGAGGGCGGAGCGAGTCCCACTGCACCAGGATTTTAACTTTGTGTCCTGTACATGTTTAAGCACAGAGTTTGTCATAGGAAATGTTTTATATAATTATTACAACTTAGGCAAGAATAAATATGACTAAATTTTTCCCTGGGATCCAGAATACACACGATTTCAATACTTAATGTGAGTCTGATCAGTGGTGAATCTCCCAGTCAGTCAGCAGAGGTGGAAGAAGTTCTCAAGTAAAAGTACAGATACCGAGCAAAAAATAAAAAAAAAATATGAAAATACATGCAAAAATCTACTTATGTATTAAAGTACCTGTTTAAAAATGCACGTAAAGAGTAAAAAGTTAAAGTATTTCACGCAGATTTTGAAATCAAATAATGCTTCAAATGTAATGATTTTGATAAAGATTTGTGCTTTTTTTGTGTTTATGTCCAACAGAAACAACAATCAATATTTTTTTTCCTAGCTGTTTTTATTTGTATATTTATGTAGCTAAAATCAACAACTTAATAAAAAGTACAGTAAACCCCTCAGACAATAATGTGTAGTTGTAGTAGTAAAAGTGAAGTACAGATACCTAAAAATTGAGCAAAGCAAATGAGCAAAGGATTAAACTTGGGGGAGACAAAGGGGTCTGTTGTCCTCAGGGTTTTAGGGGCCCTGAATTGGACCCTATGTCAGAGGGGGGCCCATGTGAGGCTTCTTACCCCAGGCCCCCAAATTTCTGTTGACAGGCCTGGTGACCAATTAGGTTCTTTGATTCACGCTCGTCGCTGAAAAAGAGATCATTCTGAATTTGAATATGAAATTTAAACATTTTTTAAGTACTGTGGCATATGACTTTGCTTCCCCTAAACTAAACACAGTCTGAGCGGCCACACACCTTCTGGTTTTGCCCTCTCTATATTCTCTTCTACCCTTCTTCACACAGCTCAAACTGCGGATTATCTCAGAACAACAGCCTCTATGATTCATCTGCCTCCTCCATCTCAAAGGGCAAAGGCCGTGGTGAAAGTCTTGGAGAAGAAGAGTGGTGCTGAGAGGTGGGCTGACAAAAGGCAATCATCCAGAACCTCCCGAGACCTTACACTTGCAATGGAAAAGACAAAATATTATTCATCATTTTGCACTGGAGCTGGGCCGGAAATGACAGAGGGTAAGTCAGGTCCCGCGTGGCTGCAAATGTGGATATAGACACGTATGATATTTTAATGATGTGACACTTTTTATGAGACGCTTTAATGATTTTTTAATGTTGTAATGATTACCTCATCATGTGCTCGCTCAAGTTGCCTGGTTCAAATTGATCTCTGATAGCCCTGAAATTTTTATACAGAGGGATCTCAGTCTGGTCATTTGCACCAGTCTCTTGCTATTTCTGCTACTTATTTTGAATATATTATTACTATTTATATTGTTGCTTTTATTATTATATTACATTGTGATGTGTGAGCTACTGTGTCCAAATAATTTCCCTTTTGAATCAATCAGATTTTAGTTTTTTTAATATTGTAACTTGAGTGTCTCGAAAGGTGCCACAAACTAAATGTATTATTATTATTATTATTATTGTTTATTTCAGTGACACGTGATTTGGAGCTCATTGCCATCCTTTATTTTGAACAAAATCCTGTTTCTGTCACCTCAGATTAACAGAGTTTAGGGCTTTGCTCATTGATCCTTTCATATTTTTTACCTTTATTTTTATCTTGTAAACATATTTGTTTTGATATGGACAGACCATTCTCTTTTCTCACTTCCTTTTCCTTGATTTCTCTCCTCGAGCCGCCATTTTTCAGCTGTCAGTCAAATGCGTCATATTAAGTGAAGGAAAGAGGAGGCAACGGAAGGAAACCACAAAGGAAACATGAGTGAGGATTCAGGAGCAGGCGTCGCATCAAATAATCAAATTTTATGTATCTCTCAGTATGGAGTTTGTATTGTTGCAACTACACAAGTACAGGGACAGCAAAGGATGTGTGACTTAGACTTTAAAAAAAATTGTAATAAACTTCTAAATAAACAGCAAGAAAAAATAAATAAGGTATCAAAAATTGGTATCAATAAAACATAAATTATATAAATGTATGTACAGTAAGTAAAAAAAAAAAAAAAATTGTAATATAAACACAGTTTATCAGTTATATACAAGAGGTCATAAGGAAACGGCAAAAATGAGATGATTGACAGAAACACAGGCTTATCTGTCACATAAAGGTGAGTTGTTGTACAGTTGTAGGGAGTATTATCTCCTCTGTCCCTCTGTAGTCTGGTGCACTGGGTGAGTTGTTGTACAGTTGTAGGGAGTATTATCTCCTCTGTCCCTCTATAGTCTGGTGCAGTGGGTGAGTTGTTGTACAGTTGTAGGGAGTATTATCTCCTCTGTCCCTCTATAGTCTGGTGCAGTGGGTGAGTTGTTGTACAGTTGTAGGGAGTATTATCTCCTCTGTCCCTCTATAGTCTGGTGCAGTGGGTGAGTTGTTGTACAGTTGTAGGGAGTATTATCTCCTCTGTCCCTCTATAGTCTGGTGCAGTGGGTGAGTTGTTGTACAGTTGTAGGGAGTATTATCTCCTCTGTCCCTCTATAGTCTGGTGCAGTAGCTTTTATTTTTCATTGAGGGATGCAGAAAAGAGGGAGCCACTGTCTGCGTGAATGTTCATGTATGTTAGCTGAGCTTTCTCAGGAAGTAGAGTCTGCTCATGCTCTTCTTGTTCACTGCATTACAGTTGTCCCTCCAGTCCAGTCTGGTGTTCACATGGACGCCAAGGCACTTGCAGCAGTCCACTATTTCCACCTCATGGCCCTGGATGGTAATGGGCTCCACTGGTGTCCTCTTCCTCTTGAAGTCAATCACCAGTTCCTTGGTCTTGTCAGTGTTCAGGAGCTACAATGATATGTTATTGACACTAAACTTTATCTGAAAGCAAAGATCTGGTCTCATTTTGATTTCCTTGAATACTAACATAAAATAAGCCTGGGCTCAGTCCTTACTACAGGGTCATTTTGGTCAGAACTAGTGCCTGGAGAAAGGCTGTCCCCTTGACCCTCAGCTCGTGTCTCCTCCTGCCTCTCTCCTCCTCTCCTCTGCACTCTTTTCTCCTCCTTTGCTCCTCTCTGTCCCTCTGTGGGTGGGACTTCCTCACCTATTTTCTGCAGAATCAGAAAGAGGAAACAAGGAGAAGGACGAGGAAGAAAGAGAATTGAGACACGGCCCATGTGTGTCCCTGTTTGGCTAATCCACCTGTCAATCACACGCATCTGGACTCGGGGGGATTCATCAATGACCAGACTCACATCTTAGCAGATTATTGAAGAAGTGTGTCTTTTAGATACCTTGTTAACAATTACTCAAGAGACTTTTATCTGTATCCATGTTTTGAGTAGTTCCTCTTCATCAGCAGAGCAAAAATTAATGTTCCTCCTCCACAAATCTCTGTTCCTTTTCCTTTATTTTATTATTCAAAAATCTTTATTTCAACGCCATGAAATATATGATTACATCCTGCATGCCAAATAAACTTGAACCAGGCAGTGCAATGTGTGAAAATCCTCTTCTCCTTCACAGTGACGCTATCGAGAGCTTCAGAGGTGAGCATCTGTACCTCTGGACCAGATGGTGTTATGAAACTCAACAGCCTGACAAACGCAACACTTATTTATCCTCCCAGCAGGCCCGCTCTTCATTTCTCACAGTGGCTTAGACGAATGGAGTGTCATCTACGTTTAGGACTTTAACTCAATTAAAACAAGTCATGCTCGGTTTTTATTGGCGGCAGGTAGACTTTTATGACAAGGTGTGGGTAAGTCCAACACTGTGAACTGATAATGACGATTAAGAAGATGCAGAACTAAACTCGAAGCCAATTTGAGTTAAAGATTTTCAGTTCAGTTTGTTTAGTTTCAGTTAAAATTGTTTGATTCACTCATTCCTCTGTCTTACCCCTTCGTCTTACCCCTACCCCTTGGTTTTGCGTGTTCATGTGAGGGCAAGGGGTGTCTCGATTCTAATTTTGATCACGGGCTAGGGCCACGACCTCGGGCTACATACCCCTTGAAACAAAGTAAGCTCTCGACCAGACTTGAAACGAAGGGGTCAGCCTACGAGCTCTGGCAGGTGTTGGGATCAGGATGGAGCGTCACATCTAAGTTTCTAAGTTTATTGGTTTATTAGGACAGTGTACAATTACATTAAGCACAGTGGCAGATATGTTTGTACCAGATTGTAGCTCATAGCTAATTTGCATCTGTAGTCCTACTCTGGGTACCAGACCCAGACCCCCTATGAACCCCTCACAGGAGGGAGGAATTCCTTGACGGTCCTTGTTGGTATACTGTTCATAGGGGTGTTGCATGTTTTTGGTTGATGGGGGAAACTGGAGTACCCGGAGGAAACCCATCCAGACACGGGGAGGAAACATGCAAACTCCACACAGAAAAGCCCGGGCGACCCGGGGATCAAACCCGTAACCTTCTTGCTGTGAGGCATGAGTGTTGCCACTCAGCCACCGTGCCACCAAGGAGTCTCATAAATGTAAGTATTTTCAGCAGTTGGAAATATCAAATAACAGTTTAGCAGGTTTACAATTCTGACGCTTATGTTCTACGTTACTTTTAGTGAACTGTTGTTGTGGTTTTACTTGAGTAATGTCATTTTGAAGTAACATTACTCTTATTTGAGTACAATTTTTGACTACTCTACCCCAAGATATTTAATTTAAGAGTGAATAAAAGTTTATAAAAGAGTGAAAATGTATTTGGAGAAACTACCACTCAAGAAAGACACTCTCTCTTAATAATCTGAAAGTGACATCTGGTTTACTTATTATTTTAAGTTGAATTAAATGTAAGGACAAAACATGAATTTGCAAGAAACACAAATGTTCAAATCATTTCATCTTGTCAACATAAAGCTTTTGTCACTTCTGGACTCACAGTGGGAGGAGTAACTTTACTGAAGTAGAAGTAAAAGGATGCAATCCAAAAAGTACGCCAAGAAGTATAAATTCTTTCTCAAGTAAATGTATCTGAGTAAATGTAACTGAGTAGTACCACATCTGCATTTTACATAACTTGTTGCTGTTGTACGATCAAAGCAGGCAGACAATTTATTTTTTAAAAATGGACTCTTGCAAACTTTAAGCCATGTTATAATTCTGTTTCCTCCTCAAAAACAAACCTGAAGTTGTGTTTATTAGTCTGTCTACATCTCCAAAGCTCAAAACGCTCTGTTCCACCTTGTGATGTCATGTAGTGGTACTTTTCAAGTTAACAGCTCCACTTCCTGTATTACCACATGACATCACAAGGTGGAAGTGAGTGTTTTCAGTTTGCGAGAAGCCTAATTATGCAGGGTTTGTGTGTTTAAATATGTGTGAATGGAACAAAACACAACTCCAGGTTTGTTTTTGAGGAGGTCAATTTCAAGTCAATTTTGCGTAATATAGGATCTTTGAAGGTGCACTGCGTAACTTTTCAGGCTGAGGGACCGCTGCCATGGAGATGCTATTGCTTTGTCTGTAATGTTCCACAATATTAAACTTTATTAGATGCATTTATTCAATTATGGGTGTTTTTATTGCTCAAAAATACATTTAAAAACATGCTTTCTTATCGTTTTCACACAGTATCTCACCTGTAAATTGGCCTGATAGCGTATTCTGCTTGTTTCTACGGAGATCGAAAAGTTTAATGCCATACTTTGGAATATTGGAGGTAAAGTAATAACATCTGCATGGAGACAAGAGTTACAGTGCACCTTTAACTCATTATTTAGTGAGCCACCCCAAACCTTTGCTCTGCTACAAAAGCAGTTCATGAAATTAAACTGCTGCTCTCTCAACACTTCAGCTGCAGTTTCAGCCATCGGGGACCTGTTTAGCACTGTGCCCACTCAGCAAGTTTTCACAGTGCATTTTGCTCATTGACCCCGACCTGTCCTGAAACTTGGCTGGAGGACTCTAGCTTGTTACGGATGTTTTAGCTTCCTGTGTCAAAATGATTCCACCCACGACGAGACAATAGTGCAGTTTTTTACTTTTGGTGAGGTTTAGTAATAGGAAAGCAGTGTTACTGGTGGACACGGCATGCAGAAGCACATCTGGACCATTTCATCTCTGCTGGGATGAACACTGCTACTAGGGTTGTCAAAAGTATCAAAAATCAGATACTAATCAATACTAAAACTAGCATCAATCAATAAATCAATCAAGCAAACTTTATTTATAAAGTGCTTTACAGTGATTAAAAACAACTCCACATTTCCAATGTTGTTGTTTGTCTTGTCTTTGCCTGTATGGATGGTGTTGTATGTTGTAATTTCTGCCTCTTGGCCAGGTCGTCGTTGAAAATGAGAATTGGTTCTCAAGCGACCTACCTGGTAAAATAAAGGTTAAATAAAATAAATAAAAATTTAAAAATTCCTTCCACCCACCCAACCAGCCCCACAGCTGCCCGACCCCACACAACCCACACAACCCCAACAGTAACACACACACAAACAAACAAACAAACAAACAAACAAACAAACAAACAAACAAACAAACAAACAAACAAACAAACAAACAAACACACACAGGCTAAAATACATAAAACTACACATAGTAAAATCTGAGGTTGAACAGGTGAACCAGTTGAGCATTGAAACTAGATACTCATTTGAACAAGTATTTAAAAAAAGTCACATCAACAGGACAGAAATGTAGGTAGTTTCAGAGTAATTTCAGTGTAGTTAGCGCCCCCTTCAGGCAGATATAAGGCAGTGTCCACCAGCGTCTGACCAGAAGTGAAGAAGCAGCTTGGATGAGCTGCGAAATGTATTCCACCAAATAAACGTTTGTCCAGTTGACAAATTAAATTTCTCCTTTTGCTTTGGATTCTACCTGGACGACTGAGGGATTCTACACACTTTCCTAAACAGCCTTAGAATGAACTTGAGCTGTATCAGAACAAGTATAAGAGCACAGATATACCTTGATGACAATTTTTATGATCTATGTTATAATGTTTCCTCATCAGAAACACACCTGGAGTTGTGTTTTGTTTCATTCACATGTTTAACACACAAACCCTGCAGATTTAGGCTGAGTTCTTCTCTCAAATGGAAAACACTCTGTTCCAACTTGTGATGTCATGTCAAACTCCATACACGTTCACTAGAATCATTTGGATAATTTCAGCTCTGGAATTGCCAATCTCTTCTGAACTAAAAGGTTTTACATTTAGCCTTTAACTTAAACTACAGCTTCATGACATAACAAGGTGGAACAGAGTGTTTTAAGATTTGGAGATGAACACAGACAAATAAATCAGTTACTCAAATATGTGTGAATGAAACAAAACACGACTCCAAGTATGTTTTTTGAGGAGGTAACAACATTATAACACGGCTTAAAGCTCACAAGAATTTTGCTTAATATAGGACCTTTAATTAGCAAATTGCACCGCGATTTTAATGTGATGGGAGGAGGGACTCAGAGCATCAAAAACAAAACAGAAACAAATGAAACATGTTAATACATTGTTTTCAGCAAATATAGCATTTTCAAAACAGAAGTTAACCTGGTGTTTTAAATGTGTTATGTGTTAGCAGTTAATACCCCATAGAAGTGTAATTCCCCTTCTTTAAAGGTGCACTGTGTAACTTTTCGGTTGGATGTACATTTATTCAATTACAGGTGGTTTTATTGTTCAGAAATACATAGAAAAACAGGCATTCTGACTGTGAGCAGCAGGACAGATCTGACCTGTAACTTGGCCTGGTTTGAGCACCATGAACACAGAAAGGTTTAATGCCACACTGTGAAACATTATAGATAAAGCAATAACATCTCCGTGAAGAAACACATTTGACGGACTCTCCAGAAAAGTTACACCAGATGAGAAATCCACTGTGCCCCTGTTGTGCCGTGTGAGAGCCAGCGAAAACAAGTCATTATTAAACCAAAGGAATCCACAGTGTATTCAGCCGGAGGTGCAGTCCCCAGTCACACGGCCCCAGAACGCTCCTGTCCCAGCTGGAGGTGTCCCACAGGGCGCAGTGAGGTTTGAAGTAAACAAAGCACAAAACACAGGGTTTGAGAGCGCGCTGGGGGCTGTTTTACCAAAGAGATGTACTGATCTGTGCTCAAGCAACACACTGGAATGAAGAGCTTACAGACAGAAACACGTAGCCTGCAACGACAACGCTACGCTGGAATATGCGATGTTGATACCTCAAGCTGCATCTAACAAACTCTAACAAAAACTACTGTAAAAATAATAAAGCTGGAATACCCAACATTAAAGACTCATGTGAGCTTTGTGCCATGTTATAGTATTGTTGTTAACCTCATCCAAAACATACCCAGAGTTATGTTTTGTTTCATTCACACACGTTTGAGTAATCCTGTATTATTACTCTGTGTATATCTTCAAAGATCAAAATGCTCTATTCCACCTTGTGATGTAATTTAGTGGTAGTTTTAAGCTTAACAGCAATTTAAAGACTTACTCTAGGATTGACTGAGCATTGGCAGTTCAAACCAGTTTACTTTGCTGTATTAAAAAAAAAAAAGTTCTAAAACAGTGCAAGTTCTAAAAATACAAGCATCTGAATAATGATGTAGCTAGTGAGAGCTAGAACTTAGAATATTTATTTGTATATAACTGAAATTATATAGTTTGGGTACTGTAATTTCTGGACTGTTGAGCGCACCTAAATATAAGCCGCATCAACATTTTAAAAGAAAAAAAAAATTGTACATACGTAGGCCGCACTTGTCTATGAGCCGCAGATGTGCACGTCTGTCTCACTCTTGCAGCCTGTAAAAATGTATAGTGGGATTATCCGGTATGAGTGGATGTCCTGGGGGCGGGGATAGGTGTATCGATCAGGTATGAGTGGATGTCCTGGGGGCGGGGATAGGTGTATCGATCAGGTATGAGTGGATGTCCTGGGGGCGGGGTTAGGTGTATTGATCAGGTATGAGTGAATGTCCGGCTACTGAAGTTTGAAACATTTCTTCTCTTAATTTACGCACTCACCTCCTTTTACCGCATACGGGTCATTAAGACGTATCCCACTCACTACCCACACCCACTTCATAACATATTGTATCACATGGCGGTAAACTGTTTTAGTGCTGACAACAGCACTAGCTAGAGTTACAGCACTGAGTTAACTGTACAGACAGCGGCGCTTTCTGCATCCGCTGTGTTCATGAACAAATAATCCGTCTATAAATTAGCCACATCACTGTTTAAGCCACAGGGTTCAAAGTGTGTGAAAAAAGTAGCATCTTATAGTCCAGAAATAAGGTAAATTAGTGTTAAGATTTAAGGAATTGAAACTGGACAAAGTTTTGGCACAGACGAAAATGCATTCAAGCTCAGTCACTCAATAAACCTGAGAATCAAAGGTTTTGCTGCAACATCTCGTGGTGGTCGGGGACAGTGCCTCTGGACTGGCAGAACGAGGTGGTGGTCCCTCTGTTTAAGAAGGGGGACCGGAGGGTGTGTTCCAACTACAGGGGAACGGTCTATTCCCGGGCACTGGAGAGGAGAATCCGACCGATGGTGGAACCTCGGATGTGTGAGCTACTGTGTCCAAGTAATTTCACTTGTGGATCAGTAAAGGTTTTCTAAACCTAAGAAATTGGCGCAAAAAACAACTTAGCATTAAAGGTGCACTGCGTAACTTTTCTGGTGGAGGGCCCGCTACCTACTTGTCTCCATGGAGATGTTATTGCTTAGCTTGGAATGTCCCATAGTATGACACTAAACATTTCAATCCAGCATTTATTCATTACAGGTGTTTTTAGTCTACGTCTACATTGCACTTCCTGTTATATGAAAACGAGCATTGCCTCTGATAAATCCTGACTATTTCTTCTGCCAAGAGTGTAGAATGATTGGATTTTTACTGTGATTTTCCAAAGTCTCCGGAGGTCCTGTTTGATTGCACACTGTCAGCCCACTTCTCCGACGCCTTCGCTCCAGCTCTCCTCCTCGAGCTTTTCTCCCGGACCTTTGCACTTTTCAAATGGAGAAGGCAGTTGAACCACAGAGAGACTGCTTTTCTCCCTTGATCCCCAAGAGCTAAAAATCAGTGTAACTTGTTAAACTGTAACTTCTTAAAGGTGCACTGCGTAACTTTTCTTGGGGAGTGTACGCTACATGACAATTTCCATGAAGAAGTTTAGCCTAGAATGTTTCACAGTAAGGCATTAAACGGGGCAGTCACCTCTAGAGAAACAAAGGCTGAATAGACTTTTAATGCCATACTGGGGAACATACCAAGCAAACTAATAACATCTCCCTAAAGGAAAAAAAAAGTGGCATCAGAAAAGTTACACAATGCACCTTTAAACTTAGTCATTCAGTCACTATGGTAAGTACAGGGGTCACGATATCGATTCGATTTCAATACTTTTAAAGATGAAAAAAAAAAATCACATGTAATTTTTTCTACTTATGAGTATAATATAATAACACTTTGATATTTATGAAACATTACACACAATACATTACAATACAACTACTGCGGTCTGCGCTCTTAACAGACACACTGCGCTCTCCCATCCTCTTTCTGGACACTAAAACTATGTTATTTTACATCGTAATGTCTCAACAGACCGTTTTCTGACTAAAACTTATGAAACAGAGTCTGAGAAAAAGATCGGGTAAATCGCAAGTCGCGTCGCGGGTGCATACGAGCGTATTTGATTAAAGCCAAAGTGAAGCCAAAAGTGATTCTAAAGTATTTAAAAGTTAATATCTTTATCATTCTTGGGTCTATCAGCGTAGAATAAAAAGTGGCTGAAAGATCAAACCCACCTCTGTTAGAATATCTCAGCTGTAAATCCTTATGGAGCGGTTTTCTTGCCGCATCTGAGGAGCACGCTGCGATGACTTTGTATTTCGGACTAAAAATAAATGACAACACAGCGCGCATGGAGGGACAAGTGCATATCGACCAAACCGTGACACCAGCATCGAACGATTCAACATTCTATCAAATATCGTTGCATTCCTAATGGTAAGTGTCATTCATACTCTTTAACAGGCCCATACTACACCTAACCCTCTGCTCTATGTCATAATGTTGTTTCCTGATCACAAACATACCTGGAGTTATGTTTTGTTTCGTACACACCATTTGGATCATTTCAACCCTGGAATTGCCAATCTCTACTGAAGAAAAGGTAAAAGGAGCAGTTAACTAGAAAACTGCCACTTTATGAAATCACATTTTAGCTTTAGAGATGTACACAGACTAATAACACAGGATTACTCAAACGTGTGAATGAAACAGAACATAACTCTGGGCGTGTTTTGGATGAGTTTAACGATAATATAACATGCCTAAAAGCTCACATGAGTCAGTTTTGTGTAATATAGGACCTTTAAAAGTGCAGCTTTATTATTTTCCCAGTAGTTTTTGTTAGAGGTTAGCGATATCAGCATTGCATATTCCGCGTTGTTGTGTAGTCATTTCCACGTAATACAGGGCCTTTAAGTTAGACAGTTTTAGTGTGATAGTTTATTATGATTTCAAAGCCTGATATTAAACTCAAACTACTTTATAATAAAACTGGTCCAATGACGTACTGTCTTAAGAGCAAAATATATTCTGCAAACTCCTCATAGTGGCATTTCACAATAGCAAGCAGCTGTAGGCCTGTCACAGACTGATATTCTTCTGCATTTGCCAGGGAAAAGCCTCTACTCCAGCCTGGGCAATAAGATCAAAATACATTAACTTCATTTTCATTTACCCGCTGTGGATAAAGCATTGAGCTCATTTAATTTACGTTTAGTCTGGGAAACCTTTTGAAACCCTCCACCGTCAAATCCAGTAGAATTCCTCTGGAGGAGCCTGGAGCCTGGAGCCGGTCCTGGTGCACTGGGAGTCCCTGCGCCCTGAGTCTATGCCCGGGGCTTCACTCTTTACTGGCCTCAAAATGCACTGGCCAATAACACACAAAATGGTCTTTGATAGAAATGACAGAACATGTTTCGATGGGGAGGAACTGTCACGGGAGAGTTTTTCTGTCAGGGCAGTTTTGATTCAAGTATGTGTGGAAATCTTTACCAGACACGTGGGCTGCTGTGGCTCGTCATGTAAAAAAAAAAATCATATCATATATAATTAAATTAAATCTGTCAAACTTCAAATATATAAGACCTTCATGCCATGATATTCAGCCATATTTCTTACTGTTGTACCACACGGTCTCATACATCAGAGGCCGTCCTGAAGCCCCTAAAGTCCCTCTTCAAAAAAACATTGAAAACGCTCGACAAAAACCTTTACAGTATCACTATTGTAATATCTTAAGTAAGTATAATATTTTGGATCTTGAAAGTTATCAGGTATTTGCGGATGCTTGCCTTATTTTTAAAGTTTTAAATGGACTCGCTCCTCCACCATTAATGGGTTTTATAAGTAAAAAAATGACTAACCCAATTAAAACGAGAGCATTGACCAGAGGAGACGGTAACGTACAGAGACGCAGGACCAAATCTGTCCAAATGGTGACGTCTATCAGAGTATCACAGTCATGGAACACATGACCTGCCCATGTCAGGAACTGTGGGTCCTTCTCAACCTTCAAGAACACTCTGAAACACTGGGAGGAACTGTGGGTCCTTCTCAACCTTCAAGAACACTCTGAAACACTGGGAGGAACTGTGGGTCCTTCTCAACCTTCAAGAACACTCTGAAACACTGGGAGGAACTGTGGGTCCTTCTCAACCTTCAAGAACACTCAATAATAACAAAAATAATCAAACATGTTCACACAGGTAGATTATCTTCTTCTTGGGGCCTCTTAAACTCACAGAATGGTCTATTGTGGTCAACTTTCTGTCATGTCTATGTGAATTTTTGTCTCGTCTGTGTGTTTCTCTAAATCTGCCTTAGGACAACGGATGTAAAGTAGCTATTGTGCTAATTCCAGCATATTTACATTGATGTTTGTTGACATGTTGATTAATAGATAAGATAAAATAAGATAAGATAATCCTTTATTTGTCCCACAATGGGGAAATTGCAGTGTCACAACGCAAGTTTCAGAAACAGCAGGAAAATAAGAGCATGCATCAAAATCAAGATAAATAATAATAAGTATTTACAATCAACTAAAAAACACAACACTGTAAAGCTAAAAGGCACAGGAACGTTGCACAATAAGTGTCTTTGATTCTGAGCAGTGAACAAACAGCAGTTAAAGTGACTCCAGTATAGTAATATATAATATTACTACAATAAAGTGACTCAGATGATTGTGTACAGTGCAGTGATAGTTAAATAAATAAGTAGCAGGTAAAGTGACTTTAAATAATATTGCACATTGTTATTATTACTATGGAGATGACACATGGTTGCTATGGAGATGACGCATGACTAGCATTAATCATTATACAGTCTGACAGCAGCTGGAAGGAAAGACCTGCGAAATCTCTCCTTAACACAGCGAGGGTGAATCAGTCTGTCACTGAAGCTGCTCTCCAGAGCAGACAGGGCGTCCTGCAGGGGGTGACCCTCATGGTCCAGCATAGACATGAGTTTAGCCAGGACCCTCTTGTCCCCCACCTGCTGCACCGAGTCCAGAGGACAGCCCAGGACTGAACTGGACTTCTTGATGATCTTGTCCAGTTTCTTCTTCTCCCTCTCTGTGACACTGCTGCTCCAGCAGACCACACCGTACAGGATGGCTGATGCCACCACAGAGTCATAGAAGGTCCTCAGGAGTAGCCCTCTCACTCCAAATAATAATAGGCACTGTCCTAATTAAAATAAACAAAATAAATCAGAAATGCCTTGTAAGTTTACATTTCTGAACATTTCTGAATTTACATTATTAAAAAAATATATATAGTGTTTGGTACTTGGGTCAAATGAAAATAAAACTACATTTTTTAACAAAAAGTAGCTACAAATCTCCGTTTAGCCTGTAGGTGTCACTGTAGTCATGTTTGGGAATGCAGCGGTCACTTGAAAATAATCTTTAATACTTGACTGATGGGGAATATTAAGCTACGTGAAGGCATGAGTGTAAAATACAAATCAGATGTACTAGTGGTATAAATGTTTAAGATTGTATTTTTGTTTATGAACCTGTCAAGTACATTTAGACTTAGACAAACTTTATTGATCCACAAGGGAAATTATTTGGTCACAGTAGCTCAAACATCACAATATAATATAATATAAATGGTAATAATAAATTCTAAATAAGGAACAAAAAAGATAGCATGAGACAGGTGTCAATAAAGGCATTATAAACGTATATGTACAAGTCAAAATGAAATAGAAAATAAGTAATAAAAATATTTCATACTACATAGCTACGTACAAGAGGTCATAATGGAAAACAGTGCAAAAATGAAGACAAAATGATGACTGACAGGACATAGGGTTTTCTGTTGCATAAGGGTGAGTTGTTGTACAGTTGTAGGGAGTATTATAGTATGAATGTAGTCCTGTATCTCTCACTGTTTGAGTGGAGCTGTAGGAGCCTGTTGGAGAATGAGCTCCTCTGTCCCTCTATAGTCTGGTGCAGTGGGTGAGGTGTACAGTTGTAGGGAGTATTATCTCCTCTGTCCCTCTATAGTCTGGTGCAGTGGGTGAGTTGTACAGTTGTAGGGAGTATTATCTCCTCTGTCCCTCTATAGTCTGGTGCAGTGGGTGAGCAGGAGTGTCCATGATGGAGAGCAGTTTGTCTAGTGTCCTCCTGTCCCTCACTGTGACAAATGTCTCCAGCTCACAGCCGATCACACGATGTGGGCGGGGATAAGGGGTAGGGGGTAGGGGGTTGGTATTGTGCACTCAAAGCTCAAATGAACAATATAGGATTACTCAAACATGCATGAATCAGTTGAACTACATTTTGGGGGGGTTTCACATTGACTAATCAGCCAGTCAATCACAGCCTTTGGAACTGAAACCAGGGCCCAGATCATGAGTCCTTGTTTAGGACTCTGGTCCTGATGCTGGTCTCTTTTATCACCCTTATACCAGATTCATGTCAAGATGGGTGATATCAACAAACCACTGCTACTGTGACAACTTTGCTTTTGTCAGGTAAATGTATAAAAATGACAAAATTACTATTAAAAGGTGCATTGTGTAACTTTTCTGTTGGAGGGTCCGTCACCAGCTTGTTTCTATGGATATGTCGCTGCACTGCCTGGAATGTTCCACAGTATGACATTAAACTGACATATTTATTAAATTACAGTTTTTATAGCTCAAAATACCTAGAATAAATGGCATTCTGGCTGTGAGCGGGCTCGCCTCTCCACAGATCTGGGGCCTCATTTATAAAGGACTGCATAGGAGTTGTCCTAAGCGCCACGCAAACTCGCCAAGGCGCTTCAAATCCTCCCTGACCGCACATTCTGACCATCCAAATGACGTCATACGTATTCACTGATATTTAAATGAACCAACCTGGTGCATCTTCCTTTGAAAATCACTGATCATACTACGACGGCTACTCGGAAGTGGAATTTTACAGAGGCAGAAGTGGAGATTCTAGTAGAAGAGGTCCACACACATATGCAAGTTGTGTTTGTGAACCACACGTGTGGTGTCACCAAAACAATTGAGTGGGAGCACATAGCTAATGCAAGCAATGCGGTGAGTGGAACCATTTGCACTATGACCGAAATAAAAAATAAATGGTTCAATCTTAAAGTCACGTTAAAAAAGAGTTAAGTGCGCACCGCCAAAGTGTGTCTGGCACTGGAAGAGGCCTGAGCACCCCGCCACTACGAGCAGCAAATGGCCTCCATTCTAGGCCATGAATGTGTGGCAGGAGCTGCTACAGGAGAGGAGGGGGACACCAACATGCAGCAGGTAAGCAATTTTCATCAGTGAATCCCATTTCAACTTACTCTTATTAAACAATACCATGCAAGGATATGACAACTGGTAACACTATGCTGCTGTAGCAAAGTTGGCCCTTTATTATTAAATCCTATAGGCCTAGCCCATGAAAAATCATTAGTAATTTGTGTATCAAGAACACACCAACACTTGAATTTAACACTGCTTTAATTAACAATTTGTTTCTACTAAACTAAAGCCCTGCGGGAGGAGGTCAGTGTTCAAGCAGAGGCAGACACAGACAGACATCCCCTCAGTGGCGCAGCAGCAAACCTTCCTCCAGCCGCACCACACGGAGGCCGAGTTCTCACGACTCGGTGCTGCAAATTCAGCATGACACAACTGACGCCATCAACAACATGGCAGGGGAGCTGAGGGACATAAAGAAAGTGCTGGGGGAAATCTCGGACACATTGAAAGAGCTGGCAAAAAAATAAAGTTCCTTTTTGAAATGACTGTGTGCTTTTACCTTTTATTTATATACTGTGGCACTATAGATTATGACCATGCCTTGCTTTATTCATACACAGATGTTTTGGCACAAATACTAAAGGTGGACTTCGTTTGGGTGTGGGGGGCGCAGGATCCAGGAGATCGGGCTGTGACATCTCCAAGTCATGAGGGAGGGGTACACGCAGGCATGTGGCCACATTGTGTAGCACTCCACAGGCCAAGATGATTTGGGACACTTTTGCTGGATGAAACATCAGTTTCCCCCTGAGCCATTCAGGCAGCGCCAGCAGCACTTCAGTAGGCCGATCCACTACAGAGCGCCCGTGAGAGTGTCTGGTTATAGTGAGCCTCGTCCTGTGGATTGGGGACCACTGCGTCAAAGGGTAACCACTGTTGTATTCCATACAACAATGGATAGTTAAAGGTGCAAGTAGAATGAACTCACCAAGAAGCCGTCTCGCCTCAGCGCGTGATCTTTGCCCCACGCAACTTACTGTTCCTCAGTATAAATGAATCATGGGTTGACCCAGGCCACTGTGCTAAATTTGTGATTAACAAATTGGAGTCACAGATTATTTGCATGTTAATGCTGTGAACGTTTAGTTTAGTCTTTATTTGAAGGGACAATGTACAGAGACATTATGCTCATAAAACAGATGTACTGCACCAGATTAAAGCTAAACAGCCAGTTTCCATCTGCAGTCCCTGAGGAACAATAATATACAATGCAATTTACACAGTCAACAATATAAAAACCACACATTAGCACACATTCAACAGCTCACATACAACATTCACATCACAATATTAAAGAGTAGACATATTAATACATTCTTAAAGTTGAAACATAGGAACAAAAAAATGGGTGCTTCAGTGCTGACAAGTCTGACCAGTCCAAAACCCTTTTTTTAGTTCTTTAGAAAAGGAGGAGGATGAAGGAGAAGAAGAACGTGCCGCCTATTCACATAAGCATTTTCGTTCACGCTTGGTGCGTCTGTGTAACCTGCATCTGAGCCTTGTATTTGACTTTATAGCGAGTCAGTTTCTTCTCTATCTCAATTCCCCCCACGTCTTTTAAGTTACGGGGTCACAGTGTCACTTCCTCCGTTCTGCTGTGGCTGTGGCTGTGGCTGTGGCATGGTCTGGTCTCGCCCAACAAACACCTCAAACTTTAAAACTTTGTATCTCACAACCTTTTGTAATTATATAAGGACGCTGTCGATTCAATAACGACTTTGTATATTGTCGCTGAAGCAGTTAAATGAGTTAAATTGCTAACACTTTTCTCTCCGATTCCCATAGCGCCTCCATACACGTTTTATCCTACAGGCCATCTATGGAGAGTCGCGTTCAGCCTGAAATTCAAAGGTACATTATTTTTATTTTTATAAGAAGAAGAAAGCCAAAGTGTAGGCAACAGATACATTTATTTAGTTTCTAACTCTGTTTTCAGCTACGCTAATTATTTTGTGAGTTTTAGTACTTTATCTAGTCTTTACTCAAACTTCGGTGGAGTTTGTTTACTACTGAATTAAGTGCAGCTACGTATTTTACTTAATATAATGATATTGCACAATATTTTGAATTGCTATCGACCTCTGCCTGGGCATGTTAACTTTTTGACTACTGAAACAATTTAAGTGTACGTATTTACTTATTTTACTTATGCTCTTTTGGCCTTTTAGGTCAGTTTTTTATGGACTGATTCATCACTCAATCAACTACATTCGACTCAACTAAATACACCCTGATGGCGAGCTGACATATGGTAAGAAAAGACCTTTTTTTGCCTTTCGAAACTGGATTAAATACTTTATTGTGGAATAATAAAATAAAATTAAATTAATTTCAACATGGATTAAATATATTATCATAGATTAAATTAACTATCAAGACCAAGTGCATCATCTGGATTATTTGCACAAACAGCAACCACTGGATTTCCCTCGATACATAACCAGTATCATATTTTGTTTTTGTTGTATTTTGTCTGTATTTGTTATCATTTGCCTAATTTATTTCAATATACAGAGCACAAGAACTCACAATACTTTCTGGTGTCTATTACTCACTCATACCTCGGGCTCTTTAAAGAACAAATCTTCTGTTGCTGCTAAACCGTGTAGCTGTAGTCTGCCCCCTAGCCCTAAATTGCGTTGTGGAGACAATGGCTCCGATTACATTAGGAAAACCAGACATTGCTGCAAATTGCCTTTTTATATCTGCCTGCTGTAACACTGCGTAGGGGAACTTGAAATACCTGGGGACCAACCGAACGATGCCTGCCAAAACGCGCGGCAAGATGGCACTGAACGATGGCTGTGATATTCCCGATCTGTTGCACAGAATACATATTTCAACACTATGAGAAAGCTGACAGGATTTAACTATAAAATTATTACTTGTCAGCCAACTCCGTTTGGAAGGTCCCTGTTGCCAAGAAGCCCAGAACAGACGACCTGTAGCGGCATCGGGATTGCGCCTCGTTGGCCCGTTTGCAACATCCTCTAGAAGTGCTAGTGCAGCCCATAATGATCCTGAGTGCCAATATGACACACTTGTATTTATATGGTCACCAATTTGGGCACTTGCGCTTATAATGAGGCGGTTTAATGTTGTTAATGTATTTATTTATGTGATTTATTTATTTATTGTTTCAGTGCTTCATAAAACCAAGCCTCGCTCACGTTCGTTCGTGACTGTCATAAATCCGTTCACACATTCAGGGAGACTTTCTGTGTTGGGTGTGTTAGTCTGTATAACCAAGACATTTACACTGTGCGGAATGAGAGAGATCCAGCATCGGGAAAGTGCATAAGTGCATACGGTTTCAAAAGCATAATATTGTTGAGAATAATGAGTACAAAGACAATTAACAATTTTCAGTGTTTTTGCTAACATGTGCTTAAATGAGGATATCTGAAGCTTATAAGATGTATTTTCTGTTAAGTTCCTGAACAAATACTTCCTCAAACTCTCTTCACCTCTGCTCCTCTCCAAAAGTGTCACTTTTTCCGTTTCTCCAGACTTTGCGCAGAGCTTACAGCAGGGTCCTAGCTGCTGTAGAGATAAGCAAAGCGCGGCTTATGAAACTTAGGAGTTTCATAAATCCCGCGGTTGGCGTAAAGAGCCTACGCAATGCTTTGTGCATATAAATGAGGCCCCTGACCAGTAACTTGGTATGTTTGGGTCTCCATGAAGATAGAAAGGTTTAATACCATACTTTGAAACATTCCAGACAAAGCAATAACATCTCCATGGAGAAAAACATTTGACAGACCCTCCACCAGAAAAGTTACACAATGCACCTTTAATGAAATTGTATCTGAGCGTTTGAAACTGTTATTACTCACATTTTCCACAATTACAATAACAGCGATGACGATTATGTTTATGACTGCGACGGGTGTTCTTTCCTCAAGCTAATTTCTGTGTTTGATGTTCAAAGCTGAAGACTTGAAAGCTTCCACCACATCCTACAGTTTTTCTAACAGAGGAGTGAAGGAAGCCAGAGGCGACAGACAGAAGATTGGGAACTGTTGTCCTCAGGGGCTCCACTGTTGTTTCTGATACAAGCGATTCACAAATGTCACTGGAAAAGAAAAAGTTAAACTCAAAAAATGAAATGTCATGTTTTGATGATGACACTTAGTGAGTACTTTTTAATGTATTTTAAAGCTGGCCTATGATACAAAATTGTCTTTTCAGCTCTTTTAAACATGTTATAGTTATTTTCGTATTCATTTACCTTCTCAAACTTGTATTTAGAGTGACTCATGCATGTTTAAATAATATTTATTCTCCTGTATTACTCCTACCAACCCCCATTTTCAACCCCACTGTGACACACACTTCCAATTTATTTTCCTTAAATCATAGCCAAAACATGTAAAGCAGGTACAAACTATTTTGTTTGACAAAAATAATCCCTGATTCTAAGTTTTGTGATATGACTGAAAAGGTTTTTATTTTACACTCTTCTCTATTTTATATTATTCTCTATTTATTCTGTAAAGCACTTTGAATGACTTTGTGTACGAATTGTGCTATACAAATAAACTTGCCTTGTCTAATCCAAAAAGTTTAAAACCTCACTGCATTTCCACTTTCCAGCTTCACTACTGTTACTTGGCAAGGATTTAATTGTTTTAAGTGTTTTATACGTGGCACCTGCTGCATTTCAGAGCTGTTAAAGTCTGATAAGTGTGACTCGCGTGTACACACTGCAAATTTAAATCTGATATGTTTCCACATATGACAGTGGCTTGGGTCACATTTAAAAACAGATTCATCTGTTCACACTCACCTGAAAACATTGGATTCAGGTCAGATTTGGGTAAAAAAATCTGATTCCAACTGCAGCGTGAACGTAGACACAAATGTTGGAGGAAATTTTAACACTTTTACCATTGTTCACATTAAATAGGGCTTAAAGGGAACCTGAGAGACAGCATTCAAACACAACTCGTATTTTTGATGAAGATACATTAATTTGTAGTAGTATACAGGTTTGTGTCCCCCCGATGCCTGGTAATTTGTATCATATTAAACAACTGTCTATATCAGAGCTGTTTTCTCATTAACTCCGCAGCCCGATCTCGTTCCATTCTCCACACCCAATTTACTACTGTCTGCTATAACTGACACACTACGAGGCGCTGCTGTTGTAATGACTTTAATACGTGCCATACTCATCATGTTCAATTTCATGGTCCTTAGACACCTGATCACAGATTTAATCAAAATACTGCACTTGCATAGGGGCAACATTTGAGGCACCTACGAGTGTGAGGTAGTGTTGACGAGGTCCTTTTGTCGTCTGTTTTTTTGTTTATTTTACTATGTACTGTGGCCATACCGGCTTGTCAAAACCTGATCCCGTCAGATCTCAGAAGCTCAGCAGGGCCGGGCCTGGGTGGTACTTGGATGGGAGTCCTTAGGCAAGACACTTCACCCACATTGCCTAGTATGAAAGTGGAGTGTGCGTGAGTGATGGAGGTGGTCGGAGGGCCCATGGCGTAGATTGGCAGTTTTTCCTTACAGCCTCTTGGATATAGCCAAGATATATTTTGTACTGTATGCGTATTTTTGTATAATTATGCCATATTTGACACCAGTCCCTTGCTATTTTTGCTACTCATTTTGAATTTATTACTACAATTTATATTTTTGCTCTTTGTTATTATAATTATTGTGATAATTATTGCTACGGCGTCCAAAAAATAATAATTTTGTGTATCAAAAGTTTGTCTAAAGTCCAAATAGCTGAATATTCCATGTCAAAGTGAGTTGACGCAGAAGTTCAGTTGTTAGAAAAGTTCACCTACTAACGTCAAGATTGGTTGGCCACATCTCAATTTTCTTTCCTCGCTTCCTTCTCCTTGATTCCTCTCCTCGATCCTCCATTTTTCAGCTGTCAATCAAATGTATCATATTAAGTGATGTCCCAAAGAAAACCACAGAATGAAGGGGAAAACACGAGAAAGGCTTCAGGAGGCAGACATCAGATAAAATAACATCAGATAAAATAATCAAACTTTATTGGTATGAGGGAGGAGTTTATATCCTCTCTCCTCCCTATGGGTGCGACTTCCTCACCCTTTTCCTGCAGAATCGAGGAGAGGAATCAAGGAGAAGGAAGCGAGGAAAGAGAAATGAGACACGGCCGTGGTTTGATTCAAAGTGACAAATGACTTCCTTTCTGAACAGTGAAGTCTTACTCATGCTGATTGCTGCTCTGACTCTCTTGATCTTGAGATTCTATTACAGAGGACTGGGAGGGCATCTATGGTAATGTTAAAGGGACTTGGCATAGACGCCCATTCAGGATATACACATCTATGGGATTCTTTACAAGCACTGTTACGAAATGAAAAAAGCTGTTTAGTTAAAGCAGACCCATTATGCAAAAATCGACTCTTCATGTTTCAAGTTATGCCCGTTTTCCCTTCTCATTTGGAGCTATTCTTCCATGTTTGAGTAATCTTTAATCGCTTATTTTAAAGATCAACCCCCATTTTCATCACCACGGTACACACCCACTGCTCTGTACTTACTTCATTATTTTATTTTCTTAAATCGATGATACACGTAGGATTCAGCAGTGTCTACACGGTCAGCTCCCATTGGGCACCACAGTTTTCTAACGTGGATGTCAGCTGACTTGTTTCTTTTATTATGTTTTAGATGAATATTGCAATTTAAAATGTGCAAATTATAACAATGATCTAGGGGTGTCATAGATTCTAATTACACAGCAGGCACACGCACACAATGTCTTCTTTTAAAAACAATCGTAAAATCTTACAAATAGCGCCGTGTCTGCTATTTTCTTGTGTACAACAAGCATCCAGACAATCGTGTCTTTACTGAATGAGACAAAAAGATGCTGCTTTAGACACAGCCAGCTGACATGGTGTTTGAGAGACGCCTGGGGGCAGCTCCGTCCTTCACAGTGAACTAGTGTGACAGCTTTAATCAGCCCTGGACACGCCTGACTGTTGGACTCACAATTGTCCAGGGCTCTCAGTGGTTATCCCCTGGGAAATTTGTCTTCTGCACCTGACCCATCATAAAAAAATTTGTGCTTAAAAAGTACTATATTACACAAAATGTATTCTTGTGAGTTTTAAGCCATGTTAGAATGTTTTTCCTCCTCAAAAACATATCTGGGGTTGTGTTCTCTTCCACCTTGTGATGTCATGAAGTAGTATTACACTACTTTCTTATGTTACAATGTTGTTTCCTCATCAAAAACATACCTGGAGTTGTGTTCGTCTTCATTCACTGGAGGATCCTCTATTGGGGTTAGTTTTATCAGTGGAATGTTAGAGTAGGTTTGTTAGGATGAACCTTCACATCATTTACATGGAAAAGTCTGGATCTTGGAATTGTAAATCAAATTCAATCCAAAGGATGCATTCAACATGCTCTTTAATTGTTCCAAAGTGGTACATTCAGTGCAAGTTTTCATACGTCTGCTCAAGTAAAAATTACTCACGGTCACCTTCTGCCATCTAGAAGAAAAGTCACATCTGGCAAGTTCATCATCAGTCAAAAGTTTGAACAAACCTTCACAGTCAATGTTTTTTTCTTTATGTTTAAAACAAATAGAAAACAGGCACATCTCACTTTTGGTCTTGTGTTTTTTCCAAAATGGACTCGTGAAACTCCAGTCTGGTATTGATACTTTGCAGTGACATCATGCTGGGGGTGTTCTACATGCATCTCTATGGGCTGAATGTTCAGCAGTTACCATGGTGACACTGCACACATTAGAGCAATGGAGCAACGACATCACGGAAAATGGGCTCAAAGTGAGACGTTTTTTAATGATCGGATTAAAAACGAGAGGAGCCACAGCGCACGGACAAGAGTTTGAGATGGGACACTGAACTTTTCCGGTCCTTGTGATCTGAGGAGCGAGAGGAAAGACACGACTTCTTCCTCCTCTTCCGATCGCTCCGCGGGTAGAGAGGAAGCGAAGTGCGGAGCCTGGTTAAGGTGGGCTGGGGAATGGAGTCACCTCGCCCCTTCCCGATGCGCAGTCGTACGTGTGGAGCTTAAGTTCTGGTATGTGTAAAAGTGAAGCTGTAACTGAACTCTTCAGATGTAGCCGAGAAGAAACGATAAAATCTGGGCCATGTTTGCAGTTTGACAGGGAGCGAGAGAGAGACAGATGTGATGAAGGAGCGAACAGCCAGAACCCACTGAAAACCAGTTCATCCTCATCGTTCAAAAATAAAGATTAAAAAAACAAAGATTTCGTGACCCCCCCTGTTGAAGACCTCTGCACTAGAATATTCTGAAAAGTATAGAGTATTGAGTCTTGATTTAGCAGTTAATATTTCTGTACTTAATCTTCATTTGCCAAATTCTTGACATTTTCCAACTGTGTGCATGCTGGCTGAATGTTCTTTGATTTCCTCCACTGGAGACATGTATCACGGCTTTGAGTCTTCTGCATGCTGATCAATAAATTCAATTTTTAAAAGTACACAGTTGTCTTCATCTGGTCCAGGAGCGAGGAGAACGGCATGTTAATCTTCTTAAACAGTGGGTGATGAGCAGTGTGGAGGAGAGGACAGGTTAGGAGGACTGTGAGGGAGCAAAACACAGTTTGAACAAGTCATGTGAAGGACATTAAAACATACTACATTTGTAGAAGGAAATATGGGTACAGATACTCACTAAAATGTTGAAACTGTGAATAAAAGCAACATTATAATTGAATCAATACTAGATTTGAACTCACTGTACAAATATGTTGTAGCTGTTCTATTATATCAATAATTGGTAGGGCAGTCTCCATGGTAACGCTGAGGGGACGGTCTTGACAAAGTCACTTTTCCTTTGATGCACATTAAGTTTATGGACAAAACATTGTGAAAAAGGTAGGAGTATATGCCAAGGCACTACCTTCTTCCATCGAGTGTGTGCGTTCCTTTGCTTTGTCACTGGAGCCAGTGGTGGAGCTAAACTTGATGTGAGGGGTGGCCAGGGGGTGTCAAAGTTTTATCAGGGGGCTCCTTAAAAGTGAACAGGCTGTCATTCATTATTATTCTTGTAAGCCATTAATCACCACAGGCAGGCAGTTAATCCAATCTCACAGGCGATTTTGCTGAAAGCAGGTCTAATTTCCTATATATTGGTGGGGTTTAGCCCATTATTATTTCAGCATGATTAAACCCTGGTAACCAAACTAGTGAGAGAGTGAGTGAGTGTTTGATGTAGATATTAAATGTCACTGTGGAACAGTGTAGGCAAGTAAACAACAAAAGCCGGAACGTTCGCAACAGACATCACTACTCCGATCCTGCCGTGCGCACAAGCAGCTGGTGATAAGTGTGGCGGATGACATCCCGTATCATTTGAATGAAACACCCAAAAAATATTCATGTTGCAGGTGGCCTATTCCATGGGATTTGCAGAATACAGAAAAATGCTGCATTTATCTGAAGAGGAAATCACGAAGAAACATGTTCTGGCTCTAGCCCTAAAATATCTTACATTTGTTAATTAATTATCTGTAAACATTTCGTTTGAGCCATATATTAATTCAACCTTCAAATCACTACAATAACCTCACCTAACTGGTGAAGAGCAGTTCTGGTTCAAACCGGGCTCAGATGAGTTGGAGCGGTGAGTGGTTTTAGACGTCTTGACCCGAGCAGCTCTTTCCCTGAGAAGAATCCAGTGCGCAGAGGATGGGCTGCTCAGGACAAGATAAAATGGACCAGATCCGTGGTGCAGTCAGGGTGCTTTGCACCACCTTGGAACCAGCCAGGCCCCCCAGGTATGGAGGACAGAGCAGCCTCAAGCCCGGACCTAGTCCACGACACACTGGTCTCACTTTCCCTGTATGGAATTGGCTCGTGGAGGACGCAGCCACTCAGAGCTTCCAGACCGGATCCGCGCTACCATCCGGATGCTTGGACCTCAGAACCAGAAGCGTGTGAGGGCGGGACAGAACCACTCAGACCCAGTCCAGTGCTGTGCACTGGTTTTGCTCACCCCCACCTGGAACCAGCGCACAGAGGATGGAGCTGAACTACAAACCCATCCAGACCAGAGTGTGCCAGAATCCTTACATGGGGATGGTTCCATAGGACAGAACTCCCAGGCCAGTCCAGACCGTAGAGATAACATGCTATGGTGAGTGCTTCAACCGTGTCTTTATCGCTGTTGACCGCAGCTGTTAACAAGCTCAGTGCTTCAGAGCTCCGGGCTGGTGTACAGCGAATTACGTCCAAAGTTATGCATGCTACTGTTTTACATTTAAAGCAACAACCTTATGGTGATTATGGTGATAAAATATTGTTGCTCATTTAGAGGAAGGAAACTAGTTTATACAACACATCCAACATTCACAGTTTTGAAAATTTAAAATTGGTGTATTAACTTTACACAGGTAGCAGTTCAACAAAGACTAAGTATCACAGCCATGATTTAGTAGTGATGTAGTAAGTCTTAAGAGCAGTTAAACTGCATACATGTCTCTTTGTACAAGTAAATGTTGAACTCAAAATTATGTGTCACAGTTATGCCTTTTGTTTACATGTTTTTCCCCAGTCTGTTCTGGTCCTTTTGCTTCTGCCCCATTTTTCTTACAGCTGCCACTCACTCCCTAATCACCCCAGGGCAGTCTATACATATACTCCCTCTGTTCATTCAGTCTTTGCAAGATTGTTGAACTGTCAAGAGAGACACTCAAGCTCCTAGTTTTGGAGTCAACTTGGACTCAAATGCAACACAAAAAACATAGTCGAACGCAAACGACTTAGTACAGTTCAACAGAAAGTGTCCTTCTATAGGTAATGCTTAATATGTTAAATCAGGCTGATGATTTTATTATGTGAATCTTATCCAAAATACCCTCCAAAACTGGGAAATTCTCTAATTAGAAAACGGGCAGGGAATAAACTCAGAAGCAGGTATTTCAAACAGAGAATTGCACAAATTGCAACCAGATTTCAGATACAGAGTTGGAGAGTGTCTCTTGACTAGTCAACAATCGAACAAAGACTGAATGAACAGAGGGAGTGTATATAGACTGCCCTGGGATGATTAGGGAATGAGTGGCAGCTGTAGGAAAAATGGGGAGGAAGCAAAAGAAGGACCAGAACAGACTGGGAAATGGAGCTGGACTGGGGAAAAACATGTCAACAAAAGGCAGAACTGTGACACTATGGATGAAATAAGCAATGAACATATTCGTATTCTTCTAGTTTGTAACATGCACTTTTGTTGGGATCACAAAGTAAGGGGCCGATAACCTTTTTTTTTTTTTTTACTGAACTGTATAGACGGCTTAACGTCCTAAGTCACCCACTAATGAAGGCTCTTTAGTGGGTGCTGTAAATGTGTGAAGTTTTACTGATTTTAAATGTTTTCTTGCTGTGGGCAAAGACAAAACAGTGCTTGTGTTTGTGGAGCACGATTCATATCAGGTAAAACACAGGACTTTTATATATACACTGATGTGCTGGTTTAATTCGGTATCAGCGAGTTTCTGCACATTAAGACAAATATTGCTAACCTTTAGTGCACTAGCAAGAGTTAATTTAGTAAACAATACAATATCGTATGTGCCATCCTTTTTGTACAGTTTTAAATTCATCCACATTTGGTAATTATAGGTAGCCAATCTCATTCCATAAAATCTGTCTTGAAAAAAAATCCCAAGCCATCCAAAAGTCAATAATAATTCAAGTAACAAGCCAACATGGTTAAACTACTTCTAAAGAAAGACCAAGACTACACCAGGTGAAGTGCTGATGTGCTCTACTGTAATGTTATCCACTCCACACCTTTGTTTTTCAATAAACGTTCAATAAATTTTTATTTTGCTAAATTCATCCCACTAGTTTACAGGAGAAGCTTCACTGGATGCTGAAAGCCTAGAACTCGTCCCCTCTATGTTTTCTGTGAGCAGCAGGAGGGTCTCATCGGTCAAAAGATGGAGAGGTAAGTTGTTTGCGAGGTCCCTTTTTTTAAAAATGCCTTTTTTGTACAATTATGTATTAGATAACCTTCTGTTATGTCAAATCTATAATTTATATCTTTGTACTGTATTTGCTTACCCAACCTCTTATACATGGCCAGTGTTGGGCACGTTACTGTAAGTAACTGAGTTACTGCACTATAAAAGTAACTAGTTACCAGGGAAAGTAACTAAAATGTCACGTAGCTCACGTTAACACCATTTGGCCTGCTATCATCATCATTACCGGTGTCAACGGCATTTTAACCCTCTAGTTTAGTAGAAGCGTGTGCAGTCAATAGGTGCTTCATTAAATTTTAGTTGCTTACACCGGATGTGGATACACTCTTTGCTCTGGGACATAATGTACACTCAGCATGTACATTTTTACCTTTTGTGCCTGTTTATCCACAGGTGAAAATGGAGTGGATTGGATTGAATTGAATGGATTAAACAGAAATGTCAGACTTTTGACATATATATTCATTTCTATGCACTTAATACTTAGTTGGTCCTCCTTTGGCATGAATTACTGTATCAAACCAGTCATAATCATAACCACTCTTCTGTTTGAAAAGAAACTCTGGGACGACATCGACAAACCTACCACTTCTTTATTTTTTTAACCCCATTTGCATCCATTTCTCACAGCCTGCACCCCGTAATGATGCATGGGTCTGCTTTTTTTCAGCAAGAAATGTCTTTAAATGTTGTGACTTGACTATAATCCGCACACAATAAAACTAATAAAGTGTTACGCACCACTGCCGTCGTATCTGCAGGGACGAGCCTTGTGAATGTGCGGTTTTGTATGTGTTACGTACGTGCTGAGGACATGTGCAGCACAGCTCACTGAGATCCTGCACTCTCTCTTCACCCTGAGTCTGAAGCTTTGTGCCTGTGCCCAAGAAGACCATCCCATCTGGACTTCATGACTTCAGACCAGTTGCTTTGACGTCTCATGTCATGAGAAAACCATCTGCTCCTGAATGTTGACAAAACCAAGGAAATGGTGATTGACTTCAGGAGGAAGAGGACACCAGCGGAACCCATTACCATCCAAGGCCATGATGTGGAAATAGTGGACTGTTACAAGTGCCTTGACGTCCATGTGAACAACAGGCTGGACTGGAGGGACAACTGGAATGCTGTGTCCAAGAAGAGCTTGAGAAGACTCTTCTTCCTGAGAAAACTCAGGTCTTTCAGTGTGTGCAGTGAGTTCCTGGAGATCTTCTCCCAGTCTGTGGAGGACAGCACCCTGGACTTCACTGTGGTTCTGCTGGGGGAGCGGCACCAGGAAAAGGGACAATGGACGGATTGACAAACTGATCCGTAAAACTGGACACGTGATCGACTGTGAGCTGGAGACATTTGTCACAGTGAGGGACATGAGGACACTGGACAAACTGCTCTCCATCATGGACACTCCTGCTCACCCACTGCACCAGACTATAGAGGGACAGAGGAGATAATACTCCCTACAACTGTACAACTCACCCACTGCACCAGACTATAGAGGGACAGAGGAGATAATACTCCCTACAACTTTATAACAATTCACCCACTGCACCAGACTATAGAGGGACAGAGGAGATAATACTCCCTACAACTGTACAACTCACCCACTGCACCAGACTATAGAGGGACAGAGGAGATAATACTCCCTACAACTTTATAACAATTCACCCACTGCACCAGACTATAGAGGGACAGAGGAGATAATACTCCCTACAACTGTACAACTCACCCACTGCACCAGACTATAGAGGGACAGAGGAGATAATACTCCCTACAACAACTCACCCACTGCACCAGACTATAGAGGGACAGAGGAGATAATACTCCAACAGGCTCCTACAGCTCCGCTCAAACAGCGAGAGATACAGGACTACATTCATACTATAATACTCCCTACAACTGTACAACAACTTAATCTTAAGTAATGGATAACCTTATGTCCTGTCAATCATCATATCATTGCACTGCCTTTCTTGTCTCTTGTATAAAGCTGTGATTTTATATTGTATTATTTTTCTATTTTATTTGACACCTGTCTCTTGCCGTTTCACATCTCTTGATATTTTTTGCTACTTATTTGGAATTTATTATTACCATTTATTTTTTGCTCTTTGTTATTATATTATATTGTGATTAGTGAGCTAGTGTGGCCAAATAATTTCCCTTGTGGATCAGTAAAGTTTGTCTAAGTCTAAATGTTCATATCTAAAGCCGAGAACATGAAAACAGTCTTTGTAGCAAGCTGACGGAATCTGTCTGGACCTGATCTGCCTTGTGCGAGTGACATAAATATTTGTGGGGACATGTTCTCTCCAGTCCTACGTAAAGTTATGCCTGTGGATGTGAGAGAGGGTTTTAAGTTGGCTCTGAAAGGCACAGGATCTAAGACAAGAGAGTTAAAAGGAAGAAACAGGTAGACTTTATTTCTCATTCGCTTTATTTTTATCACAGTATTAATGAAAAAACTAAACCCCTGTTGTGGGTTGCTCACATGAGTCTGTCCTCAATAAGCAGAAAAAATAACATAAACAAAATACAACTTCGGGCAACTGCAGTGAAGCAGGACTAAAAGAAGAAAAAATACAATGAAGAATAAGATAAACTTCAGCTAAAACCTTTCTATAATAATAATAATAACAAAAAAAGAAAAAATACACAATTTTTGAACTTGAGATGTGTGTAGAATCCCTCAGTCGTCCAGGTAGAATCCATAGCAAAAGGAGAAATTTAATTTGTCAACTGGACAGAGTTTATTTGGTTGAATACGTTTCGCAGCTCATCCAAGCTGCTTCAGAACTCAAGCTGCTTCTTCAGTTCAGAACTGAAGAAGCGGCTTGGATGAGCTGCGAAACGTATTCAACCAAATAAACTCTGTCCAGTTGACAAATTAAATTTCTCCTTTTGCTATAATTTTTGAACTTGTATTTTCGAAACCACACAGAGCTCAACTTTTTGTTCACATGGTCCAGCCTCAGCAACTCTGTCTTCAAGACGATGCAGCTTCAGATGAGCAGGTTTACTCAAAGTCCCACACTGGTCAGAGCTGATATGAGTTTTCATTGCACCAGACTGTCGAAATTCCTTCCCACACTGGTCACAGCTGTATGGTTTCTCTCCTGTGTGAGTTCTCAAATGAGCTTTAAGTGCACCGCGCTGTCGAAATTCCTTCCCACACTGGTCACAGCCGTATGGTCTCTCTCCTGTGTGAGTTCTCTTATGAGCTTTGAGTGCACCAGACTGTCGAAATTCCTTACAACATTGATCACAGCTGTATGGTTTTTCTCCTGTGTGAGTTCTCATATGAGCTTTGAGTGCACCAGACTGTGTGAATTCCTTCCCACATTGATCACAGCTGTATGGTTTTTCTCCTGTGTGAGTTCTCATATGAGCTTTGAGTGCCCCACATTGTGTAAATTCCTTCCCACACTGGTCACAAGTGTATGGTCTCTCTCCTGTGTGAGTTCTCATATGAGCTTCAAGTGCACCAGACTGTGTAAATTCCTTCCCACACTGGTCACAGCTGTATGGTTTCTCTCCTGTGTGAGTTCTGTAGTGTATTTTCAGCAGTGAAGCATATGGCCATGCCTTTCCACACTGGTCACACGTGAATACCATTCTGCTGGTGGATCCTGTAGCTCTGCATTAGAACAAAGGAAAGGAAGTGTCAAGTAAAATCACTAAATACACACAAAATAACACATTGGTTCATGTGTAAGAATATTTTAATGTGTTCTACAAGCAAGTTACATTAAGTTGCATGAATCAACTATGTATTTTGTTTTAAAAGAAGCTTTTGTCTGTATGTAGCAATAGAATATCAAATTAAGGTAATATATATATAGAGATAATTTAAAAATATTTTGCTGTGAATCCCATGTGGACCACAGATATGATATACTTACAAGAATAATGGTAGAAAGTTCTGGAAGTCCTTCTACCAATCGATAAAAGTTCACTCCGTCAAAAGTGATGGATAATTCCTGTTTATCGAGCAGCCTTTTCTGTGTCCGGTCACTGGCCCTTCTTTTTCTCTGAACATTGCTGCAGATACTTAAATGCCCCTCCACCCCTCTCTAATCTTTTGTTTGGTCTACAGCAGCCAATCAGGAGCGTTTGAGGGTGGGCAGCTTTGCACATCTCCCAGACATTATGCGGTCTCTCAAGACAAAGGACAGCATTTCAATAATAAAGGTCATTAAGTGTTAGTCAGCCAGGTGGATTAGTCTGGATTATCAAGATGTGGCAAAGATGCCAAGTCCCCTTCATTGTAACAACTTTGGGATTCATTTTTTTAGAAAGTCACTTGCAGATTGCATTTGTTGGGCTTTTTTGTTGGGTTGTGCAAAACCGTGATGCGACAAATGTCTGTAACCCCTCCCCCCTTCTGCTCAGTGGACACGCAGATGCCACCGCACATCTTGACCAATCATGTGTGGCTTTCACAAAAAAAAGATGAGGAAAAATATAGAAAGGCAATCTAAAAAAAACTAAATCGGCTCCCGTTCCCTTCAAAGCCGGAACATTTGTGACCGACACGTCACTATTTACACTACACAGGGGCACTAGACAGGGATGTCCACTATCCCAATTTATTTTCACTTTTTTCAATGAAATATTGGCCAAAGCCCTACTGTTAGAGGGGAACAAACACCTAAACCTCACCATAAAATCAGTCCTCATTACAATGAACAATAAATATGCAGCTAAGTCACCCTTCACATCTTTAAATCTGCAAATCTGGAAATGATGGTGTCAAAAAATAATTAACATCATTTCGTCTACTATGACAACCAAGAAACACTACTAGAAACCAACTAATGCAATACAAAACATTGAATTGTTTTCATTTTTAGCTTTGTTTGAGTTTTAAGTCTTTTTTCACTGCATTTCCCTATTCAGAGTGTAGCATATCTATGGTGTATGCCAGCAACAAAGGGGGAAGTTGGATAGGTATAAGGGCTAGGACCAGAAGAATAGGAAACGGCTCTCTGGGAGGTGGGTGACCAGTAAAAATACACAGGAGACTGGGTATTTAAGTTTAGTGGCTGGTGGAAAAAAAGTGAATAAATTAATAGCAATGTATACTCAATATTTACAATATGTACAACTGCAGAATTATTTGCTCTATCAAGTATTAGCAGGTTTTTTTTCCTCCAAGTGAGTTAATTCAAGTGCACTTATGAATATGTACAATGTTAATAAAGGTTTGGATCACAATACAACAATAGAACAACAGCAGCAGCAATGGACAGAATACAAACTTTCAAACAAAAAGGATAGTCACTTGACCAGTGACTTTATCACAGTTCATAGCTCCCATGAGGAGTAATACTTTCGCCACAGTGATGTGGGCTTAATGTCCATAATTTATAACCAGAATGTCCATGAGATAATTGTCCATATGTGACTGAGGCTGTGCAAGTTGTGAGAAGTGTGGGGAGTGGACTGGCTGTAACAGCCCCTACCAGACCGTAGAAACTTATTGAAGAGTAATTGTGAGTTGTGAGTAGGCTCTTTGGGCTTTTAGCTCGCTATCGCGTTGGACTTGTACCCCACCGGGCACTCCTGGCCTGTAGTGGAGAAACTGTACCAGTTTAGCATCAAACAACAACAGTCACTCTTAGGCTAATTAGCTATAGGCCATTGTAGGTAGCTAGCTTCCATTTTTTTGTAGTGTACACATTAAGAGTTTTCATAAATACAACACAGGCTACTATGGCCAGTAATGGTTCAGTAAATGGTTCACATTAACATACAAATGTCCCGCGATGTACAGACAAGTTAGCGGGTGCTCAACTCATTGGTATGCTAATCGCAACAAAACACAGACTCACCAATTCCCATGGATCACATGAGCGCACAGTCTATTCGTCTTTGCGTTGTAGAGGTAAAGGATCCTGCAAGTTAGCATGTGGTATCCAAGTTTAAGTACAGATGATATTATATAAAACGAAAATAGTTATTTCGATACCTGTGTAGCCGTCCTGTCTCACCTCACTCCTGTGTTGTATGAAGCACTAGCACGTATGTGATTGGCTATTTCATTCTCGTGAGTGTTGTGCAAGTGAGCGGTGTGTTCACTGACCAGCAGTAATGGGAATATTTTATATTGACCGCAGTTAGGCGTATTTAAACCTGGGTTACATTAAGTTTTTTTTTTTTAATTCTGATTACTGAGGAATGACTTGTTAGCAACCTACAATAGATGTTTAGTCTCTCCATGGATGCTGATTAAAAGAAAATGAGGAAAAAAAGTCTTTTTTTTTTTTTTTTTTTTTTTAATTTTAGACCAGTTGTTCAGGCTTGTCTTACATATGTATCAAAGAATTTAAAGGAAACACATACACACACACCCAAACGGCTCAGAAACGGGGTAAGCTTCTTTCACATCAACAGGTGAAGCACTAAATTGTTGTTAATCAGAGGTGAGTGAAGGTTTGAAGCCGTCTCTGAATGGCACAGAACATAAGACAAGAGCTACAAAGAAAAATCTGTAGTCTCTGAAGGCTGATCTCAGGCTTTTTGAGTCTGACTTTAGGTTCACATGATTCAGCCTCCGCAGTACTGTTTCCTTTAGTGTGTCCAGGATGGTGCATCTTCAGATGAGCAGGTTTTCTTAAAGTCCTCCCACACTGGTCAGAGCTGCAGCTTTTCTCTTCAGTCTGGAAGATTTGGACATGTTACAGACGGTTCCTCTCAGACCTGAAAGCCTTCCCACACTCTTCACAGTGGTATGGTTTGTCTCCTGTGTGTGTTCGCTGGTGACTGGAGAGTTGTTGTGATGTTCTAAAAGCCTTTTCACACTGGCCACACTCATATAGTCTTTGCCAGAAGTGAATTCTCATGTGTCTATTGAGAGCGTACCACTGAGAGAAAGCTTTTCCACACTGGTCACACTTGTATGGCCTCTCTCCAGTGTGAGTTCTCATATGTGATACAAGGTGGCTTGACCGTGAAAATGTCTTCTCACAAACATCACATCTATATGATTTTTCCCCAGTGTGGCTTGTCATATGAACTTTGAGTTCATGAGTCTGTCTAAATTTCTTCCCACACTGGTCACAGCTGTATGGTTTTTCTCCTGTGTGGATTCTCATATGTCGATAGAAGCCACTGGAGTGTTTAAATTGTGTCCCACACTGGTCACAAGTGTATGGTTTCTCTCCTGTGTGAGTTCTCATATGAGCTTCAAGTGCACCAGACTGTGTAAATTCCTTCCCACACTGGTCACAGCTGTATGGTTTCTCTCCTGTGTGAGTTCTGTAGTGTATTTTCAGCAGTGAAGCATATGGCCATGCCTTTCCACACTGGTCACACGTGAATACCATTCTGCTGGTGGATCCTGTAGCTCTGCATTAGAACAAAGGAAAGGAAGTGTCAAGTAAAATCACTAAATACACACAAAATAACACATTGGTTCATGTGTAAGAATATTTTAATGTGTTCTACAAGCAAGTTACATTAAGTTGCATGAATCAACTATGTTTGTATTTTGTTTTAAAAGAAGCTTTTGTCTGTATGTAGCAATAGAATATAAAATTAAGGTAATATATATATAGAGATATTTTAAAAATATTTTGCTGTGAATCCCATGTGGACCACAGATATGATATACTTACAAGAATAATGGTAGAAAGTTCTGGAAGTCCTTCTACCAATCGATGAAAGTTCACTCCGTCAAAAGTGATGGATAATTCCTGTTTATCGAGCAGCCTTTTCTGTGTCCGGTCACTGGCCCTTCTTTTTCTCTGAACATTGCTGCAGATACTTAAATGCCCCTCCACCCCTCTCTAATCTTTTGTTTGGTCTACAGCAGCCAATCAGGAGCGTTTGAGGGTGGGCAGCTTTGCACATCTCCCAGACATTATGCGGTCTCTCAAGACAAAGGACAGCATTTCAATAATAAAGGTCATTAAGTGTTAGTCAGCCAGGTGGATTAGTCTGGATTATCAAGATGTGGCAAAGATGCCAAGTCCCCTTCATTGTAACAACTTTGGGATTCATTTTTTAGAAAGTCACTAGCAGATTGTGACAGTTGCAGGTTGTGTTTGTTGGGCTTTTTTGTTGGGTTGAGCAAAACCTTGTTCCTACAAATGAGGTGATTTTTAGCCCTTTGTTCAGGTCTGTTTCAGTTATAGACTCACAAAAGGCTGAAATACAGGCTGATTACAGTGATTAACATTGTTAAGCATTTTTTGATTTTGTGTCAGTCAAAAAACACAATTCATTTGCGTTTAAAATACAAACACCTCATTTGTACTTGGTCAGCGGGGATACACAACATTTACCTACTTTTTTTTTGCATGGGGTTGGGCTTCAATGTTTTGGTTGCTTGTTGCTCTCTGAAACTCTGGCCACCTTGAGCTGTGAGCTGATGGACAAAGGTGTGCAGGGCTCAGGGACTGGGGCATTGTCCAGGTGTTAAAGTGAAGACGTGTCTGTGTGGGAGAGGAGAGGGGGTTGATTAAAAATGCAGGTTTTAGATCATTGACAGATTTATTGTTCATTAGAGGAGTAGAGAGGACTTCTCTTTTCTAGTTTGTAACTAGAGTACAATTTTGTCAGCTTTGAGACTGATTTTAACGGTGGAGTTTGGTTGTTTGTTCTCCTCTAATACTTGGGGTTTTGGCCAATGGTTCATTGAAAAATGTGAAAATAAACTGAGATAATATACCTCCCTGTCTAGTGCTCATGTGTAGTGTAAAAAACAGTGAAATAATAATTAAGACTACTTTAAGATTAGAGGTCATTTTAACTAATGTAGATATTTGATTTTTGCCTCAGTCTGCACTTTGACAGTGCCCCACCTCCCCGAGCCCTTCACACCTCTGCCTCAGCCCACAGCTCCATGGGCTTTTCCACCTGGATGACTGACACTTAAACTTTACTCTTGTAATTTTGCCCTTTGTCTTGTGGGACAGCATAATGTTTGGCTGCTATGGAAGTATATCCAGGTGGGGCCCAGTGCAAAATGTTGTTAAATCTCCCTCTATCCTGTTATATTACCTTCATTTAAAAGTGGAAAAAATACATAGCACACTCTGTTCAAAACTTCTGTTCAAAACTTTATTTTTAAATTTAAAAAAAGATTTTTGAAAAAGGCTTCATCAGATGAATGGATGTTATGTAACAATTCTCTACACTTAATACAATTCACAGTTCACAATTGCTCTTAAAGGCTAAATAACCACATAATTATATTTATGATAATGATAATGATATTTACAGGACTCTTACATTTTTTGTGCACTTGTGTCCTAAATAAAGATTAAATGAAAAGAAATAATGAGCATTTAAGAGCCTTTATAGCCATAATAAACAGCAGTGTTTGCCCAGTTTTTTTTCTGGAGGTGGCTAATACAGTGACTAACAGTGGTTAACCTGACACCGCATCAGGTTTGTCAAATTGTAGTGTACAGTTTTGTATCATGCTTTTGTATATTTATGGAGAAATGTTGTGTGGGAGCATGGGTGGCGTAGGCTTGTGGCCTGAGCGTTGGACAGAATCTTACCGTAAGGGAGGGATGGCTATTTTACTGAAACATGCTTGAATGACATCCAAAAACAGGCATGGTTTTGATAAGGGACTGTTATAACATGGTAAAATGCTACTCAATTTTGCATTATACCCCCTCTTTAAGATGTGTGTAGAATCCCTCAGTCGTTCAGGTAGAATTCATGGCAAAAGGAAAATTAACAAAACAAAGAAAACAATAGGGCAGCAAGGTCAGGTCCAGAGGTGTGAAAACACCCGTTATGGCCCTGAATAATTCTGCTAACAAGACCCCACTCCCACTGCATATTTAATAGGCCCACCTAACTAACAGAAACTGTAAACAAATAGGTGTGGTAGTCTCAGAGTAATTTCATTGTAGTTAGCGCCCCCTTCAGGCAGATATAAGGCAGTGTCCACCAGCGTCTGACCAGAACTGAAGAAGCAGCTTGGATGAGCTGCGAAACATATTCGACCAAATAAACTTTTGTCCTGTTGACAAACTGAATTTCTCATTTTGCCACCCTCTCTTTAATGTATGCGGATGGTGGGTGAGCATTTGAAATCTCTTCTGCTTTATCCTGTCCATCCTTTTCAACTAATCTAAAGGAGTGAACTTATTAGTCATGTCAATTTTCTGGTGACGTTTTTACCCCTTTTTAATTCATACAGTACTGCAAGCTCTTGGCCAATGTTGATGTGTCTTTCTTTCTTTACCCGTTATTGTCAGGTTAAAGTGTTTGTATTCCCATAACATACCTGCGACCATGTCTGAGTTGCATATAGATGAGCAGGAGCGGGTGAACCTGGGATACTTCAAATGGATTTTCTTTGAGGTTTGAAAACACCAGTGAATGGATGTTCTAATTAAAGCCCGAGTTGCTAATGAAGCCGATATTAGCCGACGATTTCTCCTCTGTCAATTAACACTTAGCCCTGATTTGGTAAATGCATGTACGCACAAAGCTAATTACCACCAGGGTTGCGTTGTTATTAAAGGGTGGATGTTATTTTCAGATGCTCTTTAGCACGTCGGCCTCTCTAATCACATTCACACCCCCACTATCACAGCCAGACTATTAACTCTTTATGAGACCTGAGCCTGGGCTAATCACGTCAGCGACTCAACAAACAAAGATAACTGAGAGAAGGCAATGCATCACACAGACACACACACACACCTTAAATGCCTAGAAGTCTGCACTGTCCTTTAAAGTGTGGAGCCCTCCTGGATTACCATCACCTAGTGTTGTAGTCAAGACCGCACTAATCGAGACCAAGACCAGTCTGAGACCACAAGGTCCCGAGACAAGATCAAGACCTCTGAAGGTCGAGACCGAGACTTTTAAAGACCGAGACCATGTCTAATCGAGACCAAATCAAGACCATCTTTGTCATTTTCTACATTTATTTGTATTTTACAGTTATATTCGCACACATATATATCAATGTTTTTTGGGGGTTTTTTCCATTCCATCTCCATTTTATCTAATGAATGTTAATTTAAGATTAAAATAAGACAAGCAAACTGCACTGCACTTAAAATACTCTGTGCCCCTTTTTTGAACCCTCACCCACCATTGGAGAACCCCTTCATTAATCCCACTTCCACTGGCACTTTACAAAAAAAATTGCTTCAAAGTGGGTAGGATTTTTAAATGTTTTTTTTTTTTTTCTTTCAAATTCCTGACTGGAGTTACATTATCTTACTGGTTTTGCCTCTGCATGTTTATCAAACCAAACACACATCGTGACAAACACAGATGTATTAGGCATTTTATTAGGCAAACTCAGCCCACATATTGCAGTAGGCCTGCTGTGCCAACACTGTAGCATAAATTTTGATTCGTTTTTGCTTTGCATTTTGCCTTGCCCTTCTAATCAGCAGCAGGACAATAGACCAGACAGGTCAAATCTACTCAATTTGCATTTTAATTGTTTCTCATCCCCTGGCACGCCCGTCTCTACACCTCCCAGGCGCCCAATCCTCACCTCACCACAGACCACTCAGATGGCCATTCATCAGCCCATTACCTCTGCTTCTACATCTACTCCCACCCCCACAGAAGAACCCAGCCCAGTGTTTTTGTCACCTGCCCAGGTGAGAAGACAGCTGGAGAAAGTTCACCAAAGCAAGTCTCCTGGACCAGACCAAGTCAGTCCCCACGTGCTGAGGACATGTGCAGCACAGCTCACTGGGATCCTGCACTTTCTCTTCACCCTGAGTCTGAAGCTTGAAAGGATACCGGTGCTATGGAAGACTTCCTGCATTGTGCCAGTGCCCAAGAAGACCATCCCATCTGGACTTAATGACTTCAGACCAGTTGTTTTGACGTCTCATGTCATGAAAGTGTTTGAGAGACTGTTCTGGCTCAGCTCAGACCTGGGTTCAGTAATGTAGGATCCCCCAGGGTACAGTCCTGTCTCCGTTCCTGTTCACTCTGTACATCTCTGATTTCCAGTACAGCTCCGGGTCCTGCCATCTGCAGAAGTTCTCTGATGCAGTTGCAGGGATGGACAGGACGTGGAAATAGTGGACTGAACACAAGTGCCTTGGCGTCCATGTGAACAACAGGCTGGACTGGATGGACAACTGTAATGCTGTGTCCAAGAAGAGCATGAGCAGACTCTACTTCCTGAGAAAGCTCAGGTCTTTCAATATGTGCAGCAAGTTTCTGGAGATCTTCTCCCAGTCAGTGGAGGCTAGTGCCCTGGACTTCGCTGTGGTTCTGCAGGGGGAGCGGCACCAGGAAAAGGGACATTGGGCGGATTGACAAACTGATCCATAAACCTGGACACGTGATCGACTGCGAGCTGGAGACATTTGTCACAGTGAGGGACAGGAGGACACTGGACAAACTGCTCTCCATCATGGACACTCCTGCTCACCCACTGCACCAGACTATAGAGGGACAGAGGAGATAATACTCCCTACAACTGTACAACAACTCACCCACTGCACCAGACTATAGAGGGACAGATAATACTCCCTACAACTGTACAACAGCACATTTTTATGTAACAGATAAGCCTGTGTTTCTGTCAATCATCTCATCTAAATACTGTATATATATATATATATATATATATATATATATATATATATATATATATATATATATATATATATATATATATATATATATATATATAATTTTTTTTTTTTTTTTTTCTTAAACTCAGGGAGTTAGTGGTCCTGAGGGGCAAAGAATTTGATGTGCGCGCTGAACGTCTGGGCAGTGCGCGATCGCAATCAATTTGTTTTCTAGCGTTTTCTAGGCTACCCTGTTGGCCCTTGTCTAGGACCCCTCTTGTGGACAGTAATGATGATTGTTTTATTTTCTTTTTCGGCTTGTAACACTACCTCTTGTATCTGGCATTTAAGTATTAAAATGCTAGAGTTATTGAAACTCCAGGACGGAGGAGCCTGCTGTCCAGGGAGGCATCCACCACAATGAAATTCTGAACGGAGAGGGCATGGGTCCAATCGCACCACTCACAAATATCACAAGAATTCATCCAACAGCACAGGGTTAGTCTTGCATGCCCACTCATTTCTGTTAAAAATACAAATCTGTTCGACTCTAACAAATAAAAGAATTTGGTTTGCCATGTCTCACCACTCAACACTGACACTAAACTATGATCCACGCCCCGGTGCGAGCCTCTTCTGTCACTGTGGAGCACACAGGGAGACGACAACAGCCTGACAGCACCGCTCTCTCTTTCAACAAGTTTCTCTGCAGATGAAAGTCTGCTTTGGCTTTTTATCCACTCCTCCATCAGATAACCAGTGGAGGGTGGCTCTGTTCCACTCTCATTTGATCTCAGCAGATGGGAGGATATCTGAGGATCCGTGTGTGTGTGTGTGTGTCTGTGTCTGTGTGTGCGATCTCACATTGAAGACACAATTAACATGGGAACCAGTTGCTGATGCCTTTTGGTCCCCTCTGTCCCGTCACCACACCCTTTGTAGTGTTGCGTTCAATTAGCGTCTGCCATCTTGACAAACTGTGAGAAAGATGTTAGTTCTTTGGTGAGCGGCTGTCATATGCCTCACGGTTCTTTTCTTCAGTAGAAATGATGTAAATGGCAGGCAAGAGGAAAATACTAGAAGTCACTTTTGCTTCTGAATTGCTCAAAAGAAAAAACATTTGGTGGAAGTTTTCAAATGGCAAAACATGATCCACCCTTTCATAGTGACGGTCAAAGTTTTTAAGAGTACGTTTGACAACTCATCCAAGAAGCTTCAGTTCTGACAGTTTGTTTTTTTGGTTGACATTTTGATTTAATAATTACATATTTATAAATACTTATAAAAATGTTGTTTCATATGCGTTTTAGAGTCTATATAGTCCAGATAACAATTACGATAATCAAAATATTTGATTATTTTTTATAGTTGACTTGTCATCATTAGTGAGGAGGAAAAAGGTTGAATATGTCAATGTATTTGGCATTTTTGAAGAGGGTAGGTGTCAAGTGCCTCCTCCAGTGAGGATTCCTGACAGTGTATTCTCATAAGGGAGCTGCAGGGGGAGCAATTTCACTTAAAGTTACTTAGTTTTGCTTTAAGGACTTTGCGCAACTCAACTGGTCTTTTTTCATTTTACCAGTAGCCCAGAGATTTCTCAGTCCCCCAGATTAAGTCATTCATTAAGCTTGGCTAATTATTTTTATACATGTGTCTATTGTGTATAGTGTGAATGAATGAAATCTTACCTACAGGTATGAATAAAGCAACCTGACGTATTAGCCGAAATAGCTGTCCATAGTGCTAAAAACCTTACGGGGAAATCAAAGGCAAACCTGACGCCTCTGTTCATGACTCCAAACTGCATCTGACAAGCTCACGCCGGAGGAAGTCAGTCTCACTATGACAAAACAATCAGACCCCTTCAACCTCTGACGGAAGGACAGGTTGTTAGGCTACAAACATCCAAGTTATGACAGCGATGGAACAGCCAAAGAGATGTGTAAAGAGCCTAGATCTTACTTGGTTAAGTCAGTAGGACAAATATAGAGGTTAAACAGAAACACGCACCTTACCGACTGAGGCAGATCCACAAGACCTGAATCAAAGAGGAGCAACTCTCTCACTGGACTCTACAGGAAAACTCTGAGTGCTTCCATTTCAACTTCATCTTTGCACATGACAAACTTTACAGAACACACCCAGGTCATGTCAGTAAACCTAATCCCTGATATTGTCATTAAGGTGTATTCTTTGTTATTTGAGCCCTCTGGTGTGTTCACATTGCTGATGGTAAAGCTGATTGTCACATTTTTATACAGCGCTTTTCCACGTTTAAGGCACTCAAAGCGCTTTACATCAAGGACACAACGACAGCATTCATCTGTGGGAGCAGGAATGGATCAGTGGATCTGACCGCTCAACCACTGATGTTTATGTCGAGAGCGGAATTTGAACCGCCAACCGTCTGATCAGTGGACAAATGCTCTACAACCTGAGCTACTGTGGCCAAATATGAGGTGACTTTTAACTTAATATTTGGTCATTATCATCTGATTATGATATTTTGTACTGCCAGTGATACGTTGTTATTGGGAGGATTATGGTTGAGAAAGAAAATGACTCCATACCGAGGTGAATAGTTATTTGAAAGAATTTCAGTAACATCAGGATGCTCCGTGTTACATCTTCATGAGACTCAGACATAAGGAGACCATCAGCACTGAAAGTTCATGATCATGAGTAGAATGGGTGCATACGTATTCATTCTTGCTAGAGAATCTTACTCTGTATAAGGGAAAAGTGCACTGATATAGACAAATGGCCAGTGCACACGCTCAGACTGAAGATAGAGTACATAAAAGTCAATTGTTCATCATTTAATCTAAACATAACTCAAACTTCCATATAAGAATAAGGCCGATCTAGCACATTCCTGGGTCATGAGAAGATGGAACTTTTCATACTTACATACACTTAACAAGTATTCAGAAAAGGCTGTTACTGTACTGTTATTGCTATAGTGTTTCCATTATTTAGTTGGTTACCAAATGTTCATGATAAAACTGAGCCCACAAATTACATAACCACGAAATTCTCTGCATCAAAAATCAAACTGAAACTAATTCAACTTTTTAAATATAGTCAGGTAAAGGGTTTACCGTTTGACTCCATGTTTTGTTTTTTTTCCTTAAATTAAATGCCTAAGTGTAGAACATTTAACTCTCTCCATGGAGACAAGCAGCTCATATTACCAGGCCAAGTTACGGGTCTGACCTGTGGAGAAGCGGGCCTACTCACGGTAATAATGCATGTTTTCTGTGGTAGTTTTACGAAATAAAAACACTTGTAATTGAAAAAATACAAGATATATTTTCTTAATGCCATACTAACTTTGAACATCCCAAGCAAACTAATAATGTCACCATGGAGACAAGCAGATGGCGGCCCCTCCAACTGAAAAGTTACACAGTGCACATTTTAAGGAATATAGCAATTCTGCAGCAGCTTGCACAAAAACACACAAAGAATGCAATGTTTCTTCTGCGAAACTCATTTCTCATTTCTAAAATTTGCAGAGCACCCCTTAAAAACTTTGACATTTTGTATGTATTTGAAAGGTCTACAATGATTAAGCTCCACGCCCCTGCAGGTCTCTGTGATTTCACCAGAGAAGAGGAGGAAATAGCAATTGTAGATTATCTCTGAACTCACAATCCCCAGCTGATAACGTGATTTTCTCAGAGCGGAACGGCAACACAACAAAACAAAAAGATTTAGAGTTGGACATTATTCAAGAAGGAAGATGTACGGGTGGGCGTTAATGCAACAATATTTGGTGCATTTTTTTTTTATCATCTCCTCAGCGCACTTACAAAATATTAATAAATAAGTGCCCAGTCTCTGCCTGTGTTCTGTGCTTAGGCAGTTGGCTGGTGCAGTTTTCGGTGAGTGGGAGAGAACAATGGAAGGCGCTGGATCATCGGGCCCACATGTGTTTCAATGTGAAGGGACTGAAGAATTAGACACCCACTGAAACTTACAGTACCAGATAGGGGTGGGCGATATTGACAGAAATTAATATCTTTTTTTTTTTTTTTTTTTTTTTTTTTGCATAATCTTGATAAGTGCCACACAAAATTAACCATGAAAATGCAGAAATATCAGTAAACTTTTGTTTGGGCGGATACATGAGATACCCACTCTAAGTTTGTCACATTTCTAATTGTCAAAATTGAGCTAAACTGTTTTATTTTATAGGAGAACAGCACTGTCCCAATGCTCTGCACATGTTTTTGCACACACACACATACACACCTGGTCATTAGGGGCAGATCACACTTGGCAGCACCTGTCAAGCCCATTAGGTGGCACTCTCTCCTGGGTCGCTGTGCGGGCGTACCTCAGGGAACATTATTGGCAACCTTCCCTGGCCTTTTCCCATTTTCTACACCACTAATTACTCACAGTGTGCAGTGGGAGCAGACAGGAGGCTGTTGGACAGTTCAGATGGAGAGGTGGACATTTCATTAGGCACTGTGGACAACCTGGCAGCCTGGTGACACCTTTCGTTTATGTGTGTGCACAAATGCTCATGGGAAACGGCGCCAGTGTAGATAGATGCCTGCTGGCCGAGAGCAGCTGTGGAGCTCTAATAGGGAGCAGCGCACATGGGGCAGGTCCAGTACGTGCGCACAAACATACTTAAAGAGTCTATATTACACTATTTTCAGATCTATGTTATCATTTTTCCTCTTCAAGCATACCCAGAGATGTGATTTATTTCATTCACACGTTTAACACACAAATCCTGCATATTTAGCCAGAGTTCTACTCTCAAATTGAGAATACTCTGTTCTACCTTGTGATGTCATGTGGTAATACAGGAAGTGTTCCACTGTGTTTTTGAACTCACCTTCATTTGGATAATTTCAACTGAATTAATAGGGTTACAGGTAGCCGTTAGCTTGAAAACTACGACTACATGACATCAAGGTTGAACATAGCATTTTGAGCCTTGGGGATGCAGACAGTCTAATAAACCAGGATTACCAAATCTGTGAGTGAAAGAGAACAACTCCAGAAATGTTTTTGAGAAGGTAACAACATTCTAACATGGCTAAAAGCTCACAAGAGTCAATTTTGCGTAATATAGGACCTTTAAAGTTGAACTTAACACTAAAATCAGCTTTTGTTGCTGCTAACTATTTGTAAAAGATAAAACCGAAAACATAAAAGAATGAAGAGAGTTTAGATCCATGTGAAATTAAATTTGTATTTATTTTATATGACAACAAGGTTAGCAAATTATTGCAGCACCCACAGAAGGAGTGTCTGGAGTGACACCTGGAGAAGGGGTACTCCACTCCACTGTACATTGGAGTGAAACATGCCAGGATAACAAGCTGGAATAAGGGGAAAGACAGACAGATATCTAGCTCATAAGACTTTTTAGAGTCAGTATCGTTTCAATATGACGTCTGGTGGTTGGGGAGACCATATATTCTGTGGGAGTCGTCTGGCTGCTCCCTCTATGGCCCTGAACAGCAGCCTGTCTCTAGCCCCAGTGTTTAGCTCAGGGTTAATCTCGTCACACTGGAGGGCTTCTTTTATGTTCCATTTGGACGGAGGAAAACAATGCCATTTTCAATCCAATAACCAGCGTCCTCCTCTGAGGGGCTGGCTTCCTAGAAAGAATGTAAGTCTAATGTTGTTATAGGAGAGGTGGGCCATAGAGACAAAACAAACCCTTGAAATGGATTGTGTATGAAGTTTGAAGGACCAGCAGTAGAGCGAGCTTGTGTGAGGATCAGACAGCATTGTTTTCTATACAGAGAAATCTGGTATGGCTTCACACAGGTTTGATTTCCTCCAGAGGATTATTGCATTGCTGAAAACTGAGTACAGAGGGAGAGATTGTGAAAAGTAAATCCTTCTCTGCATAGAGTACAATGATATAATTGTTGTAGCATTAGAAAATTATATTATATATAATTGTCAAAAACATGTACTTTTTTTTTTAAGTTTCATCCATGTTAGAATTTTTTTCCCTCACTAGTTTTGGGCAACCAGGCGTTCCTATTTACCCCGGGCAGTTACTTTTGAGCCCTTTGTCCTTTGACCCAGCACATTTACCTGAAACCAGTTTATACAAGAAATGCCCCAGGTGTCCCTATTTTAGACCAATTTCATATCTGCCAACAGTAAAAAGGGCCAATGTATTGTAGTTTCTTTAGCTAAAAAACAAAACAAAAAAAATGCTTGAAAATGACCATAAGGCAAAAAAAATCCCTCAGATTAACACTTAAGTGTTACACACTCTTTTCACAATTTTATTTTATACCCACCATCCCAAACCGGGTGTGTTCCAGTTTTGAATTTTGAAAATCTGGTCACCCTACACTAGTCACCAGAGGCAAAAACACAATTACATATGTATATTCTTGTGTAATGTATCAGTGTTTGTTTCAGTGTGTCAGACATACCCAGGCCTAGTATCAGTTCTCATCGGCAGACACTTTAAGCCACAGTATTGGCATTGAAACAGAAAAAGACGGGAATGGTGCATCAAAAAGAGAACTGCAATGCCTGATACGATGGGTCATGCTATTGATAATCACATTCTAAGATGGAGATGAAAATCCATATTTTGTCACTGTCCCAGCCTTGGCTCTCTGCGTATTACTCACATGGAGGATTCACTACGTCAACCGTTATTTATGCATCTGTAGTAGCAGCTCATCAATTTATCATTGAGAAAATCAAATGTTCCAACTTTTTCTACTTGCCCCCAAAGGGAATGCCAGAGTTTATCAATACACCCTTTATATCAAGACAGTCAAATGAACCCTTTTACCTCTTCAACATATTATATTGTTTTGTTTTGGAGACACAGTAATTGCTGTGATATGTCACGATGCCTTCACCGTGCACTTGGAAAATTCAAAAGCTATTCATTCCTCCTCAGTCAGCATTTTTGCATGTGTTTGTGTGCCATGTTTGGACGAAGGCTCATTTTTCAGACGCTGCCTATTTTCCCCTGTATACATTACCTTTGTCATTGTGATTTATGACTTGACAAAACTGGCGTGCATCCAGACCCTTTGTGAGTGCAATACAAGGTCCTATCTATAATCTACACAGGCTTTTCCACAGCAGATTAGCATGCTGTTGATTCTGCAGGGATGCATATAGTCGTAAATGAGCCACAAAATAGGAGCAGAGCAGGAGGGTGATGAAGACCACTGGGGCCAGTACAAGGCTACACAAGACTGGCTAAAGATGGTCAAATGCTGCATTTACATGCACAGACAAGTCTGAGTGCGCTGAGCAACTATATTCAAATCAGACCATTAGTTGTGATTTTTGTGAACAATCTAAATATGCAGGGTTTGTATGCTGAACATGTAAATTAAACAAAATAAAACTCTAGGTATGTTTTCGATTAAGAAACTACATTATGACATACACTATATTGCCAAAAGTATTCACTCGAAATCAGGTGTTCCAGTCACTTCCATGGGCACAGGTCTGTAAAATCAAGCACCTGGGCCTGTAGACTGTTTCTACAAATATCTGTGAAAGAATGGGTCGCTCTCAGGAGCTCAGTGAATTCCAGCGTGGTACTGTGATAGGATGCCGTTCTCCAGCCGCCGTTTGTGTTGTGAGTGAACAGCTGTGTGGTGCTGCGTGCTGACGGCGTACTATTGGTTCACAGCCATGGTGTTTGCCAAAAAAATTTACAAGATAAAAGTGAATTTTGTGAAAATCTGCTAAAATCTCAAGTGGCAACAAAGCAGGGCTCACTAAGTAAAATATATTCTACTTATATGTTGAATTCTGTGTCTTCCTCGATGGAGAAAGCTGATAGACAATCTCGTTGCCTGTTAGTCACGAGCTTTTAACTCACGTCACCAATGTAATATGTCAGCAACCTTTTTAAACCATATAACATGGATCTATATGTCATAAAACTGTAAACTGCAGCAGCCTATATTTATTATTTTAATGTCTGAGGCAAAAAAAATAGAATTGAAAAATGTATATATATATAACATTATTACTGGGTGTGTCCGCTCCTAGTTTGGCATAGATACAAGCCAAATGTCTGCAGTCTTCTTACTTTGGGAGTCTATTATTCAAATGCACTGGTCTTGGACACAGAGCGGTAAAAATGAGCAAAGTGTGGTTGATTTATGTTGATATTACAGTCCGTCCGTGCAGTGTTCAATCAACTAAATGGCTTTTTGAATTTACTCTAAAGTTCATTAAAGAATTAATCGGATGTTCTTAATAATTCATCTCACTTTTGTGGCAGTGTTATGGTGGTTTTCGGGTTGCTACTTGCAGCTCAGCTCTGCCCAGTTCCTCTTAATAACTGAAGTAAGTGCACGCGTGGAGGAGAGATGATGGTGCATCCTAAAGTCAGCTCAGGAGGTCTTTCTGGTCTCGGAGCGGTCACTGCTGTGTCCATGAGGCTCAGGTTTAATGCATGTCTCTCTGCCTTAGATCTAAGCTAGGAGGCCAAAGGGAAACAGTGTGCTGTCCAGTTATCTCCTCTTTTGTTCTGGACTAGCTTCAACTCTGGAGTGGGGAAGGGCGTTACAGTGCACATCACTTTGTCAGCAATGAGAACAGTGATAGCAATGACAACGCTTCACAGCAAGAAGGATCTGTGTTACATATTACTTATTTTATAACTCCAAAAATCTGATATCAGATTTTGAGTGCACAGGTAACCTCAGCCAGTGTTACCTTCTTGTGTATTTACTCAATGTTCTAACTTCAGCTTCTGACTAAATAAATTATCACCTGTGATTGGATTGTACCTGTTAATAATTTCTCTGTCAGCCTTAAGCTGGAAATGTATGTGTGGCAAATTATTAGACAATAAGCTGTAATAATAAATCACTTTTTCATCTAGGGACCTACATGCTTTATATTGTGTGTCACAGCATTACATGTGAAAGTGTTTGCACATAATCTTCAAAGTTTCAAAGAGTCCAAAACATTAAATGATATTTAGATGCTTTACATTTTGTTATATATGTAAATGTAAACTTTATATCTTACTTGTACCCTAAAAAGGTAAGAGAGATAGTGGAGTATCTCCAATTCTGGCGGTATGAACAGCACATGAATGCTAAAGAACGGTGGCCAATAAGAAGGATATGTGCCAGTTTTGCACTAAGAGTTAAGTGACAGGACACCTGCATACACGTCTTAAATGTAACATTTGGAAGTGACTTATATGTTGGCCCTTAAGATGGCCAATCATACTAATTTTCAAGAAAAAATAAGAAAGGAGCACGCTGGAGGTGAAAACTCCTCAAGAGGCCAACCAAGTCTTTCACTGTCTTCAGTGAACATGGAGGACACAGTGGAATGGAAAAAACAACTCCCAGTGTTATTTCTGGCCTGCCATGGAGAGGGGTGATGGGTGGAAATGGGTGAGTTGTAGGCCTTGCTCGTGAGTAATATACTTATATGCTGTATCAACTATATTTTGCTTTAGGTTTCAGAGTGTCCTGAATGCCAGGCTAGGACCAACAGGCTCAAACTCAAGGCTGCCTATATTCCAACAGAGGTAACAAAGCATTGAATCCCTTCTTCACAAAAGTGCACCACTCCTGCTTTGTGGGTGTGTGTTTGTGTGCCATCTTTAATTTTTAATTTAATCTTTAATCTTTAATTTCTTACACAGGTCACAGAGCCCCTGGAACTGGTTGGAATGGACCTAATAGGAAAACTATGTCCAACGCAAAATGGAAACCAGTACCTGTGTGTACTTATACACTATTTAACTAAACGGACTGAAGCTTATCCTTTGAAAACCAAGGGTGCGACAGAGGTCACCAACTGTGTATGGCAGTTTTTTAACAGACCAAGGGCAAGAATTTGTGAATCAGGTAAACATTTAAATGCAAAGCCTGTGATCACATGTCTAAAAATGTATTAACAGTCTTTAATATTCACTGTAGCTAAACTACAATATACTATGTGAACGCAGTCTCTGCGCCGTACCACCCCCAAACCAATGGGTTGGTGGAAAAAATGAATGGCACCATTCAAAAGTGAGATACAATAAATAAACATGGTGCACCATGTATACACGACATATACATAAGTGAACATCACTATGCATTGTAAGGCTGTAATTTATACGTCCTTTATATTTCCAGAAGATTGACTAAACATATTGGGGACAAGCCACACACAGGACCTGAATCTTCCAGGTGCCCTTTTCTCATTGGGAACAAAAAAGCAGCTGACCACCCAGTTCTCACCTTATTATATGATGTTTTGAAGGGAGGCACAGTACCCTGTGCAGGTTCCAGAGGAGTATGAGGTACATTTTGTAAACCATTTAGTGTATTGTAACACTTTGACACCTTCTAATGACCTTATTTCTGTAAACAGATCTGTGATGACCTAATAAACTTATTAATAACAATGGGCCACCCGAATGCTTGAAGATGGTTAAGCAGACAAAAGGAAAGGGCATTAAACAATATAGCTAGGTCACGAGATAAAATGAGGAGAAAGAGGCAACTAACCAGGGAGGAAGAGGATTTTCAAGTTGGGAACAAAGTGCTACGCTGGAACGTGAGGGAGGAGCAGAGGAAGGGTGGGAAGATGTCTTCTTCAATGCTGGGCCCTTTCATAATTACCAAAATGGAGGATAAATGTGCTCATCTAATTTCACATAAGGGGAAGGACGTCGATTAAAGTAAATATTGACCACCTTAAGTACTTTAAAGAGCCTTCAGCCATATCCCACACAAATCAAAATCCTACCCATCACTCCACCAGTGGAGTCCCCAATTAGCCAAAGGACACAGTCGGCACTGAGCCCTCAGTCCTCTCCTGGGAAGCCCCTCTTGGCCCTCAGCACAGCCTCGGCAAGTGAAGGACGCAGACTGGAAAGAGTTACGTGTGGTACCTAATTTATACAAATAATACAAAGTTTTTTTAATGTGCAAAGTTCAATTTTTATCTGCACAAAAGTGGTGCATAAAATCTGGGGAGGCTCCCTGCCAACACTGATGTGGGCTAAGATCAGAAATTATAAATTGTATGGCCTCAATTTTTCCCAGCATCTTGCGCCTGGGAAATGCCTTGTTCATTTTACATTATTACACATGATATCAGATCATTATAGATGCTCTAACTGATCATCAGCAATTTTGTCCAGGCACACGAGGCCCTCAAAAGGACACAGCACAATCAAGTTTTTAATAACAGTGGTAAATTGTCCAGTGTGGATGTCACAACATAACATGCCCTGCCAGGTGTCGCATCAAGACATGGAAGCGAAGTTTGCGTTGTAGCCTTTTAAAACACCATCATGCAACGTTCTGCAGAGTTAACTGATCAGCGCTGTAGTGCACGAGGCACATGGTAAAGGACGGACTTGCGCTTTTAAAACTGTGCTAACTTGTCCAATGTTAAAACTGGCTTTCACAAGATAACCTGCCTCCAATCTAACACGCATGACAGATAGAGGTGCTGAAAAGAAAGTTAGTTTTGTTGTGTAGTGGTTAAGATGCCGCACTTGTTATTTTCTTCACGGATGACATGAGTTCGAGGCCCACGCAGCCTCTTACTCATATTTTTATAACCTGTTTATCATAGTCATTAAAGGACACCAAACAACTTATAGTCATATATACAATTGTAAACCTTCATTTACTTTATTCTGAAGCCATGTATTAATCGCAGTCACGCCAGACACAAATTTGATTGGAGTCGGCATTGTTCTTGCAGAAACTGCAAATGAAATGGTACGTCAGATACAAATAAAACATCTTGGCGTGCTTATGCCTGATGCAGCCTGACGGGAGCTCAAAAATGTAAACAAATCACATCTTGACATGATCCCACAGAACCAGAACACCGGGACTGGTGGAGCAGCTGTATCCGCCTCTTCACAGTCCAAGAGTTGTGTATGTGAAAACAAAGGAGCAAAGATCTGCTGTATGTGACTCTGCCAGTACCGGTGCTGTTAGTGTAGGACAGGCAGAGCTCATAGCCTCTAAAACTGAGAGCGATTTTGCTTCCAATTCGGAGACGGACTCGGAGATGGCTGAAGCCAAACACACAGATAGTGACAGCAGCGAGTCTGAGGCGGCAAGTTGCAGTACCCCGCCCCCCCTCCTGCTTCCCCAAGTAATGAACGCCCTGAACCTGAAGATGACCCAGCTCTCTGGCCCAAAGAGATTACTGATAAAGAGCAGTGCGTGTTAGCTCTAAAAGGACCGGTTCAATTGAAGGACAAAATATTTCCTAAAAACAAAGAAGGGCATAAATTCATGACCAATAATTATTACATTCATCAAAAAAATGGGGAAAAAATAAACAGATCTTGGTTGGTGATAGTGAAAAAAATGACAGTGTTGTGTGCTTTTGCTGCCATCGGTTTGGTGACAAACAAAAAATGCTCTCAGTGGGGATGGATATAATATTGTAGCCTACCTTAAACACCATGACCATGTCTCTTGACCATGTATCCCACATGGGGATTTGGCACACTCTATTACAGACACTACAAACAAAAACAGCCATTGAACATCTTAATCAAAACAGAATTGCACTAAAGGTACATAGATGGAAAGAAATTATAGAGAATATTGGCAATTGTGTACCATCTTGCAGAGCACCATATTGCCTTTTGTGGACACTCAAAGAAGCATTTTGAGAATCACAATGGGAATTTCCTTGGTCAGGTTGAGCTAATGACCCAATTTGACCCCATCTTGAGAGCATTTGAGAAAGGATCCAGGCTAAGGAAATCAGCAATACCTACTTTAGCAAGGGTGTTCGAAATGAGCTAATCTCTCTTGCTGCAAAGTGCACGAATGAGGCCATTGTCAAAAAAAGAAAACAATGCTAAATACTATGCCATTATTATGGATTACACCCCTGACCTTAGCCATAATGAGCAATTGTCTGTTGTCCTGAGAAGAGTTAACTGTGAGCTTTCAAAAGGTATCTCCATTCAAGAGCATTTTGTTGGATTCCTCCAAGCAAGAGACACAACAGGCAAAGGTCTGTGTGATTTTGGGCCACCTACAAGCTCTAGGTCCAGATCTTTAAAAATGCTGGGGCCAGTCTTACGACAATGGTAACAACATGCAAGGAAAAAAGCAAGGAGTGCAACGCATTATGTGTCACGTGGGAGCCATACACTTAATCTTGTAGTTGGTGATGCTGCCAAGTCATCTTTAACCTCTATTAGCTTTTCTTTTTTTTTTTTTTTTGGTTTGTTACAGCTTCTCTACACTCTGTTTAGCTCCTCAGTCCACCTCTGGGCCATCCTCCAAGAGTACATCAAAGACCTCACACTGAAGGTATTGTCCACAACAAGATGGAAGTGTCGTGTTGAAGCTGTAAAAGCCGTCCACTACCAGCTGCCTGAAATCAGCACTGACTGCTCTGTGCAAGAGAGAAAAAAGATGCAGAGGTGGTTTCAACAGCTGGGAAGCCTTATCCTTGAGATGCAGAAATGGCCCTTTCTGGTAAGCACCATTATATGGTACAATATTTTGTTTCACATCAGTAGAGTGAGTAAGATGCTGCAAAGCCTCAAAGTTTCAGTTGACACTGTGAGGAGGGAAATTCAGTCACTGACAGTGTTTCTTCAGGACTTCAGGGAGAGTGGTTTTAGATGTCAGGGAAATAGCAGGAAATATGCAAATAAAATTGAGCTGGCCAGACGTCCAGCAAAGGAACAGGAGGAAAATGTTTAACTATGAGGGAGAGGATGAAGTATTAGCTGGTGAGGAGCACTATGAAACTGACTTCTTCCTTCAGTTGGTAGATACAGCACAATCAACAGTAAAGGAAAGATTTGCTCATATGGATGGCATCAGTGAACTGTATGGTTTTCTCTACTCAACCAATTCCATTAGAAGCGCGGCTCAGGGAGGAAAACTGACGGAATGTTGCTCCAAACTAGAGAAAAAATGCAGGAGGTTGATGCAGATGACCTAGAGCTGGAGATTAGGAGTGCCATGAGGTCTAGAATGCCTCATGCTTTACTCATTCTATGGAGTTCCATCACTTCTGCTTCATTAGCATATAGAACTGATCATATTTCAGTCAGATTTATAGACAGATTTATGGACATTTAGGTACAAACAAAATAATATAAAACTGTTTTTTAAATACATCAGTGCTAAGATAACTGAGCTGTACATGCTAATGTAAGGAGGGATTAGCTCTATGTGGCTATTTCCTTCAGATGAGAGTGGAATCTGCAGCTCAGGTTAGCTAAAGTAGGCCTATTGCATTATAGAGCAGGAATATATGCATGTATATGTCAAAATACAAGCAAAAGAAGTTAATATATTATTTATAAATTCATGTATTTATTTGTACATTTAAAATATTCAGAATAATTCAAAAGAGTTGGGAGCACTCTAATAAAAATAATACAAATAACACTTTTTTTCTGGAAGACTTCACACATCACTTTGGAAACTTTTTGTAAAATGTGCTATTAAAATAAAATGCATGGATCTGGGGACAACCCAGATAAATTACACAGAGGGGTTTTTGGATACACATTTTTGTGAGTTCAAACAGGCTTAGAATTATATACACTGTACAATCCATCAACAAAATGTGAAGCACAAGATTACTTGGTCTCTACAGGTGCTAATTTAACTTTGGTCTTTATGTCCCCATGTAAAAAACTGCATTTTGAGAGATGCCCTATATTGTGCAACTTAATTAAAGAAGACATATTGTGCTTTTGTCTGCTATAAAGTTTTAATCTATGACCCCCGTGGATGTTATATTTTTGAACATTATAAATCGCAATATTGATCTAAAACCAACCAAGTCATTTCCAACCTGAAAGTCAGCAGACTTGGTTGATTTTAGATCAGTTCTAGCTGCACGCTTTGGCTATGACCAAAAAACAAAACAAGCGAAGATTGCCTCTTTTACTTTAAATGGTCCTCATTCTGTAGGATTGTGTGTAAAATTAGAGCCTGGGTGTGAGATTTTGGTTAAGGATGTTATCTGTGATAAAAATAAGAATGCATTTGTGTCAATTACTACCAAAAAGCCGTCAACTTCTTCACAGCGAAGACAGACCTGCAATCACAGTTCCTCTCGACATGCAGAAAATGACATGAATATTTAAACAGTCACTGACTTTTGTCTTGATAAACAGCTGAAAATGCTGATTTGTGGAGGCTGTCTGATTACACAGAGCAGGAGTGGAGTCATCTGCAGTTCATGGTACAATAGATGAGTCTTCTGTGTTGGCTTCACATGAACAGTCAGTGGCTTATGTTCTCTCAAACGTTGGATTAATGGAGGGCTGCCTGAGCTGAGAGATTGCCTTGCGTTGCATCATGATTCTCTCTGAGGCGGTGAATAATAAGGAACAGAACATGCCACTGAGGGACTATTAGAGCTAAAGAGCGCATGGGGAGAGGCTAACGTCTTCATTAAGATCCTGTTATCTGCAAAGTCTACTTTTTGGAAGTTTTGCTATAATGTTGGCATTTTAGACTGCACACTAGTGGGTGTTTAAATCTACAGTGATTTTAAAACGCAAGGACAAGGACATTTGTAGGATTATTGTGTCGCACACTCGTTTGAAGGACGCACACACCACGCACTTGCTGTTTTCAGGTTTCCTACAAGCGAAGGTCAGCACAAGACTCATATGATCGAACAGGGGATCTTAAATGAAAGACACACATGTGGACAAATCTTCTTGTCAAAGCCTGAGCTCGTCAGATCTCAAGGCCTGGCCGCTGGGAATATCAGGTGCCACAGTGGGGTTGTGTCCTTAGGCAAAACACTTCACCCACATTGCCAGGTATTAATGTGGTGTGAGTGTTGGTGGTGGTCAGAGGAGCCGATGGCACAGATCGGCAGCCTCGTTTCTGTCAGTTTACCCCAGGGCAGCTTTGGTATTCACTCTGTAGTGTGAGCTGGAGGTGAGGAGCCAGTTCCAGTCATCGCAGTAGTGATGAAGTTAGTACAAACTGTCTTGGTGTTACCCTGGACCTGTACTGGAACGATTGGCACAGTCTGTGTTCTTGATTCTAAGTGACAATCTTATATATAATATATATAATATCCAACCACATATTGGGGTCTTATGATTGGAGGCATGTTTTAGAAGATTATGAAACAAGAGTATAACATCATAAAGAGCCCAAAAAAGGTTCATAAATTAATTTGATGATTTTCAGAGACAAAAAGGTACTGGATTTTATCAAAACTATGCCACATTTTGATGCTCTAAATGTAATTTCATTCAGTCACAATGAAGCCAAAATGTTGAGTTTTGAATACTTTGTGAAATATAAATTCCATACGCAGCCTTTCATTTTAAAATACAATGGAGAAAATGTTCTATTCAAAGAAATGACAAATTCCTTTCATTCACAGAAATCCTACAAACCCTGTTCCAAAATGGTCCCTGTCACTCTTCTGATGAAACGTCCCATTAAAACCTCTGTCTGTGAACTGTGCCTCCTCTGCCGTCTAACTTAATCTGCATACATTCTTCCCTGAATCCACTGGGACCCTGCAGCTGCTCAGCTCGTCCAATATCACGAGGAGTTTAGTCTTAGTGAGTGAGGCCCGAGGGCAGAACTGTCCACAGTGTCATCGGGTAACAGATTTAAGGGCCCCCTATTTTTGGATCTATGTTAAAATGTAGTTTCCTCGTCTAAAACGTTCCTGAAATTGTGTTTTGTTCACATGTTTAACACACAAACCCTGCATATTTAGGCTTCTCTCAAACAGAAAACACTGTTCCACCTTGTGATGTCATGTGGTAATCCAGGAACTGCTCCATTACGTTTTTAATAATTCTTTTGCCATGGATTCTACCTGGACGACTGAGGGATTCTACACGTTTCCTAGAATCATTTGGATATTTTTAGCCCTGAAATTGCCCATCTACTGAACTAAAGGTAAAAGGTAGCTGTTAACTTGAAAACTACATAACCATAGAAACAAGCAGGTGACAGACCCTCCACCAGAAAAGTTACACAGTGCACCTTTAATTGAAGTCATCTTAACTTGGCTAGACTTTAGTTTTTACAGTGTTGAGTACAAATTTTCAGTTCCGCCAATGATAGTGAGAGAAAATATAGACGAAGAACCAGGCTGGCGTCTGACTCTTGAAAATGCATTTAGTAAGTCTCCTGCTGCACACTTGCCCTGGCAGCCTGCCCAGTCTTTAAGAACTTCCATTGACTGTACTCCTCTGAGGACGCCCCAAAAACACAAACAGTGTACCACCTCCAGGCTCGGAGAGGGAAGGGGACCGAGGGGACTCTCTTTTGAATTGCAAAACTTGAACAATCAACTTTAGTGGGCATGATCGATGAGGCCTGATGCACAAACTGCAACCCACTGACTTTTCCTGCATCATACAATTCAGTAAGTAATACTATGGCTAAAAGTTTGGGGATCTCACACCAACTTTTGCAACAATACACAACAATAAACACAGCAGCTCTTATGACTGAAGACATGTTATGCTTTTGGGGTGTTTAGTATATCATGTATTATATCATATATAGATGTTTATTTTACATTTTGTTCATGGTAAACGGCAATGTTGATGTAAAACAGGTTAGTATTAGAAACTGATTAATTGACTTCCTGACTCTTCTAAGTGTTTTTTTGTTTTTTATTTTTTTTTTTTGGCTGCATGGTATCTTTAACTTCAAAAGAATAGATTCTCTTGACGCAGCCAGAATGCAACTGTTTGTTTTGTGTGCGTGTCTGATGTGTTGGCCATGTGCGTGTGTCTCATTGTTACGTTCCAGCTCAGAGACAGAAAATGAGAGACACATATCAGAGACACATATGAGAGACTTGACAAAGACACACGAACACACACAAAGGCCAGAAGCCCAAACAGGGGCAAACAATCTCCTTAAATTGGGGGGTGCGGCTTCAGGTGAAGCGGGATTGGCCAGGTGTAGAGGTTCCCCACCAATCAGGAACCAGCAAGCAGCAGTCCACCCAGGTAGGGGCGGGCAGTCCTCCAATCAGGGGTAAGGACTCACAGGAAGGGTTGCATGGGGAAGAAAGGAAATCGCTGCCACACATATAAGTTTGACAGTGTGTGAAGTGTGTGTGTGGGTGTGTGTGTGTGTGTGTGTGTGTGTGTGTGTGTGTGTGTGTGTGTGTGTGTGTGTGTGTGTGTGTGTGTGCGTGTGTGTGTGTGTGTGTGTGTGTGGTCTCATGAAATAGAGGATGTACAGTTGCGTGTGCAGTAAATCACAAGAGTTTTTACTGTTTGTAAGGTCTTTATTCTTTTTTTTTTACATGTATTTTGCATTTAAAGGTACGAAATTGTTAATTTAATGTATTTATTTCTTTCAGGGATGGTGCATATTAATAACTTTGATGATTTCTGTAAATATGCCATAATTAGCAAGAAGATTATAGCAAGATACTAGTGTGACAGAGGTTAATGTTGGCCTGGAACCAACAGGGAAATATAGATGAATAGGTTACTGGAGCAAGGGTGTCCAGACTATGCCAAACTGTATAAAAATGTGACCATATATAAAAATATAACCATTTACCATTCTCTGCTGGCATATTTTATCATTTAGTACTTTGATATAGGATCTTGTTTCTTATGAATTAAACTGTTTTTGTTTTGAACTCAATTTGCCAATGTAAACTGAACTGCAGAAACTCTGGACATTATTCTTTCCAATTCTGCAAGTGGTTTCAGTTTGAATTAGGTTGAATGAGGTTTGTGTTTTGTGTGCTATTAACTGTTTAAATAAATGAGTAAACCAACATCTGACGCTCCCATAAGAGGCACTCAGTCAAACCACAAGCTGCACCAGGCAAAAGTTTTGTATGTGTAATGAGGGCATCCGAATACTAGATGACAGTGTGGACTAATCTTTGACTTCTCCTGCCTCGTTTTAGCTTCTCTCAGTTGTTTTGGAGCATTTCTCAGGTCAGTACTGGCATTTGTAACTGTTGAACGTACAAATCCTTTTTCAAGTTTTTCTCGTTTCTCATGACGGCTGCAGGTGCTGGGGTTTTGGTACTGACCATTCAGACCAGAGAGAGTCTTTTTGGGCTTAAAACAACTGGATTTCAGCATTGAAACTGGCAACCCACATAAGCGACTCAGGTGAGGCTCATTCTGCTGCATGACTGGATAATTGGCTTGAGAACCAAAACACTAAATTATAACATTTGACGAATATGTCAAATGTTTTTACAAGTAATCTGTTAATTAATTTAGTTTTATAATAAATTAGCAAATTGTTGTTTACCTCATATCTGGGGACGCAGTTAGATCATGTTTATGTAATTTAACGTCCAAATCTTACGTTCGTCCTTTACAAATGTCAATGAAACTGCTTAAAACTAAAATTCACCTAACAATGACCCATTACAACTGTGACTAATACTATGCTTTTTACATTTGTTTATTTGTTTTTCCACATTTCTTCGACAGGATGTGAATAAATCTTGTCATTTCGTTCAGGAGTACATTGTCTGCTCTTTTCAGCCATATTGACGTGGTAAATCTAAAGACTCAAGTTGTTCTCTTTTTGGTAAGTCCAGATTTATACAGAATCTGTGTATTTTTAATACAAAAGGATATCTGTCTGCTCAGCACTTCGTGTCACGTGTTGCCAATAATTACTACATTATTGGCTGCTTTTATAACATTATCTGAAGGTTTTCCTTGTCAGGCCAAAGAAATAATAACCAGCCAATAATGTCAGCGCTTATTACAGTGTTTCTCAAACTGTGGTACTGCTCTTTCAGGTGGTACTTGGAGCTCTTCAGTTTGTGCCTCTGCCCAATTTAGTTAATTTAGAGTTCATTTTATCCACTTGAATAATTTCTTGTTTAGAACTACAAGTTAAAATTATGTAGTCCACTTTTAGACCTGGTTTAGACCTGGTTTGGCCCTAGATTAGACCTGGAATAGTCTTGGTTTACCTGGTTTAGATATGGTGGTACTCAGAAAGCCAAATCTTTTCTTTTGGTGGTACTTGATGGGAAAAGTTTGAGAACCACTGAGTTATTATTATCTTTTCAGTTGCTAAGGCAGAATATTACTGTATTTGTGCTTCTGTAATTTGGTGCAAGAAATTCAATATTGAATGTATGTTGTGTGCTCAAAATGTACAAGGATAAAAGACGGTATAGTGCAGCACAGAAAATAATAAGCACATGTGGGTACAAACTGTACTTTTCAGATACTTCCCACTGTGAGTGAGTCTGCAAGTGACAAAAGCTTTATGTGGACAATATGAAATGATTTGAATATTTATGTTTCTTGTAACGCTCCTTCAGATATGATTTAACCCTAACCCTAAAACAGACACTTCCTCCAGCTCCTCATTTCGGCCACTTGGTCATTACCCAAAGTTCATGACCATAGGTGAGGGGAGGAACGTAGATTGACCGGTAAATTGAGAGCTTTACGGGAGGACTCTGGCTGTGTCATATGCACTTTAACAAACTACTTCTACTTCTGTAATTTAATACTAAGTACTAGAAAAACAGAATATGTCTTCTTTAAATGTTGTTCTTGGCTTCGACTTCGAGCTTTGTGGCAACAATCAGATGGAGTCTTGGTCTTCATATTCTACAAAGAGAAGTCAACGTGAACAATCAATACATTATCAGTACAGTCAGTGTACTAATTAAAGGCCCTGTACTGATTTTTTTTTTTTTCATGTATTTGAATAAAATGTGTCTTACTCCAGTACAGATATACTGCATATCATGAGGTCAAAATGTCAGTTTTATTGCACGATAATCAAAAAGTACATTAGTGTGCTAGTTATTCTTAGCATTATTGTCATGGCAGAGCTGCTCTGGGCTCTGGGAGTTGTAAAAAGAGTATCTAAAAAAGGATGCTCAAAATGATTAACGTAAGTGGAATAACTTTGGAGTATTGCAAACTGTTTAAAATGAACTAGATTTGTTTTTCACATTTTTAGACCATAAAAATCAGGTACAGTTCCTTTAATACTCATAGGATGAGTGTAAAATGTGCTGTATTGAAATCAGAGACTATGGGCCTCACTGATCCAGCGTTTGCTCATGTGGAAAACAGATAACCACCCTAAAAGTGCAGTTTCTCAAAGAGATGCTAAAAAAGACACACCGCAGTTTTGCTCCTGAATGAATTTGTAAAATGGGGAGTTTTCACCGAGACGGAGAAAACGCTTTAAAATAACCCACAAGGACAAATGAGACAATAAAAAATCAAAGCAGCAGTGATCAAATATAAACTCTTTATGTGCAGCACGCCCACAAATCGCAGGAGTTATTTTTAGTTTATACTCACAGTGAAGCACCTAGATGGATAACTGAGGCCCATATGTCAAGTTGTATGTTACTTAAGTATCAGCACAGAGGGAGGGGCCTAGTCTCAAGTTTATCTTAATTATTAATATGTGCATTTCTGACTAGTGTCAATGTACTGAATGTACAGTGCATAGGGAATCCATCAATACTCTTATGTCCATTTATTCCTATACAGGCTTTGCACCATCACGTGACCCCCATAGCAACGGTAACTACGCCGCCATGACACCGGGCAGGCGATTGACTTCAGTTCAGTAGCATCAGAGAAACATGGGCAGGTTTTGTTGTGTATTTGGCTGGTCGAGCCGTTTTGAAAGGGATAAAACGATTTGTTTCTTCACTGTTCCTCTGGAAATGACTCATCAGGAGCTCAAACAGAGGAATTATTGAAAAAAGACGGGAATTATGGCTTGCAAACATAAACCGCGAAGAGATTTTGAATGGTACCATCATGACACCTGAAGTTTGCTCACGTCACTTTCATTGAGATATTGTTGTTGATAAGCAAAGCAATAAAGAAAACGTCGGCCCTATGGCGAGTGACATGGTTCTATGTGAGTTGGAAAACACTTACCTTTCTGATCAAAACCTTGACGTTACTGCGAGCTTTTCCTACATAGAAACATCTGACCCACCCAGCAACAAAATACTGGTTCACCTCTAGGCTTTTATAAGCCTTGATCTGCTCTTTGGTGGAGCTACTGGACGCAAAGATCAAGTAGTTTGATATCTAATATTTGATATCTGGAAATTCTACTTCTGGCCATGATTCTATTGAATCTGAGTAGAAATTGGTGCCCACATTGTAAGGATCGATAAAGCTTTTCCAAGTAGTTTTTTACTCATCTGAGGCTAGAGATTCCAGATATTTCGGGAGAGATGGAACACACTCGTTCTGTTTAGCAGCCATGTTTGATGCCACATGCCCAGTGTCATACCGTTGCTATGGGGGTCACGTGACGGTGCAAAGCCTCTATATATTTACTTGTTCCCCATTTGCACTGCACGGCTTTGTTTGTGAAATAAAAGATGCCCAGATTATAATAATTTAATATTATAATCACAACAGCAGTTTGCATTAGAGCCACTTCTGCCTGAGTGTGGCACCTGCTATTCCCAGTTTTCCCCCCATCTACAAGCCTGGCCCACATTTGACCCAATATATGGATCAAATGCAGATGTAGAATCTCTGCCTATCCAACAATACCAATCTGTGGTCTTTTTAAAGCAATCCGGTTCCACAAAGTACAGAGTAAGGACTTCTAAAATACAGTGATTTCAAAGTATTTACACGGTTAAAATGTGCAGTACTGACTGTATTTGTGACCTGCGGGCTTATGGCAGCAGAGGGACAGCAGGAGCCCAGTGGAGATGACGTATGGACACAGCACCAGCAGGTGGCACATTAGAGCTACCACTGGAGAGCGGGCTAGAGGAGCAGGGGGTGTGGTCAGTGCTGCGGGGGGCGTGGTCAGTGCTGTGGGGGGCGTGGTCAGTGCTGCGGGGGGCGTGGTCAGTGCTGTGGGGGGCGTGGTCAGTGCTGCGGGGAGCGTAGTTTGGGGTTTGGTCTTGTCCTGAGCACTGCCTGGAGATGAGAGTGACTTATGGTTATTGCTGACTCATGAACAAACCTTGTTCCTAAACTTAAAAGTACTATATTACTGAAAACTGACTCTTGTGAGCTTTAAGTCATGTTATAATGTTGTTACCTCCTAAAAAACAGACCTGGAGAAGTGTTTTGTTTCATTCACACATTTCAGTAACCCTTTATTATTACTCTGTCCACATCTCCAAAGCTCAAAATGCTCTGTTCCAACTTGTGATGTCATGTTAGTTGTAGTTTTCAAGTTAACAGCTCCTTTTACCTTTTAGTTTAGTAGAGATTGTCAATTTACAGGCTGAAATTATCCAAGTGGAGTTAATATGATTAACTTAGATTCAGGAGCTGGACCGCCAGCCTCCTCGCCAGCCAACCACAGTTCATCTCGACCCCGCCTTCAATTACCCAGAAGTCCAATTTATACAGCCTGTCCCGACAACACCGTCCATGTCAGCTCTCTCGACTCATTCATCTCTCGTTCATCCTTCAGCCTGAAAACATCATCTTTAAGTCATCACATCTATTCACCGTCAGTAAATATAATAAATATCTTTATCGTATTTCATTGTCGTGGCGTGGTCCTTGCTAGTGAAATGATTCTAGTGGACGAGGTAGTGAACTTCCTGTATTCCAACATGACATCACAAGTGTTTTCCATTTGACAGAAGAACTGAGCGTAAATATGCAAGATTTGTGTGTTTAACATTTGGAATGAAACAAAACACAACTCCAGGTATGTTTCTAATGAGGAAAAATATTGTAACAGTGATCAGAAAATAGAGTAATATAGGTCTTTTAAACAAACCCTAACCACAGACAGAATCATCTTTAGATTAGCTCCTAAACTATGGCCTGTTGTCTCCTTCCTACTGGTTAAACTGTACCAATGCTTCTACCGTATTAAACTTTTTTCTCAACTCAAAAAATAAACTCTACTTTTCTTTCTCTCCTTCTCCGTCTCATTTTCATCGGTAGTTCCTTTGCCAGATGTGAGAAAGGCAGCCGAAAAAATACAAGCAAAACTCACGCAAAAATTACAAGGTATAAAATAAAATGTAGACAAATATAATTATATACAGTCAGTGCTCATAAATCTATGTTTGAAGACATTTATTGACATATTGCTTTAGAGTATTGTGTTATTTTAGTCTGTTTTAGTCTATTGTTAAGTTTTTGAGCCTGTTGGATTCATTTCATACGATCATTGTTTTAGTATCTGTATTTTAACATTTGTTCTTCCGCTGCAGGGTTTGGTTGGAGCGTGGGTTTGGTGGAGGGTTTGGTGATAGATGTTCTCACTTCAGCCCCATCGTTCCTGTATGTGTGCATGTGTGTGTGTGTATGTGTATGTATGTGTGTGCGTGTGTGCGTGCGTGTGGTTTTTGCACAACCCGGCTTTAGTGGGTGGAGAAATTGTATCCCGTTGTTGTATTTATTTATCGTATATTTGTTGACTGCTTCAGCTCTGCTTTAAACCTGTAGGCAGAGGTCACATGGGCCAGCTGGGAGGGCATCTGGTACATGTGACTCATTTCTACAGCATACATAGAACTTTCAACCTTTAAATTGTCTGAAAAAGTCATCTCTAAAGCCATTACAATAAGAACAGGCTGTCACATGGACTTACCCGTGACAGTGATGTGGCTGGGCTCGGACCGCTCTCCCCCCATCTCACACCAGTACCGGCCACTATCTGACATCCGCACATGCTGGAGGGTCAGGCGAGCTGTACGTGTCCTCTTCAGTAGTTGTCCGTCTTTGTAGAAGTGTGCCGGTATCGCGGAGGAAGTCTTGTGTTGACATAATAAAGACATATTTTGTCCCTCTGTCACTGGGAGGACAGGGCTCTGGAGAAGAACTTGTCCACCTGTAACACAGTGAATTCAGAGTGTATGGAGAAAGGTTGAGGTAAGTCCTCATGATCTGTGTTCAGTCCCAACAGCACAGCCCAGAGTATGAAACAATAAAGGAACAATAAACCATTTTCAAATGTAATTAGTTCTGTTACTTTGGTATTGTCCCTCTGCAACTTTCTCTTCACATAAATAAAGGCAAAGCTCCATACTGTTCTCACCAGTGACAGTGATGTAGACAGTGTCCGAGCTCTGTCCCTTGGAGTCCTCACACCAGTACACCCCTGTGTCCACTTGGGGGAGTAGGTCATGGATGGTGCAGGTAGGAGGGTTCCACGTGCCCCAGTTCTCACAGTGGGTCTGGGCTGATCTGGAGGTGTTCCTCTTCACCTTCCAGCCATTATCTTTACAGCTGAGCTCCACAGTGTCCTTTCGAAAAAACTGGGAGCGTCCTGGCCTCACAACAAGAAGACCTGCAAGTATGCATAATGAGCTTAATTTGTCTAATAAAATCACAGGACGACCATTGACACAGCGGAGAGAGACACAAGCCGTGTCTCATTTCAGGGTCTGCATCCTCCGAGGCTGGTTTTTCGGCCGCATACGCCACTTCCGGCGCGACAAGGCCTGTCCCATTTCATGCAGCCTCCGAGGATGCAGTGTGCTCGTTTCCATGGAGATCAGGCCGTGAACGAAGGACGTGAAAATGTATCCTTCGCGGCCTTATATTCCCCAGCATGCACCGCACGCTACTTATTCTACGGTAAAAAATGGAGTCCGCGGCTGCGTCCCCTACCAGTTGCAATTTTACTTTTAAATGTAAGTACTGGTTTACCTCGCCTACAATTAATTCTAAGTTACTCGCTACATGAAACTGTTCATAAACAAGTTCACTTAAGTTGAACTTAAGATGTTAAGTTAAACATATGTATGAAGGTAGTTGTTATGGCTTAGTTTACGGATATTGCTGTATTAGCGGTTAGTAGCCTTATCCCTTACACTTGTTTATTAGCTTAGCTGTTGTAATATTGGTTATTCTCCAGTATGTAAGAATATTTTTGTCTTCAGGGAACAAGGAGCAGACCACCCGACTGATCGAGCTGAGGCGGGAGAACGACCACCTGTTCACCGGGGCTAAATTCTCCGTGAACATGGCTTGGAGGTAAGTATTAAAACAGTGCTATATGCTCCTGTTAGATAATATAACATCAGCCATGAAAACTATATCAGCGCTGGCATTACTGCCATTTGAAAACCTTTTTCATTTGTACATATGTGAGTAGTTGTGAAATAACCTGGGTTTCCCCATTTATTTCCTATGTTATCCACAGCCTGTACTTCTGTGATTACTAAATGATGGCCGGGAAGCTGGTGATCTGAAAAGTATACTACACAATGTAGTACTATCATGTGTAGTAATGTAGTAATATCACAATGGGGAACTAAACCTACCTATTTGTCAGTAGACAGTTGTTCACAAATAAGCTGGACTTATTCAGTGTCATTATCCATTATATCTCCCTTACAAAAGCACCATGAAAACTGTAATAAAAACAAGACATAATTAACTACATAAATGAAAGGATAGCGTGTGCTGCATGGTTATTGAACAAATGTTTGCAGTAACACTAGGAGATCTGTAACAGATTTCATATTATATATAATATAATTATAAATGTACTGTATTTATTATTATGTAAATGTGAATGTTTATGTTCTGTTTGACTCAGGACAATACTGGAGAAGTTAGGCCTGCAATAATAAGGGCTGCAAATTAATCCTGCTCATATTGAAATCTAAATTGTGAAAATATGTGTGGGATTCCTCTATTAATTAAGATGTTTCGATTTATCTAAACGGCCTTTGGATCTGAATGTATCTACACTGAACCAAATTTACCTGTAATAGTTTTGTAGTTCTCTTAATGTGTGTAATTACAGGTTTTCAGTCTGCAGGACAGGACTTTGATCAATCAGACATAAGGCCCATTCTGCTCTTCCTCCTCCAGAAGACGAGATACATCACACTGAGTGGTCCAAGTGCACTGGGTCATGTCTCCACTGTCCATGCTGACTGTAGAAGACCTGTGGGGTCTCTGGTTGCATCAGGCCTCCCTCCTGCACGTGCTGCTGCTGTCCCTAATGTGTCCTAATAGTGATGTTTAGGTTTAACTTCTAATTTCCTGCACAAGTAAAATATTAAAATGGTAGTTTCTTTGCATCTTAGCAGAGGAGCACCTAAACATCTTAATCACTGAGGAAGTGTCCCATGATAAATGTGGCCTTATATGACCTTAACAAGTGTGTGAGACAAACTGAAAACATCATTTGCTCATATGTTTATTTGAATGTTTTTCAGTCTATACTGACATTTGAATCATGGTGAAATGTGCCACTTATTTGATGTCTCTTTTGATAGTAATTAATTACATGTACTATAAGAATGTACTATTGTACTGCAGTTAAGCAGTGGTAATCCACCTGATCATATTTTGCAAAGATAATTTGTTCATTTTGGACTGTCACCTGCTCCAGCAAAAAGGGAACAGAATTTGAGAGTTCACTGACATACAGCTGTTTTTACTCACCTATTATTGCATTGAATGTGTGTAATGGGTTCAATGTTTGACTTTTCACATCAAGATAAAGTATTTCCAGAAGTTCCTTTGAATGTTTAATAAACCATCTTTTCTCAAAGGAGAGGTGTCTTTCTTTATAAACTGATTTAAATGCATTCCCTGTATAAATGTAATCCTTGGTCAATATAGAAATATTTAATAATGATAATAATATTTAATAATGCATATCTCATCACTGTATTTGAAACTTTAAGGTAATTTAGCCTATTTCAGATCTATCCCAGAAATATAACAGTTTTGTTTTGCAAAAGTTAAACATACGTTTTTGTTTCAGCCACAAGATTTGGATGAGAATTATTAGAATAACTTCGTCTCAAAATCCGATAGTTCAATTACCCACGCGTAATCTTTGTTATTGATCCGTGTGCGTAATCTGCGTGGTGCGTGTTGTTAGCATTAGCGTTAGCATTAGCGTTAGCATTAGCGTTAGCATTAGCGTTAGCAGCGTGTCTTGGTTGCTGGGCGACGGGAGCAGCTCCGTGGGCTGGACCTGTCCCATTTCGCCAACGGAAATGCTGTCCGCGGAGGCTGGTTCGAAGGCTGCAGCCTTCACGGCCTTGGAGGCACCTGGCCTCGGAGGATGCAGACCCTGAAATGAGACACGGCTACAGCGTGTATGTATCAGTGTGTGATACACCACACCTATTTGTATAATTTCATAGTAATTTCATTGTAGTTAGCGCCCCCTTCAGGCAGATATAAGGCAGTGTCCACCAGCGTCTGACCAGAACTGAAGAAGCAGCTTGGATGAGCTGAGAAACGTATTCGACCAAATAAACTTTTGTCCAGTTGACAAATTAAATTTCTCCTTTGCCATGGACTCAACCTGGATGACTGAGGGATTTTACAGACATTTAAAGGGTTAAATATATATTGTTTGTTTGTTTTAAATGTGATATTTTTGATTAGAGCAGGGATAGATGTTTGAATTTAGTTGAAAAAACATGAAAAAATTTTACAGCTGGTTTTGTAAGTGGACATGTGTCCTTAGGGTTCAAAGTGTGACGTTTTTAAAGGGAAGCCTGAGGGTTAATAGAAAAATCACCCCATAAAGAGATCCTGAAGACCCAAGTTAGCACATTACTCATAGTTTTAAAATGTGATCATCTATAACTGCAATATTATATGCTTTAAAATAATTTTATACACAGAATCCACTCAAACTCACCTTGATTTGTGATGTAGAACAGCAGAGCGGTCAGTACTGCAGACAGAAACCAAAACGTCTGTGAATTTGACATTTAACACACTTGTACATGTTGTAATATATAGCAACGTATTTTGCAAAAAAAAAAAGAAAATTAAAGCAAGGGTTAGGTTCTCTACTTATGTTTAACAACTGTAGCCACAAAATGCTATAGCTATTATTGCAATTATTATTACTGTTTTTGCATATCCACATTAGAAAGGGTACATTTGCACCTCATAGAGAAGCATTTTTATTCTATTTTTTAATATAGGACCTGAGACAATTTACCATATGGCCTCAAAAAAAAAAGGATAAGGTGGTAAAGTTATACTTGTGCTATTTTACATTTTTGCAAGTGTGTGTGTGTGTGTATATATATATACATAAATTTTATATATATATATATATATATATATATATATATATATATATATATATATATATATATATATATATATATATATATATATATATATATATCGCATCTCGCCCATTTCGAGATGCGATAAAAGTGCAGTACTAGGAACAGCAAAGATACTGCGTAGAACTCTCAAGCTCCCAGGCCTCTGGTAGAGGGCCCGAGCTGATGAGGGTGAGAGAGACCAACCACCGTGGAAGGTGAGGAACACATTTTTTTTTTTATATATATAATAAAATAATAATTTGTGTGCAGTACTCACAGAACAGTAACACCGCTCCCATGGTCCTTCAGTGTCTCTATTGAAGAGTCTTGATATTTTTACCTTTGAGTTTTGACATTTAATAATTCAACAGTTGCCTTTAATTTGCAAGCGTATATTATGTGCTGTATATTATGTGCTCATTGCAAGATGTAGCTGTGACCACTTCCTCTCAGACACCCGACAGTTCTCGTAAAAGCAGAACTGTGGAGGCCCTCGCCTCGATGTTAACGCTCGCAGTTTCCGGTGGGCTTGTGTGTTTTATTTCAACAGAAGAAACAAAAAGTTAACAAACAACTCCATATAAGGAAACGGAAAAGAACAAGAAGACAAAGAGGAGTCAGCAGCGCTTATGCAAAATTACACATTTGCATATTCATGATTGAAATGTTTTAATACTGGGTGATCGGTTTTGGGGTTTGTCTCCTGGCAGAGCTCTGCTGGAACTACCGTAGAGTGTATCACAGGGACCCGAGAGACCCAGAATTCTGAATTAGAGATATTGTTAGGTGAATAAATCTTGATTGAAGGAATCTACCGAATCCTGGTAATTATTCTACGAACTGGTATGTGCTAAAAGCTTAGTAGGTTAGATCTTGTTATATCTGTTGAACTAAGTTAAAGTTAATACTCCCCTATTTCAGTTTGAACACGCTAAAATGAATTTGTAGTCTGACATTATGATTTCTACATTTGTTGTGAGGTAAAACGTGATTGAAATTCTTCACTATCCAACTCAATAATGGATCCTTGATTCAAATATGAACATTTTATAGATACAGATGAATAAAATAATTTCCCTTGTGGATCAGTAAAGTTTGTCTAAGCCAAAAAAAAAAAAAAAAAAAAGCATAATGTGTGTGCTTTTAATTTGATTCACTTCCGCAGTCCGTCAACATTTCCGGGTGAGAAATACGTGTAGACGTGTAGACATGCTAAACCAGATCGTTTTCCTTATTATAGTGACCTTTTTGTGTTCACATTCTAAGGATGTCGTAGGTGAGTAATTCTGCAATTTCTGTTTTTCCACATATCTGGAACACAACCAACAATCTAAAGTTTTAACGCATGGACGGCTCGTCGTTTATTGCAGATAACTGTTAGCCATTTATGTCATTAGCTTTACTAGTGCGAGCAATGAGACCGAGACAGAGAACGGGTCCTGCTCGCATCTTGTGAATGGAGGAATTCAGATAAAAAATAATGTAAAATGTACCCATTGATTTATGATTTAACTAAAACTTAAACTTAAAGAAAGTGTGTCAGTACTTTCACCCACAAGCAACCTACAAATTACAAATACAATTCAAGATTCTGCACATGTACCACTGTACAGGCTACAACTTTAAACTTTCTGTTCAGTTTTTGTGAAGTACACTTATCGTCACATACTCTTATCTATTAACTGTGGTAAAACTATGACTAAATAATATATCATGTGCACTGATTTTACTTTTTGTTTTTTTCATAGGTTCAGTTTCATCTTACCCTGGGCAAAATGTAACCCTGTTTAAAATCATTCTGGACTATAAAGGAACAATTGAATGCACAACGGAACATGGCGACCCTTTTCTTTGTATCAGAGGGACCAAGTTACTTAAAGAGTGTGAACATCTGCAGTACCCCGTTGAAATCATTCAGTCTTACGGCTCTTTGTCTGCGGTCCTGATGAATGTAACAATTAACCACAGCGGTCTGTACAAGTGTAACTACATGAAGACTCTACCAAATGGAACAAAATCTGAAGACGTCCGGACAATCAATCTCACAGTCATTGGTAAGCAATTTCTCTACCTACATCTTTTATTCAAAATGACATGAAAACAGTGCCAAGTGGCATCGACGTGGCATCAAACTATTTCTGTTGACAAGTAAAAGGTATAAAATATTTTAGAGGCATTTTGAATTGATGTGTCTGTGCAAAACGGTGGTTCCCAAACGTTGTAGTCATGAGTACCACCTAAGTGTTTGAGCACCGCTATTGGTGGGTTTCGGATTTTAGGATGTGATGATGTCGTACTTCCAGATGGGGGGCAAGAGCCAGTTTTTCCTATTAATTACACTGTACTTTGCCATAACATATCAGAAAAGGAAATTCCCAAATACAGAATCTGATCATTTCCATTACTGACTAGCCCCAAGACCTATATTACAACAAAAATCAGCAGTTGAACTGGGCACACATCTAAAGACAATGTCACCGGTATCTATCTATAGCTCTAATTTTTTCAGTACTACAGGTCAGTTCTCTTGTGGTAAAGGACTAACTTAAACCTAAGCCTAAAGGCCTAAACTTAAAGCCTAAACTCTGAGTATTTACAATCTAACAGCAAAGGATTTCACACATGACAAACAGGGGAAGGGTCTGACCTACATAGAGACATAAGATAAGATAAGATAAGATATGCCTTTATTAGTCCCACAGTGGGGAAATTCCAGAGTTGCAACGCACAGTTCAAGAACAGCAGGAAAATGGAACATGCGATAAAACACGATAATAGATAATGGCTAAAAAAAAAGAATAATTTAGAAATAGACTTAAAGATAGACTCTAATTTTGTTTTGGTGGAGCAAAAATATAAAATACAAAATATAAAATACCAAAAAATACTATTATGTACAATAAAAGTAACAGTGCAGCATATGAACAGAGTAAATCTCAGTAAAGTGACTTCAGTATATTATGTTATTTACAGTAATGACTATGTTTATGTACAGACAGGATAAATATAAGTAAAGTGACATGAGTGAATTGTACCAGAGGTCTTCAGTATTGCACATAGATATAGTTGAATGGCACATGTTCAGTGTTAACAGTGTTCATTGTACAGTCTGACAGCAGCAGGAAGGAAAGACCTGCGAAACCTCTCCTTCACACAGCGAGGGTGAATCAGTCTGTCACTGAAGCTGCTCTCCAGAGCAGACAGGGCGTCCTGCAGGGGGTGACACTCATGGTCCAGCATAGAGATGACCTTAGCCAGGACCCTCTTGTCCCCCACCTGCTGCACTGAGTCCAGAGGACAGCCCAGGACGGAGCTGGACTTCTTGATGACCTTGTCCAGCTTCTTCCTCTCCCTCTCTGTGATGCTGCTGCTCCAGCAGACCACACCGTACAGGATGGCTGATGCCACCACAGAGTCATAGAAGGTCTTCAGGAGTGGCCCCCTCACTCCAAAAGACCTGAGTCTCCTCAGGAGATAGAGCCGACTCTGGCCCTTCCTGTACAGTGCATCTGTGTTGTGAGTCCAGTCCAGTTTGTTGTTCAGATGAACACCCAGGTACTTGTAAGAGTCCACTCTCTCAATGTCCCTTCCCTGGATGTTCACTGAGGTGACAGTAGAGTGGCGTCTGCGGAAGTCCACCACCATCTCCTTGGTCTTCCCTGCATTGATGATGAGGTGGTTCTGCTGACACCAGTCCACAAAGTCCTGCGCTAGTCCTCTGTACTCCACATCGTCATCATCCTTAATGAAGCCAATGATGGCAGAGTCATCAGAGAACTTCTGCAGGACGCAGCTGTCCGTGTTGTGTCTGAAGTCTGCAGTGTAAAGGGTGAAAAGAAAGGGCACGAGGACAGTGCCCTGGGGCGCCCCCACACTGCAGGTCAGTAGGTCAGACACGCAGTTCTTGGCTCTCACAAACTGGGGCCGGTTTGTGAGGTAGTCCAGGATCCAGTCTGCCAGGTCACAGTCCACACCGGCGGTCTCCAGTTTGTCCCTCAGGAGCAGTGGCTGGATGGTGTTGAAAGCACTGGAGAAGTCAAAGAAGAAAATCCTCACAGTGCTGCCGGGGTTCTCCAGGTGAGACAGTGAGCGGTGCAGCAGGTAGATGACGGCGTCCTCCACTCCGATGCCAGGCCGGTATGCAAACTGCAGCGGGTCCATCGCTGAGCTCACGGTGGAGCGGAGGTGGCCAAGGACCAGTCTCTCCAGTGTCTTCATCAGGTGCGATGTTAGAGCCACCGGCCTGAAGCTGCTGGGGTCTTTAGCGTGCGGTGTCTTAGGCACTGGTACCACGCAGGAGGTCTTCCAGAGTTGTGGTACCACCCTCAGCTTAAGGCTCATGTTGAAGACATGCTCCATAACTCTGCACAGTTCGTCTGCACAGGACTTAAGGAGCCTGGAGCTGATGCCGTCTGGTCCTGCTGCCTTCCTGGGTCTGATCTTCTTGAGCTCCAGTCTCACCTGGGCTGTAGAAAATGACAGTGGCAGGCTGGGGGGATGGGTGAGTCCATGTGTAGTGGTGGGCTGAAGAGCAGAGGCAGAGGTGTGAAGAGGTGCAGGAGTTCCCCATTGTCCAGCTGGGGAGGTGAGAGCTGGCAGCTGGGTGGGGGGAGTGGTGGATGATTGATCAAATCTCAGGAAGTGAGAATTGAGCTCGTTTACCCACCGCAGATCCCCCTCCGTCTGGGCAGGAGGCGCTTTGTAGCCTGAGATCGTCTTGAGGCTTCTCCACACCCCCTGGATGTTCTTCTGCTGCAGCTGTTGCTCCATCCTTCTCTTTTGGCTGGCTTGGCTCGTCCTGATTTTCCTCCTCAGCTCCTTCTGTGCAGCCTTCAGCTCCTCCTTGGTCCCTGACCTAAAAGCTCTCTTCTTCTCCTTCAGCAGAGCTTTTATGTCAGGGTTAATCCACGGCTTGTTGTTTGAAAAACACCGCACCGTCTGGGAGGGGACGATGTTTTCAAAACAAAAGTTGATGTAGTCCGTGATGCACTCTGTCACTGCATTGATGTCCTCCCCATGTGGGTCACAGAGCTCTGTCCACACTGTGGTGTCAAAACAGTCTCTCAGAGCCTCCTCACTCTCAGCAGTCCACTTCTTCACCACACGGGGCACCACAGGCTGTCTGTGCACAACAGGCTGGTACACAGGCCGCAGATGGACAATGTTGTGGTCAGCTCTACCCAGGGGAGGCAGTGGGGATGAAGAATAAGCCTCCTTGGCGTTGGCAAAAAATAAATCCAGTGTTTTATTGTCTCTTGTGGGGCAGGTAACATACTGGGTGTATGTAGGCAGAACAGGTGCAGGAGATGCATGGTTGAAGTCTCCAGAAATCAGGAAGAGAGCCTGCGGATGCTTTGTTTGTAGTGTGCTAGTACAGGAGTGCAGTGTGTCACATGCTGTCTCAGCATTAGCAGAGGGAGGAACATAGACAGCGATCACTATCACATGTGAGAACTCCCGGGGCAGATAATATGGCCTCATGCTAACAGCCAGCAGCTCAATGTCTCTGTTACACAGCTGTTCCTTCACTGTACAGTGTCCAGCTTTGCACCACTTCTCATTCACAAACAGAGCCAGACCTCCTCCTTTCTTCTTACCACTCTCTGCCGTCCTGTCTGCGCGCAGCAGGTCAAAGTTGTCCATAGCAATAGCTGAATCCGGGATTTGCGGGGTCAACCAGGACTCCGTGAAAAGCATGATGCTACTGTCTCTGTATTCCCGCTGATATCGCGTGAGCGCCGCTAATTCGTCCGTCTTGTTCGAAATAGACCGCACGTTTCCCGCGATGACAGAGGGGAGCACAGGTCTGAAGCGTCTCTTCTTTTCCCGGAGTTTGCGTCCAGCACGTCGGCCCCTGCGCGTCTTCCGTAGCAGCTCCGCCGGGATGTCATGGCGGTCTCGGGGAAACACTACAGCGCAGCGCAGCGCTAACAGCTGATCCCTTGTGTATACAATGGGGGGTCGCGGGCCCACGCACATCGCGCCGGTGAAAATTGGCGAAAATCCAACAAAAGAAAAGTTGAAGCGAAGCAGAACCAACGCGTTTCTGAAGTACTTAACTTTATACACACTATTTACAAAAAGTACAAACACACAAAGAAGGTAAAGAGCAAAAAAAGTTGGAAAATAGAGGAGCGCGATGCAACCAGCTGCGGCTCTCACCAGCGCCGGAAATATCTTACAAACAGGATTCAGTGAGATCTAAATATCTTGTCTGACTGAATGTAAAGAACTCATGCATTACAAAAGTATTGTTTATGTATTTCAACAACTTTACATGTTTTAAAACTTTACATTTTTTTAAACTTTAGATCAAATTCACACATGTAAAGGCAAAGAGCTGTGGCACTACGTTTACATGCACGCCAGACCAGATAATTGGCCTAGTCAAATTTAATTTCATTAATTAATTTAATTTTATGGCTATTGCTAAATTACTAGACACCCTGAACGGGTTAAGGTTCACCCCCATTTGGTTCTTTGCTCTGCTGTAGGCTGGGACAAAACTGGTCTGAGGTTTTGGGGCAAAGACAAACTAAATTTGGTTGTTTAATGCAGTTCTCTGTGCATGTAAACATAGTGAGTGAGAACAGAACTAAGAACTACTTCTGAGCAAATACATGAAAACACAGAACACATAATGATAATAATTATAATAATGGCATGTTTAAACATGCCGAAAATTTGCTAAGCTGTTTTGCTTCCCTGAGCAACCAGCCCCTTTTACACTGAGTTTGAATCCAGAAGGGACCAGAGTCGGACCATAGAGGGTGAAAAACTTCCGTCCAAACTGGAGACGACACAACCGCAGCCACTGATTTAAATCACGTGTCTCTCAAATGCAGAAGACATCTCCTCTCAAAAATACAGAATCAAATATCTAACTTCTTTAATCTGAGATAAATAAGAGTTTGGAGCTTCTGTTGATTCTGCAGAAATCTGCTGTTTGTCAGTCCTCTGATCGGAGCGCGCTTCTCTCTGATTGGCTAATCCGCCTGTCAATCACGCCCTCTGAAATCAGGGAGACTGGATACAGCTCCAGATCTTTGTAAAGTTTTGTCAAAGCCTGTGGTTCTGGCTGGTCTGGTAATTGCAGATGTTTTGTGATTGAAAAAGTCTGTAGGGATGGGAACATGAATGTTAATCCTTCAGACTTTTAGATTAAGAACACAAATGTGCCCACAGTTTAGATAAAGTCATTACTGTAAAGAAACTTTACCACAAGCAAAAAAGTGGGGAAGAAAGGTTTTTATGTGTGAAAGAGCCAGCATCAACAGGATTTATAATCACACAACTAGAACCTGTTGGTAAAAATGATTTCAAAATGGAGAATGACATTAGACATTTGTACTGATCATCACTGAGAACTGAGAGTGGAAAAAAGTAAAATAGTGTCAGTAAATTAAACTATTACAAACCCTGTTCTGTGTTTGACAGATACTTTTTATTGACCTTTATTTAACCAGAATAATCCCACTGAGATGAAGAATCTCTTTTTCAGAGGAGTTCTGGCCCCATAGGGATTCTATAGTTCATGCTTTTAGTGGTAGAGGAAACCGGAAACACTCTGACGGACTGACATATTCACTCATCAGAGAAATGAGTCAAAGCAACTGAAAAAAAGTTATAATAATAATAATAATGATAATAATAATAATAATAATAATAATAATAATAATAATAATAATAATAATAATAAATGTCACATTTGTTTTTTGTTTTTCCTGTCTAGGTCACAAGTCTGAAGAAAGGAATCACCGGCTAGGTGTTATTTTTAGTCTGGTATTCTGCTTTTGTTTATTTGTGTCTTTTTGTATTTACTGCTGCTGTAAGCGCAAATGAAGGAGCCCTTTGTAACATTTTGTGAAGAATAACATGCTTGAAGTATTTAAAACACTACAATGAAATGAAGTAGATGGACAAAAACTTGTTGGATGTCTGTAGTCCTGTGAGCGATCATGGGCTTGACTGTGTTTAAAATAACAGCACTTTACAGGAGGTAGAAACATATTTTTGTTAAGTGTGTTTACACCTAACACAAGAAAAACTTTTTTTTGTTTGTTTTATTGATAATTTAAACATTAGTTCAGGAAAATTATTTATGTTTTTATTTGTCAACTAATAAAAGTCTGTACATTGCTTGGAAACAGTTACCGAAGAATTATCCCTGGTGTAACGTCATGATGATATGGAAAAATTTTAAACATGGAAAATTGTTTTGCAAAATCATTGGTTTCATCAGATTCTGAATTTGAAATGCCGCTGAATTTTCTCACTAAACTTTGAAATATTTTTATTCTAGTTATTTTATTCTGAGTATACTTTTTCAATTTGTTTAAATTTTCAGAAAAAAAAAAAGCACAAATACTTTCAAGTCCTCAAATTTAACAGTCAAATTTCAGAGCGTAAAATTCGCAGTGAAAAGAGTCAAGATGCCAAGGCCTAAGCAGTGAGTGACTGAGGAGGGCAGGGGCTGTTTCCTATTGGCCTGTTTCTTCTGTGGGCGGGGCTTATAGTTCAGGATCAAAGAGATGAGGTTTTGATGAGGCTAATCTGACCAATCACATCAGTTTCCTTACATAATTTCCTTATTATTACTAAGACCGACTCGCTTAGGTGAAATGATTGCCTGTTCCTTGGCATCTTGGATCTTTGTCGCCATTGTTTTCACTGCAAATTTGTATTTTTTATTTTGAAAATGTAAACAAAATACAAAAAAATCAAAATACATGAACTGAAATTCACCTGAAACAAGTTTTTTCAACATTAGAAATTCAGTACCTTTTAAAATTGTAAATATGATGAAACAAATGAGCTTCCATCGCGAGTTGCAGCACTGTATTCTTGGCACAACTGACTGTAAACTTGCATAATAAGCTACTTCGGTGTTGGTTTTAAATATTATATATTGTTTGAGTATTATAATTAAATATTTTAAATGTGTTACTGTGTATATTATCTATTTACTGAAAGAACAGAGAGTTAGTATGAAATGTTCAATATCACATGTTCACGTGTTTGTAAAAGTTCCACCTTCCACCAAATAAAAGGGACTTAGGACTATGATGTTTGGTACAGTTAATGGTTTCTAGTAATGAGAAATGCATTTGCAATTACTCCACTTTATTTTGGTCTGAGTGTGGGATGGAAAACATGTTGGGGGACAGAGCGTGATAAAGCTGCCTACAGGGAGGAGGCCCTAACACTGACCAAACAAGTCGAAAAAACATCATCGCATCTAAGGAATATCATCTAGCTGCTATAAAGTTGTTATTTGTTAATTTAAAATGTTATTTTATGTGTGAGATGCTTTTAAAATAGTCTTGTGTGATGCATTTAAATGTTTTTCAAATGTTTTGCAAATAAAAACATCACTTTTGAGAAGACTTCTTGCCTCAGAGCCTCTCTTCATTTTAGCCGTTCACTCTGACGCCCTGGTGGAGTTGGGGCTCTGCGTACGATCCAGACATGGCTTATTGTCGGATCCCACACAGCCCAACCAGCGCCGCCACATGGGCCACTGGCTCTGGAGCTGTTCCACTGCTGTGATGAGCGCCGTGTGAGGGTGTGCCATGTGCAAATGCATAAAAGGCATCTCTTTGCTACTTTCACTCCAACACAAAGCTTTTTTCTAGTGTCTGGAAGGTGCCGATAATGTTACAAAATCAAAATATGAAATAAACACACACAGACAGCTCGGGCCCTCTACCAGAGCCCTGGGAGCTTGAGAGTTCTGCGCAGTATCTTTGCTGTTCCTGTACTGCACTTTTCTGGACTGAGATGTCTGATGTTTCTCCTGGATCTGCTGTAACCTCCTCCAGTTTGGGGGTTACAGCTCCGATCACCACGGGCACCACTGATGCCTTCACCTTCCAGACCTTCTCCAGCTCTTCCTTGAGCCCCTGGTATTTCTCTAGTTTCTCGTGTTCCTTTTTCCTGATATTACCATCGCTTGGTATTGCAATGTCCACCACCACGGCTTTGTTCTGTTGCTTATCCACCACCACTATGTCTGGTTGGTTCGCCATCACTATTCTGTCAGTCTGTATCTGGACTGTCTCAGGAGCCTCTTTGCACAACCTACACCTTGGGTCTTGTCTGGTGTGGTAGATCTGGGCCTCTATTGCTCGGGTGCTCAAGGCCTGCTCCTGTGCAGCCAGGATGAGGGCCTCTGTGCTGTCCTTCAGACCTGCCCTCTCCAGCCATTGGTAGGATTTCTTGATATCAGCCACTTCAGTTATGTTTCGGTGGTATGCCCCATGTAGGGGCTTGTCCTGCCATGATGGTCCCTCCAGCACCTCTTCCTCTGAGCTCCACTGTCTGAGGCATTCCCTGAGCACATCATCTGTTTGGGCCTTATCCTTGATGTACTTATGGATTTTGGATGTTTCATCCTGGACAGTGGTTCCCACACGCACTAGTCCTCGGCCTCCTTCCTTCCGGCTCGCGTACAGTCTCAGGGTGCTGGATTTGGGATGGAACCCTCCGTGCAGGTCAGGAGCTTTCGTGTCTTAACGTCTGTGGTCTGTATCTCCTCCTTTGGCCAGCTTATGATTCCTGCTGGGTATCTGATCACTGGCAGGGCGTAGCTGTTTATTGCCTGTGCCTTGTTCTCGCCATTGAGCTGCTTCTTAGGACTTGCCTTACTCGTTGCAGGTATTTGGCCGTAGCCGCTTTCCTTGTTGCCTCTTGAAGGTTGCCATTTGCTTGTGGGATACCAAGGTACTTGTAACTGTCCTCAATGTCTGCTATTGTTCCCTCTGGGAGTGAGACCCCCTCTGTGTGGACTACCTTCCCTCTTTGTCACCATCCTACTACATTTCTCAAGCCTGAATGACATTCCAGTGTCTGTGCTGTAGATCCTGGTGGTGTGGATCAGTGAGTCGATGTCTCGCTCACTCTTAGCGTACAGTTTGATATCATCCATGTAGAGGAGGTGGCTGATGGTGGCCCCGTTTCTGAGTCAGTATTCATAGCCAGTGCAGTCGATGATTTGGCTGAGGTGGTTTAGACCTGTGCAGAACAGCAGTGGGGACAGTGCGTCTCCTTGGTATATGCCACATTTGATGGACACTTGTGCAAGTGGCTTGTGTGTAAAAATTCAAACAGTTCTCAGGTTGTATGTAACAAAAATATTACATATTGTGGGTGACTAGGACACAATTATAAGGACAGATTTTATTCATTTTTTTATTCACAGGTCAGACTTTTCATCTGGTGATTACCCCAAGACCTGGGTAAATTGAGCCAAAATACTTTTTTTATTTTGGTAAATGGTCACATTTTTATAAAGCACTTTCCCACCTTCAGGACACTCAAAGCTTTTTACAGCTATGAACCACTTAGCCATTCACACTCACATTCATACACCAGTGCACAGAGACTCTGGGGGCGAGTGGGGTTAAGGACAAACCCGTGGCTTCTGCTCAACCAATGATGTTTATGTAGACAGCGAGATTCAAAACACCAACCTTCGGATAAGTGGACAAACACACTTCGATAAGGTAAACAGTTGTAAAATGTAAAAAAAAAAAAAAAAAAAAAAAAAAGGGTTTTATTTTATTCAGATTTTACATTGTTTCAACTAGGAGTGAAATGCAAATAAACAAATACGACTGTAAATGAGTAGATTTTTTTGGGTAATTGTACTTGTAAGAGAATAATTCTAACCTTGTAATTGTAATGTGTTAAATTTAAAATCATAGAAGTTACTGAGAACAGCACAAGTCTCAGTTTTCCCAGTCCACCTGTGTCTGCTCTTTTCTAAAACCACAAACCCACACAAACAGCCCAATATGTCCAGTTCTGCAGATTGTGGTCAAAAACAATTACATTTCTCTTTAATCTTTACTCTTAATATAAAATAATGACCTTATACTGCTAAAAATGTGTTAAAATGTACCATTTTAACTAGTATTAATCATGTGTACTTTTTACTTTTACTTAAGTACAAGTTTGGAAGCCGTACTTGTAACTGAGTAAATTTTTAGCCATGTAACTTTTTACTTGAGTACAAAAGTTGGTCAGCTTACCCCAGTCTCCCCTTATATTAAAACAGCGGAAAAAAAAAAAAAACTAAATAAATAAATAAAGCCTTACCGATAATAACTGTTTTGATTTTTTTATTTTAAAAGTGCACTATGTATTTTTTTCTGTGGACTCGGATACTTGTTTTGGTGGAGATTTATTACTTTGCACTTGATGTTCCACAGTATGGCAATAAAGTTATGGAGACATGCAGAAGACACCATCAAATCCAGTTACAAGTCAGATCTGTGGAAAGGCCAAGCTGGAATGCATGCTTTTCAACGTGCCTTAGGGTAATAAAAATATGAATTCGATTTTCACTGTGAATTGTCTGTGTAAAGTTATTGGTACAGCTCTGGCGACATCTAGTGGATTCTGCAGGTAACATAGATATGGAATTTTCTATTTCAATCACTGCTCCTGTCAAGTTTGTGCGCAGTTAACGAGATAAACCCGTAATTTGAGCAGCCAGTTTTTAAACATTTGATCTTCTCAAAAAAAAAAAAACATTTACATTTACATTACTGTTTCTATTTAACAGACGTCGTTTTAATATTAATTTGATATATTTTAATTTTTACTTTTTTTTTTAACTCTTAACGGTATTTATTGGTTTATTATATTAGCATTAACAATAGTATTTAATAATTATTGGTATAAGAGCAGCCTTTCTGTAGCCCCATGAGCAGATTTCCTCTCTGACCAATGAGAAAAGAGACCCGCCGTGCCGTGACTACAAGCCGCGCTCTGATTGGCTGCCTTGAGCATGACGTCATTAGTAAACAGGCTCTCATTGGCTGGTTTCGCAAGTTTAGCTTTAGAACGTCCCACATTTTGTTCCGGTGTCGCAGCAACTCACGTAGGTAGGTTATTACTCCGTTTTTAATGTCATAATTCATATTTTTAAGATAATTTTGTAACCTGATACAATAATTATGCTCTTATATTGAGACTAGATTAATATATTTAAATTAAAGTTGTGCAGCTTCATGCATTTTGAAAGTTTTAAAAGGGTTAGTTTAGTAGGCAGTATCCAGGACGTCAATTTTTTGCTGAATAGAAACTGTTTAAATTGGACAGATTTTTGCAGATCATTTAAAGGCATCATGTAAAAACGACCTAAAACACTGTAAATATTTGTTTAATTTTCAAGTGCAGTTTTATTAGTTTAGGTGCAGTATTAACATAAGCACCACTACTTTTTACTCCTAAACCAAGGAGACATTTATAAGTTTGGGAATAGAGTAGTAGTAGTAGTAGTAGTAGTAGTAGTAGTAGTAGTAGTAGTAGTAGTAGTATAGTTGAAGTTGTTGTAAAAAAGTATTCATAATAACACTGAAATCAACCTGCTTACAGGGCCAGTTGTCGAGTGCTGGTAGACCTATGCACTTAGTTATATTTCTGTTTCCTCATTATATTTTATTTGAATGAATTTTGTTTTACTTTTGTTTTATTACATTCATAATATTTGGTTGTATAATTCTTGGGGAGCGGACTAAGTGGACAGGGCTCAAAGTTTAAACTAAAGCGTGTTCCTCACTCATAACATTGAAATCAAGTACAGGTAGGGCTGGGTGATTTTGCCGGAAAATTAAATTGTTGATTTATTTATTTTAAATATGATTTTCAATTTGATTTTCTCTATCTCCACTAAAAATGTTCTGCAAACTACAGAGAATTATTAAAACGAAAATATTGTATTTAGTGCACATATTTAACCCACTGGCCACTGGGGAAATCTGTTACATTAAAAATGCCTTTAATTTGACGTCACGTCAATTATCAGCGCTGCATGGGCCTGGACTGGACTTTGGTCCCTGTGACTGCAGTAAACAGACTTTTTTACATTTTCAATGCAATTTCCAATGTAAGAAAGTGTGGAAAATAAAAATTGATTTTCTTCCAAACATGAAAAGAAGCAGCTTGGATGAGCTGCGAAATGTATTCGACCAAAAAAACTTTTGTCCATTGACAAATTGAATTTTTCCTTTCCCATGATTCTGCCTGGACGACTGAGGGATTTTACATATTGACTTGAACTTCAAATTTAATCAATTTTTACAGGCCTTTTAAACATAAAGAACTAAGCCTTTCTGAGTGTCCTCTTCCCTGTCCACAGATCCCAGCATGGACCTGGTGCTGAACGTGGCTGACCACTACGTGCTGACCCCGTACGTGTACCCCTCCTCGTGGTCAGAAGAGGGCGCTCTAAGGCAGATCCTGAGTCTGCTGGTGGTCACTAACCTGGGGGCCGCCGTGCTGTACCTGGGGCTGGGGGCCATCAGCTACTTCTGCATCTTCGACCACACGCTCATGAAGCACCCGCACTTTCTGGAGGTATAGACTGTTGTAGTAGTAAACTGTAGTTGAAGTAGTGGTGGTAGTAGTAGTAGTAGTAGTAGTAGTAGTAGTAGTGTGTAGTATGATGTTACTTGTTAAGATATCCAATGTTTATCTTGCTGCTGCAGCCGATATTTACAAATGACTGGGCGTTGGAATGGCTTTTAAGTTGAAGTAAACATCATATCATTTTTAGTGGTGCCCGAGTGTCACAAAGAGTTGGAAAAACACCAGTGGAAAACAACAGGTCTTTAAATGGACCCGACACGACTGAATTAAAGCAGATAAATGCGCTGGTTGAACAAACTGTGACGTGTTATATAGTGTAATCTTAGGTTAAGTTGTTAATTGTTAATTTCAAGAGACAAAAAAGGTGAATGATCCAGTCCGTTTATGTAAAATCCAGTTTGACAAAAGCTTGCATTATTAGTATTATTAGTGTATAAATACTTGTGTGCCAGTAAAATTTGATTATTATTTATTTATCGTAGTTGAGTGGATTTTTTCAGAGTCACGTGACCCAAATGTGGTGAATCGCTCTGGTAATGAGGCACTAGACAGTAGAGTCCGCTGAAGAGTGCGGGGCTCTGCGGTCTTTGAAGGGTTATGGACGTTTGGACACAGCCTTTAACAGATCTTTTGTGTGACGCTTGACCCAGAACCAGGTCCGGAGGGAGATCAAGTACGCCATGACGTCTCTGCCGCGGATCAGCCTGCCCACGGTGGCCCTGTTCTTCGCCGAGGTGCGGGGATACAGCAAACTCTACGACAACGTGTCCGACCACCCACTGGGCAAGTAAAAGATATGACATGACCCTGTACCGAGCATAGACGGTATAGAGGAATAGACATAGTTAACCTGCGAGGAAGTGAGCATGGGCACGGATCGAGGTGAAGCTGTAGATTAACAACAGTGACTCTACTTCCTGTGGACTTTATCGTCAATCTTTTATGCTTTAAAAATCACGTATCTGAAGTATTGCACCACATTTCACAAATAACACAGTTTTGACTTGACAGAGCTCTGATCTTTTGAACACTTAAGAGTCTCAGAGCGAGTGGTTTTACTGTAGACAGGAACCAGCAGACGTGATCGCGCTCACAACTTTATATCCTGTGGTTCGCAGTCATGTCCCGCTGAAGTCTTTGCGATCGGAGATTTTAAGTCTCATAAGATTCTCCTCGTGTCTGTGGCGTGCGCGTTTTGTCGTTTAAAAATCGTTTAAGACCAAAAATCCTGTAGTGTGAGGCGGCCTTAAGCCTTTATTTAACAAACTAAAGGTGTTGTCATTTATTAGTATTGGTTTAATCATTAGTATTGTGTATTTTAGAGTCCATTTAGGTCCATTATAGTTATGGAATTACCTCCACATGTCACTTCTGCTGCCTGTGTCCAACCAGCAAGTGAAATTATAAACCTAAACAAAATCATACAACTAGAAAAAATTAGGCACTATGTTTTGTGAAATTAGTCGTCTAATCTGTCAGAAGAAATTTGCATTGTGTAACTTTTCTGGTGGGTTTTCTCCATGGAGATGTTATTGCTTTTCCTGGAATGTTTCACAGTATGGTTTTAAACCTTTCTATCTTCATGGAGACCAAACCAGACCGAGTTACAGGTCAGATCTGTGGAGAGGCAACTCCGCTCACATTCAGAATGCCTGTTTTTCTGCGTATTTTTTTACTATAAAACCACCTGACAGAGCCCCAACCAAAAAGTTACATAGTGCACCTTTAAATGTTAACGGAAGGAAGAAGTCGCCTTCACAAAACTGTTGCTTTATCCAACAGACGGTTAGAAAATCAAATATCGAAACAGACAAGCAGGTTAACCCAAATTCACAACCATAACCAGACTCTGTTATGTGTCGCGTTTCCAGGCTGGACGGGCTTCTTCCTCAGCGCCGTCTCCTTCCTCTTCTTCACCGACATGTGCATCTACTGGATCCACAGGTTTCTGCACCACAAGAGCATCTACAAGGTCAGCCACTAGAGGGAGCCACAGTCCACAAGATATGGCCCCTACACGTAACAAGACAGTGGCCGCGTCTCAATTCTCTTTCCTCGCTCCCTTCTCCTCGATCCTCCATTTTTCAGCTGTCAGTCAAATGTGTCAGATTAAGCGGTGTCCCAAAGAAAACCTCTGTGTCTCCTCTGTGGGCGGGACTTCCTCACTCATTTCCTGCAGAATCAAGGAGAGGAATCAAGGAGAAGGAAGCGAGGAAAGAGAAATGTGAACCGTCCAAAGTAATCATTCATCCAGGAGTGAATCAGTGTAGAGAAAGTATCATTGGTGATCATCTGGAGTCTGTTTTTGCAATGAAGATGTTTTAGTTCCCATCCAGAAGCTTTTTTCAGTTACTGGAACTGGCTTGAAGCACTGGGGGAAGTTATTTAGAGTAGGATACAGTCCCACTGAATAATCCTGCATGATTAGTCTGTCTGCATCTGCAGAGATCAAAAATTCTCTGTTCCACCTTGTGATGTCATGAAGCGGTAGTTTTCAAGTTAAGAGCTACTTTAGACTTAGACTTAGACTTAGACAAACTTTATTGATCCACAAGGGAAATTATTTGGACACAGCAGCTCAAACATCACAATATAATAACAGAGAGTAAAAATATAAATGGTAATAATAAATTCTGAATAAGCAGCAAAAAAGAGCAACAGACGGTGTCAATAAGGCAGAATTATATAAATGTAAATGTACAAGTCAAAATAAAATAGAAAAATACATAATAAAAATCTCAGCTATGAACAAGAGGCCATAAGGAGGAACGAAGGTGCAAAAATGATATGACATAGTGTTATCAGTTACATAAGTGTGATTGAGCTGTTGTACAGTTGTAGGGAGTATTATCTGTTACATAAGGGTGAGGTGTACAGTTGTAGGGAGTATTATAGTATGAATGTAGTCCTGTATCTCTCACTGTTTGACCGGACCTTTTGCTATTAGTTCTATAGAGATTTGCCAATTCCAGGGCTAAAAGTGAATGTGTATGGAGTTTAAAAACACAGTGGAACACTTGGCATCACAAGGTAAACAGCTTTGTGTGTTAAACACATGTGAATGAAACAAAACACAACTCCAGGTCTGTTTTTGATGATGGGACAACATTATAACACTGAAGTCCTTTAAGTCCAGCCTGTTGTGATGTAAACAAATCAACACCTTCTTCTTCTTTCTCTTACAGCTGTTTCACAAACCCCACCACATCTGGAAGGTCCCCACCCCGTTCGCCAGCCACGCCTTCCACCCGGTTGACGGCTTCCTTCAGGGCCTGCCGTACCACCTGTACCCCTTCCTCTTCCCCCTGCACAAGGTTCTGTACCTCGCCCTCTACGTCTTCGTCAACATCTGGACCATCTCCATTCACGACGGGGACTACCGCGTGCCCCGCCTCCTCACGCCCTTCGTCAACGGCTCAGCGCACCACACGGACCACCACCTCTTCTTTGACTACAACTACGGCCAGTACTTCACGCTATGGGACAGACTCGGGGGGTCCTACCGGCACCCCTCTGCGCTCATGGGGAAGGGCCCGCTGGATCTGATCAGGAGGATGGAGCGGGAGGGAAGGCTGAGGGCGAGGGAGGAGAAGACGAACGGACACGGGGGGAAAACGGGCAAGGAGGAGTAGAAAGGAAGGACTGCTGCAGAGGTGGGCGATATAGGCCAAAGGGAACATCTGGATATTTTTTTGCATTGGCTCGATAACAATATTTAGACTAAACACCTAAGCTGCGCCCACATTTCTGCTGGACTGGGCACTACCTGTGGACTGGGGGTATAAGGAACACTGTGATTGGTCTAAAAGGTATCCACACTTCAAACTCCGCCTCTGCAGCCAAATATTTGGAATTAGAAACACCTAGATGTAATCAGGGCCAGGGGTCTCCAACAGCAGCTCTCCACCCCCTTCCAAACAGCTCACGAAGGGATTTCAGAATTATACCACTGTGCTGAATAAGAAAAATGTGTTTAATTACGGAGGAAAAAGGTTGGAGATCCCTGATCAGGGCAGTCTTGCGTGATATCACCAACTACTTGAAATTGCAGAGGCCACCGAACGCAGCACACACTTAGATTTGGACGTTTTTGACCAGAAAGCTGCAAATTTACCTGGTTTGCACAGAACTTTCCAAAAAAGGACACAGTAGATAAAGCTATTAAAATGTTGGGAAGTGAATAAAAGTTGATTTTGTTTTTAGTTCCAGTTTAACAATCCATCAGGAATCTTCCACCCTGAGACTGCTGTGGAAGTTGCCTGACAAATCCAAAATGATATCGCTCTGTTAATTTTATATAGATTAATATCAGTCTGGTCCCCAAACATGATCGTCCAATCAGATTTCAGACGCAAGTGAAATGAAGGAGCTCATTAGTCACCCATAATTTTCAACTAAATTTTCATATTGTCAGAGTTTAGTGCTTCGACTATTGATTCTGCAGATATCCGCCATGTTTTTCTGTGATATTTTTTTTTCTTTTTTTTTTTTTCTTTCTTCTTTTTTCCTCCTGTGAAAATGCCAAATGACTGAAAACCTGTAATTATTAAATCCTTTAGTTTGTATTGTTCAAGCTCTGGGATTTGAAATCTTAAACAAGCACTAAGTACATTTTTCTTTTCCGGGGATGTTCCACAAGATATAATATAAAAGAGACAAATCTAAAGGTGCTGTACCTGATTTTTACCTCAAAACATTAAAAACAGAACTAGTTTTAAACAGTTTGCAGTGGTCCAAAGTTATTCCTCACTTACCTTATGCATTTTGAGCTTTAAATTATTCACCGTGATCAGTTTATGAGCGCATTTAACCACTTTCAGAGGCCAAAGCGGAGTTTTGCCGTAACACTAATGCTAAAAACAGCTATCATGCTAACCGTGCACTTCCTGACTCTTTATAATAAATGCAGACAGTTCACAGCAGACTTATTTTGACCTCAAGAACTGCTTATACAATATATCTGTACTGGGCTAAGACACATTTTGCTCAAACACATGGGGAAAACTCAGGTACAGGGACTTTACGGTAAATACTGTAAACTGTGCAGCTTTTTGCTTTGCCTGGAATGTTTCACAAGATGACACTGTGAGAGAGACAAATTTAACGCCATATTCTGTAACATTGCGGCAAAGTTATAATATCTCTATGGCAAAAATCATAATCATGATGTTTAGGGTCATAGTTGATTTTTTCCCAAACAATTGTATACTTCTGTGGCCGTACCAGTTTGTCAAAGTCTGATTTTGTCAGAACTCAGAAGATGAGCGTGGCCGGGGGTAGGACTTGGATGGGAGACTGTTGGGAACACCAGGTGCCACAGGGGGGCGCAAGTGGCAAAAAAAAAACTGTTGTGTCACCTACAATGCCTAGTAAAAAAGTGGAGTGTTGGTGGTGGTCGGAGGGGCTGATGGCGCAGATTGGCAGCCTCACTTCTGTCAGTCTGCCCCAGGGCAATAATATTTACTGAGTGTGGAGTGAATGAACAATGAACTGTAAAGCGCTTTTACACAAAAATAATGAAACGTACAGCCTAAAGATGCTATATAAATGCAATGATTAATTAAAAAAAACTTCTATATTGGCAAAATCAACCCACAGACAAAGTACAGACCTGATATAATTTATTGTAATGTTTTGAGACATTTTTGTGTCCAGGTGCACATATCTATAACTGTATTTTCCATTAGATCATTTTGTAACTAAATAAAGTAATTTAATTTGTGATTGCTGATGACTGTGTCTGATCTCTGAAAGCTCAGTGAGGGGCATTTTCCTCCGGATGACCTGCAGTTTGTTTAGCGGCTCTCGGGCTTTTACTGTGAAAATCCGCACACCGGAAGCTCCGCAAAGTTATCCGCTGTGGAGTTTCTCCACCTCGGTGAGATGTGCGCCTTGCCTCTCGCTGTTGCCGCTGTTTTTTCGTGCATAAAATGGTCCGACCAAAGACAGCGGAGGATGAGAGGGGCCTGAGGAAGCACCGGGTCGGGGGTAAGTCTCCGGGCCCTGGGGCTGAGCGTCCGGTGCGGCTGGAGCTCCGGGTTCGGGTTGATGCGCCTTTACGCCTCTGGATTATATTGTTTACACACAGGCCTGTATTGTAATTACATTTTATATTATCTGCTGTAATAAAGCTCGGGATGCAACGTCAAAAAACGTCGTTACCATGGAAATCCGCCCTGTTTACGGCAGCAGTGCGAAAGTGTCATACTGGCATCTGTTAGCCAAAACAAGGCTAAAAAAGTAAACAAAAGCGCAGTGGAACAACCCGATAAACCCGATAATCACTGCTGCTACACACAAATCTCTCTTTAGTGTCAGAAAACAGCTGAATGAACGCAAAGTGGAGTGTTCATTTCAGCTTTAATTAGCTTAATAGTGTAAAATGGAAAGTGAAAGTAGTTTGTCTATTGTTGCAGAGCAGAGCTAGCCTGTTAGCTAGCAGGGGGAGATAAAGGACAATTAAACAAGCCTCACAGTAATTCATCTGCTCATAAACATGTTACACACAGACTCATAAACATGTTCTTTAAGGAGGGAAAGGTTCAGTTCATGTGTGTTTGATCTAAAGTCTGTTTCAGTGTTAAATGTGTGTGTTGTCTGCAGTGTCCCTCTGGTTTATCTGTGGTTTTCTACTGTTTACGTGTCATTTTCTTGTTGTGGATGTCAAGTACAAACTAAATACTTACCAGAGCTGCAGACTTTTACATTTGTTATCAGACTGTAGCAGCTTTTTCACGTTTTAGATTTGTTTTGAACTTTTACAGGAGAAAATGTCATAACTCACCACTGACCCCCAAATTTACCCCAGATCTGTAATATAAAGTCATGGGAAGAAGCATCGGATTTGATTTTATTGATTCATTATTTATTATACACATATGCAGATGCATGTTCAGTTTTACACAAAATATGAAACATATAGGCTAACATAAAATTTACAAAAAAAATTACGTTAAATTTTATGATTTTTTTTTTTCATCTAGGTCAGGTTCAGGCACTTGCGCCCCCTAATGACCAGCTCCCACTGGTGTAGTTTAGAATAACTCAAAATCATTTAGTTTGGATTTGTCTGGACTTACGCTGTGTGAGTTTAAGACGTCCTAAAGGACTCTCAAACTGAACCTGTGCGTTTGAATCTCAGAGTTTGGTTTGGAGAGTTCTGCTTCTCTTTCTTCTCACAACATTCATTAGCAAACCCTTTAGCCAACTTTAGCATTGCTTTATTTAAAGTTCAAGACTTTTGTCACAAATTGTCTTTGGCGTGCAGTGATTAGTTCAGTAAGCGTATCGTGGGCCTATTGTCCCAGACCTCCGTGTTTCCAGCCCCTCACAGGTGTGTTTAAAGCTGCTGCAGCTCTGTGTGAGTCCAGTACACTTCAGCTCTCACCGCTTCAGCCACACTCCAACTCTACACACGCAATAGTCGTGCTCTTATCGTGAGCAGGTCCTCGCAGCTCGTTTCCCCCATGGATCTGAACTTCCATGATCTCCCCCTGTTCACTGCACCACATGTTCAGCCTGAAAATCACACCGTTTGAGCCCAACTTTAAAGTAAACTCAAACCAATCCACAGGGGACCAGGACATCCCTGAGACTCCACCGATTAAAGAGGAGCCAGAAGAACAGAGCGTCAGTCAGGAGGACGAGCCGCTGCAAGTGTGAGTCTCAACCTATTTATTATTTATAGTTTATTTTTTATTTATTTTACAATCATTTGTTGTGTCTTTGGGTTCTTTTCAGGTCTGTCCTTGAGTACAGAGCTGTGTGTGTGAAGACAGAAGAGTCCTCAGAGGGAGAGGACGTCAGCTCAGAGACATGTGTCCACAGAGAGACTGAGGGAGACGGGGAGCACTCCTCTGACAATGATGAAGACTGTGGAGCTCCATTCATATATTCAGTCTGTGAGAACAATTTTACTTATCATCAGAGAACACATAAGAGAGAAAACCTTCAGCTGTGAAGGAGTTCACCCTTTTATTCCCCCGTTGTGTCCTGCAGGTGTCCAGATCCCCCCTCTGAGTCCTGGTCTGAACCAGGACATCCCAGAGACTCCCCAGGTGAAAGAGGAACCGGAGGAACAGAGAATCAAACATGAGGAAGAGCAGCTGCAAGTGTGAGGCTCTAACACTTTAAACACTTTTACCAATAAATATGATCAGATTATTTCTATTTTAAAATCAGGATTCAGGAGCATTTGGGATTAGTCAGAAATATGAACTGCTAAATTAATCCCATATTGTAGAAAGTTATAACAATAATACATTTCTGAAACCTTGGTGAGTTATGAAATAGGGTTGGGTTCATTGTTACAAGAGACGGACAGGGCCGAGCCTTGATTGGACCCTGACAGCCAGACTCCCGACTCCACCAAAGTTTGCTCCAGTCTGCCCCAACGAAACTGGTGCTAGTGTCATTATTAATAATCCGTATATCCCTGTTCACCGCAGCGCTCAGCTCAACAAGTCTAGTAACTCATATCACGTTCTAAATAATATTCTCTTTAAAAATGTATGAATGACAAAACAAAAGACGCCGAAAGGCAACTGTTTTGCAGGTTTGATCAATATTGTATTTTATTCACAATGCTTGATATTTCCACTGTCTGTGCATGTGAACATGGTGAGTGTAGCTGCTGAACTTCTTCACATGATAAAGTCTGGTTCTCAGAAACCACATGTATTTACACAAATGTCTATACATTTCTATCACACCCATAAACATGTACAGCAGGTTTTCTCGATAAATAAGATTCATACAGACACAGACATTCTCCACAGAGGACTATATCACTCCAGCGTTTTGTTTTCCATTAATGATGGTCTTATTTCCATTTCTTTCAGGTCTGTCCCTGAGTACAGAGCTGTGTGTGTGAAGAAGGAAGAGTTTTCAGAGGGAGAGGACATCAGTTCAGAGACACAGGTCCACTCCGAGACTGAGGGAGAGACGGAGCACTCTTCTGACAATGAAGAAGACTGGGGAGATCCATTCAGCTGTTCAGCTGTTCAGGACTCAGAGGCTGATGGAGACTTCAAAGAAGTCCAGATCAGAGCCAGAAACTCAGAGACCAGTGCCACCGTGGACTACGGCGACATGTCAGGAACAGCCGAAGGAGCTGAGAGGAGGAAACACCAGTGCCATTTATGTAATGAGGGATTTGCATCTAAATATAATTTACAAAGACATGCTAGAGTTCACACAGGAGAGAAACCATTCAGCTGTTCATTCTGTAAGAAAACATTTGCCCAAAATGATCATCTTAAAGAACACATGAGAACACATACAGGGGAAAAACCTTACAGCTGTTCGGTCTGTGAGAAAACATTCACCCACAAGGGTAGTCTGTACGCACACGGAAGACTGCACACAGGAGAAAAACCTTACAGCTGTTCAGTGTGTAATACACGGTTTACCTCGAGCTACAACCTGAAAAGTCATATGAGTACACACACAGGAGACAAACCTTTCAACTGTTCTGTCTGTAATTTACGCTTCACCTCAAGTTCTCACCTGAAAAGACATATGGGAACGCACACAGGAGACAAACCCTACAGCTGTTCAGTTTGTAATATGAGATTTTCCTTAAGTTCTAGCCTGAACAGACATATGAGAACACACACAGGAGAAAAACCGTACAGCTGTCCTTTCTGTAACGCACGGTTTACATCGAGCTACAAAATGAAAAGTCACATGAGTGGACACACAGGAGACAAACCTTTCAGCTGTTCTGTTTGTAATACACGGTTTAACTCGAGCTATCATTTGAAAAGACACATGATAACACACACAGGAGAGAAACCTTTTGGCTGTTCTACCTGTGATAAACAGTTTACGTCAAGCTATTATCTGAAATGTCACATGAGGAGTCACACTGGAGAAAAGCCTTACAGCTGTTCGGTCTGCAGTGCGCGGTTAACCTCAAACGACTCTCTGAAATGTCACATGAGGATTCACACAGGAGAAAAACCTTACAGCTGTTCTGTCTGTAATACACGGTTTAGCTTGAGTTCTTCACTGAAAAGACACATGAGAACTCACACCGAAGAGGATTAGGTTTTGGGTTACAATATTTTAAAGAGCCTGTTGTTTAGAATTCTCAGTTAACGCCATTTTATTTAAGATTTGACTAAAAAATCTTTTAAGAGCCCCAAGCTATTTTCTAATTGATGTTATAATGCAGCTTCCTCATCACAAACATTCCCGGAGTTGTGTTTTTGTTTCATTCACACATTCACACACTAATCCTGCATATTTAGGAGAAACAGAAAACACTCTGTTCCACCTTCTGATGTCATGTGGTGATACAGGAAGTGTATGTTAACAATCCCTATTGAACTAAAGCTAAAAGTGGCTCTAAACTAGAAAACTACCACTTCATGACATCACAAGGTGGAACAGAGCGTTTTGAGCTTTGGAGATGTCGACAGACTAATAATAAAGAGTTGCTCAAACATTTGTGAATGAAACAAAACACAACACCTGGTCCTTTTTTGCGGCGGAAACAACATTATAACATGGCATAAAGCTCATAAGTCAGTTTTGATATAAGACCTTTAATAATTTTATAATTTTACTTCTTGGTTGGACACAGGCAGCAGATATGGCATGTGTAGAGGTGATTCCAAAACTGTTAATCTACCAAACAAGGGCCAAAACTAAATTGCACAATAGTTAAACGGACAAATGAATATGAATGACAATACCTTTATGGTGTTAAATTAATCATTGAATGCCTTCCTTGTGTGTAAATTGCTGCGGTTTTTTGGCTGTTCTGTTTTTAGGTGTGATGTTCTGTGTTGAGGGCAGGAGAGGTTTTGATTTTAAGTTTGAATTTTTTTACACTGAAAAAACTGGTATCAGTCTGTATAAAAATGACGTGACCTGTCAGATTTTCCAGGCAAAGTTAGATGGACTCCCTTAGGATTTTTCACTGCTAATTTTACACTCTGAATTTGTAAACACAACGAAAACATACACTTAAAATTTCATCAACTGTAATTCAGAATAAAAATAATTCAAACGTGTTTTTAGAGTTTAAAAATTCAAAGAAAATTCAACGCCATTTAAAATTCAACATCTGAAACAAACAATCGTCATGATGGTGACATTTCTTGTTTTCTGCTATATTAAATATTCTTTATACTATAGATTTATTGTTGCAGTTATTTGCTCACACAAATGTAAAACAGTGCACACAGACACAGCCGGTACAATGCACCAGTTTGGAGCAGAAAGACTAAAAGACGTAACGCAGGAATCAGGAGTAACCAGCCGTCCTGCTCTAGAATCTGTGCAGTGGTACAATCTGCTCAAGGGTTAAAGGGTTTTGAAAAAAAAAAAAAAAAAAATCTTTTATAATTGAGCCTATCCACAAGAAACAAAATCAGGCTCAAACATCTTTGTCAGCTCAAAATCTATAAAAGCTTTAAAAATAATGAAGAAGAAATTCTATAACTGGACAAAAGTTTTTTGGTGGAATACGTTTCACAGCTCATCCAAGCTGCTTCTTCTTTTAAAATAATCCTCCCACTTTTACACAACTTTACCAAGGCATAAAAACGTTTTTCTTTACAACAAGAAACGAAAACTTCAACTTACTTCTACGGGGAATTAACTGCTAACACATTTAGATCACCATGTTACCTGTGAGTGTGTCCCGCTAATGAAACTACTGCACATCACATCTGGTTTGTCCTGGTTTAGTCCCTTGTTTAGTCTGGGTTCAGTCCTGGTTTAGTCCCTGGTTTTGTCCGGGTTTAGTTCTGGTTCAGTACTGATTTAGTCCCTGTCTAGTCCCTGGTTTAGTCATGGTTCAATCCTGGTTTAGTCCTTGTTTATTCCCTGGTTTAGTACTGGCTTAGTTTTGTTTTTTACAGTGTTGTATGTTTTAGAGTGTAGGTGGGCGGGTCTTGTGTATGACGTCATTAGAGAGAGAGGGAGGTGCGTTGGAGCGACACAAACACCCTCCTCCTCTTTTTCATCCTCCTCTTCTTCCTCATCCTCCATCACTCTCTCTCTCTCTGCATCTGGCGGATTATCCAGGGTTTAACTGCACAGAGGAGACGAGACGAGGAGACAAGAACAGAGGAGATAGGAGACGAGGAGAAAGGAGACGAGGAGAGGGGAGACAAGGAGAGAGGAGACAAGGAGAGAGAAGCCGAGGAGAGAGGAGACAAGGATATATAAGGATAAACGAGGAAACAAGTGGGCGGCAAGGAGACAAGGACAGAGGAGACACGAGAGGACAAAGCGGTTAGGAGCCTAGGAGACATAAGGAGACATAAGGTTAGAAGCGTTAGGAGACGAGGAGGGAGGAGCCGAGGAGAGAGGAGGCAGCTGAGGACACATTCGAGGAAAGAGGAGAGAGGAGGCAAGAAAGGAGACATAACAACAGAGGAGGAAACAAGGAGAAAGGAGACAAAACGAGGAGTTATGAGACAGGAGTTATAAAACCTCTGATTGGTCCAGACGAGACTTTAAACGCTGAATCCTGCGTTTTGATTGGTCAAGAGGACTGAGCCAAAGCATCTAGTTGGTCAGTGGATAGTTTGAACGCTTCTGATTGGTTCGAGGATTGTTTGTGAGTTTGTGATTGGTCGGTGTTAAGTGTAAACTCTTCTGATTGGTCGGTGGATCGTCTGGGAGCAGCTGATTGGTCGGTGGCCATGATGGGGAAGGACTACACTTTGGCCATTCTCATCGTGAACTACGACGGTAAAACTTCTCACATTTGTAACTTTATAATCACGGGATAAATAAACAGGACAGGTGGCAGAGTGGTTAACCCTCTGGCCTCACAGCAGGAGGATCTCGGGTTCGATTCCCGGACCACATGATGCGTGCGGAGGGTTAAAAAAAGACCTGTTGTGCTTGTTTCTGCTCCGTAATTACAATCTATGACACCTGTGGATCATTGTGTTATAATTTGGACATTTTAAAACAATATTGATTCTAAAACGACTTAATAAAACAAACAAGTCCACTGAGTCCAGTTTTTTAGTGCGGAATTGACGTCACTGTACACGTCATCACAATAAAGCATGCTGTCAACTCTTTTTTTTTTTTTCATTTGTATCAGAATGACTTTGCAGCGGGTATCACCGATTAATGAAATAAAAGTGCACCAAAAATGCACAAATCACTACAAAAGCTACTCTAAACTACTCTAAAATAAAGTCCATTTTGCTCAGTAGGTCTGTTTTAATAATATAAAACCAAACTGGAAATCAAACCCCCAACCCTCTCACTTTGGGGCAGGTGCTAACCCCTGTGTCTTTGTTTGGCCTGAAATATGAGGAACTAAATATAAAATCCTCCTGGTTCAGTTTTTTGGAGCAGCTGTGGTTCAGTGTTTGGCTCAAGGGCGCAACAGCAGAAAACACTTGCCCCTCCCTCGTGTTTGGGAGGAGGATCTGACACACAGGGAGGGCATCTGACACACAGGGAGGGCATCTGACACACAGGAGTGCGTCTGACTCACCGCAGAGGAGGATGGGAGGGAATCTGACACACGGGGGTATAGGAGCGTGGGAGGGCATCTGACACAAAGGGATATAGGAGGACGGGAGGGCATCTGACAGATAGGGAGGGCTCACTGCAGAGGTGGATGGGAGGGCATCTGGCTCACTGCAGAGACACTGGACTCTTGTGAATTATTAATCGTTTGTGAGAATCGCTGAGCAGATGAAATAGGAGCCGGACGCCGCAGAGGAACTAAAACTAAAATAAAACCATAATTACAGCTGACAGTTTCTTTTACATCAGTTTTTGTCATTTTTTTACTGGAAAAACAAAGTTGTGTTTCGCAGCCTCAGCGATTCAGAGCAGCAGAAGTGTAAAAGTATAAAATATAAAGAGTCTGATTTAAAGCAGACGTATTCTGCTTGTGTTTGCTCAAGTACAGAGGCGGAAATAAGTATTTGATCTCCTGCTGATTTTGTAGGTTTTCCCACTGACAAAGAAATGAACAGTCTATAATTTTAACACTGAGAGACATCAAATATATAAATAATATCGAAAGAAAATCCAGAAAATCACATTATAGAAAATATGTTAATTGATTTGCTAAAATATATTAATTGATCCCCTACGAACCATTAAGAGTTCTGCTCCACAGTCCAGTTAGACTCTCCTGATCAACTCGTCACCTGAATCAGACGCCTGTTTTAACTAGTCACCTGTATAAAAGACGCCTGTCCACAGAATCAGTCCATCAGACTCCAAACTGTCCAACATGGGAAAGACCAAAGAGCTTCAAAGGACGTCAGGGACGAGACTGTGGACCTGCACAAGGCTGGAATGGGCCACATTTCTTACTGTTGTACCACACGGTCTCATACATCAGAGGCCGTCCTGAAGCCCCTAAAGTCCCTCTTCAAAAAAACACTGAAAACACTCGACAAAAAGCCTTTACAGTATCACTATTGTAATATCTTAAGTAAGTATAATATTTTGGATCTTGAAAGTTATCAGGTATTTGCGGATGCTTGCCTTATTTTTAAAGTTTTAAATTGACTCGCTCCTCCACCATTAATGGATTTTATAAGTAAAAAAATGACTAACCGAATTAAAACGAGAGCATTGACCAGAGGAGACGGTAACGTACAGAGACGCAGGACCAAATTTGTCCAAATGGCGACGTCTATCAGAGTATCACAGTCATGGAACACATGACCTGCCCATGTCAGGAACTGTGGGTCCTTCTCAACCTTCAAGAACACTCTGAAACACTGGGAGGAACTGTGGGTCCTTCTCAACCTTCAAGAACACTCTGAAACACTGGGAGGAACTGTGGGTCCTTCTCAACCTTCAAGAACACTCAATAATAACAAAAATAATCAAACATGTTCACACAGGTAGATTATCTTCTTCTTGGGCCTCTTAAACTCACAGAATGGTCTATTGTGGTTAACTTTCTGTCATGTCTTTGTGCGTTTTTGTCTCGTCTGTGTTTCTCTAAACGTTCTCTGTTTCTGACCCCTGCCTTAGGACAACGGATGTAAAGTCGCTATTGTGCTAATTCCAGCATATTTACATTGATGTTGTTTGTTGACATGTGGATTAATATTCACTGTCCTATATAAAATAAAATAAAATAAAATAAAATAAAATAAAATAAAATAAAATAAAATAAAATAAAATAAAATAAAATAAAATGAGCAAGAAGCTGGATGTTAAGGAGACAACTGTGCAATTGTTCGAAAACGTAAAAAACACAAAATGACCATCAGTCGATCTCGGTCTGGGGCTCCACAGAAGATCTCACCTCGTGGGGTTTTAATGATCATGAGAACAGTGAGAAATCAGCCTAGAACTTCACAGGAGGAGCTGGTCAAAGATCTCAAGGCAGCTGGGACTCAGTCACTAAGAAAACCATTGGGAACACTTTACGCCGCAATGGATTAAAATTCTGCAATCGCAAGGTCCCCCCTGCTTAAGTAGTACTTCTAGTAGTAGCAGTAGCAGTTACAGTATTTAGTGTATTTTTCTGTAGTAGTAGTAATAATCCTTTCTCAAAGAGCAGTTGGACTTTCTGCATGTTCTTCTGTTTCTGACTCATTGATCGAAGCTGAGCTCAGATGTTCCTCAGAGATATTTAAAGAGAAATCAGATCTGAGAGCGAGAAACCGAAAACCCACAACACTTACAGGAATATAAGCTAACGGAATGTCCCGCAGTGGAGCTTAATCCCTGTTCTAATGTAAGGAAAGGTCCCGCAGTGGGGCTTTAATATTTTGTATATTTTTCAGATAACTTGTGGATGGACCAGAACCTCCAGTCTGACCCTGAGCTTCCGGCGGGCTGGAGGACCATCACCGACTCAACAGGGACCTACTACTGGCACCTGCCGACAGGTGCAACGCAGTGGGAGCACCCGAGGGAGAGCGCCACCAGGGGGAGAGGCCAGGGGCTGCAGGTGAGACACATTAATGTTTTTTTCTCAAACTGCAGTACGCGTATTTAACTAAAACATTTCTGAAGAGGTTTTAGATACCGTCCGTGCGTGTTTGTTTCATTAGCGCGATACTCACTGATTGTGTTGTGATGTCACTCTGAAGGGGGAGAAACTTAGCACAAAGAGCGAAGGAAAAGGAGACCGACCCACAGCATCAAAAACGAAACTCATAAAACATGTTAATACGTTTTTTTCTGCAAATAAAGCATTTTCAAAACACTAAAAGGTCTAAATATGTCATGTGTTAGCAGTTAATACCCCGTAGACGAGTAATTAAAGTCAGATGACCTCACGTAGGGTCAGAAGTCACGTCTGCCCCGGGACAAACATGACTCTGCGTTTGGCTTTTGTTTCAGGAGGAGACGAGTCCCCACGACAAACCAGAAGAGCTGCACAGGTAAAAAGCAAATGAAAAAGAAATCGCCAAAAGTGAAATCCACAAATGTTAAAGAAACGAGCAGAGAAAACTCTGCTCGTTTCTTTAACGGGGATGGGAGGGCATCTGATACACCGCAACAGCTGTAGATTCAATAGAGACATTTGTGTTAGTCAAATTCATAATAATAATAATAATAATAATAATAATAATAATAATAATAATAATAATAATAATAATAATTCATGTTTTTATTCCAGATCCTCCTGGCATGAAGATCTGCCCCACCACGACCCGAACACAAAGGTGAGACTTCAGACCCCTTTAGTCCTGGTTTAGACCTGGTTTAGACCTAGTTTAGTCCTGGTTCAGTCCTGGTTCGGTCCTGGGTTAGATGTGGTTTAGACCTGGTTTAGTCCTGGCTTAGTCCTGGGTTAGTCCTAGTTTTGTCCTGGTTCAGTCCTGGTTCGGTCCTGGGTTAGATGTGGTTTAGACCTGGTTTAGTCCTGATTCAGTCCTAGTTTAGTCCTGGTTCAGTCCTGGTAGTTCAGTCAGGGACCTTCTTGCTGTGAGTCGAGAGTGCTGCCGGTTTCTTTCTATAATCTCCATAATCCGGTTTAATCCTGCCCTGGTTTTTCTGTTTTTGTTTCACGTCCGTCTCTGGTCTTAGCCTGGCCGGACCAGACTGTGTGTTTCATACAGAGGGATATCAGTCTGGTCTCCACTCCCACCATCACGTCTCAACCACAGACGTCAGTGGGCTCCAGTCAAATGAAGCTCAATGGCCACGTTTACATGATGTTTTTCAATTCCGAATTAACTGTTCCAAATTAAGTAGTTCGGAATTAAATTATTGTCCTTTAAAATAATATATTCTGAATTCAGGTTTACATGGAAAACACGTTAAATCGGCTTTATTTAATTCCGGTCAACATCTGGGGGTCGGGAAGGGTTCTGATTGGACAGGGACACGAACGGATTTACGTCGACAGGAAGAAAACTCACTTCAGCTTCAGCTTTTTTGTTATCTCGGTTTGGTTAGTGTTTTTATGTTTTCTTTTCATTATTTGTAGTTCTTCCAGCGAACTTATTAAAATAACTGTTTTAGTTCAAGACCAACGTTTGCTCCGGGCGCCATCTCGCAGTGCGTCATCGCGTCAGAAGAGCGACCAAAGGAGTGCCGAACGACCGGAATTATTTTTAAGCGGAATAAACGTTTACATGATTGAGGAATAAATTAATTCAACTTTAAAATCGGAATAAACCACCCACTTACTTCAGTAGGAATTAAATTTAATTACAAATAATAATTTTCAGTAGGAATTAAGTGTTTACATGGTGTTTTTAAAGCGGAACTAATTTTTATTCGGAATTATCTTACTTTTAATCGGAATTAAAGCTCTCATGTAAACGTGGCAATTGAGGCAAAATTGGAGCCCAGTTGGAATTAGACCACAAATATCTTAGCAACCAAAGAGCCAATCCGGACCTGTCAATCAAACCTGTTGCTAACGGTAGTGGGCGTGGCCTCAGGGAAAGAAGGCGCCTGATTGGTCTGTTATTAATTAATCTAAATAGTAAAAAAAATAAAAAACAGGATCATGTAGCGTGGGTTAAAACCAACATTTTAAGACAAAAATGACGATCCTGAAAGGAGCGGTTACAAAGAGAGGTGGCAGTTTTTCAATAGAAAGTGATTTGGAGTCGATGGAGCCGAGTTGCGCCCATGCTCACTTCCTATTTGGAACATGGCGGTTAGTGGAGATAGACGTATAAGAGATAGATAAACAGAGAGAGGGAGAGAGATAAGATTTTCATTTTCATTTCATCAGTTTTCCTCGATATTCAGGCTTCGGACCAGTTCTGTTTTGTTTCCAGGTCTTCTCGGTTCGGTCTTTGGGCTGGATGCAGGTTCTGGAGGAGGACTTGGGACCAGGCCGGAGCAGTATCGCCGTGAGTCATGTGATCCAACAACTGTCCCACCAAAACCAGACCAGAGACCGGACTAAAGACCGGACTAAAGACCGGACTAAAGACCGGACTAAAGACCAGACCAGAGACAGGACCAGAGACCAGACCAGAGACAGGACTCCAATGTCTACAGGCAGTCCACAGCAGAACCCAAGTCCAAACGAAGACCTAGACCCAGCTGAACCTCTGGAGGCCTGTGGAGAGGTGAGTCAGATGCCCTCCCATCCTTATATTTGAGAAACTAAACTACAGTCTTGTCTCCTTGTCTCCTCTCTCCTTGTTTCCTTTCCTTAGGGCAGGGACATGAAGTTGGTTTTGAAGAAGGACTCGCTGATCCTATTGGACCCTTTAGACCACACCCCTCTGCACTGTCAGCCAATCAGCAACATCCGAGTGTGGGGCGTGGGCTGCAACAACGGCAGGTCGGCCAATCAGAGGGAGCCACAGAGAGGTTTAACCAATCAGAGAAGAGTTACATACACTGATAACCAATCACAGCTCAGATACAGAAGGGCTTAACCAATCAGAGTCCAACACAACATAAACCAGCGGTGCGGGCGGGAAGGGGCGTAACCTTTAACATCGTTTCTACTGATTGGCTGTTTGGTTGCTATGATACACGTGTTTTGGTCAGATATTTGAGTCTCACTGTGTCTCCGTGTCTCTTCTCTCTGCTTCACGGCTCCAGGGACAGGTAACTCCACACGCTCACCCATGATACACCTGTGTACCTGTAACCATAGTAACACACACGGCTCCAGGGACAGGTAACCCCACGCAAACACCTGTGATGCACCTGTAACCATAGTACCACCAACCCATCCCCTCCCACCATGCATGCACACTCACCAGACCCCGCTCCAAGGACAGGTAAAGACACTCACCTGTACCACACCTGAGCGAGAGGGTCCTGGGTTCAGCTCTGACTGTGGCGTTTGCATATTCTCCCTGTGCTCTACAGTGGGCCTCAGTCTTCTGAATCTCAGTGGGACTTTTCCGGTTAAATAAAGCATTGATTTTCACTAGTGTATTCTGAGGTATTCCCAGATGTTCCTTGAGAAAAATCCAATTTCAGTTAAGTTAATTCAGTTTTCAATTAAAACTGAATAATTGAATACTGAACTATTTTGGAGTGTCCTGAGTAACTTCTGAACCAGACGAGAAACTAAAACAATCACGATTCCAAAAAGAGATATTGGCACTTTTTATTTTATGTATTTATTTATTTTTCCAAACAGAGTAGATTTGGTAATATATCGATACTTTGCTTTCTTACTTTCTTTACTTACTAGGCGTGTTCTACATGTATCTCTATAGCAGAATTTTCAGCAGTTACCATGGTGACACAATGCATACATTAACTGTCAAAAAAAAAAGATGAGACATGTTGAACAACACAAATGAGCTCACCGGTTGTAGTTCTTTCTAAACCAACTCTTTCTGGCCAGATTGTGCTAAAATAAAGCTCAGATTCTAACGAGACTCAAATAGGGCAGTGCCTACAGTTAGCATCACGTCCCCAGGGAATGTTGACAACATCACCCGCAAAGTATAAGTAAGTGCGTGGTGCCAAAAGGTTGAAACACAGTTAAATGAATGGTCATGAACAATGTAATGAATCATTTCTTAGTATGATTAAATGTGTTTAAAGTACATTTATATTTCTGTATTTTCCACGATGCGTTCAGGGACTTTGTTTATCCATGAGGTCATGTGTTTGAGAACGCTCGTACATACTTTAGTGTACGATGTGTTGAAGACTTTTGTTTGTGTTTGTTTTTGTTGTGTATAAATGCAATAGTACATTAGTATATTTACATTTCTGTGTTGTGTTCAGGGACTTTGCGTTCGTTTATCTGTGATGTGTTTAAGTGCAGTTGTACATGTGTGTACTTTCAGGGACTTTGCGTTCGTGGCCGGGGACAAAGACTCGTGTGTCCTGAAGTGTCACGTTTTCAGATGTGACGTCCCAGCGAAAAGTATCGCTACTGCATTACACCAACTCTGCTCCAAGGTACTACATATACTACTAATACTACTACTACTACTACTACTACTACTACTACTACTATCCTCCTCCTCGTACTTGTTTCAGATGATGTCAGAGGAAAGTTGTCGTCCTTCTCGTTCTCTCACTTTGGAGTCCATCTCTCCACAGGACTTCCCCCGACAAGGTCAGTACTGCAAATACTGCAAAAGTACTGCAAAAACACTATACAGATAGATGAAGATTGGATGAATATTAGTTTATTCTAAACATTTTTATGTTTCAGTGGAATGTGGAGGTGGTGCAGTGTTGAATATTGTTATAAACTTATTGTCGTTACTGTAAACTCATGTTAATCATAATTATATTTTATGTTTTATGTTTCAGTGGAGTGTGTGGAGGCCGTGCAGCAGCAGGTGCAGAAGTTTCCGGTCAAATACGTGGGGAATCTCCCAGTGTCCACAGCCATGGGTCAGAGGTTCACTTATTTACATATTTACATATTTACATATGTGCAAATCTTGACCTTATTAAACATTAGTAGTGGAGCTTGTGTGTGTGGGGACTAAACTCTGTACACACTCACATCGTGGGTATATTCAAATAGTAACGACTGAACACTAGACACAATGACTCACTTTTCTCTTTTTGATTTTCTAACAAATAAATATTAATATTAACAGTAAACCCGCTCCCACACTGGACAGCTGGACCGAGGTCTTATGGGGACAAAAATAAGGTTCAGGTTTGGGTTTGGATTAATCTTCACGAAATGAATAAAAGTCAGCGGAATGTCCCCTGTTCGTGTCAGATGCCCTCCCTGTGTGTCAGATGTGTATTAAAACGTGTGTGTTTCAGGGATGGAGGTCGTGAACCGAGCGATCGAGAGCCTCATGACCTCTGACCCCGACGACTGGGACCACGCCCACATCCACGTTACCCACAGCGCCCTCGCTCTGTGGAGGGGAGAGGTAATGCTCCTAAACGGGGGTTAGGGAGGGCATCTGACACACGAGGAGGGATTCTGACTCTCCTCTCTTGCGGGACGCTCTCTGTGTGTTGCGAGACGGTGGGAGGGCATCTGACTCTTTGTGTGTGTTGCAGGAGTTGCTGTGGGACTTACCGGTGCGTTTCCTCACCTTTCTCGGTGTGGGGCAGGACTCTCACACTTTTGCCGTGATCGTGGACAAATTCAGTGGGAGGGCATCTGACTCTTTCTGTGTGGACAGAGGCACTGGGAGGGCATCTGAGTCTTTCTGCAGCTCAGGGAGGTTCCAGTGTCACGTGTTTTACTGTGACCCACACGCAGGAGACGTGTCCGAGGCTGTGCAGGCTGCGTGCATGGTACTACTACTACTACTACTACTACTACTACTACTATTACTACTACTACTACTACTACTACTACTATTACTACTACTACTACTACTACTACTACTACTACTATTACTACTACTACTACTACTACTACTACTACTACTATTACTACTACTACTACTACTATTACTACTACTACTACTACTACTATTACTACTACTACTACTACTATTACTACTACTACTACTACTACTACTATTACTACTATTACTACTACTACTACTACTATTACTACTACTACTACTACTACTACTACTACTACTATTACTACTACTACTACTACTACTACTACTACTACTATTACTACTACTACTACTACTACTACTACTACTACTACTATTACTACTACTACTACTACTACTACTACTACTACTACTATTACTACTACTACTACTACTACTACTACTACTACTACTATTACTACTACTACTACTACTACTACTATTACTACTACTACTACTACTACTACTACTACTACTACTATTACTACTACTACTACTACTACTACTACTACTACTACTACTACTACTACTACTGCTACTACTACTACTACTACTACTACTACTACTACTATTACTACTACTACTACTACTACTACTACTACCCTTATGGTACCTAGAGTAGACTTACTGTGCTCAGGTGTATTTATACTTGCATATATCATTATAGTTAAGTATCTGCTCTGATGCGCCCCCTTCAGGTGCAGTACCAGCGCTGTCTTGTGGCACAGACGCCCCGCCTCCGTCCCAAAGTCAAACGCACCGCTTCAGTTGATGCCACGGCGACGACTCTGTATCATCTCCATGGTAACGGCTCAGGCTCCGCCCTCAGCAACAGCCTCAGTAACATGAGCGGCGCCGGCGTTAGCGTTAGCGGGGTCAGGAGGGTCATGGCCTTTTTCGACACTCTCCGAAACAAACCCACCGCCACCTCCTCCTGAGAACTACAGGAAGTGACCAGTAAAAACTACAAACAACTACGGGAGGTGACCAGTAAAAACTACAAACAACTACAGGAAGTGACCGGTAAAAACTACAAACAACTACAGGAAGTGACCGGTAAAAACTACAAACAACTACAGGAAGTGACTGGTAAAAACTACAAACAACTACAGGAAGTGACCGGTAAAAACTACAAACAACTACAGGAAGTGACTGGTAAAAACTACAAAGAACTACAGGAAGTACAATATTTAAATAGGAAACAAACCCTCTGTCCCCCTCCAGGAACTACAGAGCTACAAAAAAAAACTACAGGAAGTATGAGAACGAAACAGGAGGATCACATAGAATTACAACAGGAACTGCTCCATTCACATGGTCCTTGGGAACTCGTAGATTTTGATGCGATCATAGAGTTTTCTCATTCTTTTGACCTTAGCTAGCACTAGTTAAAATTACATCTCTCGAAGGTTGTGGGTTCGATTCTAGGGCGGTCCGGGACCTTCTTGTGTGGAGTTTGCATGTTCTCCCTGTGCCTGTGTAGGTTTCCTCCGGGAGCTCCGGTTTCCCCCCTGGGGCCTGGACTCCTCTGAAAAAGAGATTCTTAAAGAGCCGCTAAACTCCTGCGTTAGCCTCCTGGGACCCAAAGAAAAAAGTGTATTTCAATTTTTTCTTTTTTCTTTTTTTTTTTTATTTTGTGTGTGTGATTTTCTATTTGGAGGTAAATGAACTCCTTAGCATTTACATTTTGTCAATTTTATTTTTATTCATAATTTTGTAACATGTCCTCTGTAATGGACGCCGGGGACATTTTGGTGTTAAATCCATGTGAAGTTAACAACCTAACCTAACAAAAACTTTTTTTTTTTTGGTGACCAGCATCTCAGACAAGCTTCTACAGCCGCCTGAAAAAGTTTTTAGACTCCCTTTTAATTTCTTATTTATTTATTTAATTTTTAATCATAGTTCAGCCACAAACTAGAGTCTGTCTCAAAACATTTAAAAGACAGACAAATGAATGGGCCGGGGCTCACTCCGCCCACAGTCAAAATCCAACAAAGTGGGCGGTACTGGGCGGGTTGGGGAGCGCGGGTACTCGGCAGGTTGGTGAGCGCGGGTACTCGGCGGGTTGGGGAGCGCGGGTGGGGTGATGGTGTGGGGGCGGGGCTTGACCTTTGAGTGACAGCCGGGTGACAGTGTTGGTCAGTGAGAGCTGCAAGAGCTACTGCCAATGGAGAGTGACAGCGACGCCAGTTTGGCCACGGAGCGCAGCGAGGTGTAGGCGGGGCTACGAGCGGCTCCTCACGCACCGCCCACAGACCATGAGCTGACCGTGAGCTGACCATGAGCTGGCCGTGAGCTGACCATGAGCTGACCGTGAGCTGGCCATGAGCTGACCGTGAGCGGCTCGTCACGTAATAACCTCAGAACAGCATCTGACTCATTGGCGGCGTTTGTCCAACCCGGAAATTCAAACGTGGCCATAGTTGGTACAGACACGGCTTTTGACCCAAAAGTCAGATTTTTAGCAAATATGCACCAAAATAAGGCCAGGGACAGGTGTACACTTCTATTTTAGACCCATTTACACATTTAATCAGTGATTAATCAGTAAAAAAAAGTTTAGTGGCTCTTTAATCTCAGCGGGACTATCCTGGTTCAATCAAAATAAAATTAAACAGTGTCGAGATCAAATGTTTAAGATGAATGGACAAATCGGCTGAATCTCGTCAGTCTCCAGAGAAGCGGGAGTCCGGTGAGGAAGTCGTTTGTTGGAAGTTGTTTGTCCGACTTGTCCTGCGTTCATGTCCATTTTTCAACTCGTAAAAAACATTTTCCAGAGTTCCCAAGGACCACATGAACGCACCATAATCAAACTACAGGAAGTACATGAGAAAAGGCTCTGCTGGGACTACAAATGTAGAAGAAGAAGCTACTCCTAAAGAATGTCTGTAGTCCTCTGCTCCTGACCTCTGACCTCTGACCTCTGACCTCCCCCATGCTGCAGTGGTAAATATGATGTAATGTAAATATGAAACATTTATGGACTTCTTTATAATCTGTCTGTTTCGGTTCTGTTTTCGGAGCTGTTCGGGCGACGTCGTTTCTTTTACACATGATCAGCAAGGGGCCATTCTGTTCCACCTGGTGACATCATCAGGTGGTACTACAGAAGTGCTCCACTGGGTTTTTAAAGTCCACTCACCTTCAGCAGACTGACCGTGGCATAAATGATTTTTTATTTTAGATAGATGGACGGATGGATGGACGGATGGAAGGATGGCCGGATGGATAGATAGATGGACGGACGGATGGACAGACAGAGAGACAGACAGACGAACAGACAGACGAACAGATAGACGAACAGATAGACGAACAGATAGATAGATAGACAAAGAGATTGATGGATGGATGGATAGATGGATGGACGGACGGACAGATAGACAGATGAACAGATAGATAGATAGATAGACAGACAGACAGACAGACAGACAGACAGATAGACGAACAGATAGATAGATAGACAAAGAGATTGATGGATGGATGGATAGATGGATGGACGGACGGACAGATAGACAGATGAACAGATAGATAGATAGATAGACAGACAGACAGACAGACAGACAGACAGATAGACAGATAGATAGATAGATAGATAGATAGATAGATAGACAGATAGATAGATAGATAGATAGATAGATAGATAGATAGATAGATAGATAGATAGATAGATAGATAGATAGATAGATAGATCGATGGATAGATAGATGGATACTTTCTCTTGCAGTGTGTGGAGTCCGTGCGCCCTCTGTTGGTGTCCTGCATGAACACACTTCATAACCAGACGACCAAACTAAACCAAACGGCCTCGTCTGAACCGCTCCTGAGACCAGAGAATGATTTTAGAATTTATCCTGAATTATAATTTTGTGATTATTATTATTATTATTATTATTATTATTATTATTATTATTATTATTATTAACAAACAGACTGGAGTTAAACAGATCTTTTACACATTTCTGTTTTATTCTTTTTTTTTTTTTTTAATTATTATTATTTTTATATTATTGCAAAGACTTTTTAAATCATGTTCAGAAATCATCTTGAAACCTCTAAACCAGGACTAAACCAGGTCTAAACCAGGTCTAAATGAGAACTAAACCAGGTCTAAACCAGGACAAAACCAGGACAAAACCAAGACTAAACCAGGTCTAAACCAGGACTAAACAAGATCTAAAACTGGACTAAATCAGGACAAAACAAGGACAAAACCAGGTCTAAATGAGAACTAAACCAGGACCAGGTCTAAACCAGGACTAAACCAGGTCTAAATGAGAACTAAACCAGGACAAAATCAAGACTAAACCAGGTCTAAACCAGGACTAAACCAGATCTAAAACTGGACTAAAAGTGGTCTAAACCAGGACTAAACCAGGTCTAAAATTGGACTAAATCAAGACTAAACCAGGACTAATCAGAACTGAACCAGAACTAAACCAGGTCTAAACCAGGACTAAACCAGGACTAAAACAGGACTAAAACAGGACTAAAACAGGTCTAAAACATGACTAAACCAGGACTAAACTAGGTTTAAAACCAGGACTAAACCAGGTTTAAAAAAGGATTAAACCAGGACTAAACCAGGTCTAAAACAGGACTGAATCAGGTCTAAACCAGGTCTGGACCAGTCCAGGGACTGCTATGTTGAATGTATAAAAATGATCATTTTGTCTCTGCTGTAATTTCACACAGAATTGTCCGAATGTCTGAAATAATTTAAATGAATGTAAAAACGCACAAACCTGAAGTATAAAAAGTATTTAAAAGTATCATGTATAACAGAGCTGCAGTAAAAGTACACAGGTAAAAGTACTGCTGTAGAAGTGCACAGGCTTTGTGAATGTATCGGACGAACGCTCAGAGAAAACTACATCTCCCAGAATGCTTTGGGGCCGGCTGCGTCTATGATGTCATGATCTGAAATAACCAAAATTAAAAAATAATATGAGCAAAAAAAAAAAACAATGTCTGATGATTATTTATGTGTGGAAAAAGGGGCGGGGCTATGCAGGAAAGGGGAGGGGCTATGGGGAAAGGGGAGGGGCTATGGGGAAATGGGAGGGGCTATGAGGAAATGGGAGGGGCTACGTGTAAACCTTTTGGAGCAGTCGTACAAGAGGATTTAAAATAGAAATGTTTATGGATTTATTTTTCATTTCACCTGCAACAACAAAATGAAGCTGCACCTGTCGCGTCTCTGCACCTGTCAGAGCGTGAGAAAGTGACACGACAAACAAGAAATTATTGTTAAAAAGATCAAAAACTGAAGAGAGAAAGAGAGAGAGAGGAGAGACATATATAGCCAGAGAGAGAGTGAGGGAGAGAGGAAGGAGAGAGAGGTGGAGAGAGAGGAGAGACAGTGAGAGATGGAGAGAGAGGAGAGACAGTGAGAGATGGAGAGAGAGGAGAGACAATGGAGAGGCCTATCCTCAGAGACTCGTGATAAGGACTCACACTGTGCCCCTGTCTCCTCTTCTTCTCTCCATCTCTCACTCCTCTGTCTTTCCTCCCATCTCTCTCTCCTCCTCCTCCTCCTCCTCTCATTCTCTACCTCTCTTCCTCTCCTGATCCTGTCTTCATCTTCTTCCTCAGACACAGACAGAGGTGAGTGTAACTTTGCTTTCACTACACTAAGTCAAGACTTGTTCCGATATTTGTTTTCCGGGTTGAATTTGATTTGGTCGAAGTAAAATTCATTTGTGGGACAGACCTTCACTTTGGTCTGAATATTTATTGTCGTTTTACATCAGTTAAGTGGCAAAAATAGAAAAGAAAAGCACAAAAATACAAAAAGTAAAACAGAATCTACTTAGGTTATCAACACGGAAAACTCCAAAAAATCCAAGGAAAAATCCAAAACGTGGGGTCAGTTTACAAACAAGGGAAGTGTTTTTCTGACAGTTTAAACTTTCTTTTCACTAATAAAGGGGTTGCAATTTATTTTTTAATCGTCTCATCATAACTATTGTGTAATTTAGACAAGTTTTGGCTCTTGTTTATGTTATAGTTGCTAGGTAACGGGTATGGAATTACCTCTACGTACGTCACATCTGCAGGAAGTAAAATTATAAACCTCTACAAAACTACAAACATTTTAGTCAAAACTTAAAGATCCCCATTATTTTACAAAATTCAAAAGCTCAAAATGCTCCGTTAGACTTAAACTTAGAGAAACTTTATTGATCCACGAGGGAAGTTACTTGTGATGTCATGAAGCGGAAATGTTCAAGTTAACGGCCATCTTTTGGAGATTGGAAATTCCATGTGGATGTGAAAGTGTCCGATGATTCTAATGAAGATCCAGAGAATTTTAAAACACAGTGGAGCATTTCCTGCATTACCGCGTGACGTCACAAAATGGCAGAGTTTTCTGTTTGAGAGAAGAATTCCTAAATATGCAGGATTTCTGTGTTAAATGTGTGGATGAAATAAAACACAACTAATTATTATTACCATGGAAATTGTTTATTAGATTAAAATGAAATGAGGCGTCTGAATCACAGGGAGGGCATCTGACACGCAGGGAGGGCATCTGATGTGGGACTTGTTGTTATTCCCTGATGATGTCACCACATTCCTGCCTCTGATTGGATAATTAAAGTGTGACTCTGCAGGATTATCGCACAATAAGTTCTTTGTTTTACTTCAGACCGGAGTCCTTAGTCCTGGTTTAGACCTGGTTTAGTCCTGTTTAGTCCTGGTTTAGTCCGGATTTAATCTCGGTTCGTTCCTGGTTTAGACCTGGTTTAGACCTGGTTTAATCCTGGTTTAGTCTGGGTTCAGTTCTGGTTTAGTCCTGGTCTAACCCTCTTCTCTCTCAGATGGATCAGCCTCCTCCGTACGCTCCAGCTCCGGCTCCAGGCTTTGGATCTGCGCCGGGTTTTCCAGGATACCAGGTACTCATTTTAGCGGGAGGGCATCTGGAGCAGGGAGTGAGTGGGACGTCACCCATTCAGCTCCAGTCAAATGAAGCTCATCGAGGCTGCAGTTAAAGCATCGAATTTAAGCCGAGTTCATATTTGGAATTCCAACCACGAGTATCATAGCAACCAAAGAGCCAATCCTGGCAGGGGGCGGGCACGTTGCAACGTTGTCAATCAAACCTGTTGCTAACCCTCAGAGGCACCTCATTGGTCTGTTATTAATGTTTATATCTTGATTCACGGACAAAATAGTGAAATAAAAACACAAGGATCAAATAGAGAAGGTGAATTTGAACATTTTAAGACCAAAATGGCAAAGCTCGTGACAACAGTTTCCGAGAGACGGGCAACGTTTTTTCAAAAGACTGGAGCTGATGGAGCTGAATCATGTCCATGCACACTTCCTGTTTGGGGCGAGGCAGCTAGATATGTCCAAATATGTCCAGATATGTCCAGATATGTAGATATGTCCAGATATGTCCAGGTATGTCCAAGTTTGTCGTTTGGTTTTGTTCACGTTCACTTACAGTCTCTCCCCCTCTTTCTTCTCCTTCTTTCACTGTCTCCTTCTCTCTTTCTCTCAGTCTTATCCTCCTCAGCCCTTTTATTACCAGGCCTCGTCTCCTCCTCCTGCAGGTTCCTGGGACACGCCCAAAAACACAGGTAACCCACGCTTGAGTCCTGGTTTAGTCCTGGTTCAGTCCCGGTTTAGACCCTGTTCATTTTGATCAAATGCTCCACTAATTATTTTTGCTCTCCTCTCCTCGCCTCCTTTCCTCATTACATCTCCTCTCTCCTCCTCTTCTCTCTCCCCTCTCCCTGTCTTCTCTCTCTTTGTCTCCTCCTCTCCTCATCTCCTCTCTCCTCCTCTTCTTGTCTCCTCATCCCCTTCCCTCCTCGTCTCCTCCTCTCCTTGTTTCCTCCTCTTTCCTCTCCTCTCTCCCCTCTCCTTGTCTCCTCCTCCCCTCTCTCCTGGTCTCCTCTCTCCTCATCTTCTTGTCTCCTCATCCCCGTCCCTCCTCGTCTCCTCGTCTCCTCTCTCTCCTCTCCTTGTCTCCTCCTCTCCTCTCTCCTTGTCTCCTCTCTCCTCGTCTTCTTGTCTCCTCCTCTCGTTCTCTCCTTTCCTAATTTTCCTCCTTTCCTCTCTCCTCTCTCCTCCTGTCCTCGTCTCCTCTCTCCCTGTCTCTTCTCTCCTCGTCTTCTTGTCTCCTCATCTCCTTCCCTCCTCGTCTCCTCCTCTCCTTGTCTCCTCCTTTCATTCTCACCTTTCCTAATTTTCTTCCTTTCCTCCCTCCTCATCTCCTCCTCACCTTGTCTCCTCCTCTTTCCTCACCTCTCTCCTCCTCTCCTCTCTCCCTGTCTCCTCTCTCCTTGTCTTCTTGTCTCCTCATCCCCTTCCCTCCTCATCTCCTCGTCTCCTCCTTTCGTTCTCTCCTTTCCTAATTTTCTTCCTTTCCTCCCTCCTCGTCTCCTCCTCTCCTTGTCTCCTCCTCTCGCTCTCTCCTTTCCTAATTTTCTTCCTTTCCTCCCTCCTTGTCTCCTCCTCTCCTCCTCAGTGTACCTGATGAAGCAGGAGGACCGTTCTTCTGGCCACGGGTTTGGTTCTCCTCTGACCTCCCTCGGTTCTGGGTTCAGTCCTGGTCTCGGTCACGGTCTTGTTCCTGGTTTTGGATCAGGTTTTGGTGGTGGTCTTAAATCCTTTTTGGAGGCGTGTTCTGCGGCGCTGTGCTGCTGCTGCCTCTGGAACCTGCTCCACAGATGAAATGAAACTTTCTCATTTGTCAAACTTATTTTAAAATTTCACTTTTGCTCAATTTTACTTTTTTCTTGACCTAAAACAAAATATAAATATGTTTGTGTCAAACTAATAAAAACATTTACTGTGTTTTTTTTTTTTTTTTTTGTAAAGTGAGTTGTTATTCCTTTTAGTCCTGGTTTAGTCCTGGTTTAGTCATGGTTCAGTTCTGGTTCAGTCCTGGTTTAGTTCTGGTTCAGTCCTGGTTCAGTCCTGGTTTAGTCTAGTTTAGTCCAGGTTTGGTCCAGGTTTAGACTTGGTTAAGTCCTGGTTTATGCTTTTAAATTTAAGAACAAAAACTGCAGACGTGAGGATTCACCACAAGATGTCAGCAGTGCACTGAGGTTGTGGGTTAGACTCCTGATCTGAGTTAGTTCTGGTTTAGTCCTGGTTTAAGCCTGGCTTAGTCCTGGTTCAGTTCTGCTTTAGACCTAGTTTAGTCCTGGTTTAGACCTGGTCTAGTCTTGGTTTGATCCTGGTTTAGACCTGCTTCAGTTCTGGTTTAGACTTGTCCTGGTTTAGTCCCTGCTTCAGTCCTGGTTTAGTCCTGCTTCAGTCCTGGTTTAGTCCTGCTTCAGTCTTGCTTCAGTCCTGGTTTAGTCCTGCTTCAGTCCTGGTTTAGTCCTGCTTCAGTCTTGCTTCAGTCCTGGTTTAGTCCTGCTTCAGTCCTGGTTTAGTCCTGCTTCAGTCTTGCTTCAGTCCTGGTTTAGTCCTGCTTCAGTCCTGGTTTAGTCTTGGTTCAGTCCCTGCCTCAGTCCTGGTTTAGCCGTGATCTTTGGGAGTGTGTTGCTGTGGAGGTTGTCAGTTAGACTCCTGATCTGGGGAGTGCGTTGCTAAAGGTTGCGGGCTAGACTCCTGATAACGCTGTGGATCATTCACCTGTGAGGAGGAAGTGATGCGTACAGGTGTCCTCGCTCTCACCTGAGTTTACGACACTTCCTGATCATGACGCCCGTTTTATCAGCACGACTTTGTTCCACCTTTTTTTTTTATTTCAGTACAATGTTTATTTTATTTTATTTTATTTTTTTTCTGTAATCATCACAGTTTTCGAGTTAACAGCTTCTTTTACCTTTTGTTCGGTAGAGATCGGCAAATCCAGGACTGGAATTATCCAGTTAAATCACACTGGAGCACTTCCTGTATACACATCTTTATATAGGGTTAGAAAAAAAGTTTTAAAAAAACAAACACAGAAAATAGAGTAAATAAAGTGCAGAATAGTTTATTTGATTGCGACGGTTTCCTCAGGTTCGTGTTGTTTCGATGGAGATTCTCGTGGAGCTCATTTTCTCATTTCGTTGTGTTTTTGCAGGGTGAGTTATTAAAGCCACAATGACGAGCTTTTTGTGACGGGGCAAAGTTTAGAGGTGAAAGGGCGCCAGCTCCTCTCCTCTTTCTCTCTTTCTCCTTCTCTCTCACTATAAAAAGTAGAAAAGTATTTGGGAAAACTACTCTAGTAAGTAGTAAATTTGACATTTAATGACATTTGAAAGATGAAATAATGCACAAAATCTGAGACAAAAATGAGAAAAACTAAATCATATTTGAAGAATCGGTACAAGAAACTCAAATGTTCAAATCATTTCATATTTTCAACATAAAGTTTGAAGAGAAACTGAAACTTTTACTTAAGTATGAGTACTGTTACTTCAATAAAATACTACAGTATGCTGCTAGAAAAGTACTCTACAAACCTCTGCAAATATATATTTCTATAACCTTTAACCCTTAAGACACATGAAGTAATTATGTCTAAATTAAATAACCTGAAACTAAGAGCTTTATGTTTTTGTGATCATTGGAATTAAGTGAGAGTCATAAAAATATTATTATTGTTTAATTAAGTGTAATTTCTTTTTTTTTAATGGAGCAATAGTGAAAATACTTCAGACTTCAGTTATAAATAAAGAATAAAGAATAAAGTCAAATAAAATTATGAAAATTATGAAAATCCTAAACTTTACAAAATGTGAGAAATATTTTTGAATCTGAAATTTATTTGTTATTTATTTTATTATTTTTTTTAAATACATTTTCAGTGTTTATGACTTTACAGTTTGCGTTTATGAGTTTGTATCAGTCGTAAACGGCTTTTTAAACCTGACGCTGCCGAGATACAGAAACACCTCACACTTTGTTTATAGAAAATATACATTTGTTTTATATAAGATAATAAATATTACCCTTATATTTAAATTATTTTATACAGATTTATATATACATAATTATACTACATAATTAGGACTGATGAAAAACAAAAAAGAAAACATCAAAACATCATTTCTACACCATAGGTAACCGATTTTTTATTTACTTAAAAATATGTTTATTGTTTATTTATTATTTGTTTATTAATTTTTTTTTATTTAACTTTCATGATTAGAGATGCCATTAATTCATATATTCTATTTCAATTTTAATGCAGACCTTTGTGTGACCAGAAAAATTACACTAAGTGGGATATTATTCTCTTAGCTTTTTATTTTATTTTCTAAAATGTCAGCTCACACTGGACACCGCTGTTTTCTAAGAAAGAAGTCCGTTTCTTTTCTTTGTTTCTTTTATAAATTTGTTTTAGATTAATTTATTTAAAACGTCCAAATTATAACACACTGGCACAATAGGTCTGCTTTAAGGATTTAAAAGAGAAAAGATGAGCTTCATCTTGAAATATGTTTTACGAGAATCACATCGCCATAAAATGACTCAGAGGTTTTTATGAGAAGAGCCGTAAAAACAACTCCATAAACACGAGAGCGAAAGTGGAGCGCGTCAGTCTGACCTCGGTTCAACCTGAGATCTGAGACCGAAGACCGAAGACCGGAGACCTGAGACCTGAGACCTGAGACCTGAGACCTGAGACCTGAGACCTGAGACCAGAGACCAGAGACCAGAGACCAGAGACCAGAGACCTGAGACCAGAGACCAGAGACCAGAGACCAGAGACCTGAGACCAGAGACCAGAGACCAGAGACCAGAGACCAGAGACCAGAGATCAGAGACCAGAGACCAGAGACCAGAGACCAGAGACCTGAGACCAGAGACCAGAGACCAGAGAGGAGAGACCTGAGACCAGAGACCAAAGACCAGAGACCAGAGACCTGAGACCAGAGACCAGAGACCAGAGAGGAGAGACCAGAGACCTGAGACCAGAGACCTGAGACCTGAGACCAGACACCAGAGACCAGAGACCAGAGACCTGAGACCAGAGACCAGAGACCAGAGACCAGAGAGGAGAGACCAGAGACCAGAGAGGAGAGACCAGAGACCAGAGACCTGAGACCAGAGACCAGAGACCAGAGACCAGAGACCAGAGACCAGAGACCAGAAACCAGAGACCAGAGACCAGAAACCGGAAACCGGAAACCGGAGACCTGAGACCGGAGACCGGAGACCGGAGACCTGACCAGAGACCAGAGACTGGAGACCGGAGACCAGACTTTAGGCCGGACACAAGAGGGACTAAAACCACCTATCCTCACCTGTATTCACCTGTCCTCACCTGTCAAAGTGCATGCTGGGAAATACTGAAAACACATAAACAAACGAGATCGTGTTTGCAGTCTGCCATAAATGTGCTAAACCTTTTCTTGTTGAGTCGATTTTGAAATGAAACTGAAACACAGAAAATATCATATTTTATTTCCCGATAAAATCCTTTTGAGAAGAATGTTTTAAAAATGTTTTAAAACCAGTTCCAGGTCAGATCTGCGGAGAGGCAAGCAGTAAGAATGCAGGTTTAGCTATTAAAATACCTAAAGAAATAAATGCCTGATGTAATGCCATACTGTGGAACATTCCAGTGACCTAATGTAACCGTACTCTTACCAGAGGCCTTTGCCATGTGTGCCCCTCCCCCACCTGTGCCTCACCTGTCAGGCACCTGCCACTCACAGGCACTGCTCCCGTCTTTCAGCCAATCAGAGCACAGGAAGCATCAGCCCGAGCCAATCACGAGCCTCCTCCTCTGCGCTCAACGGCGAATCAGAGTCCAGGGATTTATCTCCCGCTGTGACCTTTGAACTCTGCTGAAATAAGAGGAAATGTCAGGGTCGTTTCTTTTTATGTTTTAAGGCGATTCAAAAGTGAGTGTGATTTAGATCTTTAGGTTTTCAGTTTGAAGCTGAGTTACATTTTCAGTAACACGATCGCTTATGTAAAAAACACTATTAGCTAAAAATCACAAGCTACTGACATTAAGATGGTTGCCATAGTGATTAACAATAAACGGTCCATATTACGCCATTTTCTGATCTATGTTATAATGTTGTTCATCAAAAACAAAAATTTAACACACACACGTTTAACGCACAAACCTGCATATTTAGGCTGAGTTCTTCTCTCAGACAGAAAACGCTCTGCTCCACCTTATGATGTCATGTGGTAATACAGGAAGTGCTCCACTGTGTTCTTAAACTCAACACACCTTCACTAGAATCATTTGGATCATTTCAGCCCTGGAAATGTGAAATTCGACTAGACAAAAGCGAAAAGGTAGCTGTTAACATGAAAACTACCACTTCATGAAAACTACCACTTCACCAGAAAGTGTAACAGAAAATTTTGGAGATGTAAACAGACTAATACTAAAGGGTTACCTAAACGTGTGAATGAAACAAAACAGAACTCCAGGTATATTTTTGAGGAGGTAACAGCATTATAACATGGCTTAAAGCAATTTTGTGTAATATAGGACCTTTAAGAGACAAAATACTACATACACTATATTGCCAAAAGTATTCGCTCACCCATCCAAATAATCAAAATCAGGTGTTCCAGTCACTTCCATGGCCACAGGTGAATAAAGTCAAGCACCTGGGCCTGCAGACTGTTTCTACAAACATTTGTGAAAGAATGAGTCGCTCTCAGGAGCTCAGTGAACTCCAGTGTGGTATTGTGACAGGATGACACCTGTGCAACAAGTCCAGTCGTGAAATTTCCTCACTCCTAAATAGTCAATAAAGGTCAGTGGGATTATAACAAAGTGGAAGTAATTGGGAACGACAGCAACTCAGCCAAGAAGTGGCACATAGTGCGCAGATGTCACCAACTTTCTGCAGAATCAATCACTACAGACCTCCAAACTTCATGTGGCCTTCAGATTAGCTCAAGAACAGTACTCAGAGAGCTTCATGGAATGGGTTTCCATGGCCGAGCAGCTGCATCCAAGTCAAACATCACCAAGTGCAATGCAAAGCATTGGATGCAGTCGTGTAAAGCGCCGCCACTGGACTCTAGAGCAGTGGAGACATGTTCTCTGGAGTGATGAATCACGTTTCTCCATCTAGCAATCTGATGGACGAGTCTGGGTTTGGCGGTTGCCAGGAGAACGGTACTTGTCTGACTGCTGTGCCAAGTGTAAAGTTTGGTGGAGGGGGGATTATGGTGTGGGGTTGTTTTTCAGGAGCTGGGGTTGGCGTTAAACTGGCACCAGGGCGCAGTCTCCTAAACACATCTGTCGTGTCTGTCAGTTTCAGCTCTGAAAATCCCACGAGATCAGAGTTCTATATAATAATCATTTTGTTCCGTGTTGGTGGGAATATAAATAAAGTTATTTTTTGAGCAGCTGAAGATAAAGAAAAAAGGGAAGTTTGAGAGAAGAGCAAACAGTCATGGAAACGTTTATGAGGCATCAGTCACACCGAGGGGCGGGGCTTAGAGGTGAGGAGCCATACAGCATTTAAGGACCACATGATCTCGTCAGATCTCAGCCGGACCGGGTCAGGACTTGGATGGGAGACCGCTGGGAACTCCAGGTGCCATAGTGGGGCAGCAGTGGCAAAAACTGTTGTTGTGTTCTTAAGCAAAGCACTTCACCCACATTGCCTAGTTTGAAAGTGGTGTGTGAGTGATCATTGGTGGTCAGAGGGGCCGATGGCGCAGATTGGCAGCCACTAACAGTCATCAGGGCAGCTGTGGCTATTCACCAAATTGTAAAGCGACTTTGAACGTCTTGAAAAGTGCTCTTTAAGACTAAGGAATTATTATCATTATTATTATTATTATTATTATTATTATTATTATTATTATTATTATTATTATTATTGTGACTACAACATTTTGAGTCTGTAGCATCGATTTGTCCAGAAAATAAACTTAAACGAATTTAAATCAAACAAATAAAAAGGCGACGGAGGCTTTGTCGTGGTTAAACTTTACACAGCAAAATAAACCAATGTCCAAACTGAAAAAATGTATTAGATCCAGGTTTATTTCACACCAGGTCTAAACCAGAACGAAGTCTGGCTTAAACCAGGTCTAAACCAGGACTAAACCAGGCCTAAACCAGGCCTAAACCAGCTCTAAACCAGGACTGAACCAGGTCTAAACCTGCTGTAAACCAAGTCTAAACTAGTCTAAACCGGGACTAACCCAGGTCTGAACCAGGTCCAAACCTGGACTAAACTAGGTCTAAACCAGGTTTAAACCAGGTCTACACCAGATCTAAATCAGTACTACACCAGGTCTAAACCAGGACTGAACCAGGACTAAACCAGGTCTAAACCAGGACTGAACCAGGACTAAACCAGGTCTAAACCAGGTCTAAACCAGGACTAAACCAGGTCTAAACCACCTGTAACTTGACCTGGTGGTACCGGCTCGTCGTCATGGAGATCGATGAGTTTAATGCCATACTCCTCAGTTTCCTCCTCTCATTAACCCACTTTTATTACATGTTTATTACACATTTATAACCCTTTATTACTGTCATACTGTTTACAGTCACACATACTTTCACTTGAGGCACATGAGGACACAGTGGCACAGGGAGTTCAGCACACGCCCAGCCACCACAGGGTCAGTGGCGAGATCCGTATTACTCAAATTACTCAGTCATCTCATTTGTGGATGTGGAATAATAAAATCTGAGAGATTAAAAATCAGACATCGGTTCGGTTTAAATAAATCTTTAGTTTAAACAAATTACAGTAAACATTTATAAAAATCACATTTTACATTCATTTGGTCACATGTCGCTGAGGCGCACTCTGATTGGTCAAAACATTCACTCTTTTACAAAAACAGTAAAAATTCGTCATTTAAGGCATAAAACACAACGTCGGCCAATTTGTGAAGGGAATTATCAGTAAAAGTTCAAATTATTTCTGTGTCAGCTCATTTTTCATGAATCTGAGTTCAAAGGTTTATTTTTAACTACTTTTGGGCCTTTGAGTCACCTTTTATAAATTATATCTTATATTTCTGAATGTGTAAAACCGTAAACACCTGAGCAGTTTTGATTCTTTGGTTAGAAAAAGCTCCAGTGTTTTCAGCAGAGGGCGCAAGGACTCCATCGGCTGGGTCATTGAGGAAGGCTAAACGCAATAGCTGCTAACAAAGAAACATGGAGGAAGGTGAGAGAGGGATCACACAGGAACCAGACAAACCAAAGATGTTCATTTTGTCTTCTTATGTACTTTAACTTCTTGGGTTCTTTTTAAAGACAATACAGTAAAGTGTATTTACCTTGTTGACATGTTTTTCGGCTGCGGCTGCATCTTCAGGTCTGTCCCCAGTGTTGGTGGTGACGTGTCGTATATCAGCTGTTGTTACTTCCTGTAGGCGTGGTCAGCTGTTGTTACTTCCTGTAGGCGTGGTCAGCTGTTGTTACTTCCTGTAGGCGTGGTCAGCTGTTGTTACTTCCTGTAGGCGTGGTCAGCTGTTGTTACTTCCTGTAGGTGTGGTCAGCTGTTGTTACTTCCTGTAGGCGTGGTCAGCTGTTGTTACTTCCTGTAGGTGTGGTCAGCCTAATGGACCTGGCAGGTTGCTCAGACTGACCACGCCTCCCGTCGCCCAGTGCTCTCTGGAGGAGGGTGTCCCAGGTGTAAGAACACCAAAAGGAACGCGAAAAGGAAACATCAGGGAGACTCACCAGTACAAAAAAAAAAAAAAAAAAAAGACAAAGCAGAGCAGGAAATCCTCCATATCAGACCACTGTAAAAGAAATAACCACATTATGGATTGGGACGGGGCACGGGTCAGTGGATCAGAAAACCACAAGTTCAAACACTGGATCAGGGAGGCCATTGAAATCAGGAAACGAGGCACGGACAGCATTAACCGTGATGATGGAGTGTTCCTCCTTTCACACACCGCCCACAGGAAGTAACAACAGCTGATATACGACATGTCACCACCAACACCGGGGACAGTTCTGAAGACGCAGCAGCAGCAGCCGAAACATGTCAACAAGGTAAATACACATTACTGTATTGTCTTTAAAAAAGAACCCAAGAAGTTAAGGATCCAGACAAGGTCCAAACCAAGACTAAACCGAGTCTAAACCAGGACTAACCAGGGTCTGAACCAGGTCTAAACCATGACAAAATCAGGTCTAAACAAGGACTAAACCAGGCCAAAACCAGGTCTAAACCAGATCCAAACCAGGTCCAAGCCAGGTTGGAATCCCACTGCAGATTTGTAGTTGTAGTGCTTTACTCCCAAACGTAAGAGAAAGAAGTTCAGGTTTGATGACGCCGTTTTGGCTCAAGTCCACCATAACATTTGTGCCGAGGTTCAGCTCTGCACCACAGTGACAGTCCGGTCCAAAGTCTCTCTAAGTGGCTTCTACAGGGAGAAGTCTGCTGCTGATTGGTCAGAATGTCATTGGAAGGTGGGACAAATGGCTGACCAGTCTGTGAATCTTGGACTGGGTGAGGTCTTTGAGTTTGCATGCTCTCCCTGTGTCTGGGCCATAGACTGTATATATCTCTGGACAGAGCATTCCACAACAGGAAGTGAGCATGGGCGGACCTCTCGCTTCATCAACTCGAATTCACTTTCTATTGAAAAAACTTCACCCCTCTCTCTGTAACTGCTGCTATCTGGCTCGTCATTTTGGTCATAAAATGTTCGTTTTAACCAGTTCTACACGATCCTGAGGTTTTTGTTTCACCATTTTGTCCTTAAATCAAGATATGAACGTTAATCACAGACCAATCAGACGCCTTCTTTTCTGTGGGGAAGGGGTGTTATTTTCAACAGCCTCTCTCCGGATTGGCTCTTTGGCTCTATGATACTCGCAGTCAAAATTCCAAATGTGGAACTTTGCTCCAAATTCCCCTTATGACCTCGATGAGCTTCATTTGGAGCGAACGCTGTGGACACTCACTTTGTCCACTTCCTTATACAGTCTATGGTCCACATAGGTTTACCCTAGAAACACTGAAAGATGGGTCAAATGCAGAGGACTTATTTCATACATTATACTGTCTCTCTTTGGAATCTTTGTGTTACTCGAGTACAGTTTTGTCCTACTCGAGTACAGTACTTTGCTCCGCCCTCCCTTGGGACCCTTAAACTCGGTGGAGAGTCTCTGGTCAGTGGGAGCATCCAATCAGAACTCCTCCTTGATGCTGATGCTGCTGGTCACCATGGCACTGCTGTTGCTGGGGGTGAGGGATGCGTTGCCGGGGGGCGTGGCCGTCGTGGTGGAGGACGCCGGCTGCTGCTGCTTCTTCTTGTTGATCTTTCGTTCTTTGGCGCGGCGATTCTGGAACCAGATCTTCACCTGGAACACAAAGAGAGACACAGGCTCTCTGATCTGATGTTGTAATGTTGTTTCCCCATCAAAAACACTGGAATTGTGGTTTGTTTCATATGTAGCTGTTAACTTGAAAACTACCTCTTCATGACATCACAAGGTGGAACAGAGCATTTTGAGTCTTAATAATAAAGGGTTACTCAAAATGTGTGAAACAAATGAAACAAAACACAACTGCAGGTAAGTTTTTGAGGAGGTAACAGAATTCTAACATGGATTAAAGCTTACGGGTCAATTTTGCGACTCATTAAAGTTAAGAAATCAGTTCTGGTTTTGTTCACATGATCTGGTAATCTGGTTCTGGTAAAATACAGGTGAATTCTCAGGTCAGGTGTGAATGCAGCTTTAGTAATACTAATACTAACAGTCTACTACAACAGCTAATACTACTGCTATTATTACTATTGCAACTACTATTACTATAGTGTTGTGATTGGCTGCTGTCTCTCACCTGTCTCTCACCTGTCTCTCACCTGTCTCTCTGATTGGCTGTTGTCTCTCACCTGTCTCTCACCTGTCTCTCTGATTGGCTGCTGTCTCTCACCTGTCTCTCTGATTGGCTGCTATCTCTCGCCTGTCTCTCACCTGTCTCTCTGACAGGCTGCTGTCTCTCACCTGTCTCTCTGATTGGCTGCTGTCTCTCACCTGTCTCTCTGACAGGCTGCTGTCTCTCACCTGTCTCTCTGACAGGCTGCTGTCTCTCACCTGTCTCTCTGATTGGCTGCTGTCTCTCACCTGTCTCTCACCTGTCTCTCTGACAGGCTGCTGTCTCTCACCTGTCTCTCTGATTGGCTGCTGTCTCTCACCTGTCTCTCACCTGTCTCTCTGACAGGCTGCTGTCCCTCACCTGTCTCTCTGACAGGCTGCTGTCTCTCACCTGTCTCTCTGACAGGCTGCTGTCTCTCACCTGTCTCTCTGACAGGCTGCTGTCTCTCACCTGTCTCTCTGATTGGCTGCTGTCTTTCACCTGTCTCTTTGACAGGCTGCTGTCTCTCACCTGTCTCTCTGACAGGCTGCTGTCTCTCACCTGTCTCTCTGACAGGCTGCTGTCTCTCACCTGTCTCTCTGACAGGCTGCTGTCTCTCACCTGTCTCTCTGATTGGCTGCTGTCTCTCACCTGTCTCTCTGACAGGCTGCTGTCTCTCACCTGTCTCTCTGATTGGCTGCTGTCTCTCACCTGTCTCTCACCTGTCTCTCTGACAGGCTGCTGTCTCTCACCTGTCTCTCTGATTGGCTGCTGTCTCTCACCTGTCTCTCTGACAGGCTGCTGTCTCTCACCTGTCTCTCTGACAGGCTGCTGTCTCTCACCTGTCTCTCTGACAGGCTGCTGTCTCTCACCTGTCTCTCTGACAGGCTGCTGTCTCTCACCTGTCTCTCTGACAGGCTGCTGTCTCTCACCTGTCTCTCTGACAGGCTGCTGTCTCTCACCTGTCTCTCTGACAGGCTGCTGTCTCTCACCTGTCTCTCTGACAGGCTGCTGTCTCTCACCTGTCTCTCTGACAGGCTGCTGTCTCTCACCTGTCTCTCTGACAGGCTGCTGTCTCTCACCTGTCTCTCTGATTGGCTGCTGTCTCTCACCTGTCTCTCTGATTGGCTGCTGTCTCTCACCTGTCTCTCACCTGTCTCTCTGACAGGCTGCTGTCTCTCACCTGTCTCTCTGATTGGCTGCTGTCTCTCACCTGTCTCTCACCTGTCTCTCTGACAGGCTGCTGTCTCTCACCTGTCTCTCTGACAGGCTGCTGTCTCTCACCTGTCTCTCTGATTGGCAGCTGTCTCTCACCTGTCTCTCTGACAGGCTGCTGTCTCTCACCTGTCTCTCTGATTGGCTGCTGTCTTTCACCTGTCTCTCACCTGTCTCTCTGACAGGCTGCTGTCTCTCACCTGTCTCTCTGATTGGCTGCTGTCTCTCACCTGTCTCTCTGACAGGCTGCTGTCTCTCACCTGTCTCTCTGATTGGCTGCTGTCTTTCACCTGTCTCTCTGACAGGCTGCTGTCTCTCACCTGTCTCTCTGATAGGCTGCTGTCTCTCACCTGTCTCTCTGACAGGCTGCTGTCTCTCACCTGTCTCTCTGACAGGCTGCTGTCTCTCACCTGTCTCTCACCTGTCTCTCTGACAGGCTGCTGTCTCTCACCTGTCTCTCTGACAGGCTGCTGTCTCTCACCTGTCTCTCTGACAGGCTGCTGTCTCTCACCTGTCTCTCACCTGTCTCTCTGACAGGCTGCTGTCTCTCACCTGTCTCTCTGACAGGCTGCTGTCTCTCACCTGTCTCTCTGACAGGCTGCTGTCTCTCACCTGTCTCTCACCTGTCTCTCTGACAGGCTGCTGTCTCTCACCTGTCTCTCACCTGTCTCTCTGACAGGCTGCTGTCTCTCACCTGTCTCTCACCTGTCTCTCTGACAGGCTGCTGTCTCTCACCTGTCTCTCACCTGTCTCTCACCTGTCTCTCTGACAGGCTGCTGTCTCTCACCTGTCTCTCTGACAGGCTGCTGTCTCTCACCTGTCTCTCTGATAGGCTCAGGGCAGAGGCGAGCTCCGCCTTCCTCCTGATGGTGATGTATTTGCTGTAGTGAAACTCCTTCTCCAGCTCGAGCCTCTGGTGGTCGGTGTAAACCACGCGGTACTTGTCCTTGGTTCTGGTTTTACCGTCTGAAAATCACAAAAGAGAAAAACAAAAGTCACATTGAAGTTTCAAGCTTTAAAGACCTGCATTTGACCCATCCTCAAGTGTCTGTGGGTTAAACCTGCATTTGACCCATCCTCAAGTGTCTGTGGGTTAAACCTGCATTTGACCCATCCTCAAGTGTCTGTGGGTTAAACCTGCATTTGACCCATCCTCAAGTGTCTGTGGGTTAAACCTGCATTTGACCCATCCTCAAGTGTCTCTGGGTTAAACCTGCATTTGACCCATCCTTCAGTGTCACTCGCCCCCATCTGGGAGAATGAGAATCATCACGTTATAGAACAGGTTTTATTTGATTTTGTTTTGTTTTATGACTCTCCGACAGAACTACAATCCCAGACGTGATTTTTATTGTACATAGTTTAAATAATTATCTGTGAATTAATTGCCCATAAAAAGTCCATAAAAATTGTGTTAAAGTGAATTACAACTGTTTGGGTTCAAAGGGTGAAGCGTCTGGGGTGAGGGAAGTCTGATTTCAGTTCTGGAATTGTCAATCTCTACTGAAGTAAAGGTAAACGGTAGCTCTTAACATTAAAGCTACCACTGCATGACATCACAAGGTAGAACAGATGAGTTTGAGCGTTGGAGATGTAGACAGATTAATAAAGGAATACTCAAACGTGTGAATGAAACGAAACACAAATCCCGGGATGTTTTTGTGGAAATAACAACATTAAAACCCTAAAATGACAGGTTTTTTGCATTATTTAATGTTTTGTCCTTGCAGACGCTAATTGTGGGTTTAACGGGCTGAGGCTTTTACTGTGAAGGGTGAAGTGAGATAAATGCTTTTATTTTGAAGGCTCAGGTTTAACGCTGTGATTCTGTATTAACTGAACTCAAACAGACTCAGGCTCTAATGATCCGCAAACATTTAAATACACACATACCTGAGACTCCAACAGGACTAAACCAGGTCTAAACCAGGTCTAAAACAAGACTAAAACAAGACTAAACCAGGACTAACCCAGGACATGCTGTGATAAAATATGCCAATAATTAAATAAGTTAATAATTTGATAGCAGAAGTATAGCAACATTTGTAGTAGCAGTAGTAGTAGTAGTAGTAGTAGTAGTAGTAGTAGTAGTAGCAGTAGTAGTAGCAGTAGTAGTAGTAGTAGCAGTAGTATTGTACCAAGGTCATGTGACGATAAAGCAAACGCACGATATTCCAATTTAACTAATGGGAAACTAACTAAATTTGCCCGTGCACCAACGAAAAGGCGCTAAGTCTAAACCTCGGTCTCCTCCCGCTATAGTTCACAAATAAAACTCATTTTATAGGCGTAAACACTGAGTCTCCGCATGGGAATAACAACACAGACTCTGTGTAAAGTAAATTATGGGGACTTCATTTCTGTTTCAAGTGTATTTTTATCAATCATCAGTATTAGCAGTAGTAGTATTTAGCAGTATTTGTAATAGTATTAGCATTAGCAGTAGCATTAACACGTTGTATTGATCTGATTTACATGAGAAAAGTTCAGAGGAGTTCACACCCTGCTCTGCTCCTCCTCCTCCTTTCCTCCTCTTCCTCCAACCACAGAAAAACTTACAAACTACCACTAAATACTTCCTTCCTTCCTTCCTTCCTTCCTTCCTTCCTCGTCTCCCTCTCCTCCTCCTGTAATGTTGTTTCCTCATCACAAACGCACCCGGAGTTGTGTTTTGCTTCATTCACACACATGTTTAACGCACAAACTCCAGAAACCACTTGGATCATTTCCGCCTTGCACTTTCTTATCTCTACTGAACAAAAAGTAAAAAGCGGTTATTTTTTCGACGAGGTAACGACTTTCTAAAACGGCTTAAACCTCACGAGAATGCATTTTTGCGTAATATGGGACAACAGTATTTCGCTGTGTTGACTTTCTGAGCTCCATGTCTCCGCTGTCCTTTCTTTGTCCTCTTTGTGCTTTGGATTTGAGTATCTGCCGCCTCATATCTTCTCACTTTAAATATGAAAATGTCTCTACTGAGTCCTGGACAGCGGAGGAGAATAAGGCAGGTCAACTTTGAGTCTGACATCGTTTATATTCTCTGGGCGTGTGGAGCCGACTGGAACTGGAATCTACCTTTGTTTTGACACAATCTGATCAGAAAAACCACAACAGATGAGCTGATTTGTGTTGTCAAAAAAGCCTCTCGCACATAAAATTACTAGGATTTGTAACTAATTCATCTCAATGAATCACAAAACAGTATTTGCAAAATCAACAGGTATTTTTTGTAAATGATTTTTAGTGGACGGCTTCATCAAATAATACACACAGGCTTGACTTTTAAACTTTCATTGTCGTACAGTTGCAGAATTTTGCTTGAAAAAAAAAAAAGTTTGATCACACGTCTCTGTCTGTAGCACATTTTCTAAACTCTTTTCCACTGATGTTGGTCTACGGTCCTGGGAAATCCACTTTGCGAGTGATTTCGTCAGTGTTTCCGACTGTCACGGTGTTAATTGTAATTCAGTTATTTATTATTATTTATATCTTCACCCGGTTTTGTTTGTTATTTCTCTAGCCGTGTGTGTGTTTGAGTTTTACCTCCTGTTGTATTGATTTTTGCCCCGCCCTAATGTGTCTCACCTGTGTCTCGTTCATCTGTGTGCGTATAAACCCTGTGTTCTCCTCTGCCCTTTGTTGGTTCATTATCAGTTGGATTTTTGTCTTTGGTCATTATTTGTTATATTAAAGAACTTTGCGAATGCAGTCCTGCGTTTTGTGTCCTCCCTCTGCTCTAAACGTGACACCGATGTTGACTTAAGGCCGCCACACACTACAGGAGGAGTTTTTGGTCTTAAACGATTTTTAAACGTGCGACAAAAAGCGCAGACCACAGACACGAGGAGAATCTTATGAGACTTAAAATCTCCGATCGCAAAGACTTCAGCGGGATATGACTGCAGACCACAGGATATAAAGTTGTGAGCGCGATCACGTCTGCTGGTTCCTGTCTACAGTAAAACCACTCGCTTTGAGACTCTGAAGTGTTCAAAAGATCAGAGCTCTGCACTTCGAGTTTAGATACAAGTCAAAACTGTGTTATTATTATTTGTGAAATACTTCAGATATGTGATTTTTAAAGCATTAAAGATTGGCAATATGTATGTGTCCGTATACATATAAAATTGTGTTGTTGTTTTTTTGTTTACCTTAACTTTGAAACCCCCAAGATGTGTTATAAAGGGCTGTTCACAAACAAAAAAGAAAACGAAAAGAAAGAGTTCTGAATAGAGGTGTATGTGTGTAAAAGATATAACCCTCCTATTTTTTTTTTATTTTTTTTTTTTGTAAGAATGATAGGGGTAATGACAATATTATTATTATTGTTGTTGTTATTATAATTTATTTTTTTATTATTGTTATTGTTTTGTTTTTTTTTTTATTGTGCATATACAGTTTATTTTGGGATTGGGAATTGCATAGAAAATGTTTCTTAAAGCTTAAAAAATAAAGTATTAAAAAAAAATAAATAAAAGATTGTCAATAAAGTCACTGTCGTTAATCTGCAGCTTCACCTCGATCCGTCGCTGTGTGGATGTAACAGACACACGTGAGGAACGACTCTGGACTTTTTACTTTTAAAGAACGCCTCAAACTGGATTCACAGCGCGGTTTTATGGACTGGGGTCATTATTTACGGAGGACAAATTCTATGGATAATGTGGATGAGACGCTGCAGTTTAAATTTACCACTTTACGAGAGGTGAGGAATAAAGTCTTCTCATTATTTTCGCTCTATCCTGAGTTTGTATCTCGTGTTAATGTCCCACCCCTTAAAATTTCTGAAAGTTTTTCAGTTTGTTGCTCTCACCTTTTTGTTGAAAATCAAATCTAAACTGGATCATGAACCGTCGGACTGACCAAAGGCTCTTGAAAATGTGTTCTTTAAATCCATTAGGTATTTTTTCTTGAGTTTTCAGGCAATCTTGAAACTTTTTGGCTTGTGCTTTTTGGTGTGCATTGTGTCACCGTGGTAACTGCTGAATGTTCAACTATATAGAGACACATGTAGAACACCCCCAGTGTGACGTCACTGCAAAGTATCAGTAGGTACAACAACATGAGTGTAACAGTTTTAATAAAACAGATTTAACTAAAAATCCTGCCTAGTTTTTTTTTTTGTTTTTTTTTTGGTTTTTTGCGAAGTTTATCATTTTACTTCCTGGTTGGACTCGGGTAATCCGTAACTGTTACTTAGCAACCGTAATGTAAACAAGGGCCAAAACTACATGACACAAATTATGATTAGAGTAATAAAAGTAAATGGCATCTAAACCAGGACTAAACCAGGATTAACCCAGGACTAAACCAGGACTAAACCAGAACTAAACCAGGATTAATCAGGAATAGGCTAAACCAGAACTAAACAAGGACTAAAACACGACTAAACTGGACTAAATAATAGGGCTACTAAAAGGTAAACTATGAAATCTGTAAAACAACATATTTTTAATTGACTGCAAATACAATCAGTTAGAATTAAGAATTACCTAAAAATGACACAGACTAATTAAAACTGACCATAATGTCATTTGAAATAACACATATTTTCAATGTTCTTTATGAGAGAACTGAATTATTTAAAAAACTGTTAAATATTATGTTAAATGTTACGTTAAATGGCTGAAATGGATTAATAAAAAATACTGTGATCATTCATTTTACTGCAGTTGTTTTTATTTTATTGATTATGATCAGGATACTTGTCAGAGGCCTTATACGAAGTGTAGTTGGGTCTAAACTAAAAGGTTTTACAAGTTTATTCTACAATATTTGAAGAGTCAGAAAACACCAATTTAAAGGAGATTAGAAAAGAAAAGGATTTAAAACTGAGAGGCCAAACGTTTGTCATTTCAGGCCAAAACATGGAGATAGCAGTTAGATTGTAATAGATTCATTTCACTTCATTTTTACAACAATTTTGTCATTTTTTATTTATTTATTTATTATTTATTTATTTTTTTTATTTAATTCTAAACCAGGATTAAACCAGGACTAAGCCAAGACTACACCAGGGAAAAATCAGGTTAGCCTAATTATGGTTTCATTTTAATATCTTACTTTCATTTTAGACACTTTTACAACAATTTTGTCTTATTATTATTATTTATTATTATTATTATTATTATTATTATTATTATTATTATTGTTGTTGTTGTTGTTGTTGTTGTTGTTGTTGTTGTTATATACCAGGACTAAACCAGGTTAGCAAACATCAGTAATTATTATAAACTGTAATATATTAATTTCATTTTAGACACTTTTTACAACACTTTTTATTTTATTTTTCTTTAATAGTCCAAACAGCAGATTTGTGAAGTCTTTTGTCAAATCAACTAAAACATTGAGATAAAGCTTTAGGTCATGTAAAGTGTTCAAATAAAATAAAATAAAATAAAATATAAGATGTAATTGTACTGACTGGGGTTGTTGGGCGGGGCGCTGCGGCGGATCCACTCGTACGGCGTCCGTCTCTGCGGGGAGCCCGGGGACAGCGGCCCGGAGGACGCGTTCAGGCCGCCCGAGGAGCCCAGAGAGGCGGGCAGCAGCGGCGGAGGAGGCCCGGGGAAATCTGCGGGGTTGAAGCCGAGGCCCGGAGGCACCGAAGCGGACACGGGGGGAGGCTGCGGCCCGGCGGCTGTGGGGGACCGGGGGAAAGACACAGGGACAAGAGGGACACGTGCGGAGCCAATTAACGCAGTGGATTTTAGGCTAAATTGCAAAGGAAGTGATTGGAGACTTGCAGTTTAGGGCAAATTCAGATGTTTTCAAAAGCCAAATATATTTTACTGCAACAGCCTGTTACTTCAAATCCTCAGTACATTAAGGACATGGATAAAATCTGTAGAAAACAATTAGAAAAAGAACAAAAATAGGCCTATTACAACGGAGAAATCAGTTTTTGCAGTTGAACTCTTCATTGTTCCAACTGCTTTTTAGAGGCTAATTCAGTCAGTCAAAGATGAGGCTGTAATATTAAATCCAATTCTATTTATATTCGGCCCAAATAAATGAAATTAATTAGCCTCATTTTAATATATTTTATTTTTGGCTTTTGATTTTAAAAACTGCATAGGCCACAATAAAAAAATAATTAATTTTGACAATGTTACACCAGCTAAAAATAAAATAAAAATGCCTCCAAACAGACCAGTGCTTTCCATTAACAGAGGAGACTATACTATAAAATTCACTCCCATAGCGTGACAACCTGGACTGTAGTTTACACAACATCACAAAATCACTCATAGCCCCTTATCATTGTCATAAAATAAAAGTATTTACACTGGCCATAAAGGACTGAAAGAGGAAGATTCAGTTAAATGAATTAGGCCTAAATGATTTCTAAGATGCAATTATTTAAGTCAAATTGAGTTGTGCCTCTGCCTCCACACTCTCCCCGGAGTCTGGGAGACGCTGCAGACGGAGCGGTACCTGCGGCCGGAGCGGCGTGTCCGTAGTGAGTGGACCAGTCGTCCCGGGGCGGAGGGGCAGCGTAAGCCGAGCTCCAGGCGCCGGGCCCGGGCTGCGGAGCTGGAGGAGCCTCGCTGAGCCCGGGGTGAGCGTGGTGATACGCGGCGAAATCCTGGTACTGAGGAGGGGCCACGAAGCGACTCTGAGCCGGGTACAGCGGCTCTTTGTCCAGCTGCAGGTAGTACATGGTCCCGGGGCCTGAGGGGTCCAGCCTGGAGCAAGGGCCGGACCAGAGAGGGGCCAGGACTCAGGGGTGACCGGGGAGAAGAGAGTAAAGCCGGGGAGAGGAGAGGTGAGTGACCGGGAGAGGAGAAGGGCCGGGGAGAGGAGGGAGGAGAGAAGCCGGGGACAAGGGAAGATTCCCGGGGTGGAGTGACCGGAGGGGAGGACTCAGGGACCGGGGAGAGGAGGGAGGATGCTGGAGGAGAGGAGAGCCGGGAGGGTTTACCAGACCTCGGCCTGGGAGTGTAGTCCAAGTCCAGAGGAGCTGCAGGGGTCAGCAGCCGGTCAAAGAAAACGATGCATAAACAGACCCAAAGAAAAACCAGGTCAGGTCCAACTGTAGACTAGTTTAGATCCTTGCCCAGATCCTGGTGTAGGTCCCAGCTTGGTCTCAGTCCGAGTCTAGAGCAGGACTGTGGTCTCACCTGTGCGCACTGACACCTGTCCTCGCGCTGCAGCGTCATCACTTAAAGCTGCGGTCACGTGACTTTTATGACCCCGCTTCTCGCGCGCAAAGACCGCGAGGGCGTGGACCAGGACCAGGTCTGGACTTAGACCCGGACTCAGATGAGCCGGAATCAGACCTGCTCTGCTCCAGGATCTGTGCGTTCTGATTTAGTCTTGGTTTAAACCTAGTTCAGTCCTGGTTTAGACCTGGTTCAGTCCTGGTTTGGTCCTGGTTTAGACCTGGTTTAGACCTGGTTTAGACCTGGTTCAGTCCTGGTTTAGACCTGGTTCAGTCCTGGTTCAGTCCTGGTTCGGTCCTGGTTTAGACCTGGTTTGGTCCTGGTTTAGACCTGGTTTAGACCTGGTTCAGTCCTGGTTCGGTCCTGGTTCGGTCCTGGTTTGGTCCTGGTTTAGACCTGGTTTAGACCTGGTTCAGTCCTGGTTCGGTCCTGGTTCGGTCCTGGTTCAGTCCTGGTTCAGTCCTGGTTCAGACCTGGTTCAGTCCTGGTTCAGTCCTGGTTTGGTCCTGGTTCCAAAAGTCAAATCCAAATTTTTATTAATAATTCCTATCAGTGACGTGGTCCATTTCTCCCGCTATATTTTTACACCACACCACAACATCTGGGAGGGCATCTGACACATCGCAACATCTGCAGATAAATTAAGAGACATTTGACCTGCCCCCACCTCAGTCCAACACGGATATAGGAGGATGGGAGGGCATCTGACACACAGGGATACAAGAGGATGGGAGGGCATCTGACACACAGGGATACAAGAGGATGGGAGGGCATCTGACACACAGGGATACAAGAGGATGGGAGGGCATCTGACACACAGGCGTTTATACTTGGGGGTCACGTGCCGCCGTCATGACGCTGTCACGTTTGTCGGGCGTCAGTGAGATGCGCGCGTGCGGCTCGGCCTCATTTGCATAACACTCGCGCGCCGCATTTCAAAGGCCGCATCAAAGGCAGCGCCAACGAGCCGACAAACGAGCGCGAGACAAAAGAGCGGCGGGCTCAAACAGTTTACATCGTCACGTGTCCGAAGCGTGAGCGTGGGAACGGAACTGAGCGAGCAAACACCGCGAGAACACACGAGAAAACACGAGACCTCGGCCTAAGTGTCTAAAGGAAAGAGAAAAGGCACAGGACTGACGAGGGGCTGTGGTTTGGACTGAGATCTGAGCGATAAGCATAGACCGAATAAAAACATGAACTGAGTGTGACGTCGCCCATAGCTCCAGCCAAATGAAGCTCATCATGGCTAGCAGTTGTAGGGGCGAATTTGGAACTGACTTCCATATTTGGAAATCCAAGGCCAAGTATCATAACAACCAAAGAGCCACTCAGTAGCGACGGTGCTAAAGGTCTTTCTGCCGCATCGTTATGTTGGCAGGGAGTGGGCGTAATTCAAACCTGTTGCTAACGCTAGCGGGAGCAACCTCGGGGAAAGAAGAAGGCTGAAATTCCAGGATCATGTAGAGCGGGTTTAACCAATCACAGTGAAGTGTGAAGTCTCAGATAAAGGCGACGTTACTGCAGATAGAAGCCCACTGCACGACTGTCACATCAGCAGCAAAGAAAATATTGTGTTGGGGTCCTGAAAATGGGAAATGCCAAAATGGGAAAAAATTTCTATTATCCATTTACTTGGTCATCCAGAACCACAGGCTTTGACAAAACTTTACAAAGACGAGTGGATCTGGAGCCGTGTCCTGTCTCCTCGATTCCAGAGGGCGTGATTGACAGGGGGATTAACCAATCAGAGAGACGCGTGCTACGTTCATGTCAAAACAAATATGGCATATACAAAAAAGGAAAAGGAACTGACTGACCACACTTAGTTTCCTTCTCTCTGACCAGTAACCACATCGTCTTACTAGAACCTGTGGAGGTTTCTTGCCCATGGACCACTGACTGTATCTCTGGACATAGCTAACCCGCTAATTCACGTTTTATTGAAAACACCTTCACCTTTTCTCTGTAACTGCTGCTGTCAGACTCGTCACTCTTACCTTAAAATGTTTGTATTAACCCACTCTACCTGATCCTGGTGTTTTCCGTTCACTATTTTGTCTGTAAACTAAGATATGGGGCGTTACCTTCAACAGCCTCACTCCTGATTGGCTCTTTGGTTGCTATGATACTCACGCTCATAATTCCAAACTCGACTCGACTCCAGATTAGCCGCACTAACCGCTAGCCTCGATGAGCTTCATTTGGATTCGAATGCCATGCCGTGGGTGACGTCGCAGTCCCTTAGTCCACTTCTTTAGACAGTCTATGTTACAGTCGCTGACCAATAACGGCAAAGTCAAACTATGAACTGTGGAGGTGTCTTGCCCAGGGACATAGCAGTAGCAGGAATTGAACCCGCGCCTTCAGGTCAGTGAGCTTAACTCTTTTAGGGCCATAGTTTATGATATATTCCGGTCTTTTATGAGTTGACTGCTCTTCAGATAATAATAGTCTCATTACAGTGTGTTATGATGCCGTAATGACATTATGGCGTGTCGATGGCGCGTCGATGGTTATATGATCCGTGTTTATGTCCCGTGGTGCGTTCACTGACCCCACGTGGCACAGTTTACATTGCGAGGCGTTTAGGGCCCAGTATACAGCGGGAAACACTGTTATTACGGCAAGTTTATGCTCCTGAGCAGTCATCAGTGTTAAATCATAAATACATAAAAGTGCACAGGAATCTAACCCGAGACCCTGGATGCTACTGCTGCTGTAAAGATACGCGACTGAGAGCGGCGAGATGAGTCTGGGGAAGGAGAGCGGACTTTAAAAACCCAGAGGAGCTTTAAGGAGCACCACCTGATGACGTCACCGGGTGTAACAGAGTGTTGTGCAGAGGGAGACCAAAGAAATCTGCAGGATTAGTGAAAAATAAACGTGTGAATGAAACGAAACACAACTCCAGGTGCGTTTTTTGAGGAGGACACCGCATTAGAACAGGGTTAAAGCCCTACTGTGGGACATTTGATCACCTTAGAACGGGGTTACAGAGAGCACAGGCAGATAAGCAGAGTTGAGGAGATTAAAAAGCACTTTCGAAATCATTCTAATAAAAAAAATGAACTTGTTTTGTTTAGGCCTTTAGTGAGCGAACGTTAGCGCTGATGTAACCACACTCGGGCTGTGTTGGATGTGGTGGACAGAGACAGGAAGTGCACGGGTCAGCGCGGGGACACTGTGGGGTCAGGGAGGGGTCGTAGGTCAGCCGTCTCCTCGCAGACACCTGTAAACAGAAGAGCGGAGGAGAAGGAGGGAGAGGAGGAGGAGGGAGAGACATTTTACCCTTTTCAAATGTATTTATACAGGTTTAAAGCTCCTACTATACTACGCAAGTTTTCAGCCATGTTATTTACCTTTAGTTCGGTAAAGATCGGCAATTCCAGGGCTGAAATTACACAAATGATTCAAGTGAAGGTGTATGGAGTTTAAAAACACAGTGGAGCACTTCCTGTATACTACATGACATGAGTGTTTTCAGTTCGAGAGAAGAAATTTGTGCGTTGTGTGAATGAAACAAAACACAACTCCACGTATTTATGATGAGGAAATGCAATAAGATATACGTAAAAATTGAGCTTCAAAAAGGACAAATATATACAAAAATAAAACATTGAAAATAATAAAATTGATATTGATATTTTTCATGTTAAAAATATCCACATAGTCGCACAGTTGGTAAGACGCTGTCGTGCTAATGGAAAAATGAATGGAAAACGGACTTCGAGAAACCTCAGGGGACTTTGAGGCGGGTACGGGTTGTGAAAAGTGCATAAAATCGGATACTAATCGATACTAAACTAGTAACGAAACAAGATACTTATTTGAGCAGGAATCGGTACTAATAAAGTCAAAAACAAAAACGAACCTTACCTGAACTTTAGAATGATCTTGAGCTGGACTAGTAAATGCCCGTGGACCACCGTGGAACCTGCCTGGACCACTGAGGGATTACACAAATATAAGGACACATGGGAATACAAAAGAAAGTACTACGATTTAAAGCTGAAAATCACATTCTGTTGTCTAAAGAAAGAGCTCCGTTCAGGAACAAAGCAGGATCTTTGAAATCTAAATGATCACGAGGGGAGACTACATGAAACTCATTTGTAGAAACATCTCACCGCCTTGAGTGAAGGTTGTGCTACAAAAATGAACAGTGGAAATGACTTACGGTGCTCTTGTTGGGCGTTAGTGGAGTTATTGGTGCGTTTAATGACCTCTTCGTGCGATAGTGAAGGTGCCGATGCGTTTAGGGCCCTGGATTCTGCCGTAAAGTCGCTGCTTCTGTTTGACTCTCTAAACAGTGATCAGAGTAAAACAATAAAAACATAAAGCATGTGTAGGTCACTGGCTCTGAGCAGTGCACTTGAAGAAAAATATATTACAATAGCAGGCTCAAAGTTTGGCACAAAAGAATTACACTGAGAACATTTGAGGGCAGTTACAATAATTTTTACCGTACAAATCGAGAGCAGACCTATCCTCCAAAATGGACTTTTCAGAGATTTTAACCATGTTACAGTTGTTTTCTTCTCACTGACCCTCTGAAGTTTTAGAGTGATTCGAGTAAATTTTGATTGTCCTGTATTCAAAACGTCTTTGCTCCGATCTAAAACTGTTTCCACTGCCATTGGTACACGTACTTACTTCCTTCTCCAGTTTTATTTTCTTAATAGACCTTTTTCACAACAGCCAAAAGTGCCCTTCTCTAAGGTTTGAGTAAGTTCCAGTTAATGGTTTTCTGTGGCAAAATGTCTGTGGAAATGTCTGGCGTTTTCTCCAGCAGCTTCATAAATCTGCCCCATCACCAAATCTTCAACCAACAAGGTCCACAAATGATAAACATGAAGAATTTATCCACAATGATCAAGGGAAGAAAGACGAAAGGTGAAAAACGACGAGCATTAGAGAACTACTGAGCAAAACAAACGTAATGGTAAAGAATAAAACATAAGGAACTTGTTCACTCAGACTGATTCTACAGTTAAAATTAAAAATCGATTTCATAATGTCGATAGATTAGTGCAGTTCGAATGCGAGACATTTCTAGGGTACCATAACGTTAGTTTTGCTCAGTAGTTCTCTAATCCCAGTCGTTGTTCGCCTTAAAGCTTTCATCTTTCTTCCCTTGATCGTTGTGGATAAATTCTTCATGTTTATCCTTTGTGGACCTTGTTGAAGATTTGGTGATGGGGCAGATTTATGAAGCTGGTGGAGAAAACGCCAGACATTTCCACAGACATTTTGCCAACTAAATCCATTCATCGAAAGTTCCACAAACCTACAGTGCGGCACTTCCGGACGTTGTGAAAAAAAAGAAAAAGAATCAGTGAAACACAAGGATTTGACGGCATCATTTTAGTGAAAAAAGAAGATCTTCGCTGGTGTGATGACAGAAGGCGGCACAGTTTTCTAACGCAGAAGTCAGTGTTGGGTTTTAGATGAATATTGTGATTTAAAATGTCCAAATTATAACATATGATCAGCGGTTGTCAAGGATTCTAACTACAGAGCAGACACAAGCACAATCGGTCTGCTTTCAGGTCTTCTTTGGGAAAAGTTTGCGTTACAACCTCTTTCACAGCTGATAGAGACAATTATAGTTTAGAAATGTTTTCTTTCTGATTCTGGGCTTAAACGGTCGCAGGTTGAAATCTCGCCTGAGCGCTGTTGTTGTGTTGGTGGGCAGGACACTCCCTCTGTGTAATGTCTCAGCTAAAGATAAAGCAGAGTACAGTAAATGACCTTTGAACCTGACGCAAAGCGAGCAGGAGGGCGGCGGACATTTTGCGAGTCTGATGAAAGGCGGAGGGCAGAGGACAGGTGCAAAATGGAGGATCAGAGAAGAGGATCGTTTAGTCGACAACGGAACAGAAACAAAACAAAACTAAAGACAAGAAACTATGAATGCGACGTCATGATTTAAGATGGAGGCTGGGGTGTACAGTTTTTAAAGAAATCTCCACATTAGCTTTTGTATTTTATTATTTGTTTGCAGAGGTGGGTACTCAGTTACATTTACTTGAGTAATTCTATAAAGACATTTTACTTTTCAGGTATTTTTCTAGCAGCATACTTACTCCTACTTGACTAATATAGTTTAGTTTACATTTTGTAGCGAGCTTTAAAGGCGCTGAGACTGATTTTGACTCTTAAAAACGTGAAAAACAGAACTAGTTTGCAGTGGTCCAGAGTTATTCCTCACTTAGCAGAATGTGGTTCTTACTTGAAAATGTAAAAATTGGCAAAATACATCACTTAGGCTGTGTTCAGAGCGTTTATTCAGCACAATGAGATTCTAAAGGCGGCTCACAACTTTCAGAGAGTATTCCGGTCTAGGTAATGCTAACTACAATTACCATGCTAATCGCACACGTCCTGATCCTCAATAAAAAAAAAATATATATATATATAGGTATATTATTTTTAAAAAGGAGCAGACTTATTTTGACCTCAAGAGCTGCTTATACAGTACATCTGTACTGGGACAAGAAGATCAATGTTACTCAAATACATTGGGTATAGGCCAATGTCAGAAAATACGGTTTTGGTTGAATCAAAGTGTAAGATTTTGTGATATGTTCAATGGCTTCTATTTTTGGGCAATTATTTTTTTCCATGGGGCCACATGAGAAACAGAAAATATTGTGGAAGGCCGGGCCAAAATGCTTAACTCAATTCTGCATAATATTCATTGTATTTCTTTATAAAAAGCAGTAAATCTCATTGTTTTGACGCGCTGGTAAGACTGGGAAGAGTAAATGTTATGACTAAGCAATGAAAAAGTGAGGTTGCCTTACAAAAAATGTCATAAAAAAACACCTCTAAAATAAAAGTAATGCATCTTTAGTCCATGGATGAGGTAAAATTATAAAATATGTTTATTTTGTAATTCCAAAGTAGCTTAAGAGCCGTATGTGGCCCGGGAGCCGTACAGTGCCCAGGTTTATTATGTATGGGTATGGAGTGAATGAATAATGCTCTGTAAAGCGTCTTTGTGACATATGTCTGTGAAAAGCGCTGTATAAATAAAAACGTACTTACTTACTAATATTTTTATTGAAGTTACATTATTCTTAAAAGTTGCGAGTACATGTGACAAAAGTTTTATGTGGATAATTGAAATGATTTAAACATTTGTATTTTTTCATTTTTGTGCATAATTTAATGTTTTGTCCTTCACGTTACATTAAAGGTGCATTGCGCAACTTTTCCGGTGAAGTTTCCGTCACCTGCGTGTCTCCATGGAGATGTTATTCCTTTGCCTGAAATGTTCCATGGTATCACATTAAACGCATCTGTCTAGCATTTATTCATGACGGGCGTTTCTGTTGCTCAAAAATACAATAATTCTCTCTGTGAATAGGGTTGCATCTCCACAGATCTGACCCGTAATATACCCTATAGTTGTCTCCCTGGTGATAGATAGGTTTAATCGCCACTGTGGAACATTCTAGAGGAAGCAATAACATCTCCATGGAGACCAGCAGGTGACGGACAATGCACCTTTAACTTGAAATTATAAATCTTTAAGTTACTTGTACTAGAGCAGTACTTTTCCCCAAATACTTTTACTCTTACTTAAGTATTTTCTTGGACCCCCTACTTTGTATTTCTGCTTGTGTAATATTTTTTGAAGTAACATTACTTTGACTTGAGTACAGTTTTTGTCTGCGCTACAATCTGTTTTTAAGTTGCTCCACAAACTTTCAGATTAATCTCATGACGTAAAGTTGTTTTAAATAACAAACCATCACGTCTTTGAATAATGGGCTAAAATCATTTCACTTTTGTTGATTTATGCCGACAAAAGATGTTAAAATGTTTTTGTTTCCTGTGGATAGACGCAGTAATTACAGCGACATTAACCATAAATGAATAAAAGGTCTTTCTCCTGTAGTAATTGTCTCTTATTATGTGCGATAAAGTGGTTGTGTTTTACGGTGTAGAGCTGTTTGTGTGTGTGTGGTGCGTTTAATGACTTTACTGTGCCATAAGTGTAGGTCGTGAGGCGTTTAGGGCTCTGGATACAGCGGGAAATTGTGCTTATTACGCTGGGTTTATGCTCCTGTTTGAGAGGCCAGACTAAACAGTGATCAGTGTCAAATCATAAATACATAAAGTTTATCGTAAATACATAAATCTATAAATATCACTTTCTGACAGGAGCCGAGAGGTGCAGAGACGCGACAGGTGCAGAGACGCGACAGGTGCAGTTTGTCAGAGTTTTGAACAATTTCACCTTTTTCACAAACGGCAGAAAAACCGAGCTGTGCCCACGAAACTAAGAAGAAAATGTAGACGATAAACGATAATATCAAAACAAATTCATTTCACTGACACGATATTAAAGCAGGAAAATTATTCTAAATGTAATGGTTAAAAAAACATGAGCTGAAATAAATAAACTGCAGAATACAACACGTTTGTAGTTCGTTTGTATTTGTATAATTAGCGCGACAGGCCTAGCGGCAGGAATATGAAATTAATCACATTTTAAATTAAATCAGCAAAAACATTACAATAAAAAGTATTTCTTAATATATTTATTTATTACTTACTTTATCGATTGAAAACATTTGCAAAACTGAATCACAAACAGAATGTTGGTTTTCCTAAACTAAATTTTATCTCCACAAAATGCAGTTTGTCATTCAAAAACTGCTCGATCATCTCCCAAAAGAAAAAAAAAAAGCAAAATTCCCAATGATCAAAAGTCTCAGACTGTGGTTGTGTGTTTTTCTGTGTTCTTCCACAATTTTCACAGATGAATTTGGAGCTTTGTCTAAAACCTGTTTGTATTGTACCGTGTGTAAAATATAAAAGTACACGTTACCAGTTGCAGTTAGATTCTGCAGAATTTGATCAAAAATATTTATGATGAAAACTGAAAGATGTTGGAACAGCAAATACACAACACTTCTTTTTTACTGCAGTATGTAAGTGTGTCAAAATCAAAAAAGACATGTACACATCTCATCTTGTATATCTGTATATTTGCATATCTGTATATTTGTATATTTGCATATCTGTAGATCTGTATATTTGTATATCTATATATCTGTATATTTGTATATTTCTATATTTGTATATCTATATATTTGTATATCCATATATTTGTATATTTGTGTATCTGTATATTTCTATATTTGTATATCTGTATATTTGTATATCTTTATATTTGTATATTTGTATATCTGTATATTTGTATATTTGTATATCTGTATATTTGTATATCCATATATTTGTATATTTGTATATCTGTATATTTGTATATTTGCATATCTGTATATTTGTATATTTGTATATTTCTATATTTGTATATCTATATATTTGTATATCTTTATATTTGTATATTTGTATATCTTTATATTTGTATATTTGTATATCTTTATATTTGTATATTTGTATATCTGTAGATCTGTATATCTTTATATTTGTATATTTGTATATCTGTATATTTGTATATTTGTATATCTGTATATTTGTATATCCATATATTTGTATATTTGTATATCTGTATATTTGTATATTTGCATATCTGTATATTTGTATATTTGTATATTTCTATATTTGTATATCTATATATTTGTATATTTGTATATCTTTATATTTGTATATTTGTATATCTTTATATTTGTATATTTGTATATCTTTATATTTGTATATTTGTATATCTGTAGATCCGTATATTTGTATATCTGTATATTTGTATATCCATATATTTGTATATCTGTATATTTGTATATCCATATATTTGTATATTTGTATATCTGTATATTTGTATATTTGCATATCTGTATATTTGTATATTTCTATATTTGTATATCTATATATTTGTATATTTGCATATCTTTATATTTGTATATCTTTATATTTGTATATTTGTATATCTTTATATTTGTATATTTGTATATTTGTAGATCCGTATATTTGTATATCTGTATATTTGTATATCCATATATTTGTATATTTGTATATCTGTATATTTGTATATCTTTATATTTGTATATCTGTAGATCTGTATATTTGTATATTTGTATATTTGTGTATCTGTATATTTGTGTATCTGTATATTTGTATATTTGTGTATCTTTATATTTGTATATTTGTATATCTTTATATTTGTATATTTGTATATCTTTATATTTGTATATCTATATATCTGTATATCTGTATATTTGTATATCTTTGTATTTGCATATTTGTATATTTGTATATCTATATATTTGTATATTTGTATATTTGTATATTTGTATATCTTTGTATTTGTATATTTGTATATCTTTATATTTGTATATCCATATATTTGTATATCTATATATCTGTATATCTGTATATTTGTATATTTGTATATCTTTGTATTTGTATATCTGTATATCTGTATATTTGTATATTTGTATATTTGTATATATATCTGTATATCTGTATATTTTTATATCTGTATATCTGTATATTTGTATATTTGTATATTTGTATATCTTTGTATTTGTATATCTGTATATCTGTATATTTGTATATTTTTATATTTGTATCGTCTACAGTCTGTTCTCTCTGTTCAGACTCTTCATATGTGAAATCTTTTGCTGTTACATTTTTGTTGCTCACAAATTGTAGTTTTTTGTTGTTATATTTGAACTTCTATAGTGAAATAGTGTCAGGACCAAAGTCTTTTACCTCAGGAGCACAAACCTGTAGTACTGAAAAAACGAGCTGAATTCACTGATCATGATTTGACCAGAAACATGTTTGAATCAAATAATCAAACTAAACCAAAAAATGTGCTAAAATTATCTGAAAATAATCAGAAATTAGAAAAATTATCAGAAAAAAATGATCAGAAAATAGCGTTAATATGAGTCCTTGTTTGGATTTTTGGATTCACTGTCATTTTTAAGTCCACATTTTTAAATTTGGTTTTCGTTCTGTAAAATCCTGAAGAACATTTTGAGTTCAAGACAGAAAAAGTGTTAAGTGAGGAAGAGAAGAGAAAAGCAAAAGAAAGAAAGAAGAAAGAAAGAAGAAAGAAAGAAAGAAAGAATGAAGAAAGAAAGAAAGAAAGAAAGAAGAAAGAAAGAAGAAAGAAAGAAGAAAGAAAGAAGAAAGAAAGAAGAAAGAGGGCCATACGTTACACCTGTATCACCTGAGAGAGAGAGAGCGCAAAAGGAGGACAGGTCTTAGGGGAAGATAGAGAGAGATGGAGAGAGAGAGAGATAGACGGGGGGTGAGAGGGGGTGACGGAGAGAAACAGGGGACAGGTGGAGGAGAGGAGAGAGATGGAGGGACTGGGTAAACATTAACCAGGTTGGTCGTAAAAGATTTTATTAGCGCCGTTTTAAAATGAGTTTATGAGGTCGGCCTTGACACAAATCACTCACAACAGGACTATGGACCTAGGAGACGAGGAGAGAGGAGACACGGAGAGGAGACAAGGAGAGAGGAGGGGAGAGAGGAGACGAGGAGAGAGGAGACAAGGAGAGGAGGAGGGGAGAGAGGAGACGAGGAGAGGAGGAAAGAGAGAAGGAGGAGAGAGAGGGAGAGTAAAGGAGGCACATATTCACAACAGGACTATGGACCTAGGAGACGAGGAGAGAGGAGACAAGGAGAGAGAAGGGGAGAGAGGAGACGAGGAGAGGAGGAGGAGGGGAGAGAGAAGAAAGGAGAGGAGGAGGGAAGAGAGGAGACAAGGAAAGGAGGAGGGGAGAGAGGAGACAAGGAGAGGAGGAAAGAGAGGAGAGAGAGTGAGAGTAAAGGAGGTACAGATTCACAACAGGACTATGGACCTAGGAGACGAGGAGAGGAGAGACAAGGAGAGAGGAGGGGAGAGAGGAGACGAGGAGAGGAGGAGCGGAGAGAGGAGACGAGGTGAGAGGAGACAAGAAGAGGAGGAAGGGAGAGAGGAGACGAGGAGAGGAGGAGGAGGGGAGAGAGAAGAAAGGAGAGGAGGAGGGAAGAGAGGAGACAAGGAGAGGAGGAAAGAGAGGAGTGGGAGGGAGAGTAAAGGAGGTACAGATTCACAACAGGACTATGGACCTAGGAGACGAGGAGACAAGGAGAGGAGGAGGGGAGAGAGGAGATAAGGAGAAGAGGAGGGGAGAGAGGAGACAAGGAGAGAAGGAGGAAAGAGGGAGAGTACAGGAGGCACACATTCACAACAGTACTATGGACCTAGGAGACGAGGAGACGAGACAAAGGCGACATCTCAATTCCCTTTCCTCACTTCCTCTTCCTCGATTTCTCTCCTCCATCCTCCATTTTTCAGCTGTCAATCAAACGCGCCATATTAAGTGAAGTCCCAAAGCTCAGAGGAGGCGAGGGAAGGAAACCACGAAGGAAACATGAGCGAGGATCAAATAATCAAACTTTTTGTATCTCGCAGTGAGGAGTTTGTTCAGGGTTTGTTTGTTGTGTTACATAATCCTAAATTTAACATAAAAACATCTCTGAAAACAAAAATGTTGGTCTGAGTTTGATTTAAAAGTCCCTGAATACAAATATTAAATAAACCAAGGATCAGTCAGGGCCATTTTGGACAGAACCAGAGGAAAAGCCCCAGTGACCCTCAGCTTGTGTCTCCTCCTGCCTCTCTCCTCCTCTCCTCTCTTCTCTCCTCTGCCCCTCTCTCCTCCTCTCTTCTCTCCTCTGCCCCTCTCTCCTCCTCTCTTCTCTCCTCTGCCCCTCTCGCCTCCTCTTTTCTCCTCTGCTCCTCTACTCCTCTCTCCTCCTCTCTTCTCTTCTCTGCCCCTCTCGCCTCCTCTCTTCTCTCCTCCTCTCGTGTCTCCTCCTGCCTCTCTCCTCCTCTCCTCTCTCCTCCTCTCTTTTCTCCTCTCCTCCTCTCTCCTCCTCTCTTCTCACCTGTGCTCCTCTACTCCTCTCTTTCGCACCTCTCTCCTCTCACCTCTGCCCCTCTCTCTGCTGCCCCTCTCTCCTCCTCTCTTCTCCCCTCTGCACCTCTCTCCTCCTCTCCTCTCTTCTCTCCTCTCTTTTCTCCTCTGCTCCTCTCTCCTCCTCTCTTATGTCCTCTACTCCTCTCTCCTCCTCTCTTCTCTCCTCTACTCCTCTCTCCTCCTCTCTTATCTCCTCTCCTCCTCTCTTCTCTCCTCCTCTCTTCTCTCCTCTGCCCCTCTCTCCTCCTCTCTTCTCTCCTCCTCTCTTCTCACCTCTGCTGCTCTCACCTGTGCTCCTCTCTTCTCCACTCCTCTCCTTTCTGCTCTCTCCTCTGTTCGCCTCTCCTCTTCTCCTCTCTTTTCTGCTCCTCTCTCCTCTCTCTGTGTTTCCTTTGTGGGCGGGACTTCCGCGGTCATTTCCTGCAGAAATCAAGGAGAAGGAAGCGAGGAAAGAGAAATGAGACGTAACCAAGGAAACCTAGGAGACAAGAGGAGGAGATAGGAGACACAAATCACTCACATCCATAGACTGTAGCCTCTGCTCACAACATTACTATACAAGGAAACAAGGAGGGAAGAGAGGAGACAAGGAGACAAGGAGACAAGGGAGGATGGGGATGATTGTGGAGTAAATAAAAGTAAATAAAAGTTGTATTTTTGCGTTACGTGAACGTCATTGTAACTCTGATTACTCTGATTTCATGGGTGTGGTTGGATGGTTTTGAGATTTAGATTTTAGTTTCACACTCGCAAAAGAGGAAAAAACTTTTCTTTCTTTCTTTTTTTTTTTACCTACTTTTTACTTACTTTATTTATTTATTTTTTTTAAATAAATCTTTCTTGGGTAAAATGAAAAAAACTCGTTTAGTTCGGGTTTGGAGCGCCATCTGCTGTGTATATGTGATCACTACAGTCAAATAAAGTAAAGGTAAAAAAAAAATACTACAGATTTTTTTTAATATTCTAATTTCATTTTGTCAGTGAGTTTTTTGTTTGTTTGTTTGTTTGTTTGTTTGTTTGTTTGTTTGTTTGTTTGGGGGGCATTCTACGTTTTACTTATTATAGTTTAATTATATGTTTTTAAAAATCTGTGATTAGTAAACTGGTCAAATTAGCATAAAGAAAACTACAAAAAACTAATAAAATAAATGATGTAGAAATTGATATGCGCATGCGCAGTGCCTCCTCTCCGCAGTAAGATGGCGGCGCCCGTGGATCTGGAGCTAAAAAAGGTGAAGCTTTGTTCGTTTTTTGTGCTTTTGAACATGTTTTTATGAGTCAGACTGAGGCGGACATGACGCGGAGACGGTGCGGATTTTCACCGGACCGAAAGAGAAAATAAAACTCTGAAAATACGATTGAAAAAGTGACAAAAGAAGCGCAAATGTGACAGACGCAAACCCCATGCGGACAGCCCTGCCCACAGAACTAAACCAGGACTAAACCAGGACTGAACCAGGGACTAAACCAGGGACTAAACCAGGGACTAAACCAGAACTGAACCAAGACTGAACCAGGGCTGAACTGGTTTTAAACCAGAGCTAAATATACTAAACTACAGCCGTTTCTGAAGGTTTAGGTCGATTGTTGTTTAACCAGTTTGTAGTTCTGCCTATGTGTCCTTAGGCAAAGCACATTCAGCTGTTTATGACTGTGAAGTGAGTAGGCGCATCATCCTCTGTGAGGACCAAGGATCAAGACCAAAACCAGGATTAGCTTACGCCATTTCTAAACCAGCTCTATATCAGGTCGTAAATCAGGACCAAAACCAGCTCTAAACCAAGTCTAAATCAGGATCTAAACCAGATCTAAATTAGGATCTAAATCAGGACTAAACCCCCCAGAGACCCTCCAGACAATCCTGAGTAACAACCAAATCCATATCAGGTCTATATCAGGTCTACACCAGGTCTACATTGGTGCTACACCAGAACTACACCCGAACTACACCAGAACTACACCAGAACTACATCAGGTCTACACTGGGTCTACACTAGATCTACACCGAGTCTACACCAGGCCTACACCAGACCTACACCAGATATACACTAGGTCTATATCAGGCCTACACCAGGTCTACAGTAGGTCTACACTAGGTCTACACTAGGTCTATATCAGGTCTACACCAGGTCTACACCAGGATCAAACCCGGTCTAATCCTCTGCCCTCTCTTCACGTGTTTGTTCACGTTTTCATTTGTGTCTTTCAGGCGTTCTCGGAGCTGCAGGTGAAGGTTCTGGACACGCAGCAGAAAGTCAAAATGGCCGACCTCCAGATCGAGCAGCTGAGTAAAGTCCAGAAACACGCTCAGCTCACGCACCTGGAGCTCAGCGCTCTGCCGGACAACACGCGTCTGTACGAGGGCGTGGGCCGAATGTGAGAGCCTACACTCCACAGATCTGACCCACACACGTAGATGTTTATGGTCCCATTAGGTTCATTAGGTCTTTTGTAGTGATTAGACTTTAGATTCGCATACAGATCCCTAATTGTTTCATACCTTGACAGTTTGGGCTGGTGTCTGCCGCCGCCTTCCTCTTCAGTGTCACATGAGAACGAGTTTTATGATGATCACACTGCAGATGTTTCTGATCTGACCAAGATTTTAAAACTTATATCATGTTAATGATATTGTTTTCAGATATATTTGAATTTAGATTTAGTTTATTTTAAGATAACTTGTCAAGTAAAATTATGTTGCTGCACAAACAGATAATTTCACTACTTTTAAGTCATTTTCTGTAGATTAAAGTGCTTATATCTTAAATTTTGGCCAAGCTGTTTTGCAGTGTAGGTTTTCCAGAACGTTCTGCTGTTTGGCACAGATCAGAATCAGCTAATCAGGACAGATTCAGTCGCACGTTTCACCGCCTGTGCTGTTGATTTATTGTTATTCTGCTAAAATAACAGGCAATAGATCAGGTCAAAGTCACGACGGATTCATCAGAATTTCAAAATATGTTCTAAACTGTGCAAACTTTGCTAAATACAGATTTAGTCCTGAGTTAGACCTGGTTTAGTCCTGGTTTAGTTTTAGTTTGAAAGCGTTAGTTGATGAGTTACACAAACCGAGACAACAGAGAACCAGAACCCAGGAGAAAGGGTGTAACTATTCCTTACCTGGCTGGTGTTTCTGGAAGATCTTCAGACAACATGAAATCCCAGTCTATTTCAAACCCACAAACACTTTAAGACAAAAATTGGTCCATCCTAAGGACAAAACACCGAGCCACAAACAAAACAATGTGGTTTACTCCATTCAGTGTAGTGAAGACTGCAGGGGGCGCTACACTGGAGAAACAAAACAGCCACTTCACAAGAGGATGTACCAACACAGACGAGAGAGCAACAAGGGACCTCAGTCTGCTGTACATCTCCACCTAAAAGGACCTCAGTCTGCCGTACATCTCCACCTAAAAGGACCTCAGTCTGCCGTACATCTCCACCTAAAAGCCACAGGCCACTCCTTTGAGGACAGTGAGGTCCAGATCCTGGCCAGAGAAAAGAACTGGTTTGAGAGGGGAGTTAAAGAGGCTATTTTTGTCAAGAAAGAGAATCCTTCCTTGAACAGAAATGGAGGTCTCAGACATCATTTGTCTCCATCTATAACTCTATCCTCAAACCTAAATCAAAACAAATAAAACAATAGGGACAGTCAGATCAGGTCCACAGGTGTGAAAACTCCATCAGGAGCCTGAATGATTCTGTTAATACGACTCCACACTCAGCGCAGTTCAATAGGCCGAGCTAATTAACAAACTGTAAACAAATGGGTGTGTTAGTTTCAGAGTAGTTTCAGTTTAGTTAGCGCCCCCTTCAGGCAGATATAAGGCAGTGTCCACCAGCGTCTGACCAGAACTGAAGAAGCAGCTTGGATGAGCTGCAAAACGTATTCGACCAAATAAACTTTTGTCCAGTTGACAAATTGAATTTCTCCTTCGTCATGTTACACAAATGTCCCACTCGAGTGACAAACCAAATGAAACTGAAATCTGGAGTCTGACCTCTGCTCGCGTGACAAGGGTCCAGAATATGTCACGTTTAGCAGCAGCAGCAGTAACCGTGGTGACAGGTGTGTGGTGATGTGCATAGTAACAGTTACCATGGTGATGTGTCCAGGTTCATCCTTCAGTCCAAAGAGGAGATCAACAACCAGCTGATGGACAAGCAGAAGACCGCAGACGAGAAGATCAAGGAACTAGAGGTACAACAGGGAGGGCATCTGACACACAGGGAGACTTTTGGGTTTGCAGTTGGTGAACTTACTTGTAGCCTAGACCTGGAGCCAAAATCTTTCCATAGGTTTCATAATGACGGAAAAATTAGGACAGTTGCCATAGTGATCAATAATTTAAAACAAAATATTACTTTTGAATGGGGAAAAAGGCCACAAAATGTTGGAAAAAGTGGAAATCCAAGTATGGATGCATGCAAAAATGAAACTTCTAAAACTTGTTTATACATTGTTTTTGGCAACTAGCATTTTCAAAACAATGGTTTTCTAAATATGTGTTAGCAGTTACTATCCCACCAAAGTAAAATTCCCTCTCTTTAATTTTATTATAATGAAATGAGAGCAGATTGTCTTGAGAGTTTTGGTGCGGATTATGTGTATATCTTAATAAATTCTATAAAATAAACAGAATGATAAATTAAATGAAGAAATACAATTAAGAGTCTCAATCAAATCATTACTTGAGTGTCATATTTAACAAATATTTCAAAATGAATTAGAAATGTGAACGCTCTAGGAAGGGCTGATGTGTTAATCAAATATGAATCATTTTCTGTTTTCAGCAAAAGAAGCAGTACCTGGAGCGCAACGTGAAGGAGGCGGAGGACAACATCAGGGAGATGCTCATGTCCCGAAGAGCTCAATAAAACAATAAAGACTTTTACTTAAAAAAACAACAACAAAAAAAACAAAAAAGAAACTCACTTCCTGTAGAGCCGGCCAATCAGAAAGACCTTTATTTAAACTGTTTTTGACTGATGTTTGTGAATTTAAATTTTTGTTCTCACTGTAATAACTGTAACATTAAAAGTCCTCGAATATCACAGTCTTTGGTCTAAATGCGGTTTTGTTTTAGGCTACATCTTGTTGCTAACAGATGATGGATTCTCTGGAGTTTGTTGACTCACAAATATCGTGAGAATTCATCTTGCTGGCAGGTTAAAGCAGGGGAACTACATAGACCATGATCCTTTGCTCTAACGCTGATTAAAAAGCGTTAATTGACTTTTAACTGATAATCACTGGAGACACTGAAGAGCATTTTAAAGAAGGCTAATCCTGGACCGCTTATGATCATCAGAATACATTTAGAGTGAAAAAACAAGTATCTTTAAATAAATCGTTTATTTGACTCTGGACAGTTTCTCCAACGCAGACACACTTTGACAAATGAGAGCTTTCAAGTCCTGGTTTAGTCCTGATCTAGTCTCTGATGATCTTTTGTTGGGGTTTGGTTAAAAGTAGATGTTGTAGGTCCTGGTAGTACTGAACCACGGTCCTGGTCTAGTCCTGGTTTAGTGCTGGTAAATTTAGTCCTGCTTTAGTCCTTGTTTAGTCCTGGTTAATCTCTGATCATCTGCTGTTGTTGTTGTTAAGGTTCTGTACAAAGTTGATGTTGTAGGCTCCTGTGCTCTGGTCCAGTCCTGGTCCAGCCGTTGTTCAGTCCTGGTCTAGTCCTGGTCTAGTCCTGGTTAATCTCTGATCATCTGTTGTTGTTGTTGTTGTTGTTGTTGTTGTTAGGGTTCTGTACAAAGTTGATGTTGTAGGCTCCTGTGCTCTGGTCCTGGTTCAGTTGGAAATTATTTGTGGAGAGACCGAAAGGACGAAGAATCATGTTCCCAAGATCCTTTAGTTTACCTGAGGAGGAAGTAGATAAATAAAAATACAATCAAATTCAGAATAAAACATGTGTAAAACCACTTCAAAAGCCAAACGCATTCACATTTGAGGATGTCCTACTCTCAGGAGGGCAGGGCTCTGTATAACTCTATGGGAGATTTACTGTTTTTGAAAAAGGGATATTATGCAAAATCTTTATTTTTTTTAGCTTTTTTCCATTGTTCCCATCCATGAATTTTTCAGTATTTAGCAACATCTCCTGGGCTTTATTCTAACCCTCCTCAGCTGTAAATTTATGGACAATACTCAGACCACAAGCCTACGCCACACACGATAATTCTCCATAAAAGGAAGAGGCGCCAAAAACAAAAATAAGACTTATACTTATGTTAATACCTTGTTTTTGGCGAATATAGCATTTTCAAAACAATAACAACAATAAAAAGGTAACATGGTGATCTAAATGTTTGCAGTTAATACCCCATAGAAGTAAAATTTTCTAAAACCTCTTTCAAGAAATTATGAAAATTATGATCCACAAATGTTGAACTTTATCATTATTTGTTTGGGATTGGCTCCACAAATTTGCAATATTAATCTTATGTCTTAAAAAGTCATTTCAAATGAAACAATCATGTCTTTGGGGTTGAATAACGGCCCCACTTTCTGAAGCTACTGTGAAAAAATTAATTTAACTTTTGTTTATTTATGCCGACACAGAAGACGTTGAACTCTGTGCCAGTTTTTGTTTCATGTGGAGGACCAGAGATATTAAATTAAAACTGAAATGGTTCTTACTCATCATTTCCTCTTTGAGTTTCTCGTTTCTCTCGTGGATCAGAGGCGGAAGTCTCTGCAACAAAATCAGAAATACAGAAAATAAGACAATAAACCCACATTCTCATATCCCTGTGTGTCAGATGCCCTCCCAGCTTCCTAAACCAGGACTGATCCAGGTCTAAACCAGGTCTAAACCAGGACTAAACCAAGACTAAGCCAGGACTAAACTAGGACTAAACCAGGACTAAACCAGGACTAAGCCAGGACTAAACCAAGATTAAACCAAGACTAAACCAGGACTAAATCAGGACTAAGCCAGGACTAAGCCAGGACTAAGCCAGGACTAAGCCAGGTCTGAAACCAGGTCTAAACCAGGTCTAAACCAGGTCTAAACCAGGTCTAAACCAGGACTATAGCACTCACCATAGCGCCCCCTCTGGCCGCGCTGTTGTGTGGGTCTCTCTCCAGGACTTTCTTGTAGTCCTCCAGAGCTTCGTCCAATTTGTCGGTTTGTTCATAAAGTTCAGCTCGACGCAGAAGAGCTTTCAGATAGTCCGGGTTCAGCTCCAGAGCTACAGAGACACCGGGAGGTTATGAAAATCACACGAGAACGAGGACATATGCCACTGGAAGAATAAATACTTATTTTGTGTTAATTAGCAAAATAAAACACCACTTTCACATACTGTAGTTTCAGGCAGTAGTAGTATTTAGTAGCAGTAATATTTAAAGTACAACGGCGCAGTACCTTTAGTGCAGTCGGCAATGGCTTTGTCCTTCTCCCCCTGAGAAACAAACAGGTGCAGTTTAGAGAAGTTTGAAACATGAATGTCTTTTAATTTATTTAAAAAATGAAATAAAAAGAGACGTCTCTGCAGCAGCTCACTTAAGACTGGTCCAAGTCGAGTCTAATTACTTAAAACAGAGTTGTTTTTATTTTTTAAACTATTTCAAATTAAAACCATCATTTAAAAACATGTTTTACCAGCATCACTGAGGTGAGTCAAGAGACAAGTCATCTGTCATGTTCCAGTTGAGTAGTAGTAGTAGCACTGCAGTAGTAGCATTGCAGTAGTAGTAGTCGTAGTAGTAGCAGTATTGTAGTATTACCAGGTGCACTCTGGCGGCTCCTCTGTTGGAGTAAAGTACTGCTCTGTCAGAGTTAAAGCTCAGAGGACACAGACTCAGAGCCTCAGAATAAACTCTCTCTGCTGAACACCAGTCTGCAAATATAAACACAGCAGATAAATATAAATATACAACCTGTGGAATACATTCTCACTTTAAAGCTAAGAAATGATCGTTACAAATACATGCACTGATACAGGTATCGAATATAGGCGAAAACTGCCTGGATCAGCTCCAAAATATCTGCTCTGCCGATATCCTTTTTACTGGTCGTAGTTGGCCCAGAAAGTCTTATAATGTTTGAGCTTTTAATGCAAAGTTGTTCTGTCATTAGTTGAGCGATAAATAAGAGCTACATCACACATTTGATTGGGTATCAGCAGATATGCAAAGTATCAGAACTGAAAAAACTGGAACGGTGCATCTCTAGTTGTCACAGTATTGAAAGTTGAAAGCGACTCCACATGTGAGCATAATTACAGGTGTAATTACTGTTGTATTATTATTGTTTCAGACTGACCCTGGTCTTTGAACAGCTGGTTTCCTTTGTCTTTAAGGCTGAGGCTCTGCTGCCGCCGAATCTGAAACAGAAACAGGCCTTCAAAATAAAACTACACTCAACAGTCAGGCCTTCACAATAAAATCACTACAGATCCGAGAGAGACTCAAATCTGTAATAAACGACAGGGTTAGCAGCTTTACACAGAATAAGACCCCACGGAGACACAGGGAGGGCATCTGACACACGAGGTAGGCATCTGACACGCCTACTTGCTACTTCTATGTTTGTAGAAGTCTAAACTACAGGGTTAGCAACTTTTACACAGACTAAAATCCTATGGAGACACGGGGAGGGCATCTGACACACCGGGAGGGCATCTGACACAGGTGCATTATAGGTAATGTAGTCTCACCTCCTTCTCTTCATCGCTCAGTTGCTTCTCTAGCTCCATTAAGTACTCTTCGTCCGTCTGCACCTGCTCAGAGGGAAACTCCGCCCCCTCATCTTCACCTGCCACCCCCACATCTTCACCTGCCACCCCCACATCTTCACCTGCCACCCCCACATCTTCACCTGCCACCCCCACATCTTCACCTGCCACCCCCGCCCTCTCCTCTGTGCATCCTTGTGTCCTTTCCTCGTCTCCTCCAGTAGCTCCTAAAATGTCTCCTTCGTCTCTTTCATCTGGAGCGCTCGGTTTTAGTCTTTCGTTAAAATGTTCATCAGTTTGGTTTTCTGGATTCTTCTCGACTCCTGTATCCTCCCTCAGTCTGTCTCTCGTCTCTTCATTTGCCTCGTTTGTCTCCTTGTTCGTTTCCTTGCTTGCCTCCTCGTTGGTTTCCTCTATCCTCTCCTCCTTCAGGTTGAGGTTCAGTCTGTGTAAGGCTCCTGTGGTCTCCAGACTCTCCTCACAGTCGTAAAAATTCTCCTCTTCGTCCTGCGTTTCCGTCTTCTGTCCCTCCATCGCTGCTGAAAAATAAAATTCAAATTAAAAAACATTTAAAGAGGAGTGAGTGTTCATGAGTCTCCTTCTCTGGAATTTTTATAAGAAAACTCTTCGAAGTCAAATCCGCAGAAGTTTTTCAGCCTGATTATTCTATATTTCTGTATATCACTGGTTTAGATCTAGTTTTAGTCCTGGTTTCATCCTGGTTTCATCCTGATTTAGTCCGGGATTAGACCCACTTTAGATCTAGTTTTTTTATGGTTTAGACCTGGTTCAGATACAGTTTTAGTCCAGATTTAGACACTGCTTTAGTCCTGGTTTAGACCCAGTTTTAGTCCTGGTTAGGACACGGTTTTAGTCTTGGTTTAGACCTGGTTTAGACCTGGTTTTAGTCCTGGGTCAGACGCGGTTTTAGTCCCGGTTTAGACCTGGTTCAGACACAGTTTTAGTTTTGGTTTAGACGTGGTTCAGACCTGGTTCAGACACGGTTTTAGTCCTGGTTTAGACCTGGTTCAGACACGGTTTTAGTTTTGGTTTAGACCTGGTTCAGACACGGTTTTAGTCCTGGTTTAGACCTGGTTCAGACACAGTTTTAGTCCTGGTTTTAGATTTGGTTTGCTAATACAAACTCGCAGACTTGACAGTGACACATGAGGCTAGCCCGATGCTAACAGCTAAACCCGCTCTTTAAAGTCAGAGATTTGGGTCAAATCTTTTGTCAGCTCCTGATTCCGTCTCTAAAGCAGGTCCAGAGAAAGTCCGAGCGGTTTACAAAGATTTAAATTCCGCGAAAAGAGAAAAACTGGAGGAAAGTCTGACCTGCTGCTGTTAGCCGCTAGCGTTAGCCACAAACAAACGCCACTTCACTGCTGCTTCCGGCCACGTGTTGTGACGTCACAAACTGACGTAACAAAACAAAGTAATTTATATTATTTATTATATTATTTTTCTATTATTTTATTTTTTATTATATTATGTATATATTTATATTATTATTTTTTCTATTTTTTATTTTATTTTTATGTATTTATTTTCTATTATTTTATTTCTCTATATCATATTATTGTTTATATTTTATAACTATGGCAGCAATATTGATTTATCCACTAAGGACATAATAAAATACTCACAGCTGAACAATAATGACCCAAACCATATCACCTACCTAATAATTCTAATTGGAAAATTTTACATACACAAATCAAAATCTCTCCCCAGATTTATTATTATTATTTTAATTGATCTAAACATGTAGGCCTATACGTACATAGAAACAAATAGAACAATAAAATATGAACAATAAAAAAGATAAGGACTGTCAAATGCTTCAGCAAAATATTCCCCACAAACTAAAATAGAATATTGTCTATTCCTTTATGAATTTCCCATCGTTTCTTTCCTTTTATTTTTTCTTTATTTTGTTTACTTTGAAACTTTGAAGGAATTGATTTATAGTATTTTTGTATTAATCTAGTAATCTTACAGAATTCATCTGAGGTCTAAGCCGCTTTGCAGTCAGACACACACAGGCACACACACACACGCAGGCACGCGCGCACACAAATGCATGCACACACACATGCACACACACACGCGCACACACACACACACACACACACACAAATGGACCACAAATGAGAGTTTGTGGTCCATTTGATTTTCAATTCTGTCTCACTAAATTTCACACAGTCCTCTGTCTGCTCGATATTCGGTCTCGACCAAGACTGAACCAGGTCTAAACCAGACCTGAGCCAGGCCTAAAGCAGAACTGAACCAAGACTAAAGTAGGATTAAAGCAGAACTGAACCAAGTCTAAACTAGGACTAAACCAGGTCCAAACCAGGTCAGCAGAGAGAATGCTTGTGTTCATTCTGACAGTGGCAGCTGTGGCGGCTGAAGGTCAGTATTGATATTATATGTTTAGTGTTTTTATTTGCTCTTTTATTATATTAATCTGTGAGCTACTGCGTCCAAGTTGTGGATTAATAGCAGTAATATTAGTATCGTAGTAGTAGTAGTAATAGTAATTGTAGTTCTAGCAGTAGTTGTAGAAGTGGTAGTAGTAGGCTGTAGTACTGGTTGTAGTACTAGTTGCAGTAGTTGTAGTAGTAGTAGTAGTAATCGTACTAATGGGCGACAGTAGCTCAGTGTTTGTCCACTGATCAGTTCTGTCTCACAAAGATTCACACAGTCCTCTGTCTGCTCAATATCCGGTCTGGACCAGGTCTAAACCAGGACTGAACCAGGTCTAAACCAGGACTGAACCAGGTCTAAACCAGGTCTAAACCAGGACTGAACCAGGTCTAAACCAGGTCTAAACCAGGACTGAACCAGGTCTAAACCAGGACTGATCATTGGTTGAGAGTCAGATCCACGAGAGCGCCTTTATTTTATTAAACTGTCAGAAAAATGTGTTCCTTAAAGGTCCTATATTTTGCTAAATTGATTCCTGTGAGCTTTAGGCCATGTTAAAATATTACATCATCAAAAAAAAACATACCAGGAGTTGTGTTGTTCCACCTTGTGATGTCACGAAGCTGTAGTTTTCAAGTTAACAGCTTCTTTTGCCTTTAGTTCAGTAGAGATTGGCAATTCCAGGGCTGAAATTATCCAAATTATTTTAGAGAAGATGTGTGGAGTTTATTACCTCATGACATCAGAAGGTGGAACTCTGAATCCTACATATATGCAGGATTTGTGTGTTAAACATGTGTGAATGAAACAAAACATATCGTAATACGGGCCCTGTAAATGTGCTCGATACATAAACCGTGACCTAACTGGAGTAACAGTTTCATATTGTGCTGTCAGGTGCTTGTGGTTGTGTCGGAAACCTGTTTGCGTATTAGCTGTGAATGTCGTACACTTTGAGTTTCTCACCTTTGTCCACTGTGGCTTCAGACTCAAATGTGGTTTTACTCTCTGCAAATAAACTGTCAGAACTCAGCGCTACTTCCTGTCATGTTATAATGTTCGTATATCAAAAACATGCCTGAAGAGTTGTCATCCATGCATGTTTGAGTAATTTAGTGATCTCTCCCGGACCCTATTTGAACTCTCCTTATTGTTAGCTGTAAGATTCTGTTAAATATTGATAGAACTACTGTCAATATGGAGTTTCCTGCTAATATAGAATTTTCAAAACAATAAAAGGTAACGTGTTTGCAGTTAATACCCCATAGAAATAAAATACCCCCTCTTTTGATTGTGATTGTGAAATGTTTGCCAGCGTATTGTGGAATAAAGGTCCCCTAGTGGTGAATCACTCATGGTTATGTTTGGTCTTTCCTTATTACTACTACTACTACTACTACTACTTACTACTATAAGTTCACAAGCACTTTTCACAACTCTCAAAGACCAGAGTGGAGTTTTGTCATCACAGTAAAGCTATGAATAACTTCCTGATTCTCAGACAATAACACACTTTATAATTAGATGCAGCCGGTACACAGTGGACTTATTTTGACCCCTAGTTATCCAGTATATCTGTACTGGGGCACATTTTGCTCAAATACATGGGGAAAAACCAGGTACAGGCTCTTTAAGCTAAAAAACTATGGTAAATATTTAGCATCGGTACCATCCCACTAAACTCATGTGACTTTAACCACGTCTCTGTCTGCTCCAATCAGATGTGTCGGTGTCTGTAGGCGGGACGGTGGAGCTGAGAGGGGTGGGGCCTGCTGTACTGGGGGCGGGGATTGAAGTGGTTTGGAGCTGGACGATGGGCGACACTGGGAAGGTGACGCCGAACTTTACGATGGGCTGCGGGGGGCGCTGTAAGCTACAGGAGGACGGAGCGCTGCGACTGGATGATGCTCGTACCAATGACAGTGGAGTTTACAGACAGGAAGTGTACGAGGGCGGGACCTGCCGCAGCAGGAAGGAGGTCACACTGACCGTATATGGGCACAGGCGCCAAGGGAAGGGGCTACACACAGGAGGGGAGGGGCCACAGGTAAACTCTTTTCTTTAAAGCACACATTCTGTGCTTGTGTCTGCTTTGTAGTTATAATCTACAACATCTGTGAATCATTATCACTTTCAAATATGAAATCACAATATTGATCTTAAACGACTTGATAAAAGAAACAAGTCTGATGACTTCTGTGTTAGAAAACTGCAGTGCCCAATGGGAGCTGACGTCGGCGTTAAAGGTCATTACAACAAAACGTCCCCTCCTGGACAGCTGCACATCACACAGAGCATTTCATTTGCACCAAAATGACGACGTGACGCTGCTGAGTCCTACATGTATCACTGATTAAGAAAATAAACCTGTAGAACAAAGTGCGTAAGTCACAGTGGATGTGTACAGATGTCGGTGAAAAGGGCAGTAGATCAGAGCAGTGACGTCTTGAATACAGGAAAATAAAGGTTACTCCAACATGCACAAATCACTCCAAATACAACTTCAGAGGGTCAATGAGAAGGAAACAACTATAACATGGTTAAAAGCTCTGGAAAGTGCATTTTGCAGAATAGGTCTGCTAATCTCCTAAGTAAATCAATATACAAGTAGACATTATGTTATAGTGGTAAAATGAAGTAGCACTAGAGCGTTTCATCTTTTTAAGAATGTTAAAGAAAAGTTTTCCCAGGAAGATGGGGCCTGTTACTCTGTCACTGTTTTTAAAGAAATCTTCACACTTCTGATCCACAAATGTTGAACCTTATCATTTGTTTGGGACTGGCTCCACAAACTTGCCATATTAATCTTATGGCTTAAATGGCAGGTTTGGTCTCAAGGCTGGACTCCACTCGGTTTGAGTCTGATCCTGTTCCTCCTCCTCATCGTCATCTTCATCAGGAGGAAGAGGACTCCAACAGCAACCAATCAGAGCGGAGATACAGGTAAAACAGTGAATCAGAACAGAGATAACGGTCAACGAGCCAATCAGAGCAGAGATACAGGTGAAACAGCGAATCAGAGCAGAGACAAGAGTAAACGAGCCAACAGGAGCTACAGTTTTGTAATTTTCTGGAGGTGGCATTTCACCTGCATGAATCCATAGAAATAGAAAGTTAAAACCGCAGAGACCATTCTCCACAAAGTTAGATATGTTTTATGCCAGACTGTGGAATATTATAGCCATAGGAACAGTATTTCCACGGACACAGGCAGGAGGTTAAATAAGAGACAGGTTTGTGGAGATGCAAGCCCACACACAGAAAAGTTTTCTGAAGTTTTCATTCGACTTTGTTGTTGTTGCAGATCCTCGATGTTTGGAGGAAAATCTGTACGTCCCGATGTTCAGAGCCAAAGACCCGAAGACCCAGAACCAGACCCAGGACCACACTCGGACACAGACCCAGAATAGCCCCGGAACCAAGTCCAAGAGCCAGTCTCCGTGTGACTCTGGTGACTCACAGGAGGACATTTATGTTTGATCGCCTACAGTTTTCTAAGGTTTTCATTTGAGTTTGTTTTCATTGCAGATCCTCGATGTTCGGAGGAAAATCTGTATGCCCCGATATTCAGAACCAAAGGCCCGGAGAGCCAGACCCAGAACCAGACCCAGGACCAGACCCAAGACCATACTCTGATCCAGAATAGCCCCGGATCCAAGTCCAAGAGCCAATCTCCATCTGACCCTGGTGACCCAGAGGAGGACATTTATGTTTGATCCCCTACAGCTCCAAGAACAGGAGGATTGTGGGATATTGTTAGTTTTCAGATTCTAGAATGTGATGATGGGGGCAAGAGACAGAGTTCCGTATTGATTATTGTTCTTTACCATGAAATATCCAAAAGACAAATGTTGAACCAGATCATTAGAGACCAGACCAAACTCACGGTATTACACATAGTCTGTATAAAAACGGTGGCCTAAGTGACGTCACCCCGGCGTTCCGCTTCAGCCAAATGAAACTCATCGAGGCTAGCAGTTATACAGGCTAATCTGGAGCCGAGTTATATTTTTGGAAGTCCAACTGCGAGTTTCATAGGTAAGGTAACGCTCACCCGCACAGCTAGTTAAGCAGTGAGTGGGCACTTAGCAACGCTGTCAATCAAACCTGTTATTAATGTTCATATATTGATTTACGAACAAAATAGTGAAATAAAAACACCAGGGTCGTATGGAGCGCATTAATACGAACATTTGAGGAAAAAAGGTCTAGTCTGACAGCAGCAGTTACAGAGAGAGGGGCACTGGAGCCAGAAGTGCACCCATGCTCACTTCCTATTTGGAACGTGTTAGCGATGTCCATTTATATTTACAATCCCTGGTATTACAACAGAGATCTGCTTTTGAATATAGGCTACGTTTTAGCTGAATGCTGTGTTGTCCTCTGAAACTCAGTTATTGTTTTGTTATATATGACAATAAAGAATGTTGAAACTTCCTCCATCACTCTACATATGGATCGTGACGTCCAAAGGTTAATGCCATAACATATTTAGATCACCATGTTACTTTTTATTGTTAAGAAAATGCTATATTTCACCATTAACATTCTTTGTTCCCCATGTTAAGTCACTTCCCCAGACACAAACAGACACACAATCCGCGTGTATCCCACTAATGGAACTACTGCACATCACATCAGGTTTGCCAAGTTGTTATGTACAGTTTTGTATCATGTTTAGTCCTGGTTTAGTCCTGCCTCTGTCCTTGTAGTCTTGGTTTAGTGCTTGTTTGATCCCGCTCCTGGTTTAGTCCAGTTTCAGTCCTGGTTTAGTCCTGTTTAATTCTATTTTTTGGGTGTAGCTCTGATTGAAGCAGGTCTAAAGTGAAAGTATGAAACATAATTATGTGGATTCAGCAGCAATGAGTTTCTGGGTTTTTTTCCACATAATATTTTTCTCATGAAAGTGAATCTTCAAGTTGCTGTCAGTTTAATGTGAGGGAAATGATTTTGAATATCTTGCTTGCGTAAAGTAAATAATATTAATATCCGCGCTTGCTTAGTCCTGGTTTAGTCCTGGTTTAGTCCTGCTTTAGACCTGGTTTAGTCCTGGTTCAGTCCTGTTTTAGTCCTGCTTTAGAACTGTTTCTGAAGCCTGAACCCCTTGGAGCCAATGCCAATACCAACTGTTTAGAATTCAGACCAACCAATGGCCGATAAACACTTATATTTTTTGGTCCAATATGTATAATTTTTTCCCACCCAAATTATGTAATTTAGATTTATTAAAACTCACCCACAGTCCTTTTTTCACCACAAACCCATAAAAAGCAGCGTACAGCCACGTTTTCAGCAGTTCTCTCTTTACACTAAAGTGTTCAAATATAGTGTGTTCAAAAATAACTATGTCTGAAAAAAGTTTGAAAAATGAAAGATAATTTATGAAAATTGTGGGAAGAAATTACGAAAAATTACAAAAAAAACAAACAAACAAAAAAAAACAAAAAAAACGAGGAACGAATTACAAATTACATTATGACAAAAAAAAAAAAAAAAAAAGGACAAAAAATTGGGGAACAAAAAGATGAAATAATTGGGGTTAAAATATAATAGTTCTGTTGTCTGTCAGTAGGTCTGTAGTCTGTGGTTTCAGCAACTTAATTCAACCTTATATTGCAGCAGTCTCAAACTGATAAATGTGAATTTTGTGTGGAACCTTTGAGCGTTTGCTTATGGACTGTACAAAATATTGTAACGTTACAGAGGCCTGGGGAGTGGAGCTTGGTGGGTCTTTAGGGAAAGGGGGTAAACTGAAGCGAGTGTTAAATGCTCTGTTTTCTTTTCGATGTAATGATTGATGGTAATGGCAGTGATAATAGTCCGTAACGTTGATCTAAAAGCGTGACATTACACATGCAGTACTGGAGGTGGCGCCATACACCTTTGCTTTGGTTCGTAGAAGAAGAAGAAGAGGAAACAAAATGGCGGCTCCAAAAACTCTCCCCAAAGACGCTCAGGTGAGTCTGATAAACAGGACTAAACCAGGACTAAACCAGGACTAAACTAGGACTAAACCAGGTCTAAACCAGATCTAAACCGGGACTAGAACCCCCTGCAGAGAGACCCTGAGCAGTTGCCCCGGAGCAGCGCGGAGAAGCGACTTTATGTCCCGGTTATGTCCCGTTAGCTCATTAGCATTTAGCGGCTAACTTTAGCAGTGCGCTTTAGATTATTTTTAGCAGATTAAATCCTCACACGTGCTTCGTCCTGAGGTTTATAAATCCGTGTGCTCCTGTGACATGTGGGAGAGGAAGTTTATTTCAGTGAAACGCACACAAAAGAGTCAGATTAAAGTGTTAGGTAAAAGTGTTATGCTAACGAAGCTAACGATGGTTTGTTTTTAGCCTCATGGAAAGTGACAGACTCAAATTTAAAGTCAAGAAGAGCTGTTTTAGTTCGGCCCACGTGTCTGTCAGTAGAGGTCCTCATCATGTTCGGACAGTGGGGGTTAAAGCTCCTGGTGTCCAACACTTTTAAAGCTGCACTGTGTCACTTTTCTGGCGGAGGGGCTCGGTGCTGCCATCGGCTGTTTTCATGCTTACGTCATAAACCAGGAAGACGTTTGGAAACACTGTAAATGGTAAAATTATACAGCGCTTTTCTACATTCAAGGATCAAAGCGCTTTACAAGAAGGAAAAATTCACACACCAGTGTACGCAGACACTGGGGGTGAGGTGGGTTACGTGTCTTGCCCAAGGACACAACGACAGCATTCATCTGTGGGAGCTGGAATTACACAGCCAACCTGTGGGTCAGTGGATCTGACCGCTCAACCAATGATGTTTATGTCGAGAGAGGGATTTAAACCAGTAGGATTTAGATCAGTGGACTAACGCCCTACAAACTGAACTACTGCTGCCCCCTGAGCTGCTGCTGCCCCAAGGAATATGCGATGATGACTTCCGGAAGGTTCTGTTCGCGGTAGTAAATCTGACATAATCTAGGAAAAATTAGAAAACGGCCCAGTTTTCTTCATCTACATGTCACTGTAGCGTTCCGTTATGTTCGGTTAATCAACATTTACAACTGTACCTCAGTTTTCATAATTTCCCCACTGACGCACAACTCCGAGCGCACTGGGAACATGCGATTAGAAGAGATGAGGGCATCAAATTCAAGATTATTCCATGTATGCAGTCTTCATTTTACCGCTGATGACGTTTACTTCAGTGGGATTTATCACAGTCGGTAAATACAGTCCCTGACAAAAGTCTTGTCGCTTATCCATTTTGTAGAAACAAAAGCTTATAACCTGACTTTAAATTAATCGATTGGTTTTAGAAATGTCTCATATGAAAGCTAAAACCCTCCCAAATTATGCTCAATATACTAAAATTAATTTGCTTCACTGAAGAAAGATTGATCATTTAATGAACACAGAAAGGTCAGATTTTGGCAAGACAAAAGTCTTGTCGCCTTGTCATATGATGCACCCAATCCTAGATTACAGCCTCACCTGTGATCAGTTACTGATCAATCAATTAGTGGGTGTGTATAAAAAGAACCCCAGCACACCAGACCTTCACATCAACTGCAACTTGACCTCTGACAACATGCCTAAGATCCACCCTGAGACCAAAGCGTTAATTATCAAGAGGCTGAAGACCAGCTCCACTGCTGAGGTGGCTGACACCTTCAATGTGTCTCAGCGTCAAGTACAAAGAATAAGAAAAAGATCTGAAAAGACTGGAGATGTTTTTGACAAGCCCAGGTCCGGCAGACCCCGCAAGACAACTGCTCGGGAGGACCGTTTGTTGATTCGAAAATCCAAGGCCAGCCCCTTTTCCACTGCAGCAGAGCTCCACCAGGCCTGGTCACCTCAAGTCCCTGTGTCAACCAGAACAGTTTGTAGAATTCTGTCTCGAAATGGCCTCCATGGTCGAATCAGTGCACAGAAACCAGCACTAAACAAAAGGCAATTAAAAAACCGTGTAGCATTTGCCAAGGCCCACAGCCTGCTAAAAGGATGGACACTGGAAAAGTGGCAGAAGGTGGATTTCTCAGATGAATCCTCGGTTGAATTACATCACAGCCGCCACAAATATTGCAGGAGACCTACTGGAGCCCGCATGGATCCAAGATTCACCCAGAAAACAGTTAAGTTTGGTGGCAGAAAAATCATGGTCTGGGGTTACATCCAGTATGGGGGTGTGCGAGACATTTGCAGGGTGGAAGGCAATATCAATAGCCTAAAATATCAAGAAGTATTAGCTACCTCTTACATTCCCAACCATAAAAGGGGTCAAATTTTGCAGCAGGATGGTGCTCCATCGCATACTTCTATCTCTACATCAAAGTTCCTCAAGGCGAAGAAGATCAAGGTGCTCCAGGACTGGCCAGCCCAGTCACCGGACATGAACATCATTGAGCATGTCTGGGGTAGAATGAAAGAGGAAGCATGGAAGGCAAACCAAAGAATCTTGATGAACTCTGGGAGGCATGTAAGACTGCTTTCTTTGCTATTCCTGATGACTTCATCAACAAATTGTATGAATCATTGTCGAACCACATGGATGCAGTCCTTCAAGCTCATGGAAGTCATACAAGATATTAAATATGGATCTCACAGCACCACTACTTAATTCACTGACGTTATGCAACATATTTTTGTATTTGAAGTAAATTATTTGTTCAATTTTCTGTAGGCGACAAGACTTTTGTCTTGCCAAAATCTGACCTTTCTGTGTTCATTAAATGATCAATCTTTCTTCAGTGAAGCAAATTTATTTTAGTATATTGAGCATAATTTGGGAGGGTTTTAGCTTTCATATGAGACATTTCTAAAACCAATCGATTAATTTAAAGTCAGGTTATAAGCTTTTGTTTCTACAAAATGGATAAGCGACAAGACTTTTGTCAGGGACTGTACACCTGAAGTACCTAATAGTTCAATTAAAGCTATAAATAAAACTAACTTCAATTACATTTGGAAAGGAAAAACACATTACATTAAAAAAAAAAACTATGATACAAGAATATGAAGAAGGTGGTGGAAAAGCTATAGATTTTGAATGTATTTATGGCACAATCAAAACAAGGCAATTTTTAAAACAACGAAAACATTTCTGGTTTCATATTCCAAATGAAATATTTACAAAATTAGGTGGCAATGAATTTTTACTTTGACGTGACTATGACCTTAAAAACCTCCCCCCAAAAAACTCTCCTTATTTCACCAACAGGTATTGTTTTACTGGAGGATGATTTTCAAACACAATTTCAGCCCCCACAAAACCCCATTTGGAACTGTCTATATTTATTACATCAACGCAAATCTGTACATTTACAAAACTGGTTAGAAAAAGGTCTATGGCCTGTAACACACACTAGACCAGACAGGAAATGTTTTATCTTTTGAGAACTTTAGATCTAAATTCAACTTATTTAATAAAACTCAATACAATATCGTAGTGAAAGCAAAACCTCAAGCTAAAAAAAAAAAAAAACTATACCGGAAATTGTCATCGCATGTTTCCAAACGTCTTCTTGGTTTGTGACGTAAGCGTGAATAGAACCCATAGGAGATCTTATTCCGTCTCTTGGAATGTTCCACAGTACTGCATTAAACTCATTTGAGGTCACAGCAAGAGACTTTGAAAAACATGTGTTCTTACTGTGAGTGGACTCGTGGTCTTCTAACTTGTGTGGCTGTTGGTTCAAATCCCGCTCCGGTCTGAATCATGTGGTGTTTTTTTGTTGCAGGTGATGATGCAGATCCTCAAAGACATGGGCATCACCGAGTACGAGCCGCGCGTCATCAACCAGATGCTCGAGTTCACCTACAGTAAGGAACTTTACAGCGGGTTTAGACCCAGTTTAGTCCCAGGGTTTGTCCCCTTTTAGACCTGCGTTAGTCCGGGTTTGATCCTGGTTTGGTTATGGTTCGATACTTGTACAAGTCCTTGTTCAGTCCTGGTTCAGTCCTGGTTTCTGTTTTTCAGGATATGTAACAACGATCATTGAAGACGCTAAAATCTACTCGTCTCACGCCAAGAAGTCGACTGTTGACGCCGACGACATCAAACTGGCCATTCAGTGTCGCATGGACCAGTCCTTCACCTCGCCCCCGCCCCGAGACGTGAGTGCACTTACACCAGATGCCCTCCCCGTGTGTCAGATGCCCTCCCTGTGTGTCCATGGGGTCTTACTGCTAACCCTGTAGTTTAGGTCTCAAACATATTCTGAAATAGACTTAGACAAACTTTATTGATCTACAAAGGAAATTATTTTATGCATGGGGTTCTTAGATTAGTTTAAAGTTCAGATTTCAGTCTCTCTTAGATGTGAATGCTCCTGAATGTGTTTAAAATATGACCTGCGACTGAATCTGGACTTCAGCTAAAAATACAGCTTTTATTTGTCAGAGGAAAAAGTACAATCAAGCAACTATGACAGACTAGACTAACATGATATAGACCAAATTGTTTTTAAGAGTTTGCTAAAAAATGATTCCTAGTTTTCCTTGGGTTTGACAATTAAGTTTTAAATGTTACTTCCTGATTGGACAGCAGATGTGAGACACGTAGAGGTAATTCCATAACGAATTGTCTCTGCATTTATTTACTATGCACTACTTCCTGCATTTTTCCACTTATATTTTTTCACGTTTCTTCGTCCCGATGGTGTTTTCTGGTGAGTTTTCAGACGATATCATGTGGTGTTTTTCAGTTCCTGTTGGAGGTGGCACGTCAGAAAAACCAGACTCCTCTTCCTCTGATCAAACCGTACACAGGACCTCGGCTTCCCCCAGACCGCTACTGTCTGACCGCTCCCAACTACAGACTCAAGACTGTCCCAAAGAAGGTAAACAAACAAACACATATACAGAGACGGGATCGTATTTTCCGGACTGTGTCACACTTTTTAATGGTTTAGGTGATCCTGCGACTTTTGTATATCAAAATATATAATTTCACATGTTCATTATTTTCACACTGACAGACAGAGGGCGCTCTAGGCCTGTGTGCCAATATCTGCTACTCCTATTACTCCTGTACCACTGTCACTTCTCGCTCTACTGCACATGAGCCGCTGTCCTGTCTGGGATCATGTCAGTGTCTCGTAGGATTACATCAGATTTCAGGCTCTCCCGGGGGCGGGGCTAGGTGTATCGATCAGGTATGAGTGGATGTCCGGACACTGAAGTTTGAGACATTTCTTCTCGTCATTTACGCACTCACCTGCATTGAGCCCATACGGGTCATTAAGACGTATCCCACTCACTAATGTTCATTTAGCATCAGAACTTATTTTATCACACGGCAATAAACTGTTAATCATATTCTGCAGATTATAAGCTGCAAGTGGTGAAATATGCAGCCGAAAACAGTAATTGAGCAGCGGAAAGTAAGTTTGGAGTGAACGAGAAACTTGTGAGGGACTGGGGAAAAGCGGAGGACACTCGAACTGCAATGAAGAAAACAAAAAAAGCTAATCGCAGGCTAACAGCTTGATTTAGGTAGAGTTGGCGGAGTTGCTCAGAAGTGACACCAAGGAGAAGAATTCAATGGATTTAGTGATTTGGAGTGAGATCCAGTGTTTGGTAAACTTGTTCTGTTATGTTGTTTATGCTTTAGTTTTCTGAATAACTGTTAATATGTTACTTTAACAAACCAGACACATATTCAGCCTGTTGTTCTCTATTCAATTATTACTATAACTTCACTTTCAAGATGAAACGTCTGTTCATGTTCTCAGATTTTATAAAACAAAAATGCAACTTATAGTCCAGTGCGACTTATATATGTTTTTTTCTTCTTCATTATACATTTTTTGGCTGGTGGGACTTATACGCCGGAGTGACTTATAGTCCAGAAAATACGGTATTCTTATAAACCAGGTATTTAACAGAACATAGCTTTGACATTAGAAACCTTTGGAAGTATAAATGCTTGGAACGCACAGTTCTGTTAACATTTTACACAAATCAACTGCTTAATCGGAAGTGACACAAAGAAAAAGCAGTTCAAAAGTGGGTCACGAGGAACACATCTGTTTGTGTCACAGGTGACGCCCTCTGCTGGTCGGATCTCAGTCCCGCGCCTCAGTGTTGGAGCAGTGTCCAGCCGCCCTTCCACCCCCACTCTAGGTACGAGGTTTAGTCCAGGTTTAGTCTGGGCTCAGTCCTGGTTTAAACCTGGTTCAGTCCTGGTTTAGACCTGGTTCTGTCCTGGTTTAGTCTCTGATTCAGTCCTGGTTTAATCCGGATTCCCCCTCAGGTTCCTCAGTCCCTTCAGTGTCTAAAGTCTCTGCTCCGGTCTCGTTGGCGGCACAGAGGTTCACGGTTCAAATCCCGAGCGCCCAGAGCCACACCCCCAAAACCAGTAAGCCCCGCCTCCTTCGAACGCTGTTAGATTTGAACATTTTAACGTGTTTTAAACTTTCTAAAAATTACGAATGACAATCAGCTGTTTAATACGAATCTGTGTGGCTCCTCCCCCTCAGCCACGGCCACGCCCCCCGTCCTGATGAGCTCGTCTCTGATTGGACAGAAGACTCTCCTGATGAGCAGCAGCAGCCTATCACAGAGCGACAACTTGAAGCGCAAACACGAGGACGACGACGATTACGACGCCATTTAACCTCAAACTTAAAACATTCAAATAAAAACGAAAGGGCCCATATTATCCATTTTCTGATCTGTTCTAATGTCGTTTCCTCATCACAAACAGACCTGGAGTCGTGTTTCGTTTCATTCACACACGTTTAACACACAAACCCTGCAGATTTAAACTGAAAACACTCTGTTCCACTTTGTGATGTCATGTGGTGATACAGGAAGTGCTCCACTGTGTTTTTAAACTCCATACACTTTCGCTAGAATCATGTGGATAATAATTTCATTCATGGAATTGCCGATGTCTGCTGAACTGTTAACATGGAAAAAAAACTACCACTATGTGACATCACAAGGTGGAACAGAGCAGATTGAGTTTTGGAGATGTAGACAGACTAATAATAAAGTGTTACTCAAATGTGTGAATGAAACCAAACACAACTCCAAGTCTGTTTTTGAGGAAGAAACGACATAACGTGGCTTAAAGTTCACAAGAGTCCATTTTGTGTAATATGGGACCTTTAAAATAACAGTCACATGTAAATAAACTGTTTTTCTTGTTTTTACTGTTTAAATTGTTACAGCTGGTTGTATTTTGGACTCCTCAGTTTTGGCATTTCACTTTTTATAATTTAAAATAAAATGTTTGTGTTCATGTAGCTTAAATAACACTGTACTCAGACACCTCTTTTACAGATTAAAACCAGGCAGCAACAACCTGTTTTTATAATAAAATTTTTCGATAAAGTGGGAATGTGGTTTGATTTTTTGCATTATTTGATTCTTTCTAACTTTGCATTTTCCATTGAATAGTTACAGAGAAAGTTAAGTTAAAAGCAAACTTTGGAGATACGTGGCAAAAGGTAAAACAAATACCACATACGATTGCAACCCAAGAACAGAAACCGCTCACACTCCAGTTGTTTAAAGCAGACCTATTGGGCTTGTGTCCACTCTGTAGTTATAAAATATGACACTTGTAGCTCATAAAGTTTTATAATTTGGACATTTTGAGTCACAATACTGAGATCAGTGGTGTCCAGTGGGATGTGACGTCAGCATTAACTCATGACTTTGGTTTTAGACACGTTATAATGCAGTTACATCCTCAAAAACAGACCTGGAGTTGTGTTTTGTTTCATTCACACGTTTGAGTAACTCTTTATCATTAGTCAGCTGTGATTTACAATTCCAGAGTTGAAACCATCCAAATGATTCTAGCGAAGGCGTATGGAGTTTTAAAACACTGTGGAGCACTTCCTGTATTACCGCTTGACATCACAAGGTGGAACGCAGCCTAAATCTGCAGGGTTTGTGTGTTAAACATATGAGAATGAAACAAAACACAACTCCAGGTTTGTTTGCAACGAGGAAACATTATAACAGATCAGAAAATAGCACAATATGGACCTTTAAAAGAACATTAATCAGACAGGACACTCATTTAAATTCATTTCACTTTAATAATAAAAAGAAAACTAAAATAAATCTCAACATAAAAAATACAAGTCAAATCTGATTATGAAGAGTCGTGGTGCGATGTACATTAATAATAATAATAATAATAATAGAATCAGTCACCATAGAGGCGAAGGAGAACTCTGTCGTCCAATATTTTCACACAAATTTGAATCACGACAAAACTCCGACGTCACGGCTCGAAATTCACAGCACAGCGAAGAAAACATGCTGAAGAGCGCCCCCTGCCCGTCTGCGCGCACGTCACGCTAAATAAACGCGTTATTTTATCGTAGAGGGGCGTTTGGTGCGGCGCAGCAAGAGGCGTAAAAACATCACGTGTGACTTAAAAACATCAACTTTGTCTGAAAAAAATGGCTGTGTGAAACCGACCAATCAGAGCAGAGCACAGCAGGAAGTGGAGCCAAGTTTAAGTTTACGTTTTTTTTAAAATAAATTTAACAGATTAACAGACATTCAGGATGGAGAAAAGCCGGAGTATTTTAGTTCTTTGGGGTATTAACTGCTAACACATAACAAATTTAAATCACTATGTTCCGTTTTATTGTTTTGTAAATGCTGTATTTGCAGAAAACAATGCATTTTTATTGTTTATATAGTTTGTTTTATAAGTTTCAGTTTCATTTTCACTCTCCCCTCCCTTTGCTCTTCACGCTAAGTCACTCCCCCTTCAGAGTGAGGTCACAACACGACCAGCGTCCATCCCGCTAAAGGAATTTCTGCACATCTCATCAGGTTTGTCAACAGTTTTGTATCCGGCTTTTGTGTATTTATGGAGAATTAACGTGTGGGAGCGTGGGTCATGTAGAAATCTTAAAGAGAATTTTTGAACAGGGCCCCGAAGAGATCGCTAGATTACTCAAACATGCATGGATGACATCTAAAACCGCGTCCCCCAGTTCCGCAAGTAAAATTCTCATTCATTTTTCCCATAGACTTTAAAAAAAAATTAAAAGATAAAGTATGAAAACTCGGTGCTAATCAACTACATGGTAATTAATGACCACAAGACCTGCTAAGTTATTAAAACATTTTGCAGAATCTTTCGTTTCAAAAGTGCTTTTTGGACTTAAAACAACTGTGTTATATTAGTTAGCGCTGATTAGCCTCTGTGACGCCTTTAAACTCTTAATATTTCAAAATTCTATGGGAAAAATGAATGGGAACGGAATGGAATTTACTTCTGGAACCAGAGCGGACTTGGAAGTGGGTGGGACTGTGGCGCTCCAAATATTGTGTCAAAAAGCTCTCCAAAAAGGCAGAGTAAACACTTTCTTTTGTGTTTTTAAAATTCTAACTATTTGAGAAAACTGTAAAACTAAGATAAAACTCAAATTTCCAGAACTCTGCTCCATTTCCTGCCGTTTAAAAACTCTGAAATCTCCAAATGAAACGATAAAAATCCTTCATCAAAGCGACTCCTGCTGCGTTTGGTTCACACGTTTTGGCACAACGTTTAAATTCAAGGTTAAAATTACACAAAAAACATTTATAGAAGACACAGTGTGGACTTTTAATGGAAATAAATGAGAAAATTTAAGGTTTTAGAACATTTTGCTTCTAAATGTGCCGATAAGGTTTAAAGGCAAGTATCTTTGTAGAGTTAATATTTTGGTGTTTTGATAGTAAAAGTAGATTTTTTTAATTTTAACTTTCTAATATTGGTAGTTTTCAGGGGCAAGAGGCAGTTTTTCCTGTTGTTTACACGTTTCCCATGAAATATCCAAAAGGTAAATTCACAAATGTTGAACCTGAAATAATTTCTACTGAAGACGAGACCCAAAAATTCACAGCAATAGTATTAATTTTATTGTTAAAATGCAAAATTATGTTGTAATACAGTGAGTTCTTGGATTTAGTCACTAATTGAAAATACCACGTTCAACATTTGTGAGTTTACCTTTTGGATATTTCATGGGAAAGTACGACGTAATCAACAGGGAAATCAGAAAATGAAAATCTGAAAACAACCAATACAGAGAGCACGACTGAGAACTTCATCCACAAATAATAAAACGTAAAAAAATAAGCTGAAATTACAACATTGATGCGTAAACGAGAGTGGATTTTGGCTTAAAAAAAAAATAAAAAAGTGCACTTTAAATTATCTGAAATTTCAAGGAGACAAGTAAAATAATGGAGCAAATTTGTGCACATTTTTATAAGCTTATCATGAACCAAATATGACACAAACATGGCAACTTTTTTACAATAAGGCAAATTCTTTTAATGCAAAAAATATATAATGTGACGAATACATATTTCATATTTTAACGTTTAGAAAAGAACCATTTTTAAGTAGCTTCAGTTAAAACACTTAAGTGGAGTTTAATTTTCATAAAAGTGGCATTTTGGAACATTTTAGACAAGTTTGGTTCAAATTTTGTGAGTTTTTGGGGGGGAAATGTTTCAAAATAGAACAGGAAAAGGCTCGAGTTTATCCTTTCAGATTAAGAGCGTTTGGGACCTGGGCTGTTCTGGCTTTTGGTTAATTCTGTTGGCAACAATTTTATTTTGAAGGCACAAATTTGAAGTGTAGCAGATTTGAATAATTTCACGCAGAACCAAACGACAGCAGCGTTTCTATTTTTTCATCACAAAAACTTAATTTATTTTTACACCGAAAAAATGTTTGGCGACGATTTCGACGATTTTTACTGTCACTAAATATTTTCAGTCCTTTAATAACAACAAGAGACAGATTTAAACAAAAAAAAAAAACAAAAAAAAAAAAAGGGGGACGTTTGTCGTTTTTACCAATCTCTGTAGAAATATTATGCAAAAACAAATAAAAATGTGAATTAATATAAAAGTTAATATGTTTAATTAACCTAATCCCCCAAATTAATCATGAATTAAACCCAGTATGTAGATTTCATAGTAAAAAGGTTACACTGTTTTATTTGGATTAGTTTTAATTTAGAAAAAAGTAAAATAATTATTTGGAGAATCTTTTTTTTTTTTTTTTTCCAAATTTTGAGCTTATCAGGTTTTTATTTTGTCAGGATAAAAATACATTTGTGAATGAAAATAGTGAGTGACAGCTGATATCTATCGCCGAATGTCAGAAGCGAATAAGAGGAGGAAGAGGAAGAACAGGAAGAGAGGAGGAAAAGAGGAAAAGGAGGAGTTTTGCGCTGGTGACCCGAGCTTCATGAGACACAGAAACAAACACAGAAAAGATGAGTCTACGTTTCAAATATTCAAATATAGAATCTGATTTGTACAATCGTCACATCCGCCGCGGCCGCGAGGGAAACGGCTCAGAGCTCCACTTTAAACTCAAACGCCACTTTACAGGTATAAAAATAATATTATCTGTGACGGGATTTAATAAGTGACGGAATGGTGAGAATGTGGAAGTGTTTGAGAAACGTCAGAATCAGCAGCAGTGGTGCCTACAGCAGAAGTAAACCAGGACTAAACCAGGACTAAACTGGGACTAAACCAGGTGTAAACCAGAACTTAACCGTAACTAAAACAGGTCTAAACCAGGACTAAACCGAGACTAAACCAAGAATAAACCAGGCGTAAACCAGAACTTAACCGTGACTAAAGCAGGTCTGAACCAGGACTAACTCCGGAATAAGACAGGACTAAACTGGGACTAAACCAGGTCTAAACCAGGACTAAACCGAGGATAAACCAGGTGTAAACCAGAACTTAACTGTGACTAAAGCAGGTCTGAAGCAGGACCAACTCTGGACTAACCAAGGGCTGACCCAGGTCAAACCCAGGTGTTACCCAGTTCTAAACCAGGACTAACTCTGGACTAAGACAGGACTGAACCAGGTCTAAACCAGGACTAAACTGAGACTAAACCTGGACTAAACCAGGCGTAAACCAGAATTTAACCAGGATTAAAGCAGGTCTGAACCAGGGCCAACTCTGGATTAACCGAGGGCTGACCCAGGTCAAACCCAGGTGTTACCCAGTTCTAAACCAGGACTAACTCTGGACTAAGACAGGACTATGACAGGACTAAACCGAGACTAAACCGGGACTAAACCAGACGTAAACTAGAACTTAACCGTGACTAAAGCAGGTCTGAACCAGGACCAACTCTGGACTGAAACAGGACCAACTGAAACAGGGCTGACCCAGGTCAAACCCAGGTGTTACCCAGTTCTAAACCAGGACTAACTTTAGACTAACCCAGGTCTAAAGCAGCACTTGAAACAGGACTAAACCAGAAGTGAACCAGGACTTTCCTCTGGTGCACAAAGAAACAACAATAATGGAATGTTTGCTGAACTTTGAGCTGCTTCGATGCAAAATTAAACAGGAAACCGTAATTACAAAATCTATGAAAATGTCTTTACACATGCCCCAGAGTCCAAAGAATTACACAAAAGTGAAACACACACTCACACACAAAAGATGTCATTTAGCTTATCTGAAAAACTGTGGTGATTTTTGTGTTAAAGGCTGAGCTCTGAGCCGAATCCATTTCAGTTTTAAATTCCTGTTTTTCAGTCTGTACAACGCTCTACACGTCTGAGCTGCGAAAACCACATCTGCGACTTTTCAAATGACCAGAAGACCAGGAGATCAGCACGAATGAGGGTTTAAACGCATTTTTTCATAATTTAACTTAATTTACCTTATTTTATCCACTGTTCTGTGATATTCTCTGGTGTTTCCATCAGAATTATCCAAAAGTCAAATCTACAAACGTTTTTTTTTTTCCCCCTAATCATTTTTATCAGTGACCAGCTCCATTCTCCTAATATGTTCCTCCAACCACACCGCAACATCTGGGAGGGCATCTGACACACCACAACGTCTCCAGATTAACTACATTTGGCCTGTCCCCATCTCGGTCTAACACATACTATATAGGAGGATGGGAGGGCATCTGACACACAGCGTGATCCACACTGATATTCTGATCTCGGTCATAAAGAGTGTTTTGTGTGTTTTTGCAGCTCTGGTCTGTACCCCGCGGCGTCTAAGTGTAGGAGCTGGATTTTTTTTGAGATTTTCTGTGATTTTTTTGTAGAATTCTCTGGTGTTTTTTGGGGCGGAGCTTCTAGCAGTCCTCGTCTTTGTCGTCCACGACTCCTTTGAGCCGGAGCCGAGCGAAGTCCTCGAACACAAAGTCATCGTCCTGGGACATGCTGCTGGAAACGTACAGAGAGAGAGAGAGAGAGACATTAAAACCAGTAAATGGAGAGAGAGAGAGAGAGATTAAGACCAGTAAACAGAGAGAGAGAGAGAGAGAGAGACATTAAAACCAGTAAATGGAGAGAGAGAGAGAGAGATTAAGACCAGTAAACAGAGAGAGAGAGAGAGAGAGAGACATTAAAACCAGTAAATGGAGAGAGAGAGAGAGAGAAAGGGAGAGAGGGAGGGAGGAGAGAGACATTAAGACCAGTAGAGAGAGCGAGAGAGACATTAAGACCAGTAAACAGAGAGAGAGAGAGAGAGATTAAGACCAGGAAACAGAGAGAGAGAGAGAGAGACAGAGAGACATTAAGACCAGTAAATGGAGAGAGAGAGAGAGAGAGAGAGAGAGAGAGAGAGAGAGAGAGAGAGAGAGAGAGAGAGAGAGATTAAGACCAGTAAATGGAGAGAGAGAGAGAGAGAGAGAGAGATTAAGACCAGGAAACAGAGAGAGAGAGAGAGAGAGAGAGAGAGACATTAAGACCAGTAAATGGAGAGAGAGAGAGAGAGAGAGAGAGAGAGCGAGAGAGAGAGAGAGAGAGAGAGAGAGACATTAAGACCAGTAAACGGAGAGAGAGAGAGAGAGAGAGACATTAAGACCAGTAAACAGAGAGAGAGAGAGAGAGAGACATTAAGACCAGTAAACAGAGAGAGAGAGAGAGAGAGAGAGAGAGATATTAAGACCAGTAAATGGAGAGAGAGAGAGAGAGAGAGAGAGAGAGACACATTAAGACCAGTAAACAGAGAGAGAGAGAGAGAGAGACACACACATTAAGACCAGTAAACAGAGAGAGAGAGAGAGAGAGAGAGAGAGAGACACACATTAAGACCAGTAAACAGAGAGAGAGAGAGAGAGAGAGATTAAGACCAGTAAATGGAGAGAGAGAGAGAGAGAGAGAGAGAGAGAGAGAGAGAGACACACATTAAGACCAGTAAACAGAGAGAGAGAGAGAGAGAGAGAGAGAGAGAGAGAGAGAGAGACACACATTAAGACCAGTAAACAGAGAGAGAGAGAGAGAGAGAGAGAGATTAAGACCAGTAAACAGAGAGAGAGAGAGAGATTAAAACCAGTAAATGGAGAGAGAGAGAGAGAGCGAGAGGAGAGAGAGATTAAGACCAGTAAATGGAGAGAGAGAGCGAGAGGAGAGAGAGAGAGCGAGAGGAGAGAGATTAAGACCAGTAAATGGAGAGAGAGAGAGAGAGAGAGAGAGAGATTGATTAAGACCAGTAAACAGAGAGAGAGAGAGAGAGAGAGAGAGAGAGAGAGAGAGAGACATTAAGACCAGTAAACAGAAAGAGAGAGAGAGAGAGAGAGAGAGAGAGAGAGAGGCAGAGACATTAAGACCAGTAAACTTAAGACAAAGACAGAGAAAGAAAGAGAGAGAGACATTAAGAAGAGTAAACAGGGGGATGAAGAGAAAGAGGGAAAGAAAGAGCAAAAGAGTGAGAGAGAGAGAACACAAAGTCCTGCGACATGCTGCTTCAGAGAGAAAGATCAGGACATTTATTGGCAGAGAAAGTTTTAAACGGCCAAAGACAAACAACATTATAACAGATCAGAAAATGTCGCCCTTAAATGAAAAAGTCTAGTTTGCAGAATTGTGGCGTTCCACAGGATTCTGTTTAGGGTCCTAGTTATTCATGTTGTTTATAAAAGGTTTTATGAAAGTTATGAATATGACAAATAAAAGTTTGGTTTGTAAGTATCAGAGGCATCAGACTTGTCTAAACTGAACTCACTTTGTGTCGAACTCGATGAGGTTTGTGTCGATGGGAGGGTCCATCTCTGGCACCGCTGTGGGACAAACAGAACACAGGTTTAAATCTTTTATTGTGTTGAAACTTAAAATACAAGAACACAGAACATTCTAGCACATGAGGCGCGCTTAACCCTCTGGCAAAGCTTTTGACTTTTCATCAGTCGGTAATTTTGTGCACGTTCGTCCAGTAGAATGAAATGTGGTATGTTTGTTTGTTTTGTTTGTTTGTCCTGCTCAATGACCACATCAGACCACCAGTACACTGTGTTTATCGGATTGTCGTGATAATATTCTCAAGTGCATAAATGTGCACAGTATTTGGACATGGAAGGACAGGAATTTTTTTTGTTCATTATTTTATTTTCCTTTTTATGGGCTCATTCTTCTCTACATTATGGTATAAACTATTTTGAAAATTTTTATGATTTTAACCCCTTTAAATGCAATTTCTTATCGTTAAAGGACCAAAATGTAGAACAGAAAAGAATGAGCCCAAAAAAAGGAAAATAAAATAATGAACAAAAAATTTCCTGGATGTCCAAATACTGTGCACATTTTATGCGCTTAAAGATATACACGTGATTTTTTTTTCTGAACGATGCCAGTGGGTTAAAGGGTCTATATTACGGTATTTTCTGATCTGTTCTAATGTCGTTTCCTCATCACAAACAGACCTGGAGTTGTGTTTCGTTTCATTCACACATGTTTAACAACCAACCACAAACCCTGCATATTTAGTCTTAGTTCTTCTCTCGAACAGAAAACACTTCCTGTATTACCACACGACATCACAGGGTAGAAGTGCTCCATCGTGTTTTTAAACTCCGCACACCTTCACTAGAATCATTTGGATCATTTCAGCCAATCTTTACTGAACTAAAGGTTTGAGCTTTGGAGACAAACATAATCAAACGTTACTCGAACATGTGTGAATGAAACAAAACAAAAGGAGGAGGGAACAACATTTTAACGTGGCTTAAAGCTCAACAAGAGTACATTTTGTGAAATATAGGACCTTTAAATTTTTTCAATCATCGTTATAGATATATCGATGGTTTGGATTAGATTAGTTACACTGGTGTATTACAGGAGACGTGTAGTAGTTGTGTATTTGTACCAGACTGGGGGCGAGAGGCTGGGGGCTCCACAGGTTTGGGGTGCATCAGGATGAAGGGCAGCTCCACTGACACGTCTCTGAAAATAATTACGCAAAAATTACACAACCGTAATACAGTTATTATATTATTATTAGACTCAAATGAACTAAAGCGTCCACACTGACCCTCCGCGGGAAACCACCAGCTTCACTTTGACTCTGTACGACACCAGGATCCCCAACACCTCCTTATTAGTCACATCCTTCACTCTGAGGAGACAAGACCGGGTTTAGTCCTGGTTTAGTTTCAAAGTGACTAGCTCTATATACAAGGTATATTATAATAGTAATAGTACTAGTAGTGTTTGCAGTAGTAGTACTTGCAGTGGTATTCTTACATAGTAGAAGATGCCAGGTTTGTGTCTTCGTGCTTGAGTTTTCCATCCAGAGCGAGTCCTCGTTTCTCGCGGTTCTTGTCCAGTGTGGGGGTCAGAGTGTACACTTTACAGAAGGTGGAGCTCGACGACACCTGGTCGCTATGGAGACGGAGGAGGAGTTATGTCACTTTATGTCACTGTATATCAGTCAAACGTTTGGACACAGCTTCTTATTCAGTGTGTTTTTTTCCCTTCATGTTTACTACTTTTTACATTTTAGATACATATGGAAGATATCAAATATATGAAGCAAGATGTATGGAATTATGTAACATCTCAACTAAATATTTTTTATATTTTAAATTCAAATTCCATAGTAGCCTCCCTTTGCTTTCTTGAAAGTGTTCCAAACCTTTGACCTTTTCTCAATGAGCTTCATGATGAAGTCTTCTGAAATGGTTTTCACTCCACAGCTCTGCCACGTCAGGGTCAAGAAATGCCAAAAGTGCAAACCAGGGTTCAAAGTAAAGGGTGCGTATTTTTAATAATCTTATACAGGTTTAGAGTTAATTTGATTTTACTACATTCCACATGTGCCATAGTTTTGCATTCGTTGAAAACAATAGTGATAGCGAGATGCAAACAGGTGTGACAGCAGCATCAGCCTATGCAAAATATGACTCAGGCCCAGTTAACACTTAGTGTAGTTCAATAGACCAAACTCGCACACAGAAGCTGTAAACAAGTAGGTGTTAGTTTCAGTGTCATTAGCTCATCCCTTCAGGCAGATAAAAGGACCAGAACTGAAGAAGCTGAAGAAACTTCATCACTCTAATGTAACTTTTGTCCAGTTACAGAATTGATTTTTTCTTTTGCCAAGAAAAATAAATTCAAAAGTGTGTCCAAACTTTTGATAGGTCGTGCAAATAAATGTACAACATTCATGTGATTTGTGTGTATGCAGAACTTTTAAAGTATAAAGTATAAATACTCACTCTGCCTCGAGTTGTGCCACGGGACACTTGTACTGCGCTGTGCTGAACAGGCAGATGTCTGCGTACTGACGCACTGCAAACACACGTACTGTTACTACATGTTGTATACTAGTATATGGTATACATATTGTATACTACCATAGTACATATATTCCTGAAGTACAACACTGTTAATACAATAATACAAAACACAGCTGTACATTTTCCTTTCCTATATTCATATAAAGGCTGTGATAAACATAATTCTTCAGATTATTTTGTACCTGATATTTTGACTCTCTTGACCGTCTTGGTGGAGTTGTTTGTGACGTGGACGTTGACGCTGATTGGTTCTCCGTGATAATACAACTGAAATACAGAAAGGTTTAGTCCTGTTTTTTTTACCCAGTGTAGTCGTGCGTTATAGGAGCAGCGGTCCTCTGTGTCAGGTGCATTATGGGAGTCGTAGTCTCACCTCTTTGTCCAGAGATGCCTCCAGGTGCAGAGAGCGGTCAGACATGAGGAAGCTGCGTGTCGTCTCCACCATCGGCTGAGGCCCGGGCTTCTCTGGAGCGTACTGCACTTTACGGATCACCAGGCGCACAGAGTTCCTACGGACAGTGAAGGCAACACTTTTACAACTGTCCCTACGTGTCAGATGCCCTCCCGGTGTCTCCATGGAGTCTTATTCTGTGTAAAAGCTGCCAAGTCTGTAGTTTGGACCTCTACAAACATGTTCTGAAATGCATGTGGATCTTGGATTAGTTTAACATTCAGATTTCAGTCTCTCTCAGACAGCCCCAGACCACAGACTGAATCAAATGGCGTATAGGCCTAAGTAACTGCTGATCTGTGCTTTTATTGTTTTTGTTTTAACCAACTGTAGCACGTAGAAATTTATTTTCCAAATGTAAAGTGCTGCTATAACAGCTAGCCACGATGAGCTTTATTTATACTTCTAATATATAATCTCTTACCCGGACACAAGAATTGAACCGGGGACCTTGTGGCTGTGAGGCAGAAGGCCAAACACGCTGGAAAACTGACCTCTTGTGGATCTTTTCTTCTATCGACTTGGCACAAAACGCTCTGATCTCAAAGTCCACGCCACACGCCTGAGGAAACGAGGAGAGAGGAGACGAGGAGAGAGATGTTTAATTGTAGTATTTTATAGTAAAAGTAGTACTAATAGTAGTTGATGTAGTAGTAGTAGCAGTAATAGTATTCTTACCTTCCCTGTGTCTTCTGGCCCCGGTTGCAGAGTCACTGAACACGGGAGGTTCTGAGGGATCTGAAATAAACAAATGTGTAAAATAAAAAGTAGGATTTGAAGTAAAGTAATAGCAGATGTAGTAGTATTTGCATTCGTAATAGTAGTAGCATTTGCAGCATTTTTTAACTGGTTCAAATCATTTTTAACAAACAGGGACTTTAATGTTAGGGGCAGTCCTTGACAAAATGTAAAAACAAATGCGGTGTTCCCCAAGGCTCAATTTTAGGTCCAACCCTTTTTAATCTTTGCATGCTGCCACTAGGACAGGGCATCAGGAGACACGGTGTCTTTCATAGCTAATGATGCTGATGACACCCAAGTCTATATCGCCGTGTCTCCTGATGACCTAAGCCCGATCGACATTCTTTTTAACTGCATTTTAGATATTAAGTCCTGGATGGCAGCAAACTTCCTCCAGCTCAACCAGGGCAATACTGAGATTTTAATTACTGGTCCTGGAGCTCAGAGAGAGGCTCAAAGTTAAGCTCCAAACATACTCAGTCAATCCCTGTGAGAAGGCAAAAAGTTTAGGAGTGATTCTTGATAGTGAGCTTAGCTTTGAGCCACACATCAGGTCTATCACTAAATCTGGTTTTTATCATCTAAAAAATATTGCCAGAGTCAGACCATTTCTCTCTCAAGCCAGTGCAGAGACTTTAATACAGGCTTTTATAACAAACCGTGTTGACTACTGTAATGCTCTCCTTTCTGGTTTTCCAAAGAAAACTACAGCTCCACTGCAGCTACTTCAAAACTCTGCAGCGCGGTGGTGACGAGGACCAGGAGGAGAGATCAGATCACACCAGTACTCGGTCTCTGCACTGGTTTCCCGTGAGCTTCAGGAAAGATTTTAAAGTTCTTTTATTGGTTTATAAAGCTCTTAACGGTCTTAGTCCTTTTTATTTATCTGATCTGCTTTTATCGTATGAGCCCTCTCGGACTCTCAGGTCCTCAGGTAATCATCTTTTAACTGTCCCAAGAGTCCAAACTAAAACTCACGGTGAGGCGTTGTTCAGTTTTTACGGCCCTCGTTTGTGGAACAGTCGACCTGAGGATCTGAGGTCCGCTGAGAGTGTTTATGTTTTTAAAAGTAAACTCAAAACGTATCTTTTCAATTTAGCTTTTAATTGCAACCATTACTTGTTTTAAATTAAATTATTCTTGTTTGTTTTAAATTAAACTATTCTTATTTTACTTCGTCTCCATCTAATTTTAGCGCTCCACTTTTTTTTTTTTTTTTTTTTTTTTTTTACTATAACCTTTAGGAGCTTTATGTTTTACGTTTCTGTCTAAATTGCTGTATATATCGTTGAAAGAATGGGATGGGGGTGGGGTTGCTCTTGTCATTTTTCTGTTGCATGTGAAGCCCTTTGTGCTACATTTCAAATGTATGAAAAGTGCTATACAAATAAAGTTTGACTCATTGATTGCAGCAGTATTATTATTATTATTATTATTATTATTATTATTATTATTATTATTAGTAGTAGTAGTAGTAGTAGTAGTAGTAGTAGTAGTAGTAGTACTCACAGTGAAGTAGAATGGATGTGCGTGTTGTCCCAGTTTCTTGAGCAGTCGCTCCTGGAGGCGGCTGTTGGGTTTCCTCTCCTCTGGGACAGGAGGGAATGCCTGGGACACAATAATGTATATTCAATTACACAGTCATTTTTTACAGTCTGGGCATCTCATCCCCACACTCACCCCACAACAGTTTGTGTGTAAATACATTTCAGTAGAATTACACCTAAGCCTGTAGCCTTAAAGGCCGAGTACTGGGCTAAGACACATGTTGCTCGAATACATGGGAAAAATCTGTACAGATATTGTATAAGCAGCTCTTCAGGTCAAAATAAGTCTGCATCTAATTATAACACAAAGTTTTGAGCAGTATTAATACTTTGCAGCCAGTGTCATCAACATTCCCTGGGGATGTGATTATAACTGTAGACACTGCTTTGTCTGAAACTCTGAAACACAGGTTATATTTTAATCTGTGCTTTATTTTAACACAAAGACCTGACTTAAAGCTGCCACACACAACAGGATTTTTCAGTCTTAAATGATTTTTAAACGTGCGACATAAAGTGCATATCACAGAGACGAGGAGAATCTTAAGAGATTTTAAATCTCTAATCGCAAAGACTTCAGTGGGATATGACTGCAGACCACAGGATATAAAGTTGTGAGCGCGATCACGTCTGCTGTTTCCTGTCTACAGTAAAACCACTCGCTTTGAGACTTTTAAGTGTTCAAAAGATCAGAGCTCTGCACTTCGAGTTTAAATACAAGTCAAAACTGTGTTATTATTTGTGAAATGTGGTGCAAAACTTTAGATACATGATTTTTAAAGCATAAAAGATAAAGTCCACAGGAAGTAGAGTCACTGTCGCTAATCTGCAGCTTCACCTCGATCCGTCGCTGTGGATGTAACAGACACACGTGAGGAACGACTCTGGACTTTTTACTTTTAAAGAACGCCTCAAACTGGATTCACAGCGCGGTTTTGTGGACTGGGGTCATTATTTATGGAGGACAAATTCTATGGATAATGTGGATGAGATGCTGCAGTTTAAATTTACCACTTTACGAGAGGTGAGTAGTAAAACCTTCTCATTATTTTCTCTCTGTCCTGAGTTTGTATCTTGCGCCTCTGTGTCCGTCACTCCATCTGCCCCTGACGCTCTGTTTTATCGGCTGTTGCTGATGTTTGGTGGTTACGATCTGACAGAGCAGCTCAAAGTGGGGATATAACCTCAATCTCCTGGTTAGTGGGCGAACATACTAAACTGACTGAGCTGCTGCTGCATGTGACACTGGACATCTCCAAAGCAGCACAACAAGGTTAAAAACCATAAAAATGTATAAAAGTTATTTCAGATTTTACCTGAAAAGTGGAGATGTAGAGGTCCTTTCTGAAGGACAGACCGAGCACATCCAAATCCTCACGCCCGTAACGGAACGCACAGGTCAGGGTCACAAAGACTAGGAGACAAGGAGAGAGGTGTTAGGAAGAAAGAGAAGAGACAAGTGAGAAGGTGGGAGGCAAGGAGAGGAGGAGAGTTGGTACCTTTGCGATCTTTGAGATATTCAGGGTCGACCAGAATCACTCCATCTGAGAAAAAGAGAAAAACACAGATTTAATGATGAATAACAACAGTAAGGAGGGAGAGAGGAGAGGAGGATGATAATGACAAGAGCTGGAGGAGAGGAAAAGGAGAGGAGGAAGAGGATGAGGAGAGGAGGAGAGGTAAGCCGTACCAACTGGATCCACATGGTCCAGGTGATCCACAAAGTCCCTCTTCCCCAGGTAAACTGTCACCTGCGCACACACAGACACATACACACAATGAATCAACTATAATATGGTTAAAAGCTCTAAAAAGTACATTTTGGAGAATAAGTTCATTAGTTCATTCAGTTCTTGTTGTTTTTTGTTTTAACTCAAATGTCATCTACCATAAAACACTATAGTTAAATAAAAGATGGGTTATGCCATACTGTGAAATATTCTAGCCAAAAAGCAACATTTCCTCCTAAATAACGCCAAATAAGAGTCAGGTTTGTGGAAACGCAAGCCCGCTCAGATTAAGGACACCAAGATGAATCCACGCATTTATATTAGTCTATTTTTGGGCTAAAAAGTTACACATTGTGGCTTTAAACAAATATTTTTAAGGCTTATAATAATTTTTACTTTTTACTGTTCAAAGAGCGTGGAACTGCCCAGATTAAACTACTGCAGAAAACCAAACACATGTGACTCTTATTCAATTATTAAATATTAGATTAAATTATGTAATTACCCCACACCCACAGTTAAGAACAAAAGCATTTAACTCATTTAAGAGTCAACCAAACATGCTCTTTTGTACATTCATGTGAAGGATGTGAATTTAAAGCAGACCGATTATGCAAAATTGATTTTTCAAAGCTTTTAACTGTGTTATTGTCGTTTCCTTTTCATTGACCCTCTGAAATTGTATTTAGAGTGATTCATGTATGTTTGAGTAATCTTTATTCTCCTGTATTCAAGACGCCATTGCTCTGATTTAACCCCCGTCTTCACCGCCACTGGAACACGCCCACTGTGACGTTCTCCAGTTTTATTTCTTAATCTGTGATGCACAAAGATTCAGCAGCGTCGTGTAGTAATTTTGGTGAAAATGAAATAAAATCTGCTGTTTGCTAGTGTGATTAAGTAGTTTTAGATCAATATTGCAATTTAAAATGTCCAAATTATAACATAATGATCCACGGGTGTCATGGAGCAGATACAAGCACAATATGTCTGCTTTAAGTTTCTGTTAACATTTTGCACAGATTTTGTGTTTTTTGGTATAAATTTAAACAGTCTGGTGTAATGTTTTGTGGTGGTCGTGTCCTGGACTCACCTTACAGTTGGGGCTGGACTTCTTGAAAACTCTGAAACAGGAAACACAGAATTAAACAAAGGTCATACCACAACAGGAAGTGGATTAGATGTGACAAACGTGACTTCCTGTCAGATTCAAAGGCAAACCAGGAAGTGCATCTGCCCAATCTGCTCAATCAGCCAATAAAGATATGAACAAGACCCCTGGTTCAGTCCCTGGTTCAGTCCCTGGTTCAGTCCCTGGTTCAGTCCCTGGTTCAGTCACAGATGTAATTAGTGCTCATTTATGCCTTGTTAACCGGACAGAGTTTTGGAGGGAAAAGTGCGTCACATGATCCTCAGGGAGTGGCCAATCAGAGCGCAGCCTGGTCCCACTTGAGTCTGGGTCAGGTTCAGACAGGTGAGGAGCCGCAGGTGTGAAGCACAACAAGGCCACATATGTATAACTCGGGGATGATCAGGTATGTCATAGACTGTATAAATGGATATAACTAATGCACCAGCTGTGACATTCCAAATAGCAAGTGATCAACGGGTTCCTTCAAGCTCTGGTTACAATTCACTTTCTATTGAAAAACCGTGACCCCACTCTCTGACTGCTGCTGTCAGACTCGTTATTCTGATTTTAAAATGTTTGTATTAACCTGCTCTGGTGTTTTGTTTTGTTTTTCTTCACTATTTTGTCCCTAAATCAAGATATGAATATTGATAACAAATGAGGTTGTTCCCATTAGCGTTACCGACAGTTTGATTGACAGCCTTGTTGCTAAGCGCCCACCCCCTGCCACAGCCTCACTCCTGATTGGCTGTTTGGTCTGGCGCTCAGATTTCCAAATATGGTTCCTCCCTTAATCAAAGTCTTTATACAGTCTGTGGGTACGGCTCAGGTGCGACTCAGGTATGATCTGGGTTTGGCCTTTAAGAGGAAACTCAAATCATATTCTTCTTCTGACAGTGCACACTTTACTGTGATTGGTTAATCCACCTGTCACTCAGAGCATGAACTGAACAACAGAGCTCCTGCAGGTGTCGTCACGCAATCCCAGCATGCACGTCCAAACTCTACACGGGCAGTGGGAGCGGCGGAGAATTCCCATAGAAACTAACAGTGTGGGCCACAATGAACCAACTTTATGTGAGTTTCAGAGATTGTGGATTATTGTTGCCCATCGGGATGTTCACGTTATAAAGACAGAAAAAAGCCTGAACCTTTCAGCAGATTCACAAAACTACAGATTGACAGGAGGAGTGGATTTCTGTAGCTTAACGTTAATCAAACTGGACAGTGATTAAGATATGAATGTATTTTTACATTTATATTTTTTTCTTTATTGGATTTCATTTTATTTATTTGTCTCACAATGATTAAAAAACTGTAAGTGTATATATTGTTGTAAGCATCATGGTGTTTTAATGAGGCTGAAAGAGCTTTTTGCTAAACACTGTTAATCTGCTTAATGTTGACTTCTTAGAAATGTCGATTGTAGAAAACAAAATCGCAAACTTAACTTATAACAACGGTGATTTAGTCTGGTAATAGGCTACAACATGTGCACATTAGTTACAGCATCGCACTTTCACTATTTCATCAATTTCACATCATTTAAACTAATGTTTAAACATCACAGGTACTAATAAAGTACATTTCATATCCAGAGAGCCTTTTTGATGATACAGGTGAAAAGTAACCCAGATGTCCAGATATTGCAGAGTTGCGATCGATACTATACAAGAATCACCAATGTTTAATCTGATTAGTTTTAAGACACATGAAATCGTAGACAATAATTTCACGACAATAAAACTCCAGAAGGACATCTGCTGGCCGTGCCCAACCAGGAAGTAAAATGATGAATTTCAACGAAATTAATGTGACGCCCTCTCCCGTTTGCGTTTCCACGGATACGACGGCGTTTCGGAGAAGCTCGTTCCCACCATCAGCTGTTTCCTGTCATTGTGCTTTCAGGAAGTGATGTCACAAGAAGTGCTCAGCTGTTTGTTTACGACTCTTCAGTGACTCAGCAGCTTCTCTGCCTCGCTAACCCTGTTCGAATGTGATGAAATGTTCCGCAGTGGGGCTTTAACCCTGTTCTAATGTAGTGTCCTCCGCAGAAATCCTGCAGATTTTGTTTTTCTCCCCCTACACAGCTCACAACACTCTGTTACACCTTGAGATGTCATCAGGTGGTGCTCTTCTGCGTTTTTAATAGTCCACCAGACCATAATTCAGAAAATTTCAGCTCAAACTGCCATCCTTACACCAACATCAGCAGCTGTAGTTTTCCGCCTCATTTAATAGCTTCTCTCCTCAGAACAGAATTCCTCCACAATATAGACTCACCATACAAATATATATAAAAATAATAGATTAGCATGGTAAACAAATGTCTGTAAATTAGTGTGGGACACAAAAACCCTAAATATTCCCTTTAATATTGACTACAGCCAGGACTGAATTCACAAAACATTGTTATTTTTTAACTGTCCCCAAAATTGTACCCAATTCTCAAAAGTTTCACAATTTTGGCGAGATTTATCATTTCACTTCCTGGTTGGACCTGGATGTGTCATACGTTTTGGCATTTTCCACTTTTCTTCACAATCTACCACTGAACTGATGTAAAACTATAATCTAATCTCACCAAACAAAGTCATAGTTTGCACTTTCATTTAGGGCACTCAAATTCAATAGAAAGAAAAAAACCCTAAACATTTATTTAAATATTGTGACTGAAAGAGGAAGGGGAAGTGTGGTGAGAGCAACAGGAAGTTTGAGTAAGGGGTCCATTTACGTCAAAATAAAACCACAAAAACAAGTTACTAAAGCAGAGTGGTTATAGTGTCTCCTCTGTGTAAGGTTGTGGGTTTGATTCCCACTCCACAGAGTGTGCATATCCTCTCTATGTTTCTGTGGCAGAGTGGTTAGCCTGTCAACCAAGAGGAAAATGGGATTTATAGGAAACTGTCTGAGGGTTTAAGGCTAATCCAGGATCAGACCACTGACCGCAACAACTATAACTCCCTCTGACCCTCTCCTCTGCATCTTCTGCTCCATCTGACCCTCTCCTCTGCATCTTCTGCTCCATCTGACCCTCTCCTCTGCATCTTCTGCTCCATCTGACCCTCTCCTCTGCATCTTCTGCTCCATCTGACCCTCTCCTCTGCATCTTCTGCTCCATCTGACCCTCTCCTCTGCATCTTCTGCTTCATCTGACCCTCTCCTCTGCATCTTCTGCTTCATCTGACCCTCTCCTCTGCATCTTCTGCTTCATCTGACCCTCTCCTCTGCATCTTCTGCTTCATCTGACCCTCTCCTCTGCATCTTCTGCTTCATCTGACACTCTCCTCTGCATCTTCTGCTTCATCTGACACTCTCCTCTGCATCTTCTGCTTCATCTGACACTCTCCTCTGCATCTTCTGTATCATGACACATAGCAACATCCTTATAACAATCGCAATAGTCAAAGTTTGTGTTTTTGTTTTTTCAAATTCCTGAGCATTTTTATAATAAACTTGGACTTATACTTTAAACGAGCATTAAATGGTGCATACTTTCATGAACATGAACAAATACAAATGAGACGCCCAATGTTTTTAAAGATTTCCAACCACGAAATTATAATCACTTCTATTGTCGCCCCCTCGGCCGTGCGTGGGTCTAACTGTGTCCCAGTCTTTTATAGTTAAACATTTTCACATATCCCCTTGTTATCTGTGCATGGGCCTCACGTTTCTATAAACAGAGCAGATCACACACGGAGCTCCCGCAGATCCACGGCCTGGTGTCGGAGCGTAAACACGGGCTGCAGCGGTGCGTCTCTCCGCACATGTCACGCAAACATGTCGCTAAATTGCGCTCTTTTAGCACATATTTCATCCATAAAACCCCACGTAAAACGCATTTATCCCGGGCCACGCAGAGTCACCAGAGGACGCCGTGTTTAAACCGCAGAGAAAAACCCACGCACCGATCACAGCCAATTACAGCAGAGGAGCGTGGCCGATGCGCCACACTATGCTGCAAAAATCACAAATTACAGGATTTCTGTTGCAGCTCATCACACACAACCAAACATGATGTGGAAGTTAAAGTAAAATATGCTCCTCTTTACTTCGGCTGTGGTTTTGGTTAAAAATCACGCACACATCTCTCCACAGCCCGAGTTTTCTGTAGCCGGTCCACTACTACTGCCGCCCACTCCGGTCTTATTTTACCACTAAACTCTACGGAGTCTGGCCCACAGCTGTTAACCTAATTAACCCAAGTGCGACCATCACAAAGCGGGACAATAAAGACATGATCCGCTTCGGACGCGCGGACCGTGTCTGGTGAAAACGGAGCGACGTGTTTTTGCAGAAAACGTGACATTTGTGTCCGCTGTTGGCTGTTAGCCGCCTGTGGCTAACCCCGCCCTGCTAACACCAAACTCACCCAAACTCTAGCGTTTTACCGCAAAACTGTCATATTTAGGCTCGTTTAAACCGACGCCGGGGGAAGAAATGTGCTTTTACTGCCGTGTCGTTAAGTTCCAAACATTATGTGCGTGATAATTAGTGCACAGTCACTCAATTAGTGAAGCTTTCCTCCGCAGTGACCAAACGCCTCTACACTGCCCATCAGCCAAGTGCGTGAAGCTAAGGCTAAGCTAATGCTAAGCTAACTAGCCTTTAGCCGCGCTTACCTGGTGCCCTGCGCCTTGTCGCCCATCTCCGCGGCAGGCGAGGAGCGGCCACAAAGATCCAACAAAACGATCCGTGCGCGGAGGAGCGGAGAGCGGCTTCAGTCCCGGACAGCTGTCCTCCGTGTCCGGCCGTCCATGCACCGAGTCCCGAGCCTTGAGAGCCGTGAGAGCGTCCGGAGCTTCGGGAGCGACTCCGCTGCTGCTAACGACACAAGCTCAGCGCTTCCTTCTGCAAACAGCGCAGCTCCTCCGTCTGTCCGCCGCGCTCTGTCCGTCCCCTCCGCCTCACAGCTCCTCCGTGCAGTCAGACCGGAGCAGAGACCCGGACGGGAGACTCCTCTGTGCAGCCTCCGTGTCTCTGTCTGTGTGTCTCTGTCCGTGTCTGTCTGTGTCTCTGTATTCCGCTGGAGACACGATATTTCTTCCTGTTTCTCACATTTGACTACATTCAAATGCGCGGGACATTTGCATTCTGCAGAGACGCAGCTGAGAAAACAAGCGCACGAGTTTGTGGAATATTTACTTGTCAGACTGAATTATTTTAATATCTTTAATTATAATTACCTGCTCTTTGATCTCATAACATCACATTTTAGTTGGAAGTTTATGGGAAATTATGCGGCGGTGTTTGGACCCATTTCCTTTGGTTTTAAACACTGAAAATAATGTCTGAAGTCTTTGTTGTGATAAAAACATGTTATTGGCAGCACTTTGGTTTTCACATGCACAGAGAACGTTTGGATTGGGAGTTGAATGCCCTCTGGAGGCTACGATGAGGATTTAAAACATTTGAGATAGAAAATTATCTTTATGAGGCCAGTGTGAAGGAGTACAGAGTGTTATAAATAAAATAAAAAAAATCTTGATTTCGATACTAAGGAATAGACTTGATTCTCAATACCGTTTCCGATACCAAAATCAAAAACACTCTTTCTTTAGACAATAAATGATATCCAACATGAATCGACACATCAATACAGGTTCAAATGAGTATCTAGTTTCAGTAATAGTTCAATACTTTTGACAACCCTAATATGGACTTTAAAAACCAAGAGGAGACTCGATAAACACACTGAAACAGAACTTTGTGTCAGTTTTTGTTTCATGTGGACAGGCCCAGTAATAACAGAGATATTAACCATGGTTGACCCAAACTTGTATTAGTCGACCAATCGTTTTATTTAAGATAAGATAAGATAAGATAATCCTTTATTCGTCCCACAGTGGGGATGATAAGGGTCAGAAAGGAGAAGTGAGTTAACTGTAGATTTTGTAATTTTTTGGTATTTATATGTAAAAAAACTGTATAAACTCATGATTCACAACGTTAATGTGTCTTTATATAAAAACATTGTTTGCTAGCGCTTTTCTCCTGCATAAATAGTTTAAGTTTAATGTTTTTGGATGAACTCCCGTGCAGGTGTAGTCTTGAGTGCAGTTTGGGTCAGATACATAGAGATACATAATAGTTTTAAGAGTTTTTTAGTCAACAAATCGATCATCAGGACGTTTTTAGTCGACTACAGCCCTAAATTTCACCACAGAATTCTGACCTCCGGCTCAGTTTAAACTAGAGCGACTCCACAAAGTGCTGACGTTAAAGTGAAACATGACCAGCATTAGAAGTGTAATAAAATGAATAAATATATAAATGAAAAGCAGAAGTTTGGAGCGAAAGCAGAAGTACAGATGTCGCTCACAGACAAACCTGGCACAGTAAAGATGAGTCAGCGATTATTAAAAAACCTATTTCTGTAAATGAACAGCACATTCACACATATGAGGCTTCACTTCTGCCTGAAGGAGTTTAACCCTGAGACAAATGAGGTTTAAATCAGACCTACTGTGTCTGATCTAAAGTTATAATCTATGACGCCCATGGATTATTATTATGTTATAATTTGGACACGGTAAATTACAATATTCATCTAAAACAACAATAAACAAGTACAGTCAGCATAAAAAGACTCACTGGGAGCTGACCTCACCATAAACGTCACCACAACAAAGAGCCTCATGCTGCCGGCCCTCTGGTGGATAACTGCATATCACACTTTATTAAAATGGCTTCTTGAAAATAAGCGATTAAAGATTGCTCAAATATGCACAAATCACTCCAAATACAACTTCAGGAAACAACAATAACATGTTTAAAAGCTCTGAAAAGTCAATTTTGCAGAGTAGGTCCGCTTAAAACCCAAGGACCTGACAGAGATCCTTAATATCCTTAATAAACGATTTTATCACAATCCATGTGCCCTTGGTATCTTATATTGCCGTAAAACTGTCAATCAGCATATTATTTACACTGTCGTTCTTGTCTCTTGTTTATAGCTGTGATTTTATAGTTTATTTTATAGTTTATTACTTATTTTTCTATTTTATTTTGACTTGTACATATACATTTATTTTTATAATTATGTCTCATTTGACACGTGTCTCTTGCTCTTTTTGCTTTACCATCTGTTTTTGTTACTCTCTGTTATTATATTGTGATGTTTGAGCGACTGTGTCCAAATAATTTCCCTTGTGGATCAATAAAGTTTGTCTAAGTCTAGGTCTAAAACCACAGCAAGTAACTTTTTCACCCAAAAATAAACTAAAATTATGTTTTTTCATTATGGATGGTTTTTATTGCACTGAGAAAACAAACAAAAACATGCGTCCTTACTGTGAGCGGGCTTGCATCTCCACAAACCTGACTCTTATTTGGCCTGGAGGAGGTCCTCCCACTTGTTTCCATAGAAATGCTGTTCCTTTGGCTATAATAATCCACAGTATGACTTTAAACATATCTATCTCCATGGAGAATATTCCAAAGTATGGTTTTAACTTTTTCCATAGAATCATGCAGGTGATGGGCCATCTCCAGAAAGTTACACACTGTATCTTTAACAATGACTAAGTTCTACAGCTTAATTAAATGTTTAAGTGTTAAATGTCACTGAGCCCTGTTGCCAGCAGAGGGCCTCACTCTGATGATCAGAGTGAGTGTGGTGAAGGAGAGTGGACTTCAGAAACACAGAGGCCCACCACCTGATGATGTCATAAGGAATCCAGTTTAGTAGAGTTTAGGAGCTTTAAGCGTTCATGTCCTGAGTCCACTCCCTGTTTCCTCGTCTCAGATCCTGACGGTGTAGGAGTCCGAGTGTGTGGTGTATCGGACCCATCTCTCTCCGGGACTGGGCTGAACCGGACTCAGTCTCAAGAACCGGATTTGGAGCCCGGAGCAGGTCCACTTGGGAACCTCAAAGCCGAGTCCCACAGGCCCCACCTCCAGGAGCGACGAGGAAGACAGCCCCGGCACGTCCAGCTGCAGGCACAAGGGGGCAGCAGTGAGTAACACACACACAAACACACACACACCCACACACACAAACACACACAATATGTTGTTAAAGGTGCATTGTGTAACTTTATGTCGAGGGCCTGTTAAATACTTTTCTTCACTGAGCTGTTATTGCTTTGTCTGGAATGTTCCGCAGTATGGCATTAAACCTTCACGGAGACTAAACCAGACCAAGTTACAGGTCAGATCTGTGGAGAGGCGATCCTGCTCACTGTTAAAATGGCTCTTTTTCAAGGTATTTTTAAGCTAAAAAAAACACCTGTAATTGAATAAATGTAAAGTAGAGCTGTTTAATGTCACACTGTGGAACATTCCAGGCAGAGCAGTGACGTATCCATAGAAACAAGCAGGTGACGCACCCCTAACCAAAAAGTTACACAATGCACCTTTAAAGTGCTTTTAATAAATTACGGTTTAGAGTGGCGGGCATAGTAGCAGAGTGGTTAGCCCTCGCGCCTCACAGTTGGAAGGTCCCACATTTGATTCCCGTGCAGAGTTTGCATGTTCTGCCTGTGTAAGTAGCACTAGCAGTTTTTCAGTTAGACACTCTCATCTTTTTGCTGAAAATCAAACACCTAAAATGGACCATGAACGCTCGGACTGACCACAGCCTCCTGAAAATGTGTTCTTTAAATCATGAATGTTTTAGGTTAATGAAGGAAACCAGAGGAAACTCACGCAGACAAACTCCACAGAATTAAAGGCGAGACCTCCTGCTGTGAGGCGAGGGCTAACCACTCTGCCACTACAGTTTGAACATTAAAAACTTAACCCAGGATGGGAAAAGCATTTGTATCTGAACACGTCTTTATGGCGTAATTAAAAGCATTATCTACTCATGTTTTGGCAGCTTCAGCGCAAATCAGGTAAATGTGCAGCTTTCTGCCCAAAAATGCCTAAATCGTAAAGTGTGTGCTGCAATTTCAAGTACTACATGACATCACACACGACTGCCCTGATTACAGCCACGTGTTTCTGATTATTAACACCTGACTGCAGGGGAGGAGTTTGAAGTGTGATTATCCGTTGGGCAATTCAGTGTTCCTCCAGAGATTGTACAAAGAAGTGGACTAAGTGATGACCAAGATGGCCCCAAGCGAACCGCGCCAGTGGAAACGAGACTCCAGTCAAATGAAGCTCATCAAGGTTAGCAGTTAAAGGGGCAAATTGAAGTCAGACAGCAAGTAGAGCCAATCGAGAGCGAGGCTGTTGAAGTTAATGCCCCTTCCCGCCTGCAGCGCTGGTTTGGCAGCTCTGTCTATAAAATCTGTTGCCAACGCTGGTGGGGGCGACCTCGGGGGGAACGGGATATGAGGTTCAGCTTATACACCTACATATGGCAGCACAAGCAATATGTAGGTGTATAAGCCTCAGCCTCAGCCTGTACCCCCTCTGTCTGGGCTCAACACTCAAGTGATCCTGCCCCAAAAGTGAGCACTGAAGAACTGCAGCTGCCCAGAGACTCCAGGTGCACCCTGGCCCAGCTGCGCTCAGGATACAGCCGGTTCTTCAGCTCATACCTCAGTCGGATTGACACTAACATCACTGACACCTGCCCGGGGTGTGGCCAAACATCTCCTACAACACAACACAACACATCTTCACCTACTCTGCAAAGTGAGCACCACCAGGTCTCCATGTGGGATCTCTATGGACAGACGCCATAGAAGCTGCAGAATTCCTGGGACTAACTTAGAAGACGATGATGAAAGACAGCTCGGGTTACAACAACAACAACCTCGGGGAACGAAGGCGACTGATTGGTCTGTTACTAATGTTCATATCTTGATTTACCAACAAAATAGAGAAATAAAAACCCCAGGATCATGTGGAGCGGGTTCAAACCAACATTTTAAGGTCAGAATGAAGAGTCTGAGCAGCAGTTACACTTCCTATTTGGAACGTGGCGCTAGCGGGTTAGCTATGTCCACTTTTATATACAGTCTATGGTATGAACATGTGCATTTGAACACGTATGACCTTGAAGAGGGCGCAGACTCAGCGGTGATGGAGTAATGATGTAAAATGTGTGGGATCTGTATATAATGGTGACCTTGAAGAGGGCGGAGAGCTGCGTTCCTCCGTTGACCTTTGGGATGGACCAGATGACCACGCGGCTCTGAGGCCTCAGCTCTGCGCTCTGGTCTGGGCTGCTCAGCTCCTGGGACAGACTGGGACAAAACACACGAATAGACAAAAATAAACAGGAGTAAACAAACACAGGTGCTCCACAACGAACAGGAATTTCTAAAATTTTAAACTCAAATTTGATACTAAGGAATAGACTCGATACTCAATAACGATTCCGATACCACAACGATAATAAAAACAGTATTTAGAGAATAGAATGTGATTTCCAACATTAAATTGTAGTTTTATTGGCAAATACTAGTTTATGTGTCTTATACTTGTTCTGATTCAGCTCAAGATCATTTTTAAACTATTCAGGAAAGGTTAATTTCTGTCCTATGAATGTGACTTATTTATTATCGATATTTTTCTGGTCAGATTAGTCTAACAAAGCCTCAAACAGAGCAGATCCTCTAGTTAGCATCACACCCCCAGGGAATGTTGATGATCAGCTGCAAAGTACCTGTAGAAATGGTCAGGGAAAACATTTGTGCATTTGACTTTTGGAGATTTGTCGTAAAAACACCAGAGAATGAGACAGAATCTTGGCTCTGCTCCGTTTGAGAGAGACACGGCAGACAGAAGTGCAGAGTCACTTCATGTAAACGAGCACCTTCAGTTTGTCCAAACACAGACAGAACCTCAGATCAGGAATCACAGCATTTAAATCAGATATTTCCTAAACAAAACAGGCACTCCTTCAGCAGGGAGATCAACAGTCTAACCCACAACCCTTTAAACATTAACAAAATAAAGACGTTGTCATTTATTTTTGTTAGTCAAATGAAACCTATAGGCTCTATTCACGCTTACGTCACAAACCAGGAAGACGTTTGGAAACATGCGATGAGACTTCTGGTGTAGTTACCGACTGTGATAAAACCCACTGAAGTAAGCGTCATCAGCGGTAAAATGAAGACTGCAGACGTATGTGCTGTTTGGAATAGTCTTGAATTTGGCGCCCTCGTCTCTTCTAATCGCATGTTCCCAGTGCGCTCGGAGTTGTGCGTCAGTGGGGAAATTATGAAAACTGAGGTACGGTTGTAAATGTTGATTAACTGAACATAACGGAACACTACAGTGACATGTAGATGAAGAAAACTGGGCTGTTTTGTAATTTTTCCTAGATTATGTCAAGACGAACAGAGCGCACCGGAAGTCGTCATCGCATGTTTCTCAAACGTCTTCCTGGTTTGTGACGTAACGTGAATAGAGGTTATTATGTAATTTCATGGATCTATAATAAGAACTGGATAAGACACGCCCACTCTGTCTGCGACGGAGATCGACTAGTGGCGGCTCCAGGTACTGCAGTTTCAGCCCAGAAAGAATTCTCCCGAAAAGTGCAATGCATTTTTTGTGAAACCAAACTGCCCGTGTTCGGCTGACAGGGCATCGACAGCGTTCATAAAGGTCAGATTTTGTAGGGATTCTTCTGTATTCTTACAAAATGAACTTAAAATTTAAATCGTCAAACTGCCTAAAAGTCAGCTTTGTAAGAGTTAGCCTAGCCCTGTTCTGAGCCCGCGCTAGCGCCGCTCTAGCAGCTCTCGCTTTGATTGGTCAGAACTGCACGTTTCTGACGTCACACGTTTTGCGGCGTAGAGCCAGTATTCAGGAAGTAACGTGGAAAAATCTTATTTGGGCCCATGCGCCATTGAGCACAGACCACTGAAAACAATACGTCTTGGATTGATCTTCCAGATTTTATTATAGTTCTATGTGTAATTTAGACACACACATTTTGGTCCTGTTTACATTATAGTTATGGAATTATCTCCATGTATGTCACATCTGGTGCACATGTCCAACCAGGAGGTAAAAGTATGAACTTCACCCACAAAAAATAGAAAAATAAATAAATAAATAAATAAATAAATAAATAAATAAAAATAGAAAAAACTAGTGAAAACCTCTTAGTAAAAATCTTAAATAATATATGGCAAAAGGAGAAATTCAATTTGTCAACTGGACAAAAGTTTATTTGGTCGAATACGTTTCGCAGCTCATCCAAGCTGCTTCTTCAGAACTGTTCTGAAAACTCTCAGAATAGTTCAGAACTCTCTCAGAAGTGTTCTAAAGTTTGGGGACAACCACGGAAAAGGCCCTAGGGTCACCCCAGGGTCACCCCAGGGTCACCCCAGATTTTGAGTCTCGTTTTTGGGACAATAAGTTGGAGCTGGCCCTCAGAAGGAGTGAAGGAACAATGAGGTCTGAGATGTGCGTTAGGGCCAGTCCATGAAGTGCTTTAAAAACAAACAATAACATTTTAAAATCAGCTCTAAAATGAATGTGGAGCCAGTGCAAAGAGGAGAAAAAATATAAAGATACTAATCAATACTAAAGCCAAAACTAGTATTGAAACTAAATCCTCGTTGGAGTCAAAAAAGTCACATTCACAGGACAGAAATGAACCTTTCCTGAAGTTTTAGAATGATCTTAAGCTTATCAGAACAAGTATAAGAGCTCATAGGAACCTACCTGGACCACTGACATTACACAGATTTAAAGTTGAAAAACACAGTCTAAAGAAAATGTTTTATTAATTTGCGTTACTGGAACTGGTATTGAGTCTATATTCCTTCGTAGTATAAATAAAGTCTGAAACGTCGTGACAACACTAAACCCACTCGCCACAGAGACACGGGCTCCGGGAGTTTGGTTAAAGTTGTTATATTGCTCTTCTTCATGTCATTTGTTTTCCTGCGTTTTCATGAATCTCATTTGATTTGCTTTGATTTGAATGACTGACCTCACGGAGCCTTTGGGCGTGGCTCCTTGTGTGTCAGATGCCCTCCCTGTGTGCGGAGGTGGGTAGGACATTACTTACATTGTACATTTACTTGATTTATTGAAGTAATATTATTCGTATTTGAGTAAAAGTCGTGGTTCCTCTTCCCACTGTGAGGAAGTCTAAAGTGACAAAAGCTTCATGTGGACAATCTTGCTCTTCAGATATGATTTAGATTTTTTCAGCATTTTTGTGTCTGTTGAAAATAACAGCTTTTGTGCATTATTTCATGTTTTATCCTTCACATTACATTAAAGGTACATTGTGTAACTTTTCTAGTGGAGGGTTCGTGTCACTGCTCTGTCTGGAATGTTCCACAGTGTGACTTTAAACAGCTCTACTTCACATTTATTCAATTACAGGTGGTTTTACAGCTCAAAAATACCTAGAAAAACAGGCTCTCAATGAAGATCGAAAGGTTTAATGCCATACTGTGGAACATTTCAGACAAAGCAATAACAGCTCAATGAAGAAAAGCACTTGAAGAAACCTCCACCAGAAAAGTTACACAATGCAGCTTTAACTTCAAATTATAAATGAGAAGTTACGTCCCGACAGGTTCTCTTTAAGTTACTCTTAACAGAGTAGCACTTTTCCAAAATAGTTTTTTTTAACTCTTATTTGATTAATTTCTTGGACCTCTGTACTTCTACTTGAGTAATATTATTTTGAAGTAACTTTACTTTTACTTGAGTACAATTTTTAGCCTCTCTACCCACCTCTGCCTGTGTCAGATGCCCTCCCTTTGTTCTAATTTGAATGACTGACCTCACAGAGTCTTTGGGCACGTGCACCGATGCCTCCACGTTTATCGCAGCGCTAAGAAAAAAAAAACAGGAGGAAATAAGTCAGATGCCCTCCCTGTGCCTCAGAAGCCCTCCCCATGTGTCAGATGCCCTCCCCGTGTGTCAGATGCCCTCCCCGTGTGTCAGATGCCCTCCCCGCGTGTCAGAAGCCCTCCCCGTGTGTCAGATGCCCTCCCCGTGTGTCAGAAGCCCTCCCCGTGTGTCAGATGCCCTCCCGGTGTGTCAGATGCCCTCCCCGTGTGTCAGAAGCCCTCTCCGTGTGTCAGATGCCCTCCCCATGTGTCAGATGCCCTCCCCGTGTGTCAGATGCCCTCCCGGTGTGTCAGATGCCCTCCCCGTGTGTCAGATGCCCTCCCCGTGTGTCAGATGCCCTCCCCGTGTGTCACATTTACATTTTGGGGGGCAGGTCACAGCGCAGTTTCAGGTACATTAGTAATCTGTGAACAGAAGACACTAAAGTTACTCTGGGATAATGTTTACAACAGAGATGTGCTCAAAAGTCTTTCCTACACAAACATACTACTACAGGAAGCAGTAATAGTAGTAACCATAGTTACCGTCCGGAGGCGTCCCTCTCGACGGTGGGGAAAAGTCTGAAGGGAGCAGCACAGGGCAGCTCCTCCCTCAGCTGGTACTGCATCACCGTCTGCTGTAAATGTACAATACAAACATATGAATATTACTTATTTTAAAGTGGGGGTGTTACACTTCAGTGTGTATCCCACTGATGAAACCACTGCACATTGCATCAGGTTTGTGAAGTTGTAGTGTATTGTTTTGTATCATGTTTTTGTATATTTATGGAGAATTGTCGTGTAGGAGCGTGGGTGACACAGGCTTGTGGGCAGAGCCTTGTACAGGCTCGTACTGCCAACTGTAAGGAGGGTTTAAATAGGACCAAGAAGAGATCGCTAGATTACTCAGATTTCTCCCCAGACGCCTCCTCCTCTGTATACTTCTGTACATTTGTAAATCTTTACCTCTCCTTGTGAGGGGCAGAGTCTGAGGATTCTGTTGGACTCAAACTCGTCCAGTTTGACGTTCTGGTGAAAGCTGCACTCGTCCACTCTCACTGCGGCACCATAACCTACACACACAGATACTAAACTTTAACAGCCAGATCTAACCACAGAGCCTGAGGTAAAAGGGTGACAGCTCGACTTCCTGAGCCACTCTCACTGCGGCGCCATAACCTGCAAACACACAGATGCCAAACCTAATGCATTTTAACAGTTATAATCATATAGGGTTTAAAATGCCACAGAAAATCACACACAGAAGAAGAGCACCCATTAAAAAATAATCCCAGAACATGTTTTGAACCTGAAAAAAACCACAAAATTATCCTAAATAATTCAATTAGTTTTGATCTTTCTGCACTTTTGTGGTTAAAGAGGGGGTATTACAGCTCCACGGGGTATTAACTGACGCTCCAAGTCCCCTCTCCCTTTGCTCCCCGCACTAAGCCACTCCCCCTTCAGAGTGACATCACAATGAAACTACTGCACGTCACATCAGGTTTGTCAAGTTGTAGTGTATTGTTGTGTATCAGTTGCTTTTATATATTATGTATATATATATTTTTTTAATGGTTATTGTTGTGTGGAAGCATTTTGATGAGTGAACAACTTTATAACATCGTAGAAAGATCCAAAAAGTGCAATACCCCCTCTTTAGTTAGTCCATTCACTTTATGTTAAGAAAGCAATGTGGGTCAAGGGTCTTCCTTAGAGGGCCTATTTTACACTATTTTCTGATTACCTCGATACACAGGCCACGATGCGATACATATCTCGAATGCACTTTCGATTCAGTACAATGTATTTCAAATCGGTTCAATACAGTCCAATAAATGGTAAATGCTAAATCATGGCTGTGATACTAAAAGTCTTTGTTAAACCACTTCTTGTGCAAAGTTAATAAAAAACACACCCATTTTAATCCTCAAAACTGTGAAAATGTGAAATGTGTTTCATAAACAAGTTTCCTTCCTCTAAACAAGTGACAAAACTGTAGTGCTGTAACAAAATCATTTAGTAAAATACACCAAAAAATACTCTTGGCGATATATCGAAACAGCAGCCCATGATATCGATTCTGTATCATCACGTTAAACGATACTGATCTATGTTATAATGTTGTTTCCTCATCACAAACACACCTGGAGTTTTGTTTTGTTTTGTTTTATTTTATTTGTTTAAACACACAAACCCTGCATATTTAGGCTGTGTTCTCCTCTCTAAAACCGAAAACACGCTCTTCCACCTTGTGATGTCATGTGGTGATACAGGAAGAGCCCCACTGTGTTTTTAAACTCCACACGACGTCACTAGAATCATTTGGATAATCCATCTCTACTGAACGAAAAGTAAAAGGTAGCTGTTACCTTGACCTAAACTACCTCTTCATGACATCACAAGGTGGAACAGAGGATTTTAAGCCATGAAGGTGTGTGTGAATGAAACAAAAACAAAACTCGGGGTATGTTTTTGAGCAGGTAACAACGTTCTAACATGAAGGCATGAAGTTCACAAGAGTCGACAGGACACACAGGTCTGGGCTGGATTGAACCGCAGACCCTGTGGTAATGAGGCGACAGCTCGACCCCCTGAGCCCCCCTCATGTGCTACAGGCGTGTTACCTCTGAGCTGAGAGCGGCCGATACTGAACTCCTCGTTTAGGCCAATCCTCATCTCTGAAGGAAAGAGAAAATATGAATTAATACAAAATCGCCCTGGTTTAAGTTTTGTAGAGTTTTTTCTAACACTAGGGGGGGCTGTTGCTCCACTTACAAACTGGAGAGACCTACACCTCCCTGTGTGTCAGATGCCCTCCCTGTGAGTCAGATGCCCTCCCTGTGTGTCAGATGCCCTCCCTGTGTGTCAGATGCCCTCCCTGTGAGTCAGATGCCCTCCCTGTGTCTTATTCTCACCGGAACAGCGCGGCGTGTAGCATTTCACTCGGATCTCGCCCTCCACGTCGGCCTTCATCAGTATGCCCTAGACACAGACACACACAGACAGACGCACACACACACACACACACACACACACACACACACACACACACACACATTAGATTGGACAGGTTTTCCTTCATTTTGAATATTGAACAGTTTCTGAATCTAAAAAAAGCAAAACAGATTTGACTCACGTTCGCTCCGATCACGACCGTCATTCGCTCCACAATGTCCACGAAAATCTCACTCTTCCCCTGAAACAAAAAAGAAGTAGTAGTAGTAGTAGTAGTAGTAGTAGTAGTAGTAGTAGTAGTAGTAGTAGTAGTAGTAGTACTGACCCAGAGTAAATCAGGCATGTTTGTATTGATACTTTACAGCTGATGTGATCATTTTCTGGGGGTGTGACGCTAACTGTAGGCACTTCTTTGCTTTGATTTAGCCCAATCTGACCATAAAGAACTGATTTAGTGAAAACTACAACAGGTGAGCTGATTTATGCACTTAAACAAGTCCCTCTCAAATAACTTTACAGTCACAAACATGAACCAACAGTTTCAGTCTCAGTCACATTTTTGTTTAAAATCAAACTCATAAACAGGACCACAAACGCTCGTATTCACCACAGGATCCTAAAAATGTGCTGTTTAAATACATTTGTATGTTTTCTTGAATTGATTGACCAAAGTTCTTGTAGAGGTGCAAATGCAAGGAACAGCAATTTAATAATAATAATAATAATAATAATAATAATAATAATACACCAGACTTGTATAGCGCTTTTTTGGACACTCAAAGACGCTTGATTTAAAAGTGAAAAAAATCCATAGCTCCAAAGCTTTTTTTATTTTTAAATTACGTTTTCTTGCTACGGACCACAGTATGAGCAAGAAAAATGATCTAACGAAGGCTTTTTGCTGAAACGTAATGTATCTGAGAGCGCTATGCATTTTTTTTTTCCACTTTTTAATGCGTGCATTGTGTCACCATAGTAACAGATGATCATTCCACCATACACATGCATGTAGAACACTCCCAGGGTGATGTCAGTGCAAAGTATCAATTAAAAGTGATAGTAATATTAGTATTTGCAGTAGTAGTAGCACTTATAGTAGTCGGTCACTGCTGAATGCACTGGGTTTGCAGTAGTAATAAAGTAATAATAGTTATAGTAGTTTTTTCAGTACTGACCTGTTCTCGTTGATGAATCGGTCGCGTTGCTGCTGAACTCGGGGCCACTTTACTCTGCTGCGTCTCAGCTCCAAACTGAAACGTCATATGAAAATTATACAAGAAAATATTAAAGGTCGTGTATTATAGAAACTCCTGTGAACTTTAACCATGTTCTAATGTTGTAACTTCATCAAAAACACACCTGGAGTGTGTTTTGGTTCATTCACACATTTGACTAATCCTTTATTATTCGTCTACAAAGCTCAAAATGCTATGTTCCACCTTGTGATGTCATGAAACGGTCGTTTTAGTAGCAGTAGTAGTTTATTTTCTTCAGTCATGAACTTAATGGATTGATACAAACATTTCGCCTAAAACTACGACCGAGGGGATTAAGGCTGAAGAGAAATCACTTATCACTTAACGGCTCCTTTTACCTTTAGTTTAGTAGAGACTGGCAAGAACTGAAATCACCCAAATGTTTCTCGTGATGGTGTATGGAGTTTAAAAACACAGTGGAGCACTTCCTATATTACAACATGACATCACAATGTGCAACAGCGTGTTTTCTGTTTGTGAGAAGAACTCTAAATCTGCAGGTTTGTGTGTTAAACGTGTGAATGAAACAAAACACAAGTCCAGGTCTGTTTTAATGAGAAAACAACATTATAACATAGATCAGAAAATGGCGTAATAAGGGTCTATTTGTTCATTTATTTCTCACCAGAGCCACGTTGCTGAGATCAAAGAGGCTGAAGTTTCTGGAGCTCACAGCTTCAGTTTGGATGAAGTTTTTCAAGACGTCGCACGAGGTTGTCTGGATGTACCCGTAATCCTACAAAATAAAACACAAAAACATTTTAATCCTACAAAATAAAAGCAGATATATACAAAATACACTGTAATCCTACAATAGAAAATATGATACTGTTTTTGGTGGTCCTGAGGTGCAATATCCAGACATTCAGACACTAAAGGCCGCCACACACTACAGGAGAATTTGCCCGATGTTGGCTGCGATTTGTTTCTCCCCGAGTTCAGGAAGGAGTGACCCGACTTTTGTGTCTTCCTCTGGGATTTTGAAGCCGCTGCGCTCCTCGTGTGTGTGTGTGTGTTTGTAAGTGTCAGATCACAACCACCAAACATCAGCGACACTACAGTAACAGCCGATAAAACAGAGCGTCAGGGGCAGATGGAGTGACAGACACAGAGGCGCAAGACACAAACTCAGGATAGAGAGAAAATAATGAGAAGACTTTATTACTCATCGCTCGTAAAGTTGTAAATTTAAACTGCAGCATCTCATCCACATTATCCATAGAATTTGTCCTCCTCAAATAATGACCCCAGTCCACAAACCCGCTCTGTGAATCCAGTTTGAGGCGTTCTTTAAAAGTAAAAAGTCCAGAGTCGTTCCTCACGTGTGTCTGTTACATCCACACAGCGACGGATCGAGGTGAAGCTGCAGATTAGCGACAGTGACTCTACTTCCTGTGGACTTTATCTTTTACGCTTTAAAAATCATGTATCTGAAGTTTTGCACCACATTTCACAAATAATAATAATAACACAGTTTTGACTTGTATCTAAACTCGAAGTGCAGAGCTCTGATCTTTTGAACACTTAAGAGTCTCAAAGCGAGTGGTTTTACTGTAGACAGGAAACAGCAGACGTGATCGCGCTCACAGGTTTATATCCTGTGGTCTGCAGTCATATCCCGCTGAAGTCTTTGCAATCGGAGATTTTAAGTCTCATAAGATTCTCCTCGTGTCTGTGGTCTGCGCTTTTTGTCACACGTTTAAAACTCATTGAGATGGAAAATTATTTAAAAGACACAACTAAAAAATAAAATCCATCTCTAAAGAAAAAAAAAAAAAGATAAATGTTGCTAAAAAACACAAGTTTCATTAAAGCATTAAAAACATTAAACCACTGTGCTTGTGTCTGCTCTATAGTTATAATCTACAACACCGGTGGATCATTCTGTTATAATTTGGACATTTTAAATCACAATATTCATCTAAAATGACTTAATAAAAGAAACAAGCTCGCTGATGTTCGCGTTAGAAAACTGAGGTCCCCAACGGGAGTAAACGTCGTCACAACAAAGCTCCACATGCCGTCGGCCCCTTCTCTGGACAGCTGCACGTCACACTGGTGAGTAACGGATTTTTTAAATTTGTAAAATGACTGGGGAACTCTGCTGAATCCTGTATGTATCACTGATTAAGAAAATTAAATTGGAGAACAGAGTACAGAGCAATGGGCGTGAAAATGGGAACTGATCTGCAAAATGGAGTCTTGAAATAAGCGATTAAACACGCAAACAACAAATAAGTGCTCAAACATGCACAACTCACTCCGAATACAACTTTGGGTGAGTAAATGGCGAGGGGAAAGTCGAAAAGCCGATTTTCCAGAATAGGTCTGCTTTAAAAAAAATAATAATTGGCGCCGTTTACGCAAAAGAATCTCTCAGATGCCCTCACAGTTCTTTCTTTTCTCAGTGGAATAGACCATTTGATGTTGCACCTATGGGCCACCGTAGCGTCTCCTAAACTGTGAAAAACAAAGTCCGTACCACCACTTCGTCCAGGAGCTCGTAGATCAGAGCGAAGTTCATCTGCACAGACTTCTCACTCAGGGTTCCACAGTAATCCTTCACCAGGGAACACAGCCTGAAACACACAGCAAAATGGATTTAACCCTCTTCTAACGTGAGGAAATGTCCCACAGTGGGGCTTTAAACTGTTCTAATGCGATGCACAGCACACAATACTCATGTCGTCAGGTGGTGTTCCCCTGGGTTCCTTCACTGAGATGGATCTGAAGCGCGCGGCTATTGTGTGAGCCTGATTTGAATCATCTTAATCTAAAACAGTGGTGGAGTTTTTACTTGTTGAGGAAGTCGACGATGGTGAAGGGAGACGAGCCGGAGTTTGTGGTGACAACCCAGAACAGTCCTCCCTGTTTCACGTGCACGAAATACACGTCTTTATGATTCTGTAAATTAACAGAAGAAAAAACATATTCAACACAATGAAATTCAAAACTTTAGACACAACAAAATCCAGGCACTCCAAAGAAGTAAAAGTCGCACGAGGAAAAGTAGAGTTAAAAGGCCACGCCCGTGCTCAAATATTTTTATTTATTTAAAGGCCTTTTAACTCTACTTTTCCTCGTGCGACTTCTACTTCTTTGGAGTGCCTGAATTTTGTTGCGTTTAAAGTTTTGATCCTTTTTCCAAGAGCGCCCTCTACCTGTTCTCACTGATTGGAACACCTGCAGCAAACAGCCACATTTTTGTTTTTTCCCCCACATTGAAATTCAATTCTTTATGATTCAGGAAGTATAAAAGACACAAATATGGTGCTTGTCTCTGCTCTGTAGTTATAATCTATGACACTCATGGATCGTTATGTTATAATATGCACACTTTAAACCGCACTATTAATCTAAAACAAGTCAGCAGCCTTCCACGTTAGAAAACTGCGGCGCTCAACAGGAGCTGATATTGCCGTAAACGTCATCACAACAAAGCTTTTAGAAATATTTTAGGGATTAAATGTACAGTACAGTCTTTGAAGTGCTAATAAGTGCAAGATTTTAATAATATTTAACAGCGAACTAAGGCAAAAACTGTAGTTCACTTGCTTATAAAAAGTAAACTAATGAAAATAGTGAGGGACGTGTGGGTGGAGGTCTGCAGATTTCGATGTATGGAACCAGAAATCCTTTGCTTTCACTGATACTGATATTGCTCTGACATACTGTTCATCCCTAAATCAAAGGCAAACACTATACACACACACAAAGAATACTATTATGATAAAACGAATATGAGTTACCATGACGACTGGAGGCTGGTCTCCGGGCAGAGCTGTGACTTTTTCATAAAACACTCGAACCACATCGCTGCTGTTCTCTCCTCGGACTGAAGAGGGCAGTTAGGGAGCCACATTTTTAACATGTATACATTATGATAAATAATAATAATAATAATAATAATAATAATAATAATAATAATAATAATAATAATAATAATAATAATATCAGTAGTTCTCTAATGCCAGTTGTTTTTCTCCTTTCATCTTTCTTCCCTTGATAGTTCTGGATAAATTCTTCATGTTTATCCTTTGTGGACCTTGTTGGTTGAAGATTTGGTGATGGGGCAGATTTATGAAGCTGCTGGAGAAAACATGAGATATTTCCACAGACATTTTGCCATTACAGACCCAACCAGGTTATCATCTTAACCAATATCAGGGAACTGAAACCCGATCCAGCTAATTTTTCAGTATCTGCGCCGATATTTGACCAGTATTGGTGCATGCCTAATTATAAAACATTTAAGACTTATTCATATGTCCTAGCCCATGTTAACAGTGAAGGATACAGTCTTTGTAAATGAGGTGGTCTCCTTTAGATGACAGAATGAAGAACTGACAGATCATCCTGGAACAGAGACAATAAGATTTTAAATGTTTTACACAGAACTACAATCTTACACATTAGACTTGGTTCAGTCCTGGTTGAGTACCGGTTTAGAACTGGTTTAGACCCGAAACAGTCTTAGTTTAGACCTGATTCAGACAAAACTTGGTTCTGCTTTAGTCTTGGTTTAGTCCAAGTTAAGTCAAGGTTTTAGTCTTGTTTTAGCCCTGGTTTAGTCCAAGTTAAGTCAAGGTTTTGGTCCTGGTTTAGTCCAAGTTAAGTCAAGGTTTTTGTCCCGGTTTAGTCTAAGTTAAGTCAAGGTTTTAGTCCTATTTTAGCCCTGGTTTAGTCCAAGTTAAGTCAAGGTTTTAGTCCTGGTTTAGTCCTGATGTGAGAGTTTTGCCAAAACACATAATAATGTTTGTGTAATAAATGCCATGAAAAACACCGATTCATTAAAGCCTTTTCCTACCTTGCCTGTGGAATTTTAACCTGTGAAAATTATGTGAAAAAGTGAATTCTTTAACTGTTACTGTACAAAAAAATCTAAACATAATTTTGAAGCTAACATTAGGTCAGCTTTTTTACAACAGTCCCGCCAATAATCATCATGATTCTACTCTAGTTTACGTTATAACTCTTCGTACTAAAGATTAACTATCTCCGCCGTGGGTTTATGATGAAAAACCCAGGTTTAGTTTAAGATTTTTGGTGAAATTGTGACTAAATGCAGTTAGCTTCCTGTATGCTAAATGCTAAAGCTAACCAAAACCATGAACCAAAACAGTGAAACGGCGACACAGCGGCGGCATCTAGTGGCTGAGAGAAGAATTACATGACGATAAGAAACGAGATGCTAAATAAAGAATATATATTTGAATTTTCAGGCAATTTTTCTGAGATCTAGTTCACTGAAATACTGAATAAGATATCCAAAATCACCTCTGTATATTTTTCGGATTTAATATGACAACAACATGAAACAAGAATTTTATATGTCCCAAAACACATGAAATACCTTACTTTTAGATTAAAACTGTGCATGCCACATACGTTTATGTGACTAAACTACTAAATTTAAGTTTAAATAGTTTTTAGGTTATTTTTTTTATTTTTTTATTTTTTTATTTTTTTTTTTATATGTTTAATCTGGCCTACAGGCGGCGCCATAGCGCATACTCTCACTTCCTGTTTCCGGTCCGTGTTCAACATGAAGTGAGTAAACAAAGCACTTCTTTCCACTTTTATTTTAGTTTTCAGTGATTTTTTTTTAGATATTTACGCATCGCGACTGGATTTATTTATATTTACTGAAAGTCCTTTTGAGTTTTTGACTTTTAAACCTCCGGATGTTGAATAAATGTGGCGTTTTTCTTTCGTTTCGCCCAAATTCCCCCAATAAACTAAACTATTAAATACTCTAGTGATCTTTTGGTGACTTTACGGTGGTCCAATTTAAAAACGCAGCATTGGTTTTACGTATTTGTGCTGATTTTATTAATTCGGCTTGAAAAAATAAATTGTTCGAATGAAACTAGTGTCGAGGTAACGGGGATTTTACGAATGAATGGAGCATGTCTTTTCAATGAAACGGAATTAAATAAAATAAAAAGTAGTGACACGCTCAGAAGTTGTAGTTTTATGTAACATTACACTGACAAATGTTTCCCGCAGAAATATTTTTATTATATCTTGTTGCTGTGGTACAGTCATAGACTTCATAAATTACATATACACTACAAGTAGAGTTTTTTACTGTGTCATACAGTTAAAGTTTAAGAAGCATTAGTTTTGCTTCAGTATCCAAAACATGATCAGTGGGTCAAATCTTCCAGCCTAAGGCTGTCCTGACCAAAACTAGCTGAAGTTCTGGAGAACCCAGAGACACTGAAGGACACTGAAGGATGGGTCAAATGCAGGTTTCCCCCAGAGACACTGAAGGATGGGTCAAATGCAGGTTTAACCCAGAGATGCTGAAGGGCGGGTCAAATGCAGGTTTTCATGAATGCTCGTATTGATCTCAGCCTCCTGAAAATGTGTTGTTTAAATCCATTTTGTATTTTTTCTTTAGTTTTCAGATGACCCTAAATCTTTTCTGTCAGTGTTACCATGGTAACTCCTGAACCTTCCACCATAGACATGCATGTAGAGCACCACCAGCTTAATGTCACGACAAACTATCAATATTTTTGTTGTGCTCTGTCCTCTTCAGTCCTCTGACCAAAGTGCGCCTGATCAACGAGCTGAACGAGCGTGAGGCCAACCTGGGCGTTAAAGAGACCGTGTCCTGGCACTCGGAGTACTCGGACAGCGCTTGGATCTTTGTTGGTGCAGAATACTTTCACTTTAAGATGATCTCTAAATAGATATAAATAAATTAATATCTTTTTTAATTGTGCAATGAACCGTTTGTGCTGCAGGAGGGCTGCCCTACGAGCTCACCGAGGGAGACGTCATCTGCGTTTTCTCTCAGTAAGAACTTGTACTCGGTTTAATTATTTAAGATTTATTTTTTAAGTTTAAAGATTAGTATTATGCCAGATTAACTTTTTGGAGTTCTATCATGTTCTAACAATCCTGTAGAGGTTTTGCATGTTTGATTAATTTAGCGATCTCTCCCGGGCCCTATTCAAAGCTGTAAGATTCCATGCTCCCACACATTTCTCCATAAATATACATAAACATGATACAAAACTGTGCACTACAACTTGACAATCCTGATGCGATGGGCAGTAGCTTCATTACCAGAACGCACGCTGACTGTAATGTGATCGCGCTCTGAAGGGGGAATGACTTAGCGCAGAGAGCAAAAGGAGTAAAACTTATAAAACATGTTAATAAGTTGTTTTCTACAAATATAGCATTTTCAAAACAATTAAAGGTAACATGATGATTTAAACATGTTGTGTGTCGTGTTCTCAGATATGGAGAGGTGGTGAACATAAACCTGATACGAGACAAAAAAACAGGGAAGTCCAAAGGTTTCTGCTTCATCTGTTATGAGGATCAGAGGAGCACCATCTTAGCCGTGGACAACTTCAACGGGATCAAGGTATGAGCCGACGCTGCCTCCACTCATAGCCTGTTTATATAATGGCTAACCTGCTAGCCGCTGCGTTCCAAACAGGAAGTGAGGGTGGCACAAAGGGGTTCCTTTGAAACTGCTGCTGTCAGACTTGTCACTCTGACCTTAACCTGCTCTCATAATCTGGGGCTTTTAATTATTTTGTCCCTAAATCAAGATGCGACATACAAAATGCAGTGTGCTTGATATTTATATTTGTCTGACGTGTAAATGCAAGGAGACTCATTATATATGCGCATATATTTCCAGATCAAAGGACGTACGATCCGCGTGGACCACGTGAAGGACTACAAACCGCCCAAAGACCACGAGGACATCGATGACGTCACGAGGAGCCTCAGAGCGCAGGGCTGTGCTCCGAGCATGCAGGAGGAGGAGGAACTACTGCCACTGAAGAAGAGCAAGAAAGGTACGACCACAGATATTAATATTAATTTGTCTGTGAGGAGCGTTTGATTTTCTTTTACGTGACTTCGGGAGCATCAGCACCAAGTGACAAGTATTAGCAAAGAACAGAGAGAGTTTTACACATCTGAAACGATTGGGAAAAGTGAGAACGTCATGACAAATACTTGAAACTTTTAATGGTCGAAGCATCACAACAGGGAAATCAAACTTTTGTTAAAGCTTCACTACGTAACATTTGTGCTTATTTATTTATTTGTAAAGGGACAGCACATATTAATGAACTTTTAAAATGTAATATGTAAAGATTATAGCCAACGTGACTAATTTCTGTCTTGCTGGATGGTCCACCACCTGCTTGTCTTCAAAACGAGATGTTATGGCTTTGCCTGGAATGTTCCTCCGTATAGCATTAAAGTTATCTCTTGCATTCATTAAAAATACAGATGTCTTTACTGCTGACCTTGGAAAAACATGCGCATGGTCGAATCTCTGTAGATCCAACCTGTAACTTGGTTTGGTGGCATCACCTGTTTGTCTCCAAGGAGGTAAGTTTAATGCCTTACGGTGCAGCTTTCCAGGCAAAGCCAGAACATCTCCATGGAGAGCAAAGGAAAAATTCATTTCTGTCAACTGAGTTAGGGTTACGACTGTGGCATTACACAGACATCTCCATGAAGACAAGTTCCAAATTCCACGGTGCAGTTTTAAATCCAGTTGATAGAAAAGCACAGAAATCTTCCCCTCAAATGCACAAAGCCCTTCCCTTTGCACATTTTTCATAAATTAAATAGTCTGTATTTCTGTGAGAATTCTACTTCTGACCAGGAGCTGCGCGTCTCTGCAGCTCTGAACTTCATCCTAAACTGAAATCTCTTTTTGTTCCAGACAAAAAAGAGAAGAAAAAGAAGAAAGAAAAGAAAAAGAAAAAGGAGAAAGAACAGCATTCAGTAAGCTCCTCCCCGTCGCCCCCTCCTGCTCGCTCTGGGGCAGGTACGGCAGGTGTGACAGGTGCGACAGGAGCTGTGAGAGTGAAGGAGGAGAGACACGACGCAGGATACGACAAATACAGACACGCACACGAGCAACAGGGGGCGCTAAGGAGGAGAGAGGAGGAGAGAGAGAGGGACAGAGCACAACGCAGAGGAGATGAGACGAGGAGAGAGGAGACGAGGAGAGAGGAGACGAGGAGAGAGGAGACGAGGAGAGAGGAGATGAGGAGAGAGGAGATGAGGAGAGAGGAGATGAGGAGAGAGGAGACAAGGAGAGAGGAGACAAGGAGAGAGGAGACGAGAAAGGAACCAAAACAAGAGAGGAGGGAGAGGAGCAGAGAGAGGGAGCGAGAGAGGAATTATGATTCTGACCGACATAGAGACAGGAGCAGAGAGCGATACAGAGAGGACAGAAGGAGGGAGGAGACGAGGAAAGAGGAGGGAAGGGAGCGAGAGAGGGAGGACAGACGGAGAGACAGAGACAGGTCCAAATACTGATCATACAATGTGTAAAATGTACATTTCTTGTTGTTGTTGTTGTTATTTTTTTAATAAAATGTTTGTTTGCTTTTGAATCTGTGTTTTATTTATTTTGAAGTGAACAAAGTCATCCAAGAGGTGACCAGCAGGGGGCGTTGCAGGATGCTTTATTCAGGTTGGATTACTGAGTTAAATAAAACACAATTAGAATCCATCCATCCATTTTCTTAGACTTTGACAAACTTTATTCATCCACAAGGGAAATTATTTGGACACAGTAGCCCAAACATCACAATATAATATAATAACAAAGTAAAAAATAAATGGTAATAATAAATTCTAAATAAGTAGCAAAAAAGACAGCAAGCGACAGGTGTCAAAATAAAATAGAAAAATAAGTAATAAAGATATATACGGGGCTAATCACGGGTTATATACCAGAGACAAGAAAGCCAGTGCAAAAATATGATGATTGACAGGGTATAAGGTTATCTGTTACATAAATGTGAGTTGTTGTACAGTTGTAGGGAGTATTATAGTATGAATGTAGTCCTGTATCTCTCACTGAGTGGAGCTGTAGGAGCCTGTTGGAGAATGAGCTCCTCTGTCCCTCTATAGTCTGGTGCAGTGGGTGAGTTGTAGGGAGTATTATCTCCTCTGTCCCTCTATAGTCTGGTGCAGTGGGTGAGTTGTAGGGAGTATTATCTCCTCTGTCCCTCTATAGTCTGGTGCAGTGGGTGAGTTGTAGGGAGTATTATCTCCTCTGTCCCTCTATAGTCTGGCGCAGTGGGTGAGTTGTACAGTTGTAGGGAGTATTATCTCCTCTGTCCCTCTATAGTCTGGTGCAGTGGGTGAGTTGTTGTAGGGAGTATTATCTCCTCTGTCCCTCTATAGTCCGTGCAGTGGGTGAGTTGTTGTACAGTTGTAGGGAGCATTATCTCCTCTGTCCCTCTATAGTCTGGTGCAGTGGGTGAGCAGGAGTGTCCATGATGGAGAGCAGTTTGTCCAGTGTCCTCCTGTCCCTCACTGTGACAAATGTCTCCAGCTCACAGACGATCACGTGTCCAGTTTTTTTCCAATGTCCCTTTTCCTGGTGCCGCTCCCCCTGCAGAACCACAGTGAAGTCCAGGGCGCTGGCCTCCACAGACTGGGAGAAGATCTCCAGTAACTCGCTGCACACACTGAAAGACCTGAGCTTTGTCAGGAAGTAGAGTCTGCTCATGCTCTTCTCGTAGACAGCATTACAGTTGTCCCTCTAGTCAAGTCTGTTGTTCACATGGACACCAAGGTACTTGTAGCAGTCCACTATTTCCACATCATGGCCTTGGATGGTAATGGGTTCCGCTGGTGTCCTCTTCCTCCTGAAGTCAATCACCAGTTCCTTGGTCTTGTCAGTGTTTTCATTCAAACCATCTGGCCAACTTTACAGGATCACTCCACAAAGTTTGCAATCAGTGAGGTGTACAGTTTGCAATCAGTGAGGTGTACAGAGTGAACAGGAATGGAGACAGGACTGTACCCTGGGGGGCTCCTACATTACTGACCACAGTGTCAGAAAGGGTGCTCTCCAGTCGCACGTAGTCTTACTCATCAGAAGGAGCTAGATTGTGTTAAAGGCACTGGAGAAATAAAAAAATAATACCCTCACAGAGCCCTTAACACAATCTAGCCCTTTCTGATGAGTGAGACTACTGTAACTGCTGCCATGAGTCTCGTCATTTTGGTCTTAAAATGTTCGTATTAACACGCTGTAGTGGTATTAACGGGGTAATTGATATTAAAGATTGGAATTTAAGAGTTCTAAGTTAAAGCAGGACTCACGTGGCCTTTGTGAGTGTTTAGCCTTGATTAGAAATATTACCAATCCAGTATAATCAATAATCTAAGTTAATTAATAATCAATTAAACAATTGTTCTGAAGGTTTGTAAATTCTTGTCTGTATCAGTGATCCATATCTGGGAATAACGTCACTATTCACCAAAGCAAACTGTGGTTTATGAATATTTATTGACCAAGTTAAACAGACAGCATTGAGATATGAACTATGCAAATAAGTGTAGGCTCATCTAGACTCTTGTCTAAAGATTGGGGTAGGTAGAAGGTACAACTTTAAAAGTTATCTAAAGTTATGTGTTGAGTCTTAACTGATCAATTAAGCCAATCTGTGATACGTGTGCATACGACCAGGAGAGTGGAGATGTTGGTCACGGTGTGGTCCAGAGGTCCAATGGTTTGGAGGTCTGAAGTCAAGGCGTCAGGTCTGAAGAATCAAATGAGCTGAGACGGATGGAGGCCCCATGATCTAAACAATAACTTCAGGCTCAGGCAGCGTCAGGCTGAAGGAACGCTGTATCCTCTGTTTAAAGAGGAGCAGAAGACGCCTTCATAGCTTCCATGAGGTCTGAACAGCACTGGTCACAGATTACGGCCAATTAAACCAAAAGGCTATTGACTACAAAAATGCAAATATTTAAATTTGGAAAAATATGAAACCTTTGCTTCCGGTCAGATCAACTACAGTAATGTGGATAAAAACACGTCAAAAGACGGGCATGAATTTGTAAGAGAAAACTGGAAGTTTTAACTTCTCGGGCGTTGTCTCTCTGGAATGTTCTTTGTCCAGCAGAGAAGACAAGGACTTCTTTGGTCAAAGGTCTGAGATGAACTCTCTTGCTGAACTGAGAAGTCTCCTCAATGATAACAGTCTATATTCTGTTGTAACCACCCAATTAAGTTTTAACGAGGGAAGGCTAAACCAATGAGGTGAAGCCATGAGTGTGACTTGGCTAAAGTTGAGTGGGGGATGAGAAGAACTCACATTTGCATTATGAACCATAAACAGATTTACACAAATAAAAGATATTCACATGACATTTACAGATCAATATTCAAACAACATTGACAATATTCACAGCATGAACAGTTTACACCATTCCTCTTCTTTCTCTTGAGAAAGTCCATTAGCTGAGATTGTTTGATTTTGTGTCTTTTACTTGTGTCTTGGTTATGGCCAGTTTATCTGAATTTACTACAGTCAATTGATTTCATTGTAGGAGGAACTTTGTAGATCTTGTAGCTCTTTTGGAGAGTCTTTGTGTACGAGCAGTTAAAGGTTGTCTCTGCTTGCAGAACACAAGTCTCTCAGTCTTATCAATCAGCTCCAGGGTCCAGGGAGCTGAAGGGAAGAGGGGGATGGTCGTGCATCCTTGAGAGTCATAGAAGGCATAGCCCAAACTACTTGGTTTGGAGAAACTTTCCCTCTTAAAGTTCTAATACCACAGCACAGTGAAGCAGGTGCTTCTCACAGTTTCATAGGTCAAAACAGGGACACTACAACATTCTACATGATCCTTGTGTTTTTATTTTGTTATTTTGTCCGCATAACAGCTAGCCTCATGAGCTTCATTTGACTGACATCACACTCCCTTAGTCAAATTCTACACAGTCTATGAGTGAAACTCTTTCTGATTGGCTGGAATGAAATGTGTCACTGAGAGAGACTGTTCCAGTGGAAGTGACGGGGGAAAGAGTGGCATCGTCCCTGTGTATTCTGCTTTGAATTTGTTTTCATGGTTCATTCTCACTGCTGCCTGTAGATTCCGTACTCATGCTCAATTATCTCTACAATGTCTGAATTCCTGATGTGTCCTGAGTTAAGGTGCATCTGGTTTAGAATGACCTCAGTGTTCGTGCTCAGTGCTGCCCCCTGCAGCGGCGCAACAGGCGGCGCAGGCTCTGGTGGATTTCGTGGCATTGGAAGCCGTAGATGACGGGGTTGAGCGCTGGAGGTATGATGTTGAGCAAAATGGTGCATATTTTGCGATAGGGTTCGTAACTAGGATACCGATAGAGCGTGATGATGAGCGTCCCACTCATGAACATGACCAGGTACAGCAGCAGGTGTGTGGAGCACGTCTGCAGCGCCTTACGGTTCAGGCTGTGGCTGCGTTTTGTGGCGCACGCTGCTGCAATGTACGAGTACGTCACCACAATGGAGCCAATGGACGAGGTGAGCAGCACCACAGTGAAGGTCAAGCCGTACACATTATTTATAAATGTGTTTTCACAGGAGAGTTTGAAGAGCGACGCGTTATCGCAATATGAATTTAACACCACTGAGCGACAGCGGCTTAACCGCAGCGTCAGACCAAGCAAACCTGCCACCAGCACGGCCCCAACCCCCCACGCTGCCGTCGTCAGCACTTTCAGTGTGCGCCCGTTCATTACGGTTGAGTACCGCAGTGGCGTGCAGATGGCCGCATAGCGGTCGAACGCCATGATCATCAGGATGGTGTGGTTATTGGTGCCGAACATGTGCATGATGAACGCTTGTACCACGCAGCCGCCCAATGAAATGAGCCGCCTGTGAGGGGGGCGGGGCAGGTCATACAGGAGGCGGGGCATCAGCGCAGTGTTGCCCAGGACGTCGTTGATTGACAGCTGACACAGCAGGACATACATGGGCTGGTGGAGGGCGGAGTCAGAGCAGATCAGAGCAATCACGCCCATGTTTGCCGTGACGATGAAGAGGTGACTGAAGAAGAGCGCAAAGAACGCCAACGTCAGAAAGGAGGCGGGGATAGGGAGACCCTCCAGCTGCAACAGAGTGCTCCCAGAGCTCATGTTCTCCATCTGCCCCGTGTGAGAGAGGTCCCTTCACCAACGTCGCTAGATTTTAAAAACTTACAGCAACAATTACAGAAAATCATCAGATTTACAATAATGTCTAAGTCTCAAAGAGAAAAGACCCATATTTTGAATTAAAATCTTCAACAAATTTATACTGAACTCATTTTGAATCAACAATAAACTGAACATATACTTTATAAACACATTATTACATTTAAAGGTCCTATTGTACACTAAGGGCACTCTCACACTAGGAGTTTTGAACCACGCTGTGCTCAAGCACGATTGTGTAGGACTCTATGGCCCGCACTCACACCTGCACAATGACGTCATTACACGGCGCTGTTTGTTTACATGTTGCACAGTAGAGCTATCACTTTTAGCAGAGAAAGAAGTCTACGGCATGAAATATTTATTAAATAGAGAGGCAGATATGCGTCCTCTTATGATACGTGCTCCTCGGTGAGTTTATGGATACAAAAACAGCGCGGAGTGAGGAGAATCAGAGACGAGAGGATGTAAAACGTCTGTCTCTGTCACAGTCCTTCTTGAAGATAAGTGCAAATTTGCCGTGTGTTTTCGAGCGGAGTTTTGTACTGTTTTTCTCGTATGAGTAACATCATTGCACACAGAGGGTTTGCATAGTTAAGTCATGCATGTGCGCGTACATGAGCAACTGTGCCGTGCTTTGGCCCACCTCCTCCAACTGAGCGGTTGCGCTCACACTGGTCAAACGTACTGCGCTTTAGGGGCTATCTGTGCTTGGGCACAGTTCTAAAGTCCTAGTGTGAGTGCACCCTATATTGACTCATGTGGACTGTAAGCCATGTTAATGCTGTTACCTCCTCAAAAACATACCAAGTTGGGTTTTATTTCATTTACAAATAAACTTGCCTTGCCTTGACTGAACACACAACTCCAGGGTTGTTTGTGACGAGAAAACAGCATTATAACATAGATCAGAAAACAGTGCAATATGGCAATAAACTGTAACTAAAACTAGACTAGACCAGGACTAAACCTACTAGTATACTAGACCAGAACTATAAGACTACATACATGTGAACACAACACACTCTTAGACCAGTTTCAGTCCTGTTTCAGGCCTGGTTTAGACTCCGTTTCGCTCTGGTTTGAATTTGAATTTATTTGTTTATTTATCAGGGACAATGCGCATAAGAACACTGAGCTGCACAAAGAGGTCATATGTTTCTGCCAGGTTATAGCAGAACTGATCATTTCCACCTTCAGTCCCTGAGTTCTATCCTGGTTCAGTCCTTTTACTATTAAATCGTCTTTTATGATTAAAATGGGATTTTAAATTTGTGTCAAAAAGGACATTCAAATACATGCAGTTCAACTCACTGACTAAATAATATTAAAAACTGTCCATTTTAAATCTGAAATGCACAAGTCATAGTGACTCCTAACCAATGTGAGCAAATAACTTATGTTACTGTAAGAAAAAATGAAATGATTATACACAGAGAGGGCATCTGACACACAGGGATACAGGAGGATGGGAGGGCATCTGACACACAGGGATACAGGAGGATGGGAGGGCATCTGACACACAGGGTTAGTGTTTAAAGTGAAAGTTTTACCGAGCCGCGCTGTGAGCCTGTCCCCAGACCAGAGCTCTCTTTCATGGTCCGGACTTTTATCTGTGTCCTGTGTCTCTGCATCTCCTCCTCTTCTGTCCCTGTGTGTCAGATGCCCTCCCCTCCTCCTCTGTCCCTGCAGGCCTCAGTTTGTACCACAAATTGCAGACGGCAGGAGGTGCTTAGGTTTCTATATAATTTTTATTTGCATTACGTCAGTAAAATGAGCATACAATTTACACATTTCAAATTTAAATCGGACCTATTGCACAAAATGTGCTTTTCAGAGGTTTAAACCATGTTATATTTGTTTCCCCTCACCACTGGCTCACCTGAAGTTGAATTTGGTGATTTGTGTGTTTGAGCAATCTTTAATCACTTATTTTCAAGACCCCATTTTCCAGATCAACCCGTTTTCACCGCCACCGGTACATGCCCCTCGCTCTGTATGCACTTCCTTCTCCAATTTGATTTTCTCAATCAGTGATATGCACATGTTTCAGCAGTGTCGCAGTCCTTTTGGTACAAATCTTCTGCTCGCTAGTGTGACGTGCAGCTGTCCAAAAGCGGGGCTGACTGCATACAGCACTTTGTTGTGATGACGTTTAATAGTCTTTTATTAGCCTTGTTAATGTCTTTTTTGAGTGATAAAGGTATGCAACAGTGGCGGGTGACAGTGGCTCAGTGGTTAGAGCAGTGGGCCCCCAACCCAAAGGTCGGTGGATCGATAGAGTTCAGAGTTTTTGTCTCTGTAACTGAACAAGCTGCGGCATGCTCAATAGGACTACTTCGGACTGATGGCATTTCTTACTTCCGTTGTCCACCACTGGGTTCAGGGGTTTGCTGCCGCGACTGGCCCCATAGACCTCATGACTACAACTATGAGCGACCACATCGACAATAGCGGTGGAGGACATGGTCCACTCGGACTCCATATCCCCAACTCCCGCCAGAATCTATGAGAAGCTCTCTCAGAGGTGCGTTGAAGACCCAGCTGACAGAGGGCTCCGGAAGACATACCCAACAAACCCTCACAATACGCTTGGGCCTGCCAGGTCTTTCCAGCTTCTTCCTCTGCCAGTGGATCCAACTCATTACCAGGTGGTGACAGCTCTGTCCCTCTCTTCACCCGTGTGTCCAAGACAGATGGCCGAAGGTCAGATGACACAACGACAAAGTCAATCATTGACCTCCAGCCTAAGGTGTCCTGGTGTCACGGGCACTGATGGAAATCCTTGTGCTTGAACATGGTGTTCGTTATGGACAAACCGTGACTAGCACAGAAGTCCAACAACAGGACACTGCTCGGGTTCAGATCAGGGAGACCGTTCCTCCCGATCACCCCTCTCTAGGTGTCACTGTCATTGCCCACGTGGGTGTTAAAATCCCCCAGTAGAAAAACAGAGGTCCACTGTCTACCCCTCCCAGGGACTCCCTGGGAGTACCCCACCCAGGGATTCCAAGAAGGCTGGGTATTCTGCACTGCTGTTCGGCCCATAGGCCGACACCACAGTGAGAGACCTGTCCCTGACCCAAAGGCGCAGGGACGCGACCCTCTCGCACATACCTGCTGAGCTGTGGGGCAATGAGCAGGCCTCCCCCCATCGACACTCCATGTCCCCAGAGCCAGTTTCAATGTCCAGAGATCCGTTTGTCGAGGCCCCCGCCTTGGACTGCCACCCAGATCTCTTTGCATCGGCCCCTTACGGATCCTCCTACAGGTGGTGGGTCCATGGGAGGACGGCCCCATGTCACTTGTTCGGGCTGTGCCCGGACAGACCCCATGGGGGGAGGTCTGACCACCAGACGCTCGCTGTTGAGTGCACACCCCAGGTCTGGCTCCAGGGTGGGGCCATGGTGACGCCAATCCAGGCAACATAACTGGCCTCGTTCTTGAACTCATCATAAGGGGCATTTGAACCACTCTTAGGCTGACCCGTCTCCCCGGACCTGTTTGCCTTGGGTGACCCTACCAGGTTCCTGGGATCATTCAGGCACTCAAACCCCTCCACCACAATAGAATCATTATATTTCACTTTTTTTTCTTTTTTAATCCCCAATTTGGTCATTTTTTTTAGGTGTAAAATTTTCCTTCCTGGTTGGAAATTGTGACCTCACACTAGTGAAATCCATAACCTAATCTAGAGACTATCTGACAAATAAAAATATATAAGAAAACACCATTATTTTGTTGAAATTTATGTGTTTGTTGTTTCAGCAGAGAGTGAACTGGAGCCAGAGATGATGGAGCAGGAAGCGTGGCTATGCTCACTTCCTATTTGGAACACAGCCGCTAGGAGGGTCGCTATGTCCAGAGATACAGTTTATGCTTCTGATGGGTTTAACCCAGAGACACTGAAGGATGGGTCAAATGCAGAGAATCAGTTTCCCTTAGGAGAGATTATAATGTGCACCATAACCTTAATATACACTGCCCACAGTGGACTACAGTTCAGGTTCAGTCCTGGTTTAGTCCTGGTTCAGCCTTGGTTCAGTCCTGGTTTAGTCTTACTTTAGTACTGGTTCAGTCCTGCCATAATTCTAGTTTAGATCTAGTTTAGTTCTATCTTAGTCCTGATTTAATCCCAGTTTAATCCTGGTTTAGTCCTGGTATAGTCCTGTTTTAGTCCTGGTTTAGACCTGGTTCAGTCTTGGTTCAGTCCTGAGTGACGTTATGCTTTGAGCTTCTTTAATATTCATATTCCTCATTTACATATTCACAGAGCAGTATTTAACACAACAGTCTGTGACAGAGAGAGGACTTACTCTGATCCAGGTAAGACCAGAACTGAACCAGGTCTGAACCAGGACTAAACCAGGACTGGACTAGGACTACAAAAGGCTTATGCATTTGATTGAGCTAAACAAGATTGTCAAGTGAAAATATGACCCTTATGATGTTCTGCCTGAGCATGTGAGGTATTAGAGTTTATGGGGAAGATTGTACATACAAATAGTCAGTTTTGTTTTGTTTTGTTTTTTGAGTGCCTATTTCTATTTTCTTGTTATTCTTAAACTGTGCGTTGCAACACTGGATATTCCCCACTGAGGGACAAATACGGGCTCTTGGATCTTATTTTATCTGATCTGATTCTTAACCACAATACCAAAGTAGAGGTTCCGATAGGTCCGTACCTTCAGAAGAATATAACACATGATTACATATGGGCAGTGTTGGGAACTAAATCCATCTACTGATAATATGTATTCTGAAAACTAATTTTGAGTAACTGTTACTTTTTCATTTGGTGGTATTCAGAATAAAAGTACATTATGGTATTGGATCATGTAATTTAGGGTTCAAACTGCACAGAATCAGTGACAAAAATGGACAACACAGCTCTTGTGATGAGGCAGGTGTAATTTTCCTTCTCCAGTTAGTGATAAATAAATGCATAACTAAAGGTGTAACGAACATAAAGCTGTTTTTAATTCTATGTTGCTTTTTAAATTTAAATGCAGCTCGATTCAAAGTATTCAGAAACTGTACTCTGACTGGCCAGTGTATCGGAATACATCACATAATACATTTTTATTGGGGTATTCAGTTTTTTCTAACTACATAAAAAATACAAGTATTTTTCCCATCACTGGAAATGGGCCCCAGGTTTATGGTTCTGGGGTGAAAAAGTGAAAAGTCGCTGTAATAATTCTCTTTGACATGAGTTTATAACAGTTTTGGATTTGAATTTTGGAATTTAGGTGATTTTGTAATTAACTTTAATTAAATTCAAAGTCAAACACAGATTAACCAACCAGATTTCTTAACACTGATATTTCATCTATTTCTTATTAATTAATATGAAGATGTCATCAAAAACAGTTTGTGAAATGTTTTGATTTAGTGTTTTTGCCGTGTTCTGTTTGTATAGACCTGGTTTAGTCCTGGTTTACACTTGGTTTAGACCAGATTAAGACTTGGTTTAAACCTCGTTTAGACCTGGTTTAGACTTGGTTTAAACCTAGTTCAGTCCAGGCTTAGACCTATAGGACTGTTTAGTCGTGGTTTAGTCATAGTTCATTCCACATTTAATTCTGTTTTAGCCTCAGTTTAGTCCAGGTTCAGTCCTGGTTTAGTCCTGGTTTACTGTGGAAACTGTGGTAACTGTGGTGATGGCTCATGATCATGACTAAAAAAGACCTTAAAATGTGATGGATAAAGATTTTGTTCATGTTGTTTTGTCTGGATCTCAAGATCTGGTTTGAGTCCCAGTCACGTTTTGGTCTCAGATCCTTGATCTGATCGCTGGTCTGGTTGCTGGTCTTAGTCCTAGTTCTAGGTCAGTCTCAGGTTGTTGCAGATATCGTTAGGTTAAGAAATAAACCCTGGTTCTCTGAAACATGAGTGAGGTATCTCACATATGGGACAGCTCTCCAAGCTGGTCCTCCAGAAGCCTTATAACACGGCAGCCGGTCCCTGCTCCCATGCTCAGAACATTCTGAGATAGTGAGGGCCCAGTGACATCCAGTCTATAAAACATGGCGTAGACCAGCTTGCCGTCGCACAGATGTCCTCCACCAAGGTGCTCTGGAACATTGCCCAAGATGCAGCCATGCCAGGGTGGAATGAGCGCGCAGACCCACAGGGGGCTGAAGCCCATTGCTGTCATAAGCCGCGGTAATAGCTTCCACTATCCAGTGAGACAAACACTGTTTAGTGATAGGCCTACACCGATGGGGTGGAGCCCAAGATACAAGCAACTGCTCAGTTCCCCGAAATGAAGCAGTCTTATCCACATAAATGCGCCGTGTGCACACTGAACAGAGCGGATGGAGTCACTGATGCTCTTCTGAAGTAGACAAAGGAGAAAACACAGGCAGCTCAATGGGGTTTTAGTAAAACCTTAGAATCCCCCTCAAAAACTGCAAGCATGACGTGCTGACAGACTGTGCATGTATGTCACTCACATGCTTTGCATATTTGTTCAGAGCACACAGGTCTAGTATGGGACCCAGCCCTCCTCCCTTTTTGGGTACAAGGAAGTATCTCAAATAGAAAGCAGCTTGGCATTGCCCTAGCAGCACTATTCTTATTGCACCCTTGTTTTTGAGAGCTTCTTTTTCCTTCTGCAGGATAAAACCCTTTTCTTCCCGCGGCTGTGAGTGTAACATGCCATTGAACCTGGAAGGGGTGGGCCTAAACTCAAGTCTGTATCCCTTGGTTACAGTTTTCAGAATCCAGTCGGATGCCCTGCACCTACGCCATTGTGAGGCGTGGTGTGCACGCGGACTGAGGAGCTCCACAGTGGAAGTAGGCACGCTCTCTGCGTCTGTTTGCAGGGGTCAGAGAGGAGCGGAAGCCTGCTGTTCCATTAGTGGGGCAATAGCTCCCTCTATTGTATACAGCGGGTCTTGCAGAGCCTGCTCTTCAGGAATTATCAGTGTTCTCATATTCATATGGTTTATGTTTTGCAATATGAGTGGTAGTATCCTCGGCCTGGGCATGTAAGAGAACACATCTTTGTTTCTTTAGAACATTTTTATTTCTTTGCAAGAACACATTTTTAAATGGAAAGGAGAACATAGGCACTGGTCTGTGCTTGTATGCGGCTGTGGCTCCACTGAGCTTTCTGCAGGACAGGTTCTCTTTCTCTTTGGTCCACAAGGGCACCATCTGAGCTGTGCCAGGATGCTCTTATAGCAGGAGGAAGTCCTGCCTCCCTGCGGAGCATACATCACGTTTTCCAGCCGTTCAGAGACTGGCGTAGTGTTATAAGGCTTCTGGGAGACCAGCTGTCTCATATGTGAGATAACGAAATGAATGTTGAAAGAGAACTAACTCGCCGGTGCCGTGGACCTGTTTCTGGTCTGCGCTTAATCCTGGTTCTGGTCCAGTCCTGTTTCAGGTGTAGATGTCTAACTCGTCTGTGGCTCTGGTCCAGGCTCTGGTCTGGTATTTGATTTGGTCTCTGGTCTGGTCTTAGTCCTGGTCTTTGACCTAGTTCTGGCCTGATTTTTGTTTCAGGTACAGATGTCTAACTCATCCGCGGCTTTGGACCCAGTGGTGTTTGAGCTGGAGGGTTTCCTGGTTGCCCCCAGTTACGGGCCCCTCCTCTTCCTGTTGTTGCTGTGTAACTTCCTGTTTGTGTGGGTGGGTAACGGGGCAGTGCTGGTTGCCGTGGCAACAGATAGGCGGTTGCGGCGGCCAATGTTTGTGCTGATGGTTAACTTGGCTCTGGTTGATCTTTTGGGGGCAACAGCCGTCTGTCCCCGCATCCTCATGCACTTCCTGTACGCTGACCAATCAATTGCAGCCCAGGGCCCAGGGTCACGGCCAATCAGCTACCGCTCCATCAGCCACTCCCTTGCACTGCTGCAGGCTTTCGCCGTTCACATGTACGGAGTTGCCGTGCAGACTGTGCTCGCTGCCATGGCCTACGACAGGTAAGTAATACTCTTATAGACCCCTAATAAGGCCTATGAAAGTATGTTTATACTAAGCTTATGCGCATGCACTCATGCTAACCTACGCTCATGCTAATCTACACTCATGCTAACCTACACCTGCTGTCTAAACCTACAGAGTAAATAAGGCCTACAACAGGTATGTTTAGTGTTTAGCACACTAAAGGCTCATTTATGCTCCAAACAGCGAGAACCAAGCGTAATAACCATCACTGCATTTATACTGCCTAACATATCAAGTCTGTGTTCTGTTAAACAACCACCAGAGGACAGTAAAAGTCAGTCTGAGAGTTGGCCAAAACAATAAAATGAAGAGCAAGTATTTCAGCAGAATTCCAAATATGGAACACGATGAGCTTCATTTGGAACTGAACACTGTGGGTGATGGTTTACTCCCTTATTCCACTTCTGTCCTCAGGTACGTGGCTGTGTGCGAGCCGCTCCGGTACCACGCTGTCATGACTCCACTCCGGGTTTTCTGGCTGTGTTTCTGGTCCTGGTTCTTGGCCTTAGTCTTTATCGGGATTCTGTTTGGCCTTCACTCTGGGACCAGGTTCTGTGGGACTCTGATCCAACATGTTTACTGCAGTAACCGAGGAATACTTCAACTGTCCTGTGATCCCACACCCATCAACAACTACTATGGTAAGTACTACTAATACTGCTAGTACTACTGCTTATATTACTACTGCAAATATTGCTACTACTAGGCCTAGTGCTTATACAAATACCACTACTACATCAAATACGGCTACTATCCTGTGAGCCCACGCCCATCAACCACTACTATGGTCAGTACTACAAATCAAGGGTGGTGCCAGACATTTTTGGTTGGAGGAGCTTTGGGGGTGCTAAGTTCTCCACAGTGGGTACACTTAACAAGTTCATTCAGAGCCTTTTATGGAAGTGAGCACTCCCCCTCCCCCAACCATGTTTGCTATACTGTTTTAAACAAGCTGGTTAAGGCTGCCACACACTACAGGATTTGTCTTAAACAATTTTTAAACATGTGACAAAAAACACACCACAGACACGAAGAGAATCTTATGAGATTTAAAATCTTTGATTGCAAAGACTGCAGTTGGATATGGCTGAGCACTACAGGCTATAAAGTTGAGAGCGCACTACTGCATTTGCTGTTTCCTGTTTAGAGTAAAACCACTCGCTTAGAGACTTTTAAGTGTTCAAAAGATCAGAGCACTGCACTTCTAGTTGAACTACTCTCTCCTTTTTACTTTTAAAGAACACTTCAAACTGGATTAATTGCACAGTTTTGTGGACTGGGTGTCAATATTTGCAGAGGGCAAAGTCTAAGGAGAATATTGATGAGTTGCTGCAGTTTTAAACTTACAGCTTCAAAGTCTTCTCACTATTTTCGCTATTTCCTGAGTTTGTAACTTGCACCTCTGAGTCCGTCACTTCGTCTGCCCCTGACGCTCTGTTTTATTGGCTGTTACTGTAGTGTTGCCGATGTTTGGTGGTTACGATCTGACAGAGCAGCTCAGAGTCACACTGACGCCTTCAAAATCGCGCACAGAGACACAAAGTCAGGTCACGCCTTCCCAAACTCGGGGAGAAGCAAACTGCAGTCAAAATTGGGCAAATTCTCCTGTAATATGTGGCGACCTTTAGTTAGCCCCTGCAGTGATTTATAAAACTAATATGGAATTATTGTTTTATTGTAATCTCATTTACAACAAATATTTGCTATTTGAACATTTTTAGTCAAGGTGCATGTCCTGGGGCTAAAATATTTGCATTGGCAATTCTAGGGGAGGCTAGTGCCTTATACTACCATTACTACTGTCCTGTGAGCCCATGCGTGTCAACAACTGCCACGATCAGTAATACAAACACTACTACACAAATACAGTTAATACTACTACTACTACTACACTTTCTCAGTGACCCTAACACTGATGCTTTCCCCTGTGACTCCACCCCGCAGGCCTGGTGATGACATACACAGTCAGCACAAGCGTGTTCCTGGTCACGGTATTCTCGTATGCTCGGATCCTGTTGGCAGTCCTGGGTCGTGGTGGTCTAGACCCGGTCCAGACCCGGTCTAAGGCCCTACAAACCTGCTCCTCTCACCTGCTGGTCTACATGCTGTACAATGTGGCATCCGTCATCATCATCATATCGTACCGTTTCCCCGCTCTCGCCCCGAACATCAAAAAACTCTTCAGCATCCTCTTCATCATTGTCCCACCTGCCGTCAACCCGCTCATCTATGGCCTGGTGAGCCGCGAGCTGCGCAGCGCCATCTGCAAGCAGCTGCACCGCGTCGCACCCAAGAGACATAGCTAAAGGCTAACCTTAACCCAAGAGATAAAAAAGAATATTTAAAACTAAAACTAAAAACTAAAACTTTAACCCAGAAATTAACCCTGTCATTGCCTGATTTGGAACCATAGACTGTATATATAAATGAACGTGTGCAGGGGCGAGATTCCAGCGCCGTCAACTCCAATTCACTTTCTGCTAAAAAACCCTCTCTCTACAACTGGTGCTGTCAAACTTGTGATATTCTCACCTTAAATTGTCCGTATTAACCCACTCTACATGATCCTTCTGTTTTTATTTCACTATTTTGTCCATACATCACAATATTAACATTAATAGTTAATTGACAGTGTTTCTAGGCACCTGCTCCCCGTCAAACCAGCAGTGCAGACAGGAAGAGGTGTTCCCTTCAACAGCATCCCTCTGCATTGTTTTTTTAGCTGCTATGATACTTTAGGAACAAATTTCTTAATGGAACTTGCCCCAAATTTGCCCTTATAACGGCTTGCCTTGTGAGTTTCATTTGACTGGAGCCGAACACTGTGGGTGACGTCAGACTCCCTTAGTCCACTATTTTATACAGTCTATGTATGAAACCTTTCCTGATTTGGCATCGGTTTTCAAATTGAGCATGCCCACATACTTACCGTACTTTGGACAATCCTATGTATGAGATTCATTCGATCAAACTGATCCTTGGAATATTAAGTGTTCTATACTTGCTCTGTGACTGTAAAAATTCTGCATTAGCATAGTGTTCAGCTCTGGCCAAATGAAGCTCACGAGGCTAATGGTTATAGGAGCGAAAAAGCAGTGTGTTAAATGTGTGAATTAAATTTTTGACGAGTAAACAACATTATAACATAGATCAGAAAAGAGTGTAATATGGGCTCTTTAAGTCAGGGTCAGAAGGAGCCAGAACTGCCCCCATGCTCACTTCCTATTTGGGACGTGGTGGCTAGCAGGTTAGCTATGTCCATTTATATATACAGTCTATGATTTATACTGTTAATAATGTTTAAAAAACAGAGCAGAGCTGAGCAAAGTTTGACTTCATTAAAACAGAGACTTTTTAGGATTCTGGTCAAGTATCATTGTTTTTGTTTCAGATTCAAACTTTAATATGAATGTATTTAAGATGAGACACACATCACAGTCATTGTACACAGGATAAATACATTTAAACAGAGTTAAACAAAATGTTAAATTAAAATGGTGCCAAATCGGACCAGGGGCCGAATCAGGCAATGCCAGGCTAACAGAGCTAAAGGCTAACGTTAACCCAAGAGACCGAGCTAACCCTAATCGTCTTTGACTCCTTTGACCTTTGGCCCCAGCTGCTCACTCCTCAGTCTTTTTCAGTCCTGTGTCTTTGATAAATGTCACATTTAAATAAAGCGTATAACCTTGATCATGTTCTTATTCTTTTACTATATATCTATCTCTGTAATTAGTACTGATCAAATCACAAACTGATTAAGAAAGTAACACTGGAAAAGGAAGTGTGTGGTGGTGAAAATGGGGATAGATTGGAGCAATGACGTCTTGAATACAGGGGAACAAAGAATACTCAAATATGCATGAATCACTCCAATGAGAAGGAAACACCTATAACATGGTTAAAAGCTTTGAAAACACAAATAAAAACACCTTTGCACAGTGCCATGCTCCAGAATATATTCAATATTTTAGTCAAAACTAACAAAACTACAAACATGTCGCAGACAGCAATGGGACGTCCCAGAGTTTCATCATATTTTCAAAAACAAAACACATTTTTTCCTTAACGGAGATTCTGGGTTGAAAGCATGACTAAATGGATACAGCTAACCCACTAGCTGCTGTGTTCGTAATAAGAAGTGAACACAGGGGGACTACTGGCTCAATCGACTCCAATTCACTTTATATGGAAAAGCTGTTTCCTCTTTCTCTGTAACTGCTCCCGTGAGTCTCGTCATTTTGGTCTTAAAATGTTCGTATTAACACGCTGTAGTGGTATTAACGGGGTAATTGATATTAAAGATTGGAATTTAAGAGTTCTAAGTTAAAGCAGGACTCACGTGGCCTTTGTGAGTGTTTAGCCTTGATTAGAAATATTACCAATCCAGTATAATCAATAATCTAAGTTAATTAATAATCAATTAAACAATTGTTCTGAAGGTTCGTAAATTCTTGTCTGTATCAGTGATCCATATCTGGGAATAACGTCACTATTCACCAAAGCAAACTGTGGTTTATGAATATTTATTGACCAAGTTAAACAGACAGCATTGAGATATGAACTATGCAAATAAGTGTAGGCTCATCTAGACTCTTGTCTAAAGATTGGGGTAGGTAGAAGGTACAACTTTAAAAGTTATCTAAAGTTATGTGTTGAGTCTTAACTGATCAATTAAGCCAATCTGTGATACGTGTGCATACGACCAGGAGAGTGGAGATGTTGGTCACGGTGTGGTCCAGAGGTCCAATGGTTTGGAGGTCTGAAGTCAGGGCGTCAGGTCTGAAGAATCAAATGAGCTGAGACGGATGGAGGCCCCATGATCTAAACAATAACTCCAGGCTCAGGCAGCGTCAGGCTGAAGGAACGCTGTATCCTCTGTTTAAAGAGGAGCAGAAGACGCCTTCATAGCTTCCATGAGGTCTGAACAGCACTGGTCACAGATTACGGCCAATTAAACCAAAAGGCTATTGACTACAAAAATGCAAATATTTAAATTTGGAAAAATATGAAACCTTTGCTTCCGGTCAGATCAACTACAGTAATGTGGATAAAAACACGTCAAAAGACGGGCATGAATTTGTAAGAGAGAACTGGAAGTTTTAACTTCTCGGGCGTTGTCTCTCTGGAATGTTCTTTGTCCAACAGAGGAGACAAGGACTTCTTTGGTCAAAGGTCTGAGATGAACTCTCTTGCTGAACTGAGAAGTCTCCTCAATGATAACAGTCTATATTCTGTTGTAACCACCCAATTAAGTTTTAACGAGGGAAGGCTAAACCAATGAGGTGAAGCCATGAGTGTGACTTGGCTAAAGTTGAGTGGGGGATGAGAAGAACTCACATTTGCATTATGAACCATAAACAGATTTACACAAATAAAAGATATTCACATGACATTTACAGATCAATATTCAAACAACATTGACAATATTCACAGCATGAACAGTTTACACCATTCCTCTTCTTTCTCTTGAGAAAGTCCATTAGCTGAGATTGTTTGATTTTGTGTCTTTTACTTGTGTCTTGGTTATGGCCAGTTTATCTGAATTTACTACAGTCAATTGATTTCATTGTAGGAGGAACTTTGTAGATCTTGTAGCTCTTTTGGAGAGTCTTTGTGTACGAGCAGTTAAAGGTTGTCTCTGCTTGCAGAACACAAGTCTCTCAGTCTTATCAATCAGCTCCAGGGTCCAGGGAGCTGAAGGGAAGAGGGGGATGGTCGTGCATCCTTGAGAGTCATAGAAGGCATAGCCCAAACTACTTGGTTTGGAGAAAATTTCCTTCTTAAAGTTCTAATACCACAGCACAGTGAAGCAGGTGCTTCTCACAGTTTCATAGGTCAAAACAGGGACACTACAACATTCTACATGATCCTTGTGTTTTTATTTTGTTATTTTGTCCGCATAACAGCTAGCCTCATGAGCTTCATTTGACTGACATCACACTCCCTTAGTCAAATTCTACACAGTCTATGAGTGAAACTCTTTCTGATTGGCTGGAATGAAATGTGTCACTGAGAGAGACTGTTCCAGTGGAAGTGACGGGGGAAAGAGTGGCATCGTCCCTGTGTATTCTGCTTTGAATTTGTTTTCATGGTTCATTCTCACTGCTGCCTGTAGATTCCGTACTCATGCTCAATTATCTCTACAATGTCTGAATTCCTGATGTGTCCTGAGTTAAGGTGCATCTGGTTTAGAATGACCTCAGTGTTCGTGCTCAGTGCTGCCCCCTGCAGCGGCGCAACAGGCGGCGCAGGCTCTGGTGGATTTCGTGGCATTGGAAGCCGTAGATGACGGGGTTGAGCGCTGGAGGTATGATGTTGAGCAAAATGGTGCATATTTTGCGATAGGGTTCGTAACTAGGATACCGGTGCAGCGCGATGCTGAGCGTCCCGCTCATCAACATGACCAGGTACAGCAGCAGGTGTGTGGAGCACGTCTGCAGCGCCTTACGGTTCAGGCTGTGGCTGCGTTTTGTGGCGCACGCTGCTGCAATGTACAAGTACGTCACCACAATGGAGCCAATGGACGAGGTGAGCAGCACCACAGTGAAGGTCAAGCCGTACACATTATTTATAAATGTGTTTTCACAGGAGAGTTTGAAGAGTGACGCGTTATCGCAATATGAATTTAACACCACTGAGCGACAGCGGCTTAACCGCAGCGTCAGACCAAGCAAACCTGCCACCAGCACGGCCCCAACCCCCCACGCTGCCGTCGTCAGCACTTTCAGTGTGCGCCCGTTCATTACGGTTGAGTACCGCAGTGGCGTGCAGATGGCCGCATAGCGGTCGAACGCCATGATCATCAGGATGGTGTGGTTATTGGTGCCGAACATGTGCGTGATGAACGCTTGTACCACGCAGCCGCCCAATGAAATGAGCCGCCTGTGAGGGGGGCGGGGCAGGTCATACAGGAGGCGGGGCATCAGCGCAGTGTTGCCCAGGACGTCGTTGATTGACAGCTGACACAGCAGGACATACATGGGCTGGTGGAGGGCGGAGTCAGAGCAGATCAGAGCAATCACGCCCATGTTTGCCGTGACGATGAAGAGGTGACTGAAGAAGAGCGCAAAGAACGCCAACGTCAGAAAGGAGGCGGGGATAGGGAGACCCTCCAGCTGCAACAGAGTGCTCCCAGAGCTCATGTTCTCCATCTGCCCCGTGTGAGAGAGGTCCCTTCACCAACGTCGCTAGATTTTAAAAACTTACAGCAACAATTACAGAAAATCATCAGATTTACAATAATGTCTAAGTCTCAAAGAGAAAAGACCCATATTTTGAATTAAAATCTTCAACAAATTTATACTGAACTCATTTTGAATCAACAATAAACTGAACATATACTTTATAAACACATTATTACATTTAAAGGTCCTATTGTACACTAAGGGCACTCTCACACTAGGAGTTTTGAACCACGCTGTGCTCAAGCACGATTGTGTAGGACTCTATGGCCCGCACTCACACCTGCACAATGACGTCATTACACGGCGCTGTTTGTTTACATGTTGCACAGTAGAGCTATCACTTTTAGCAGCGAAAGAAGTCTACGGCATGAAATATTTATTAAATAGAGAGGCAGATATGCGTCCTCTTATGATACGTGCTCCTCGGTGAGTTTATGGATACAAAAACAGCGCGGAGTGAGGAGAATCAGAGACGAGAGGATGTAAAACTTCTGTCTCTGTCACAGTCCTTCTTGAAGATAAGTGCAAATTTGCCGTGTGTTTTCGAGCGGAGTTTTGTACTGTTTTTCTCGTATGAGTAACATCATTGCACACAGAGGGTTTGCATAGTACAGTTGCAATGTACACAATCATCTCAGAATCAAAACACTTATTGTGCAATGTTCCTGTGCCTTTTAGCTTAGCTTACAGTGTTGTGTTTTTTAGTTGATTGTAAATACTTATTATTATTTATCTTGATTTTGATGCATGCTCTTATTTCCTACTGTTTCTGTAACTTGCGTTGTGACACTGCAATTTCCCCATTGTGGGACAAATAAAGGATTATCTTATCTTATCTTATCTTAGTTAAGTCATGCATGTGCGCGTACATGAGCAACTGTGCCATGCTTTGGCCCACCTCCTCCAACTGAGCGGTTGCGCTCACACTGGTCAAACGTACTGCGCTTTAGGGGCTATCTGTGCTTGGGCACAGTTCTAAAGTCCTAGTGTGAGTGCACCCTATATTGACTCATGTGGACTGTAAGCCATGTTAATGCTGTTACCTCCTCAAAAACATACCAAGTTGTGTTTTATTTCATTTACAAATAAACTTGCCTTGCCTTGACTGAACACACAACTCCAGGGTTGTTTGTGACGAGAAAACAGCATTATAACATAGATCAGAAAACAGTGCAATATGGCAATAAACTGTAACTAAAACTAGACTAGACCAGGACTAAACCTACTAGTATACTAGACCAGAACTATAAGACTACATACATGTGAACACAACACACTCTTAGACCAGTTTCAGTCCTGTTTCAGGCCTGGTTTAGACTCCGTTTCGCTCTGGTTTGAATTTGAATTTATTTGTTTATTTATCAGGGACAATGCGCATAAGAACACTGAGCTGCACAAAGAGGTCATATGTTTCTGCCAGGTTATAGCAGAACTGATCATTTCCACCTTCAGTCCCTGAGTTCTATCCTGGTTCAGTCCTTTTACTATTAAATCGTCTTTTATGATTAAAATGGGATTTTAAATTTGTGTCAAAAAGGACATTCAAATACATGCAGTTCAACTCACTGACTAAATAATATTAAAAACTGTCCATTTTAAATCTGAAATGCACAAGTCATAGTGACTCCTAACCAATGTGAGCAAATAACTTATGTTACTGTAAGAAAAAATGAAATGATTATACACAGAGAGGGCATCTGACACACAGGGATACAGGAGGATGGGAGGGCATCTGACACACAGGGATACAGGAGGATGGGAGGGCATCTGACACACAGGGTTAGTGTTTAAAGTGAAAGTTTTACCGAGCCGCGCTGTGAGCCTGTCCCCAGACCAGAGCTCTCTTTCATGGTCCGGACTTTTATCTGTGTCCTGTGTCTCTGCATCTCCTCCTCTTCTGTCCCTGTGTGTCAGATGCCCTCCCCTCCTCCTCTGTCCCTGTGTGTCAGATGCCCTCCCCTCCTCTTCTGTCCCTGTGTGTCAGATGCCCTCCCCTCCTCTTCTGTCCCTGTGTGTCAGATGCCCTCCCCTCCTCCTCTGTCCCTGCAGGCCTCAGTTTGTACCACAAATTGCAGACGGCAGGAGGTGCTTAGGTTTCTTTATAATTTTTATTTGCATTACGTCAGTAAAATGAGCATACAATTTACACATTTCAAATTTAAATCAGACCTATTGCACAAAATGTGCTTTTCAGAGGTTTAAACCATGTTATATTTGTTTCCCCTCACCACTGGCTCACCTGAAGTTGAATTTGGTGATTTGTGTGTTTGAGCAATCTTTAATCACTTATTTTCAAGACCCCATTTTCCAGATCAACCCGTTTTCACCGCCACCGGTACATGCCCCTCGCTCTGTATGCACTTCCTTCTCCAATTTGATTTTCTCAATCAGTGATATGCACATGTTTCGGCAGTGTCGCAGTCCTTTTGGTACAAATCTTCTGCTCGCTAGTGTGACGTGCAGCTGTCCAAAAGCGGGGCTGACTGCATACAGCACTTTGTTGTGATGACGTTTAATAGTCTTTTATTAGCCTTGTTAATGTCTTTTTTGAGTGATAAAGGTATGCAACAGTGGCGGGTGACAGTGGCTCAGTGGTTAGAGCACCAACCACCAACCCGGAAGTCGGAGGATCGATAGCCTCTCAGACCAAGTTCTGTCATTGTGTCCTTAGGAAAGACATTTCACCCGCATTGCCTAGTATGAAAGTAGTGTGTGCAGCAGGAGACGACAACAGCAACGCTAACTTTTAAAACAAGTGTCTAAAAATACAGTAAGTAGCTTTTTCGACAAGTCATTGCTTGTAGCTTCACGTCTGTAAAGATTACATGTTAGTTAGAAATACAAGCAGTCATTTATTTAAACAGTGAGCTACTTTCAGGGCTAGTTTGACTGAAATCTAGGACCCGGACGGAGCAGTGGATGAGAGTGGCTAGAGAGGAGCCTGTCTCGTCTGTGTCTTTATGAAGGAGCAACAGTGTCAGTGGAATAACAGCACTATCACACATGTTTGGAGGAATGTGTGTCTGTCCTGGACCTACTCCGCTTCAGGGAAATACCGGACACTTCCTCAGATGTGGTTTTGATTTGCATTTGTGAGAGGTGAGTGTCAGTGTGCTGTTCTAACGCAGGGCTGTGTTTAAGGAGATGTTTGTGACACATGAAACTGTGTTATCAATGCACCTGTCTGTCCAGTTCACCTGTCTGAGCAGTGCACTGTCCTTGTTAGTATCTCTTCATGAATGTATATTTTGTGTAGTAAGTGCATTACACTTCTGTAGAGTTGTCATATGTCATTCATGTGGTTTCTTGACACATAATAATAATTACATGGATAACAACAGTACTGAAGGCTCAGCTGCATAAATAAGGAGTAGCAGTCAGACAAATCTGTGTGTCAAATACCGTCCAATATATACAAATATGAATAAACTACGTAGGTCTGGGTCTCTCTAATTTGACTTCAAAATGGCTCTGTATACAGTATATGCATTTAACTTTACTTTTTCTGATATACGACCATCTGCTCTGTAGACCGTAGATGATCGGGCTGGGAGCCCCAGGCAGGAGGGCCTTGAGCAGAAAGATGATCTTCCTCTCCTCCACCAGCCCTGGGACCCTTTAGAGCCCCACGACGGAGAGGCCGGAGAGCAGCAGAATCATCTGGATAATTTCAAACCTGGAATTTCCAATCTCTACTAACATTAGGCAAAAGGTGCTGTCGCTGTTGACTCGACATCATAAGGTGGAAAAAAGCATTTTGTGCTTTGGAGATGTAGAAAGACTAAAAATAAAGGGTTACTCAAACATGTGAATGAATCGAAACACACCTTGTGGTAGGTTTTGATGAGGAAACATTATAATATGAGTCAATTTTCACGTAAATAGGACCTCTAAAAAAACATGCTCTGATTTGTCAGGTGTTGAACCATAATATAACCAGATCATCATTTCACATTTTGAGTTAGTTAGAGCTTATAGGCCCCTCTTCTTCACAGAGACATTTCACTGGAACAAGAAGTAGATTTTCATTTATGACTTTATTTCTGAAAAGTGCATCACTGATCCACCTGATGACATCACAGTGTGAGTGAGTGTGTGTGTGTGTGTGTGTGTGTGTGTGTGTGTGTGTGTGTGTGTGTGTGTGCGTGTGCGTGTGCGTGTGCGTGTGTGTGTGTGTGTGAGCGTTGTGAACACTTAAACAGAACAGAGTCTCTTAGCATCTCACCTCCAGGGAATGTTGATGACATCAGGTGCAAAGTATTAATACAGTCTATGGTGGAACACATTTATCTAGAACATTAGATTAGATTAGCAGTGATGTTCTGATGGAGCTTTGAGCAGCAGAAACATGACCCTCAGAGAAGATAGATCATTTTACTGTGTCCATGATCAAAGCATCTCAGTTTATTTGCTGTTCAGACAGTATGTGTGTGTGAGTGTGTTCTGTGTGTGTGTATTTTGTGTCACGATGCATGTTACTGTGCGTGAGTCCTGCCCCCCCTGCAGGACAGTAGGTAGCGCCGCACTTCCTTGCTCTGTAGACCGTAGATGATCGGGTTGAGAGCCCCAAGCAGGAGGTCTTTGAACATAGCAATGATCTTTCTCTCCTCCACCAGCCCTTGGACCCTCTGGAGCCCCACGACGGAGAGGGTGGAGAGCAGCAGCAGCAGGTACACCAGCAGGTGTGTGGAGCAGATCTGTAGGGCTTTTTTGTTCAGCCTGGAGCTCTGGTTTTTCACACAGACCACAGTGATCCTGAGGTAGGTGAAGAGCATGACGCTGATGGAACCGGCGAGCAGCAGAGCAGTGATGATCAGACCCAAGATGTTCTGGAGGAGAGTGTTTTCACATGAGAGTTTGAACAGAGACGCATTTGAACAGTACATCCCCTCAATCATTGAGCGACATCGCCTCAGCCGCAGCGTCACACCAATAAGTATGCTCACCAGCAGCAAAGCCCCGCCCCACGCTAACACTGTTAGCGTCACTAGCATGCGGGCGCTCATGATGGTGGTGTACCTAAGCGGGTTACAGATCGCCACGTAACGGTCAAACGCCATGGTCATGAGGACCGTGTACGATGCCATACTGCTGAAGTGCACCAGGAACGCCTGCAGGATGCACGCTGACAGGTGCACAACGCGGCTCTCTGGCGGGCGCAGCAGGTCCACCAGCACCTGTGGCAAGACCGCTGAGTTCACCATCATGTCGTTTAACGTTAGTTGCAAAAACAGCAGGTACATGGGTGTGTGCAGCGCACGGTCAAGCGCTATCACCACGGCAATGCTGCCATTGGCCGCTAGTACCACGACGTACAGCAACAGGAAGCAGACCAGCGCCATAAGGGACCAGCCTCTAGAGAGAAGGAAGCCCTCCACCTGCAGCCACGGCCCCACAGAGGAGAGGTTCTGCCAGGGGCCCACAGAGGAGAGGTTCTGCATCTGTAACACATGGACACCAGGGGTTTAGCATGAAAGTTACCTGTGGGAGTTACCTGTGCTGCTTTCCAAACAGAAAGTGAGCATGGACATGCTTACTCTAATTCACTTTACAATTAAAACCTTTTGCCTGGGGTTTTTATTTCTTTAGTTTGTCCAAAACATGAACATTAATAACAGGCACCTTCTTTCCCCCAGGTTTCTTCCGCTAGTGTTGATTGATGTGCTTAGCACTGCTAAGCACCCACTCCTTGCTAAACCAACAGTGCAGGTGGGATGGAGCGCTACTTTCAGCAGTCTCGCTCCGGATTGGCTCTTTGGTTGCTATGATACTCGGAATTCCAAATATGGAGCTTGGCTTCAAATTGTGGAGTGCTTTGCATTAATCTGACATTTTTTTTTTTTCCTCCTCTGACTTATAAACAGAACACAAGAATTATCCTCTTAAACCTCGTTCAACCCCCCTCCCTCAGAGAAGTACAACATGTATCTGAACTGTTGCTGTTTGCTGTTAGCATGAGGCCATTCTACCTGCCCCGGGAGTTTTCACACGTCATCACACTGGCTGTGTATATTCCTCCCAGTGCTAACGCGGAGAATGCTTGTGACACTCTGCTCTCCTGCATCAGCTCTCTTCAGACTCAGCATCCACAGGCCCTCCTCCTCACCACCGGGGACTTCAACCATGCATCTCCCTCATCTGTCCTGCCAACATACACCCAGTATGTGACCTGCCCCACTAGAGACAATAAAACTTTGGACTTATTCTTTGCCAACGTCAAGGAGGCCTACATCTCATTACCCCTCCCCCCCCTGGGAAGAGCAGACCACAACATCATCCATATGAGGCCTGTGCACGAACCGCTTGTGCGCAGGCAGCCTGTGGAACCCCGAGTGGTGAAGAGGTGGACAGCAGAGAGCGAGGAGGCTCTGAGGGACTGCTTTAGCACCACTGTGTGGGCAGAGCTCTACCAGCCTCATGGGGAGGACATCAATGCTATCACGGACTGTATTAAGGACTACATCAACTTCTGTTTTAAAAACACTGTACCCTCTCGGACGGTGCGGTGTTTTCCAAACAACAAGCCGTGGATTAACTTGGACATTAAAGCTCTGCTGAAGGAGAAGAAGAGAGCTTTCAGGTCCGGGAACAAAGAGGAGCTGAGGACTGTACAGAAGAAGCTGAGGAGGAAAATCAGACAGGCTAGGGCCAACTTCAGGAGGAAGATGGAACAGCAGCTGCAGCAGCGGAATGTCAGGGAGGTGTGGAGAAGTCTGAAGAGTGTCTCTGGCTTCAGCCCTCCGCCCGTCCAGACAAAGGGAGACCTACAGTGGGTGAACAATCTGAATTCACACTTCCTCAGGTTTGATCAATCACCCACCCCTCCCCCCGCACCGCTGCATGGGCTCACCTTGTCTCCTGCACAAAGGCTCAGACTGCCACCTCTTCACACCTCTGCCTCAGCCCCCCAGCCCCCAAATCCACATCAAGAACTCAGCCAGACCTCCAGCACACGCCCCTGCTCTTTGTCTGTCACAACAGCTCAGGTTAGGAGAGAACTGAGCCGGATAAGGAGTAGGAAAGCTGCTGGACCAGACGGGATCAGCCCCAGGCTCCTTAAGTCCTGTGCAGATGAGCTGTGTGGAGTTATGGAGCATGTCTTCAACCTGAGCCTGAAGCTGAAGGTGGTGCCACAGCTCTGGAAGACCTCCTGTGTGGTACCTGTGCCCAAGACACCGCACGCCAAAGACCTCAACAGCTTCAGGCCAGTGGCTCTCCCATCTCATCTGATAAAGACTCTGGAGAGGCTCGTCCTGGGTCATCTCCGCTCCACGGTGAGCTCAGCAATGGACCTGCTGCAGTTCACTTATCAGCCCGGCATCGGAGTGGAGGACGCCATAATCTCTCTGATGCACCGCTCGCTGTCCCACCTGGAGAGGCCCGGCAGCACTGTGAGAATCTTGTTCTTCGACTTCTCCAGTGCTTTCAGCACCATCCAGCCGCTGCTCCTGAGGGACAAGCTGGAGTGGGCAGGAGTGGACTGTGACCTGGCTGAGTGGATCCTGGACTACCTCACAAACCGGCCCCAGTTTGTGAGAGCCCAGGACTGTGTGTCTGACCTCATGACCTGCAGTGTGGGGGCGCCCCAGGGCACCGTCCTCACGCCCTTCCTCTTCACACTCTACACTGCAGACTTCAGACATAACACGAACAGCTGTGTCCTGTAGAAGTTCTCTGATGACTCCGCCATCATTGGCTTCATCAAGGATGATGACGATGTGGAGTACAGAGGAGTAACGCAGGACTTTGTGGACTGGTGTTACCGGAACCATCTTCTCATCAGCGTGGGGAAGACCAAGGAGATGGTGGTGGACTTCCGCAGACGCCACTCTACTGCCCCCCCACCAGTGAACATCCAGGGAAGAGACATTGAGAGAGTGGACTCTTACAAGTACCTGGGTGTTCATCTGAACAACAAACTGGACTGGACTCATAACACAGATGCACTTTACAGGAAGGGCCAGAGTCGGCTCTATCTCCTGAGGAGACTGCGGTCCTTTGAAGTGAGAGGGCCACTCCTGAGGACCTTCTATGACTCTGTGGTGGCATCAGCCATCCTGTACGGTGTGGTCTGCTGGAGCAGCAGTGTCACAGAGAGGGAGAAGAAGAAACTGGACAAGATCATCAAGAAGTCCAACTCAGTCCTGGGCTGTCCTCTGGACTTGGTGCAGCAGGTGGGGGACAAGAGGGTCCTGGCTAAACTCATGTCTATGCTGGACCATGAGTGTCGCCCCCTGCAGGACGCCCTGTCTGCTCTGGAGAGCAGCTTCAGTGACAGACTGATTCACCCTCGCTGTGTTAAGGAGAGATTTCGCAGGTCTTTCCTTCCAGCTGCTGTCAGACTGTACAATGAACAATGCTAGTCATGTGTCATCTCCATAGCAACCATGTGTCATCTCCATAGTAATAATAACAATGTGCAATATTATTTAAAGTCACTTTACCTGCTACTTATTTATTTAACCACCACTGTCCATCACTGCACTGTACACAATCATCTGAGTCACTTTATTGTAGTAATATTATATATTACTATACTGGAGTCACTTTAACTGCTGTTTGTTCACTGCTCAGAATCAAAGACACTTATTGTGCAACGTTCCTGTGCCTTTTAGATTTACAGTGTTGTGTTTTTTAGTTGATTGTAAATACTTATTATTATTTATCTTGATTTTGATGCATGCTCTTATTTTCCTACTGTTTCTGAAACTTGCGTTGTGACACTGCAATTTCCCCATTGTGGGACAAATAAAGGATTATCTTATCTTATCTTATGTTTTAGGTTAGTTCATTTGCCATTTGTACACTACAGTAATTGTAGTGCACAAATTACTGTACAATACAGTACACTGTGATGTAATTACTGTGGATTACATCACAGCAGCAGAAACCGCCATTAGGAACAACAAGCTCATGGAGACAGAAGCTGGAGACCTTAGACTGAAATTAACAGCTGCACTGAGCAATGCCAAACCTCCGCCCTCCAATGTAACACCGGAGGAAAGGAAGGCCATCGCTGCTCTGGAGAAGGACCACAGCATCAACATCCTCCCAGCTGACAAAGGGAGATGCACCGTGATCCTGAACTCAGCTGATTATGAGGCTAAGGTTAACAGCCTACTCAGTGACACCACAACCTACGAATTACTAAAACGGGACCCCACCAATGTGTACAAAAAGAAGATCATTGATTGTTTGCAGAAGCTGGAGAAGGAAGAAGTCATTGATCGACAGCTGTATTACAGACTGTACCCTGGTGACGCCATCCCTGGCATCTATGGCCTCCCAAAGATCCACAAACAAGGAGTACCACTCAGACCCATTGTATGTAGCACAGACTCCATCACGTACAATGTGGCCAAACACCTAAAAACCATCTTGGCTCCGCTGGTGGGTAACACGGAGCACCATATTGAGAACACAGCCGAATTTGTGAACAAAGTCAAGCATCTCCAGTTTGACCGGGATGAGACAATGGTTTCCTTTGATGTGACCTCTCTTTTCACTTGTATCCCTACATCGGTAGCGGTGGAGGCAGCAAGGAGGAGACTACTGGAGGATACCAAGCTAGAAGAGAGAACCAAACTTTCACCCGACCAAATCTGCCAACTGCTGGAAATTTGTTTAAGTACCACCTATTTCCAGTTCAGAGGAAACTTCTACAGGCAAATCCACGGCTGTGCAATGGGCTCACCGGTCTCCCCGATCATTGCAAACTTATACATGGAACAATTTGAACAGAGTGCCCTGGCCTCATATCCAGGAACTCCACCCACGCACTGGTATCGCTTTGTTGATGATAATTTCTCAAAAATCAAAATTCAAGATTTGGAACCTTTTACTGCACATATAAATTCTGTAGATCCGAACATCAAATTCACACGTGAAGATGCCAAGGCGAACACATTGGCCTTCTTAGATTGTGCAGTAACGATAAGAGAAGACCGGCAACTCCAGGTAGAGGTCTTCAGGAAGCCCACACACACCGACCAATATCTGCTTTTTGATTCACACCACCCACTTCAGCACAAACTTGGAGTCATTCGGACATTACAACACAGGGCCCAAGTGGTTCCTACAAGCGCAGAGGGAAAGGAGAAAGAAGAACAACACGTGGAGAAAGCCCTCTCCATTTGTGGATATCCTAAATGGGCTTTTAATAAAACGAAGAGAGCAAAGAAACAGGACAACAGAGAACCAGAGCCCAGGAGAAGGGGTGTAACTATTCCTTACCTGGCTGGCGTTTCCGAAAAACTACAGAGGATCTTCAGACAACATGAAATCCCAGTCTATTTCAAACCCACAAACACTTTAAGACAAAACTGGTCCATCCTAAGGACAAAACACCGAGCCACAAACAAAGCAATGTGGTCTACTCCATTCAGTGTAGTGAAGACTGCAGTGAGCGCTACATTGGCGAAACAAAACAGCCACTTCACAAAAGGATGTATCAACACAGACGGGAAAACCAGGGTGGGCCACAATCTGCCGTACATCTCCACCTAAAAGGACCTCAGTCTGCTGTACATCTCCACCTAAAAGCCACAGGCCACTCCTTTGAGGACAGCGAGGTCCAGATCTTGGCCAGAGAAAAGAACTGGTTTGAGAGGAGAGTTAAAGAAGCTATTTTTGTCAAGAAAGAGAATCCTTCCTTGAACAGAAATGGAGGTCTCAGACATCATTTGTCTCTGTTACGGGTCCGGTCTAGGGGGCAGACCCGCACAGAAGAATATTCCCTGAATAAACAGGACAAATAAAGAGACGACAGGCAGTGAGCTTTGGTTCTGTGCAGCCTCACTTCATTGTATTTAATTTCAAAATTATCAAAAATATGTTTTACAGTGAGCTTTATAATTTACTTATTTCAGAAAGTAACTTCTTTCGATATATACGGCAATTACAATGTAGTCGGGTCTATCTAACATACAAACTACCTAGTTATCAGAAAATAAAGTGTATTACTTAGACATTACTGCATCTTAATATATACAAAACAAGCATACTCTCTTGCTTGAGTGTTAACTGAAATAATAATTCCCTCTTATGGCATTTTGGCTTACACGTTACTCATTTTTATGTTTTACAAATTCCATACAACTTTCATATAACTTCAATAATACATAACAGGTCAAATAAACAATCAGAAATCACTCTAAACTTATTTTAGAAAGCTTAAACAATGTTCTTTGTATAACACGCACGCAGCGCATGAAAGTTCAAGTCATGGAGGGGCGGCCATTACACGACATCGTGGTCGCAGGATGCAACTAACACAACTTCAACACTAACATTTTCCGGACTATTATCCTTACAAAAACGACTTTTAAATTGGCTATAACAAACCGAAATGATATACAATCCTTCTTGTATTTAGTTTTATATGTGTTAAACATTATTTTACCTGAATAAACAGGACAAATAAAGAGACGACAGGCAGTGAGCTTTGGTTCTGTGCAGCCTCACTTCATTGTATGAGAAGGAGCGGCAGCAAACGATTCAAGAAGGGCCTGACTGGGAAGACCCGCAGCACTCGCAACACTGCCCCCTTATGGCGCACCCCAGGAACATAAACCAAAAATCTCCATATCACTCGAAGATATGACAAAATAAATTAATAAGGATACCGAATTACACAATTAACATAAAAAAATGTGACTGCACATTTTGTGTGCGTCACACGCTCCCTGACAACAGAAAATGGCTCCGGACATTTACAAATACAATTAAACAAATAAAACATTACCATTAGTGTCCTTATTATCTACTAGTAAGTAGGCAATGGCATTCTGTTAATAACAGCATTAAAAGGATACACCGCTGGATATGCACAGGGTTGTGGCATAAGTCTGTATGGTGCAGGATACATCACTGGGTTACAGTTCATTCCCCAGACAGGCACAGCTGGTGGCAGGTAAACGTCTACAGCATGAACAGCTGATGGCGGCTGGTATATCGGCTGGAGTGATGGCTGGCCCAGGGAGTTGTAGGTGAACATCTGCGGTGGTTTCCGGGCACGAGTAGACCTCCGGACCTGCGATTCCCCCTCTTCTCCCTCATCGGTCGGCACAGGCTGATGTGGAACTGCTGGCTCACCGATGTTCTCATGATCTGTGTCAATCGGAGCATCCTCCACAGGCACGTCCGGCACACCATCTTCATCAGGTTCAGAATTCTGTTCTGGCTGTCGGGCATTCACGAGGGGCCTGTCTTGGATAGTTTGTTCCCCTAACGTTTGTGGTCTTGTGTCACTTATTGGTTCAGAGATTCTAGGCTCTACTTGGACAGCCGTGTTCTCCCTCTGTAGCCCAGCAGGTGGGGCCCTAATGACACGTTTGGGAACCCGCAGCCAATACTGGACAGAATCCTCCTCTGAATCTGAGGATGTGTCAGTGAGTCTCTGATCTCTTTTAGTCAGTCTCTGAGTTCTGGTTTGGTTTGAATGTCTTTTTTTCTCAGGTTGGACTCTGGAAGGTAACTCTACAGGTAAGTCATTAACTAGGAGGAGGAGGTTGCGGTGAAGTGTTCTGACTTTGTTACTTCCACTCTCAGGTGTGACTTTATAAACTGGGCCATCTGCAATTCTCTCTTTTACAACATAGATGGTGTTCTCCCAGTATGACCTCAGTTTACCAGGGCCTCCTCGCTCTCCCAGGTTGCGAACTAACACCCGATCTCCTGGTTCGAGTACGGTGCCTCTGCTATGTTTGTCATAGGATTTCTTTCCCTTAGCACTTGACTGCTGGCTATTCTCAGTGGCTATTTTATATGCTTCTTTCATTCTGGCAGCCCATTTCTCAGCATAACCTCTAGGAGTAGTGGAGTCTTGTTCAGAGTGGAGATTAAAGATAAGGTCCACAGGCAGTCTGGGATGTCGGCCGAACATTAAATAGAAGGGAGACATACCTGTGGCCTCGTGCCTTGTACAGTTGTACGCGTGAACTGCATGTGCCAGATGATCTCTCCATCTCTCCTTTTCCTTCTCTCCAAGGGTTCTCAGCATCTGGAGTAGAGTGCGGTTAAACCTCTCCGCTGGATTGCTTTGAGGATGGTAGGGGGTTGTACGTGAATGACCAACTTTCGTTAACTGCTGCAAGGTTTTAAAGAGATCATTTTCAAATTCTCTCCCCTGATCATGGTGCAATTTATGTGGATAGCCAAATTTGGGAATAAAATCTTCGAATAGTTTTTCCGCAGCTGTTTTGCCAGATTTATTTTTAGTTGCATATGCCTGGGCGTATCTGGTAAAATGATCAACTGCCACCAGGACATATTGATACCCGCCTTTACTGGGTTCTAAATGTAAATAGTCAATAGACACAAGCTCTAGAGGTTGACTAGTGGTGATGCTTGACATGGGAGCTCTAATGTGGGAGACAGGCTTCTTGCTTTTAATGCAGGGGCACTTTCTTGTCACATATGTTTCAACATCTCTTTTCATGTACGGCCAATAAAAACGATCCCTGACTAAAGTCAAAGTCTTCTCTGTGCCTACATGACTCATGTCATTATGTAACAGCTTTAACGCTGTTTCATGATACAGTTTAGGGAGGACAAGTTGGTGTCTCTGGTTGGCTTTTCTAAAAAGTAAGCTGTCCTGGACATGCAATCGGTCCCACTCATAAAGTAGTTTTCGGGCTGGACCACTAACTTTGCTTTTAATGTCACTGGTTAATGTTTTGACAGTCTGCTTGAGTGTTATGACTGGGCCTATGACTGGGTCATTCTGTTGTTCTTTTATCAACTCAGCATGGCTAATGGCAGGTAGTAAGTCAAGTGTCAGGTCAGTCTGAGTCAAGTCCAGGGCTGCTACATAAGCAACATCTTTTGATTCTGCAGCGCGACTGCCATCCCAGATAGCCTTAATAGTGTCTTTAGACAGTTCTTTGGTGCAGGCGTCTACATAGTTGTCTATGTCTCGTGGGAGCCTGGACAGTGTGTCTGCATCAATATTAACTTTGCCTGGCCTGTACTTAACCTCAAATCGGAAATCAGCGAGCTCACCCACCCAGCGGTGGCCAACAGCATTAAGCTTCGCTGTGCTCAACACATAAGTTAATGGATTATTATCCGTGTAAACTGTAAAGTGTGGTGCATAGTAAAGATAGTCTCTGAATTTTTCGCAAATGGCCCACTTTAAAGCCAAAAACTCTAATTTACCTGAGTGAAGGTGATAATTACGTTCTGCAGGTGTCAGTGTTCTTGACCCATAAGCAATAACCCTTAGCTTCCCACCTTGGCGCTGGTAGAGGACGGCGCCAAGTCCCTGCTCAGAGGCGTCTGTGTGTAGAACGAAGGGAAGGCTAAAGTCTGGATAGGCCAGCACCGGTGGACTTGACAATGTGGAGATGAGTTGTTCCAGCGCCCTCTGGTGTTCTTCAGTCCACTTGATCGGTGTTTTTGAAGGCATTTGCATTCGTTTAGACTGGCTTGGTTTCTTTGGCTGAAGCGGTGTTCTGGTGCAACTTGTGTCTTTTGCTGCTAAGAGTTCATACATTGGTCGAGCTATTTTTGAAAAGTCTTGAATATATGTACGGTAGTAGCTGAGAAAACCGAGTAGCTTGCGAACTTCTCCCACCGTACTTGGTGTTTTGTCTTTCAAAGCCTGGATTGCTGCTAGGTCTTTGGGGTCAATCCGAACTCCATCAGCAGAGACTAGACGTCCCACATAGCGAACTTCTTTTTTAAAGAGCTCACATTTGGTTGGCCTGAGCTTTACACCATGTTGTTGAAGTGCTTGGAGTACACGGCGGAGTCCTGCAACATGTTCTTCAAATGTTTTAGCATAGCACAGGATATCATCCAGGTACGGGATGCAGCACTCGTCCCTCAGTGAGTTGAGCATCTCTTCCATGCTCCGCTGGAATGCAGCTGGTGCGTTTGACAGCCCAAAGGGGATGCGGACCCACTCGTACAATCCCCATGGAGTGATGAATGCTGTCATATGCCTGGATCCCTCAGCCACATAGCCCTGGTGGTAGGCTTTCCCCTGATCCAAAATTGAGAACCAGCTGTATCCCCCCAGTGTGTCAATCAAATCTTGGATGCGGGGCAGGGGATGTCTGTCTGGGACTGTCTTTTGATTTAGGAGCCTATAATCTATGCAAAGACGCAGGGTACCATCTTTCTTACGCACACATACCACTGGAGCTGCATACGGGGACCTGGACTTGACTATCCACCGCTTGGCCAAAAGATCTTGGATATATTCTTTAACTTCCCTGTAGAGGGGCTTGGGAATAGCAGAATATGTTCGCTGGACCGGAATGTCATCTTTTAGTGTTATGTTCATTTGGAGACTTGGAATGCATCCTATGTCATTGTCATCCTGTGAGAATGCATTTGATTCTTCATATAGCATTTGTTTCACTATGGCTTGTTGTTCTTCATTTAAATGACTCACATCAACTGGTGGATGCCACAGCTGGGATGCAGCATCACTGTTTGTGTTTTCTTTTTCAATGCAATCAGGTGTGTTTGCGTCATTTACTGTGGTATTGGCTGTTTCTATGATCTTATCAATAGAATGAATGTTGCCTAGCAGAGTAAGATGGTCTAAAGTGATGTCATTTTGTGTGGGATTACCTACTGGAATCTCAACGTAAGGCCTTTTGGCTTTGTGCACTTGAACAAGTCCATCACCTATGTCAAGTTGCTGCAGCTTTGTATCGGGGTTAGTGATTTCAAACAGAGCAACAGGGGCATTGAAATCAGTTGACAGGTGGCATCTCAGGGGAGCGACTTGACCAGGGCGTACAGTGGCACCGTGACGACCTACTCTGACTCGAGCATGTTCCAATTTGGGTTCATTGGTCTGTACAAAGTTGACTATTGTCTCTGCCTGATCCGCATGAATCTGCATAGCGTCCTTCAATAGTCTGGAGACAACTGTCCCAATCCCCTTTTCTTCGGTCTGACCTAGAATGAGCTCTTGAATAACATTGAAGCCTAATATTGGGCGAGGCAGACCAACTTGGCTGACCAGGAATGGCACTCTGATGGTAAGGTCTGGATTATCATTGTCAGGCAAGTTAAATAACAGTTCAATCCAGCCATCATAAGGGACAGACTCACCATTAACTGCTGTTACATGGAGGGGCTTGTCTCCTAATAATTCACTGAGAGGGCGAACCTTTTGCTGTGGGGCAAAAGTCTTTTTCCACACACCATCAACAATGCTGACCTGAGCACCGGTGTCTAGGAGCACAGTCACTGCATAGCCATTCAGGTTACACTTGAGGAGACATTTTTGGCCTAAGAGCTTGGCTACTCTTTGAGATGCAGACATTACATCAGCAGAGTGACAGGCTGCGTTGTTTGCTGTGGGAGAGTCATTCTCACTTTGTTGTGTTGGTGAGTATTGTGCTCTGGGTTTGTAGCTTTTGTTTCTTTTCAGACATCCTACGGCCCGATGCCCTTCCTCACCACAAGTGAAGCAATGGTTGCAGTTGCTCCTGCGGTGAGCAACACATTCAGGACATCCAAACTTGCTCTTTTTCATCTGCTGACGGGGCCTATCTGAACAATGACATGAGCAAGGTGAGTTTGACTCTTTTGACTTTGGTTTCTCTGGAGTTTTAGGTTTTGTCTTCAGAGATGTTATAGCATCAGTCAAGGTTTGTACCTGAGCACTCAGTTGCTGAATTAACTCATCTTTAGCTTTTGACTCTGCCCTGGGCTTAACTTTAGCATAATTTGATTCGGCCCCATTGCTGTGGGCAAGAACAGTCTTGGGGCGAGTGACACGGCCTAGACGCCTTTTACGTTCACTCTCTTCGTTTGTAGTCTTTGTCATTTGTTTTAACAGCACATCATCAGACACTGTAGGATCAGAGAGTAAATGTTTTAATTCTCGTCTAATGTCTTCATGTCTTTCGCTCAGACCTTGGTATATAGTGTGCAGGAAAACGTTTTGGACTGTTTGTGCTTCATACTTTATATCACTGTCTGACTGTTTTGATGTGAATATTAACTTTTGCTTGAGCCCCATCATCCTGTAGAGAAACTGCTGTGGTGTTTCCTGTTCATTTTGTTTTGCTGTTATGAGTCCTTGAAATAGTTCAGTTGTGCTCTTTTCTCCGAGGTGTGACTGGAGGAAGCTTTTTAGCTCTGGAACAGACATTTCATCTTTGCTCGTGAGCATTTCTTTGAAAATTCCAGGCTTAATAATACGGAGGACAGCCTGAACTACTTCACACTCTGTATGCTTCTCTTTTAGTCCTCTGTCCATTTGTTTGCTGATACTACTGTAGCTTATGTCAGAAGCATTGTCACCGATCTGTCCACCCTGAATCTTGAATTCTTTTCTCTGCAGTAATGGAAGATCTCTAAGAGCTATCATACTTTCAGAGGAATGAGGTAAGCCTTTACTTTGCGACGGATTGTCATCATCTACAGCAATTGGACTTGTAGGTCTGTCCCTTATTTTCATTTTATTAGTCAAGGACTCAAAGCCAGAGAGGAGTTTAGCCAACTGTGACTCAATGCTGTCATTTTGAAGATTTTTGTTGCTATCACTCTGGGCCATGTTAGTTAACTGAGTATCAAATTCAATAGGAGCAAGATCACCGGATTCATCCATAGTCTCTACAGCATTGCAATGACTCTTTTCGATTTCATCAATTTTGTCATTCAAGTGTAGTAGCATTGACACACCCTGATCTTCTAGCTCCATTAAGTGTTTACTGTTCATGTAGGTGATAATGAAATCAGCACAACTCTCTTCATCTGACTGATCTACCTGAGCTGGATCTATATCAGACATCTTGACTGTTTCACTTATGAGCCCAGACAAATCTTCAGCTGAGAGGCCAAACAGTTTCTTTTTCACTGTCCAAACAAGTTTCTTGCGTTCACTGTTCTCCATTGTTGCTTATAACTTCAGGCCTTGGTCCTACAACACTTGCTTTGACCCTTTTCCTTAGTTATACAGCTCATGGGCACAGACGCAGGTCCACAGGTTCAGGACTGGATCGACGACCTCCGGCGACTGATGATGATGTCATCGATCCCGGACGAGCCCCCAAGTTTCTGTTACGGGTCCGGTCTAGGGGGCAGACCCGCACAGAAGAATATTCCCTGAATAAACAGGACAAATAAAGAGACGACAGGCAGTGAGCTTTGGTTCTGTGCAGCCTCACTTCATTGTATTTAATTTCAAAATTATCAAAAATATGTTTTACAGTGAGCTTTATAATTTACTTATTTCAGAAAGTAACTTCTTTCGATATATACGGCAATTACAATGTAGTCGGGTCTATCTAACATACAAACTACCTAGTTATCAGAAAATAAAGTGTATTACTTAGACATTACTGCATCTTAATATATACAAAACAAGCATACTCTCTTGCTTGAGTGTTAACTGAAATAATAATTCCCTCTTATGGCATTTTGGCTTACACGTTACTCATTTTTATGTTTTACAAATTCCATACAACTTTCATATAACTTCAATAATACATAACAGGTCAAATAAACAATCAGAAATCACTCTAAACTTATTTTAGAAAGCTTAAACAATGTTCTTTGTATAACACGCACGCAGCGCATGAAAGTTCAAGTCATGGAGGGGCGGCCATTACACGACATCGTGGTCGCAGGATGCAACTAACACAACTTCAACACTAACATTTTCCGGACTATTATCCTTACAAAAACGACTTTTAAATTGGCTATAACAAACCGAAATGATATACAATCCTTCTTGTATTTAGTTTTATATGTGTTAAACATTATTTTACCTGAATAAACAGGACAAATAAAGAGACGACAGGCAGTGAGCTTTGGTTCTGTGCAGCCTCACTTCATTGTATGAGAAGGAGCGGCAGCAAACGATTCAAGAAGGGCCTGACTGGGAAGACCCGCAGCACTCGCAACACTGCCCCCTTATGGCGCACCCCAGGAACATAAACCAAAAATCTCCATATCACTCGAAGATATGACAAAATAAATTAATAAGGATACCGAATTACACAATTAACATAAAAAAATGTGACTGCACATTTTGTGTGCGTCACATCTCCATCTATAACTCTATCCTCAAAACTAAATCAAAACAGAGAAAACAATGGGACTATCCAGGACATGTCCAGAGGTGTGAAAGCACCATCATGGCCCTGAATGGATCTGCTAACTACTCCCCCACTCCCACTCCATATTGAATAGGCCCACCTAACTAACAGAAACTGTAAGCACTCCATATTGAATAGACCCACCTAACTAACAGAAACTGTAAACAAATATGTGTGTCTCAGAGTAAATTCATTTTAAGTAGCTCCTCCCTTCAAGCAGATATAAAGCAGTGTCCGCCAGCGTCTGACCAGAACTGAAGAAGCAGCTTGGATGAGCTGCGAAACGTATTCGACCAAATAAACTGTCCAGTTGACAAATTAAATTTCTCCTTTTGCCACTACAGTAATTGAAAACTACATTGGAAAATATGTGCAGGAAGCTGAAAGTGCACCATGAGACATTAAGACATCCAGTACCCTGAAATAGACCTTATCAGGGAGGCTGAGGAGTGTGATTTTCCTTTAGTTGGAACACACTCTCCAGTCCCCCTTCTTAAACAGAGGGACCATCACCCCGGTCTGCCAGTCCAGAGGCACTGTCCCCAATGTTTATATTGTGGGAAACACATTTAGTATTTTAAGTCAAAGTACTTTAACTAATGAGCTCTATAATAATCTGCAAATTGTAAATATTTGGGTTTTTTGTTTTTTTCCACCGTTAATCACTGTTAATATACGGCATTAGCCACAAATCAAAATCATTGTCTCCCTGTATTATTACTGTCACACACCTCCAAGAGCCGATACCTACCTTCTGATCTAGCCTACAATAACCTCCATTTTACCTCTTTTGGCCAGCATCTACACATATGCTACACCAGCAAGGCTCAATAGGACTCCTTCAGCCTGATGGCATTCCTTTCTTCCATTGTTCACCACTGGGTTCAGGGGTTTGCTGCCGCGACTGGCCCCACAGACCTCATGACTACAACTATGAGCGACCACATCGACAATCGAGGTGGAGGACACGGTCCACTCGGACTCCATATCCCCAGCTCCCGCCAGAATCTATGAGAAGCTCTCTTAGAGGTGCGTTGAAGACCCAGCTGACAGAGGGCTCCGGAAGACATACCCAACAAACCCTCACAATACGCTTGGGCCTGCCAGGTCTTTCTAGCTTCCTCCTCTGCCAGTGGATCCAACTCATGACCAGGTGGTATTCGGTTGACAGCTCTGTCCCTCTCTTCACCCGTGTGTCCAAGACAGATGGTCGAAGGTCAAATGACACAACGACAAAGTCAATCATTGACCTCCAGCCTAGGTTGCCCATAGGCCAACACAACAGTGAGACCTGTCCCCGACCCAAAGGCTTAGGGTTGCGACCCTCGTTCACTGGGGCAGGCGAGCTGTGGGGCCATAAGCCCACACCAGCCTGCTGCCTCTCCCCATGGGCAATTCAATTAATCATGATTAATCATAATTCAAAAGTGTCATTAATCTCTTAATCGTTTGACAGCAAGAGCACAAATGTAAAAAATCTGCTTCTCACTAGTGTAATGTGCAGCTATCTATGAGTGGGGCTCTGTTGTGATGGTGTTTACAGTAACATCAGCTCCCATTGGACACCACAGTTTTCTAACATGGAAATCAGCGGACATGTTTCTTTTATTGAGTTGTTTTGGATCAATATTGCAATTTAAAATGTCCATCATAGTGATCCACGGGTGTCATGGTTTATAACTGCAGAACAGACACAAGCACAATAGGTCTGCTCTAAGGTGGTATTTTTAAGTACACTTTAAGTACTGTATATTTAACAATGGCAAATACACTAACCCCACTTTATTCAAACCAAAATGAGACACTAGCTGCATCTTATCTAACAATGTTGCATATTTAGAATTGAAGGTTTTACACAAAGGTAAAAGGAACCACTCAGTCACTCTTTTGTAACATTTCACCTGAAAGAGCTGTTCAGAGTACCTACTCTTTTTATATTTATTCACATGACAAAACCCAATGTGAGATCTTATTTTATCTACAAACTAATCAGAGAGAAATGACCCAGGCACAGATTTGATTAAACAGTTCAGAGACTGTACTGAGAATGGGACATGTCTACCTTTTGAAATTTGAAACATTCATAAACTAAACAAAATATTTTCTCTGGATAGCTGCATATCAACAGTAGATTTTAAAAATGTGTTCCAAAGTGACTGTGTGACGCTACTGAATCCTACTTATATCACTGGTTAATAAAAAGAAGTTTGAGTTAAAGATTGTTCAAACATGCATGAATCACTCCAAATACAACTTCAGAGGGTCAGTGAGAAGGAAACAACGATAACATGGTTAAAAACTCTGAAAAGTCGACTTTGCAGAATAGGTCTGCTTTAAGGAATTGTTCAAAGAGCCGACAATGAATAAAACATGAGAAATACACCACTGGATCACCTGCTCCTCTGTCAGTAGAAGGTGCAGACAGAGCAGAGTCAGTGTTCTGTGTCATTCTCTGGTGTTTTCATCAAAAATCTCCAAAAGTCAAAGCCACATGTTTTTTTTTTCTCCTAATCATTTCTATATTTCTCCAACCACACCAGAACATCAGAGGACATCTGACAGACCACAGCATCTGCAGATTAACTTAAGACATCTTAGTCTAACACCACAAAGGTACAGGAGGATGGGAGGGCATCTGACACACAGAGATACAAGAGGATGGGAGGGCATCTGACACACAGAGATACAAGAGAATGGGAGGGCATCTGACACACAGAGAAACAGGAGGATGGGAGGGCATCTGACACACAAGGGTACAGTATTTACCTTTGCCTCCAGAGTGTGCGTGTTAAACTGCAGCTGTGTTTTTATAGAAGAGCTTTGAGGAGACGTGACGTGTTTCTGGTCCAAACTCCACTGGGCCTGTTCCACTTCTGTCCTCATCACATAAGTGGCCCAAGTGGGGGGGGTTTGATTCTGAGGTGGTTCAGAGTTCTGTGTGAAGTTTGCATATTTTCCCTGTGTCTGTGCAGGTTTACGGAAGCCCTGAGCAGCAAGAAAAAAAATAAAATTAAATAATAATAAAAAAAAAAAAAAAAATTCTTGCCTTTCCAACTAAAAAAAAAAAAAAAAAAAAAAAAAAAAAGTTTCTTGATGAATGAAATGAATGTTCTGCCCCAGTGGAGAAAGAATATTTTTGTTTTGAGTTTATCTGTTTTGTCTACTCTGAGCTACCTTAGCCGCCATGTTGTTCTAGACTTTTCTACTGTTCTGTTACTTGCCACTGTTTTAACTGTTAACTGTTTTACTGTTTGTCATCTGGCCCATGAAAATATCTGTCTGTAAGTATTGTAGTATTATAAGGTGTTAATTCATTCTGTGAACTCTTATGAGGTACTTTAAGTTGTTTTACCCTTGAAATGCATGCTAAACTAAAAGACGCTAATAGCGCTAGCATGTGTATGGGAATTTCCATTGCTGTTAGCATCATGCAAACCGCTTGTTTTATAGATGTTTTTAGGAAGTCCAGCTAATGTTAAGCTATTGTTATGCATATATTAAATTGTATTAAGCTGCTCCACATTATTTTATATAGCTCTACATGTCCTGTGTTCATTTAAATATGAAAACATACAGTTTTACAGTCAACTCTTCAGTAAATGTCCAAAACAGCAAGAGGCTTCCTGGGTGTTTACTGTATCTGTAAAGATGGTTCCTAAACACTATTGGAGGCAGAATAATGAAACACTCCAGAGCCGGACTTCTGCTTCCGACCCAATGGAGTGAGCAGCAGGTTAAGGCAACTCCTTGACGATTTGATTAAAAAATATCTCCTGGATCTAATATATACGATATTTTATGACAAAGTAGTACTGAAGCTTCTTTTGAAAATGTTTGAAGATGAAGGGCACTCAAAAATACACGCAAAAAACTTTACAGATAACTTCGGCTTCTGCTGCGCCGGCTCCGCCAACTAGAGAAAGAACGTGATGCACCTCTGCTGTTAAGTGATGCTTTTGCAGACACAGGGGAATTGCAAAGTGAGGAGAACCACACTTGGCACTGACACGGAGGTGTGAGTTGAAGGTCCCCCTGACAGAGGGCTCTGCCAGATGTTCCCAACAGACCCTTAAGATACACTTGGGTCTGCCAGGTCTTTCTGGCTTCTTCCTTTGCCAGCGGATCCAACTCACCACCAGGTGGTGATCGGTTGACAGCTCTGCCCCTCTCTTCACCAGAGTGTCCAAGACACGCGTCCGAAGGTCAGACGATGACAAAGTCGATCATCGACCTCCGACCTAGGGTGTCCTGGTGCCACTTACACTGATGGACACCCTTGTCCTTGAACATAGCAGTGGCGGGCGATAGGGCAATCAAGGCAAGCAGTGGTTGACCTATAAAATCTAAAACCATTGTGTGTCAACAGTATAATTAAATAGTTTCGAATTATATCCAAATAATCTTGTTTTCCCTTCACTTCCGGTTGTTTTTGTCACAAGTCAACAAGGTGTGGACCCAAAAGCAGACTAAATCCAGCGAAGGTTTAACAATGATTTATTTACAGGAATTTATCAATATTGCAGGGATGGGAGGCAGGTCCGGCAGAGTTGAAATGGTTGGAGCTGGGGGTGGAGCAGGAGCAGGACCGAGCAGGCTGGCTGAGGAGCTGGAGCAGAGAACAAACGGAGCATGTAAGTAAAAATTGCAAAATACACTTGACAAACATTCAGAAAAAGGCCAGAGCAAATGATCACCATGTAGGTTAATTGATGATCTGGCAGAAATGGTGTGGAGAGCACAGGCTTATATACTAGTGAAAATGAGACAAAGGTGTGCAGGCCAGCCCAGGAGGAACAGCCAAGGTCGCCCCCAGCTGTTCCATATAAGGCAGGTAAGTATTGAGGTAAGAGTGGGGGAGGGATAACGGGAGAAACAGAAAATTTGGAGTGTACTATGACAGTTTTAGAGGTTTGTGCATGCGTACTGAGGACCACAGCCGGCTCAAACAGGGCTGAACCAACCGATATCATCATCCATGGGAACCGGCGATGTGTGGCAATTCCACGTGAGTGCGCATGTGTGTCTAAAAATAACCTGCTTTTAGTGACAAGTCATTGTTTGTAGTTTTGCGTTTGTAATGATTAGATGTTAGTTAGAATTACAGGCCGTTATTTAATGAAACAGTGAACTAGTTTCAGGGCGAGTTTCTGTCAAATGAAGGATCCAGATGGAGCAGTGGAGTGAGGGGCTGTTGGAGCCAGGATTCCGCCTTGTCTGTGTGTGACAGTGACAGTGTCAGTGGAATAACAGCACTATTACACATGTGTGCAGGAACATGTGTGTGTTCTGGACATACTCCGCTTCAGGGAAATACAGGACATTTCTTCAGGAAAGACATAGTTTTGCATCAGTGAGAGGTGATAACGTGATGGGATGTTTGTGAATACATCAGGCTGTATTATAAGTGAGACTAGTATTATAAGTGCACCTGTGTGATCAGTGCGCTGTTGTTAGCATCTCTTCATGATCTTCATGAATGTACATTTTGCGTAGTGCATTACACGTGCATATGTGTATGTCATACATAAGGTTTCCAGATGCGTAATAATAATTAGGCAACAATAGTACTGAAGGCTTAGCTGGATAAATAAGGTGTAGGACAAATCTGTGAAGAATTAAATAGACCACAAATAGCCCTGGTTGCACAAAGAGGGTGTCAAATACAGTCCAATATACAAATATTAATAAACTATAAACACACTTGCAATGTGGTATGCATAAAAAGTGATATTTAATTGTTATCAGCTAAATATTAATGTCCACCCCAAGTCTGCTTGCCTAACCATAAAAGTCACTGCACGCTACCGGAACATGGTGTTTGTTATGAACAAAATGTGACTAGCACAGAAGTCCAATAACAAAGCACCACTCGGGTTCAGATCAGGGAGAATGCTCTTCCTGATCACCCCTCTCCAAGTGTCACTGGCGTTACTCACGTGGGCGTTGAAGTCCCCCAGTTGAACAACGGAGTCCCCGGTCGGTGCACTGTCTATTACCCTTCCCAGGGACTCCAAGAAGGCCAGGTACTCTGCACTGCTATTCGTTCCGTAGGCCGACACCACAGTGAAAGACCTGTCCCCAACCTGATGGTGCAGGGACGTGACCCTCTCGTTCACTGGGGTGAACTCCAACACATGGCACTTTCCATGTCCAGAGCCAGTTTCCATGTCCGGCGATCTAGTCGTTTAGGCCCCCACCTTTGACTACCGCCCAGATCTCTTCACACCAGCCCCTTATGGATTTTCTTGCGGGTGGTGGGTCCATGGGCGGGTGGCCCCACTTCACTGATTCAGGCTGTGCTCGGCCGGACCACGTGAGGGGAGGTACGGCCACCAGACGCTCGCCATCGACGTAATTGGCCTCTGTGTAGTACTCATCATAAGAGGGTTCTTGAGAAACATTATAGTAAAATCCCACCTCTTTGGTTCAGTCCTGGTTTAGTCCAGGTTTAACCCTGCATAGAAACTTGTTTAACAGCGCAAATCCTGCTGTGTTTCCAGAAAAGTTAGTTCTTTAAGGTCAGATTGTGTTACAACAGCTCAGATAAAGTTTAACACAACCTCAAACAGAACAGAGTCTCACCTCCAGAGAATGTTGATGACATCAGGTGCAAAGTATTAATACAGTCTATGGTTGAACACATTTATCTAGAACATTAGATTAGATTAGCAGTGATGTTCTGATGGAGCTTTGAGCAGCAGAAACATGACCCTCAGAGAAGATAGATCATTTTACTGTATCCATGATCAGAACATCTCCTCTTTATTTCCTGTTTAGACAGTATGTGTGTGTGAGTGTGTTCTGTGTGTGTGTGTTTTGTGTCACGATGCATGTTACTGTGTGTGAGACCTGCCCCCCCTGCAGGACAGTAGGTAGCACCGCACTTCCTTGCTTTGTAGACCGTAGATGATCGGGTTGAGCGCTCCAGGCAGGAGTTCTTTGAGCACAGCAATGATCTTCCTCTCCTCCACCAGCCCTTGGACCCTCTGGAGCCCCACGACGGAGAAGCCAGAGAACAGCAGCAGCAGGTACACCAGCAGGTGTGTGGAGCAGGTCTGTAGGGCTTTTTTGTTCAGCCTGGAGCTCTGGTTTTTCACACAGACCACAGTGATCCTGAGGTAGGTGAAGAGCATGACGCTGATGGAGCCAGCGAGTAGCAGATTAGTGATGATCAGATCCAAGATGTTCTGGAGGAGAGTGTTTTCACATGAGAGTTTGAACAGAGATGAGATTGAACAGTACAACCCTTCGATCATTGAGCGACATCGCCTCAGCCGCAGCGTCACACCAATAAGTATGCTCACCAGCAGCAAAGCCCCACCCCACGCTAACACTGTTAGCGTCACTAGCATGCGGGCGCTCATGATGGTGGTGTACCTAAGCGGGTAACAGATCGCCACGTAACGGTCAAACGCCATGGTCATGAGGACCGTGTGTGACACTGCACTGCTGACATATACCAGGAACGTCTGCAGGATGCATGGCGATAGGTGCACAACCCGGTGGTTTGGCAGGCGCAGCAGGTCCACCAGCACCTGTGGCAAGACCGCCGAGTTACCCATGATGTCGTTTAACGTTAGCTGCACAAACAGCAGGTACATGGGTGTGTGCAGTGCGCGGTCAAGTGCTATCACCATGGCAATGGTACCGTTAGCCGCTAGTACCACGACGTACAGCAACAGGAAGCAGACCAGCGCCACAACGGACCAGCCTCCAGAGAGAAGGAAGCCCTCCACCTGCAGCCACGGCCCCACAGAGGAGAGGTTCTGCCAGGGGCCCACAGAGGAGAGGTTCTGCATCTGTAACACATGGACACCAGGGTTTAGACTTTGTCACATCAGGAAGGAGACACTGATGCCCCGGTTCTGCTCAGATGCAAAAACGACAACAAAAAATAATACTAAGAAAGTGAAAGAAAAAAAGTGTTACCACAAGCACTATGTTTCCATCAAGCTCGGAAAACTGGCCTACTCTGATTTTATGTCACTTTCTGGAGGTGGCTCATCACTTGCACAATTCCATGGAAAGTTAAAGTCATACCTTGGAAAATTCTCCATAGATATAGATACGTTTTATGTCATACTGTGGAAAATTATGATATAGGAACACAGCTCTTTGACCTTTGACCTGCGTAGTGGGAGTTATTTGTGCTGGATATAAACATAATGACTGAGAAAACTCCAGACTGCTCTCCTACACCAAAGCACTTTTTTTACATCTGACTTTGAAAGAGATGGATCTGATCTCCACTCTTCTGAATTATAAATAGAACACAAGAATTATCTTCTTAAACCTTGTTCACCTCCACTCCCTCAGAAATATAACATTTTGTTTAAAATTGAACCTATCTGCATAGACATATTTTAAGCATGTTATATGTGGTCATATCACTTTATTTGAGTCATGTGTTTGGCCTTTGAGTTTGCTAAGTTGGAGCAACTTAATGGAGTTCTATGGGAGTGTCTCAAGTTTTGAGAAAATTTGACGTCAGTACGTTGCTTCTGCCTATTACTTTACATTATATCCCTGAAGTACGTCTTGGGGGCATAGGTCGGGGTGAACTCAAATCAAGTGATTGTTCTTCAGAAACGTTTCTCACATACTTGATCTATTGTGATTCAGCTGCTCGCTCTCTCCCTTCTAACGTCAACTTTCCACTGGCGCCATGTTAGTGCTATGTGCTATATAGTTATGACAAGTTCAACTTCAGGTCAAAGTGAGTCCGAGTAACAGTTTTTAGGGAGTAATATGTCTTCCCTTCAGCAGGACCCTTCTGTCAAGCAAGAAAAGAAGCATTAAGCTGGAATGAGTGTATCTGGCTGCAGTGTATATACCATGGCTCTTATTTTGATTCACACACTGGCTAGCGACAGCTACTTACTTTCGGCTAAACCTCCACACCGGAGAGCGCGAGGAGAGACACTGTTAATCGGACTCAAAGCAGTGAACACACAGAGACAGACCCCAGGCACTCCCTGCCACCGCTGGGGCCAGGGCACTCACTCGCTGCTTTGCCTCTGCCAGCTTGTTTCTGGGAGGAAAAGTTCCACCTGGGCGTAGCGCGCAGAGGGTTTAAATCTACCTGGTGCCCTAGTGCTAATATGGACTGGTCGTAACTTTCAGATTTAAGTGGGAAGTGGGATTAAAACTAGTTTTACAACCAGTTTATGCATTCAGCTCTCGGAACTTGTGTCGCGGACCTGACTGGACTGGACTTGGACCAGTATCATCTCGTCATATTGGACAATAATACACTGTTGGGGAAAGAACTAACAGGACAGCGGATAAAGGAAACACTCTGCTTCACCTTCAGGACAAGGTCAGATGATGGTTTTCATTAGTTTGGGGCAAATCTGAGGGTGGAGCCTCACAGGTAAATAGTACGTCAAAGAGCTTGTGGGTATGACGGAGCTGCGGCGCTGATGCCGTGTTCGTGTTGTGACCATAGCCTCTTATTGTAGTTTTGCTGATGTTGTTGGGGCAGGCTGTGAGCTGCGTGTCAGGTTGTGTCTTTGGGGATTGCTGTGAGCGGTGGATCAAGTTGTTGTTGGGGATAGTTCTGAGTTGATCAGGTTGTGCTGCTGCGTAAACTTTGCGTTTGGCTGTGCGTTGTGCTCTGATTGTGATAACCAAACCCAGTGCAAGCGAAGGACAGGTGACTGATGAAATATAAGACAAATTATTTATATACATTCAAGATATACTTTAGCCAATAGTGACCAAAATGACTGTTTATTTCTGGCATTCATTATAATACTATGTAGCCTATATATAATATATATGTATAATAAATATTTATAATTTTGGCCTAGGCACCCCCCAAAAAAATTATATCACCAGCCGCCACTGATCTGTATTTTGGGTTAGGTCATTTGCCATTTATAATTAAAAAATACATTGGAAAACATGCAGGAAGCTCAAAGTGCACCATGAGACATGAGACACCATATTTTTTTTATGTGGCACTCATGTTGCCTACTCTACTCTTGTACTCATATATGTGATGGGTAAGGTAGACCTATAGTTCTTGTGTCTGCTCTATAGTCATAATCTCCGACACCCGTGGATTATTACATTATAATTTGCACATTTAAAATCACAGTATTGATCTAAAACATTTTAATAAAAGACCGCCATCACAACAAAGCCTCACATGCTGTTGGCCCCCTGCATATCACACTAACAAGCAGTAGATTTTTAAAAATTTGTACCAAAATGACTATGTGACTCTGCTGAATCCTATGTGTATCACCAATTAAGAAAATAAAATTGGAGAACAAAGTCCAAAGGCAATATGGAGATTAAATATTGTTCAAACATGCATGAATCACTCCAAATACAACTTCAGAGGGTCAGTGTGAAGAAAACAACTATGACATGGTTAAAAACTCTAAAAAGTCGACTTTGCAGAATAGGTCTGCTTTAAGGAATCGTTCAAAGAGCCGACAATGAATAAAACATGAGAAATACACCACTGGATCACCTGCTCCTGTCAGTAGAAGGTGCAGACAGAGCAGAGTCAGTGTTCTGCGTCATTCTCTGGTGTTTTCATCAGAAATATCCAAAAGCCAAATTCACATGTTTTTTTTTTCCCCGTGATCATTTCTATATTTCTCGAACCACAACATCTGCAGATTAACTAGAGACATCTTATTCTAACACTACAAGGATACAGAAGGATGGGAGGGCATCTGACACAGAGATACAGGAGGATGGGAGGGCATCTGACACACAAGGGTACAGTATTTACCTTTGCCTCCAGAGTGTGCGTGTTAAACTGCAGCTGTGTTTTTATAGAAGACCTTTGAGGAGACGTGACGTGTTTCTGGTCCAAACTCCACTGGGCCTGTTCCACTTCTGTCCTCGTCACAATGAAGGGCCCATTTTCAACATTTTCAGGGGTGTAGTACGGTGGCTGAGAGGTGCAAACCAAATTTACAAACTGTAAAACAATTTTACAAACTGTAAAACACTTTTACAAAGTTCGAGACAAATTTACATTTTGGAAACCATTTTTACATATCATAAAACAAATTTACAAGTTCTGAAACAAATTTGCATTTCAGAAAACAATTTAACAAGTCGCGAAACAGTCTTACAAACTCCGAAACACTTTTACAAATCCCAAAACAAATTTACAAGCGAAATTTAACCGGAAAGGGAATGTCCCAACTGCGGGGTTTAACCGGAAGTGACGACGAGAAGCGGCCAATACGTGAACTATGATGGTGTTTATGGTGAAGCCCGATGGACAGCGAGCGAGTGATGTTTTGCCCGTTTTGTGGGGAACATATGAGCCGATTAACGCGATTTTGTTTTTCATGTGGTCTTTAGAGTTTTTAAAAGGCACAGACGAGACCGACAGACTGGATATGCTGCAGCAGTGTATAAGATATTTTAATGAGGGACACTCATACGCCGTAATCGTGGACATGATGTCATGTTTACACGGTGTTCACATCAGCTTGAGGTCTCTGAAAAGCAAACTGAATGAAGCTGGTTTATATCGCAGAAAGGATTACTCCTCTACAAAGTCCATAATGAGGGCCATTGGAGGTGCACTGAACTGCGGCCATGGTCCCGTTTTCCGTGCCGCAGTCAGTTCTCAGTCTCAGGGGAGTGACACCAAGGTTTCGCACACATGACAGAAAATAGTGAGCGATCACACTTGGGTCATTGTTAGTCGGTCCACATGCAAGCCATATTACTTTATGTGAAAACCCATCGATACAGCCTGAAATAGCCAAACCGAATGGCTTAAGTTTATCATAACCATCCGCGTGCCACATGTAGTTCGGCCCCATGGAGACTGACTGCGGCACGGAGAACGGGACCATGACCGCAATTCAGTGCACCTCGAATGGCCCTCATTATGGAGTTTGTAGAGGAGTAATCCTAATTTACATGGAATCTTGAAGATGACTACCTCCAGACACGTATCCATATATGGTATCCATAAAAAAATATTTATTAATTACTCATAGTGAAAGATACATAAGCCTAGAGCTCCTCCGTCTAGTGAAAAGATGCACAGACATCTGCTAGAAAAATCAACAGGTGCATTCAACAGGTCCTTTGGCATAAAAAAGAAAACAAAAGAAAAAGACTCTAGTTAGACCTATGTTATTTTAATTAAACATATTTCATGACATTTATTGCACTTAGATGTTAGCCAACAAATGTAGTTTTTCATAAACAGCAAATTAAAAGTTGGCCAAAAGATGGCGCAGGAAGACTTGTTGTAGAGGAGTAATCCTTTCTGCGATTTAAACCGGCTTCATTCGGCTTCATTCAGTTTGCTTTTCAGAGACCTCAAGCTGATGTGAACACCGTGTAAACATGACATCATGTCCACGATTACGGCGTATGAGTGTCCCTCATTAAAATATCTTATACACTGCTGCAGCATATCCAGTCTGTCGGTCTCGTCTGTGCCTTTTAAAAACTCTAAAGACCACATGAAAAACAAAATCGCGTTAATCGGCTCATATGTTCCCCACAAAACGGGCAAAACATCACTCGCTCGCTGTCCATCGGGCTTCACCATAAACACCATCATAGTTCACGTATTGGCCGCTTCTCGTCGTCACTTCCGGTTAAACCCCGCAGTTGGGATATTCCCTTTCCGGTTAAATTTCGCTTGTAAATTTGTTTTGGGATTTGTAAAAGTGTTTCGGAGTTTGTAAAAGTGTTTTGCGACTTGTTAAATTGTTTTCTGAAATGCAAATTTGTTTCAGAACTTGTAATTTTGTTTTATGATATGTAAAAATGGTTTCCAAAATGTAAATTTGTCTCAAACTTTGTAAAAGTGTTTTACAGTTTGTAAATTTGGTTTGCACCTCTCGGCCACCGTAGTGTAGGACTGTGGCGGGGTAAAAGGTATTGTTTACCAAGGGCCCAGTGCAAGGAAGGGCCCCTCACAAAGCCTGTAATGTGCATCTTTTATTACACAACATTTACTCCAAGATGATTTGTACCCAGGGCTCAGAATTTAGCGCTACACCCCTGTTCATGTTTCTCTATTACTCTTTTTTATCTATGTTATAATGTAGTTTCACAAACATACTTGGAGTTGTATTTTGTTTCATTCACACGTTTAACACACTAATCTGTATATTTAAGATGAGTTCTCCGTACACCTTCACTAGAATCATTGGATAATTTCAGCCCTGCAATTTCCAATCTCTACTGACGTTAGGTAAAAGGTGCTGTCGCTGTTGACGCAACATCACAAGGTGGAGAAAAGCATTTTGTGCTTTGGAGATGTAGAAAAACTAAAAATAAAGGGTTACTCAAACATGTGAATCAATGGTAGGTTTTGATGAGGAAACATTATAACATGAGTCAGTTTCACATAAACAGGACCTTTAAAAAATCATGCTCTGATTTGTCAGGTGTTGAACCATAATATAACCAGATCATCATTTCACATTTTGTTTATTGTAAACCTGAATACTGACCTAAAATAGTTAGAGTTAGTCAGAGCTTATAGGCCCCTCTTCTTCACAGAGACATTTCACTGGAATAAGAAGTACATTTTCATGTATGACTTTATTTCTGAAAAGTGCATCACTGATCCACCTGATGACATCACAGTGTGTGTGAGTGAGTGTTGTGAATTGTGCAGAGGCAAACTAAAGGTTAATTTCTCACTTAGTTTTAAATGTACTGAATTAATTAGACTTGACATTTCTGACAGTGATGTAACAATACCACCGGACCATCGCATAATGAGGAGTCATCATACAGCGCCCCCTGGTGTTTATCACAAACAGCGTCAAAAGATCTGGCAATCCTACGTGAGGAACTCATTCTGATTGGATCATCAGCTTAAGAAACATTATAGTAAAATCCCATCTCCTTGGTTCAGTCCTGGTTTAGTCAAGGTTTAACCCTGGAAAGAAACTTGTTTAACAGCACAGATAAAGTTTAACACAACCTCAAACAGAACAGAGTCTCACCTCCAGGGAATGTTGATGACATCAGGTGCAAAGTATTAATACAGTCTATGGTGGAACACATTTATCTAGAACATTAGATTAGATTAGCAGTGATGTTCTGATGGAGCTTTGAGCAGCAGAAACATGACCCTCATAGAAGATAGATCATTTTACTGTGTCCATGATCAAAGCATCTCAGTTTATTTGCTGTTCAGACAGTATGTGTGTGTGAGTGTGTTCTGTGTGTGTGTATTTTGTGTCACGATGCATGTTACTGTGTGTGAGTCCTGCCCCCCCTGCAGGACAGTAGGTAGCGGCGCACTTCCTTGCTCTGTAGACCGTAGATGATCGGGTTGAAAGCTCCAGGCAGGAGGCCCTTGAGCATAGAGATGATCTTCCTCTCCTCCACCAGCCCTTGGACCCTCTGAAACCCCACAATGGAGAGGGTGGAGAGCAGCAGCAGCAGGTACACCAGCAGGTGTGTGGAGCAGGTCTGTAGGGCTTTTCTGTTCAGCCTGGAGCTCTGGTTTCTCACACAGACCACAGTGATTCTGAGGTAGGTGAAGAGCATGACGCTGATGGAACCGGCGAGCAGCAGAGCAGTGATGATCAGACCCAAGATGTTCTGGAGGAAAGTGTTTTCACATGAGAGTTTGAACAGAGATGCGTTTGAACAGTACAACCCTTCAATCAATGAGCCACATCGCCTCAGCCGCAGCGTCACACCAATAAGTATGCTCACCAGCAGCAAAGCCCCGCCCCACGCTAACACTGTTAGCGTCACTAGCATGCGGGCGCTCATGATGGTGGTGTACCTAAGCGGGTTACAGATCGCCACGTAACGGTCAAACGCCATGGTCATGAGGACCGTGTACGACACCGTACTGCTGAAGTGCACCAGGAACGCCTGCAGGATGCACGGCGACAGGTGCACAACCCGGTGCTTCAGCGGGCGCAGCAGGTCCACCAGCACCGGCGGCATGACCGCCGAGTTACCCATGATGTCGTTTAACGTTAGCTGCACAAACAGCAGGTACATGGGTGTGTGCAGCGCACGGTCAAGCGCTATCACCACGGCAATGGTACCGTTAGCCGCTAGTACCACGACGTACAGCAACAGGAAGCAGACCAGCGCCACAACGGACCAGCCTCCAGAGAGAAGGAAGCCCTCCACCTGCAGCCACGGCCCCACAGAGGAGAGGTTCTGCCAGGGGCCCACAGAGGAGAGGTTCTGCATCTGTAACACATGGACACCAGGGTTTAGACTTTGTCACATCAGGAAGGAGACACTGATGCCCCGGTTCTGCTCAGATGCAAAAACGACAACAAAAAATAATACTAAGAAAGTGAAAGAAAAAAAGTGTTACCACAAGCACTACGTTTCCATCAAGCTCGGAAAACTGGCCTACTCTGATTTTATGTCACTTTCTGGAGGTGGCTCGTCAGTCGCACAATTCCATGGAAAGTTAAAGTCATACCTTGGAAAATTCTCCATAGATATAGATACGTTTTATGTCATACTGTGGAAAGTTATGATATAGGAACACAGCTCTTTGACCTTTGACCCGCGTAGTGGGAGTTATTTGTGCTGGATATAAACATAATGACTGAGAAAACTCCAGACTGCTCTCCTACACCAAAGCACTTGTTTTACATCTGACTTTGAAAGAGATGGATCTGAACACATTTAGTCCAGAGTTTGGCTTTTTTCTTCCATATTTAATTTTCCTCTTCTGAATTATAAACAGAATACAAGAATTTTCCTTGACCTTAGGGGTGACAGTAGCTCAGTTGTTTGTAGAATCCCTCAGTCATCCAGGTAGAATCCATGGCAAAAGGAGAAATTAAATTTGTCAACTGGACAAAAGTTTATTTGGTCGAATACGTTTCGCAGCTCATCCAAGCTGCTTCTTCAGTTCTGGTCAGACGCTGGCGGACACTGCCTTATATCTGCCTGAAGGGAGGAGCTTAATTACAATGAAAATTACTCTGAGACACACATATTTATTTACAGTTTCTGTTAGTCAGGTGAGTCTATTCAATATGGAGTGATTACAGTTTCTGTTAGTTAGGTGGGTCTATTCAATATGCAGTGGGAGTGGGGTGTAGTTAGCAGAACCATTCAGGGCCATGATGGTGTTTTCACACCTCTGGACATGTCCTGGCTAGTCCCATTGTTTTCTCTGTTTGTTTTGATTTAGGTTTGAGGATAGAGTTATAGATGGAGACAAATGATGTCTGAGACCTCCATTTCTGTTCAAGGAAGGATTCTCTTTCTTGACAAAAATAGCCTCTTTAACTCCCCTCTCAAACCAGTTCTTTTCTCTGGCCAAGATCTGTACCTCACTGTCCTCAAAGGAGTGGCCTGTGGCTTTTAGGTGGAGATGTACAGCAGACTGAGGTCCTTTTAGGTGGAGATGTACGGCAGACTGAGGTCCTTTTAGGTGAAGATGTACGACATATTCAACCAGATAAACTTTTGCCTCTTCTAACTGAGCCATACATCTCCACCTAAAAGGACCTCAGTCTGCCGTACATCTCCACCTAAAAGGACCTCAGTCTGCCGTACATCTCCACCTAAAAGCCACGGGCCACTCCTTTGAGGACAGTGAGGTCCAGATCTTCAGATCTTGGCCAGAGAAAAGAACTGGTTTGAGAGGAGAGTTAAAGAGGCTATTTTTGTTAAGAAAAAGAATCCTTCCTTGAACAGGAATGGAGGTCTCAGACATCATTTGTCTCCCATCTATAACTCTATCCTCAAACCTAAATCAAAACAAACAAAGAAAACAATAGGGCAGCCAGGTCAGGTCCAGAGGTGTGAAAACACCATCATGGCCCTGAATGGATATGCTAATATGACCCCACACCCCACTCCCACTGCATATTGAATAGGCCCACCTAAGTAACAGAAACTGTAAACAAATAGGTGTGGTAGTTTTAGAGTAATTTCATTGTAGTTAGCGCCCCCTTCAGGCAGATATAAGACAGTGTCCACCAGCGTCTGACCAGAACTGAAGAAGCAGCTTGGATGAGCGGCGAAACGTATTCGACCAAATAAACTCTGTCCAGTTGACAAATTTAATTTCTCCTTTTGCCTTGGATTCTACTTGGATGACTGAAGGATTCTACACACATCTCAGTTGGTAGAGTGCTTGTCCACTGATCAAAAGTTTGGCGGTTCAAGTCCCGCTCTTGACATGAAACATCATTGGTTGAGTGGTCAGATCCACTGGCCCACAGGTTGGCAGTGTGATTCTAGCTCCCACAAATGAATGCTGCATACTGTGGTGTATGAATGTGTGCCTAGTTCCTTTTTGTAAAGCACTCTGCGTGCCTTGAAGGTGCAAAAGTGCTATTTAAAAATGTGACCATTAAAATCTTTTTCACCTCCACTCCCTCAGAGGAGTACATGTATCTGTAGTGTGCGTTTTAGGTTAGTTCATTTACCATTTGTAATTAAAAACTACATTGAAAAGCATTTGCAGGAAGCTCAGAGTGCACCATGAGACATTATATTATTTTATGTACCTACTTTAATCATATATGTGATGGTTAAGGTAGACCCATAGTTCTTGTGTCTGCTCTATAGTCATAATCTCCGACACACGTGGATTATTACATTATAATTTGCACATTTAAAATCACAGTATTGATCTAAAACATTTTAATAAAAGACCGCCATCACAACAAAGCCTCACATGCTGTTGGCCCCCTGCATATCACACTAACAAGCAGTAGATTTTTAAAAATTTGTACCAAAATGACTATGTGACTCTGCTGAATCCTATGTGTATCACCAATTAAGAAAATAAAATTGGAGAACAAAGTCCAGAGCAGTGGGTGTATGCTAGCAATATGGAGATTAAATATTGTTCAAACATGCATGAATCACTCCAAATACAACTTCAGAGGGTCAGTGTGAAGAAAACAACTATGACATGGTTAAAAACTCTAAAAAGTTGACTTTTCAGAATAGGTCTGCTTTAAGGAATCGTTCAAAGAGCCGACAATGAATAAAACATGAGAAATACACCACTGGATCACCTGCTCCTGTCAGTAGAAGGTGCAGACAGAACAGAGTCAGTGTTCTGCGTCATTCTCTGGTGTTTTCATCAGAAATATCCAAAAGCCAAATTCACATGTTTTTTTCCCCCCATGATCATTTCTATATTTCTCGAACCACAACATCTGCAGATTAACTAGAGACATCTTATTCTAACACTACAAGGATACAGAAGGATGGGAGGGCATCTGACACAGAGATACAGGAGGATGGGAGGGCATCTGACACACAAGGGTACAGTATTTACCTTTGCCTCCAGAGTGTGCGTGTTAAACTGCAGCTGTGTTTTTATAGAAGAGCTTTGAGGAGACGTGACGTGTTTCTGGTCCAAACTCCACTGGGCCTGTTCCACTTCTGTCCTCGTCACAATGAAGGGCCCATTTTCAACATTTTCAGGGGTGTAGGACTGTGGCGGGGTAAAGGGTATTGTTTACCAAGGGCCCAGTGCAAGGAGGGGCCCCTCACAAAGCCTGTAATGTGCATCTTTTATTACACAACATTTACTCCAAGATGATTTGTACCCAGGGCTCAGAATTTAGCGCTACACCCCTGTTCATGTTTCTCTATTACTCTTTTTTATCTATGTTATAATGTAGTTTCACAAACATACTTGGAGTTGTATTTTGTTTCATTCACACGTTTAACACACTAATCTGTATATTTAAGATGAGTTCTCCGTACACCTTCACTAGAATCATTGGATAATTTCAGCCCTGCAATTTCCAATCTCTACTGACATTAGGTAAAAGGTGCTGTCGCTGTTGACGCAACATCACAAGGTGGAGAAAAGCATTTTGTGCTTTGGAGATGTAGAAAAACTAAAAATAAAGGGTTACTCAAACATGTGAATCAATGGTAGGTTTTGATGAGGAAACATTATAACATGAGTCAGTTTCACATAAACAGGACCTTTAAAAAATCATGCTCTGATTTGTCAGGTGTTGAACCATAATATAACCAGATCATCATTTCACATTTTGTTTATTGTAAACCTGAATACTGACCTAAAATAGTTAGAGTTAGTCAGAGCTTATAGGCCCCTCTTCTTCACACAGACATTTCACTGGAATAAGAAGTACATTTTCATGTATGACTTTATTTCTGAAAAGTGCATCACTGATCCACCTGATGACATCACAGTGTGTGTGAGTGAGTGTTGTGAATTGTGCAGAGGCAAACTAAAGGTTAATTTCTCACTTAGTTTTAAATGTACTGAATTAATTAGACTTGACATTTCTGACAGTGATCCCACAATCCCACCAGACCATCGCATAATGAGGAGTCATCATACAGCGCCCCCTGGTGTTTATCACAAACAGCGTCAAAAGATCTGGCAATCCTACGTGAGGAACTCATTCTGATTGGATCATCAGCTTGAGAAACATTATAGTAAAATCCCATCTCCTTGGTTCAGTCCTGGTTTAGTCAAGGTTTAACCCTGGAAAGAAACTTGTTTAACAGCACAGATAAAGTTTAACACAACCTCAAACAGAACAGAGTCTCACCTCCAGGGAATGTTGATGACATCAGGTGCAAAGTATTAATACAGTCTATGGTGGAACACATTTATCTAGAACATTAGATTAGATTAGCAGTGATGTTCTGATGGAGCTTTGAGCAGCAGAAACATGACCCTCAGAGAAGATAGATCATTTTACTGTGTCCATGATCAAAGCATCTCAGTTTATTTGCTGTTCAGACAGTATGTGTGTGTGAGTGTGTTCTGTGTGTGTGTATTTTGTGTCACGATGCATGTTACTGTGTGTGAGTCCTGCCCCCCCTGCAGGACAGTAGGTAGCGCTGCACTTCCTTGCTCTGTAGACCGTAGATGATCGGGTTGAAAGCTCCAGACAGGAGGCCCGTGAGAATAGAGATGATCTTCCTCTCCTCCACCAGCCCTTGGACCCTCTGGAGCCCCACGACGGAGAGGCCGGAGAACAGCAGCAGCAGGTACACCAGCAGGTGTGTGGAGCAGGTCTGTAGGGCTTTTTTGTTCAGCCTGGAGCTCTGGTTTCTCACACAGACCACAGTGATCCTGAGGTAGGTGAAGAGCATGACGCTGATGGAACCGGCGAGCAGCAGAGCAGTGATGATCAGACCCAAGATGTTCTGGAGGAAAGTGTTTTCACATGAGAGTTTGTACAGAGATGCGTTTGAACAGTACATCCCCTCAATCATTGAGCGACATCGCCTCAGCCGCAGCGTCACACCAATAAGTATGCTCACCAGCAGCAAAGCCCCACCCCACGCTAACACTGTTAGCGTCACTAGCATGCGGGCGCTCATGATGGTGGTGTACCTAAGCGGGTTACAGATCGCCACGTAACGGTCAAACGCCATGGTCATGAGGACCGTGTACGATGCCATACTGCTTAAGTGCACCAGGAACGCCTGCAGGATGCACGGCGACAGGTGCACAACCCGGTGCTTTGGCAGGCGCAGCAGGTCCACCAGCACCGGTGGCATGACCGCCAAGTTCACCATGATGTCATTTAACGTTAGCTGCACAAACAGCAGGTACATGGGTGTGTGCAGCGCACGGTCAAGCGCTATCACCACGGCAATGGTACCGTTAGCCGCTAGTACCACGACGTACAGCAACAGGAAGCAGACCAGCGCCACAACGGACCAGCCTCCAGAGAGAAGGAAGCCCTCCACCTGCAGCCACGGCCCCACAGAGGAGAGGTTCTGCCAGGGGCCCACAGAGGAGAGGTTCTGCATCTGTAACACATGGACACCAGGGTTTAGACTTTGTCACATCAGGAAGGAGACACTGATGCCCCGGTTCTGCTCAGATGCAAAAACGACAACAAAAAATAATACTAAGAAAGTGAAAGAAAAAAAGTGTTACCACAAGCACTACGTTTCCATCAAGCTCGGAAAACTGGCCTACTCTGATTTTATGTCACTTTCTGGAGGTGGCTCGTCAGTCGCACAATTCCATGGAAAGTTAAAGTCACACGTTGGAACATTCTCCATAGATATAGATACGTTTTATGTCATACTGTGGAAAATTATGATATCGGAACACAGCTCTTTGACCTTTGACCCGCATAGTGAAGATGTATGGCAGACTGAGGTCTTTTTAGCTGGAGATGTACAGCTCAGTTGGTAGAGTGCTTGTCCACTGATCAAAAGTTTGGCGGTTCAAGTCCCGCTCTTGACATGAAACATCATTGGTTGAGTGGTGAGATCCACTGGCCCACAGGTTGGCAGTGTGATTCTAGCTCCCACAAATGAATGCTGCATACTGTGGTGTATGAATGTGTGCCTAGTTCCTTTTTGTAAAGCACTCTGCGTGCCTTGAAGGTGCAAAAGCGCTATTTAAAAATGTGACCATTAAAATCTTTTTCACCTCCACTCCCTCAGAGGAGTACATGTATCTGTAGTGTGCGTTTTAGGTTAGTTCATTTACCATATGTAATTAAAAACTACATTGAAAAGCATTTGCAGGAAGCTCAGAGTGCACCATGAGACATTATATTATTTTATGTACCTACTCTAATCATATATGTGATGGTTAAGGTAGACCCATAGTTCTTGTGTCTGCTCTATAGTCATAATCTCCGACACACGTGGATTATTACATTATAATTTGCACATTTAAAATCACAGTATTGATCTAAAACATTTTAATAAAAGACCGCCATCACAACAAAGCCTCACATGCTGTTGGCCCCCTGCATATCACACTAACAAGCAGTAGATTTTTAAAAATTTGTACTAAAATGACTGTGTGACTCTGCTGAATCCTATGTGTATCACCAATTAAGAAAATAAAATTGGAGAACAAAGTCCAAAGGCAATATGGAGATTAAATATTGTTCAAACATGCATGAATCACTCCAAATACAACTTCAGAGGGTCAGTGTGAAGAAAACAACTATGACATGGTTAAAAACTCTAAAAAGTTGACTTTTCAGAATAGGTCTGCTTTAAGGAATCGTTCAAAGAGCCGACAATGAATAAAACATGAGAAATACACCACTGGATCACCTGCTCCTGTCAGTAGAAGGTGCAGACAGAACAGAGTCAGTGTTCTGCGTCATTCTCTGGTGTTTTCATCAGAAATATCCAAAAGCCAAATTCACATGTTTTTTTTTTCCCGTGATCATTTCTATATTTCTCGAACCACAACATCTGCAGATTAACTAGAGACATCTTATTCTAACACTACAAGGATACAGAAGGATGGGAGGGCATCTGACACAGAGATACAGGAGGATGGGAGGGCATCTGACACACAAGGGTACAGTATTTACCTTTGCCTCCAGAGTGTGCGTGTTAAACTGCAGCTGTGTTTTTATAGAAGAGCTTTGAGGAGACGTGACGTGTTTCTGGTCCAAACTCCACTGGGCCTGTTCCACTTCTGTCCTCGTCACAATGAAGGGCCCATTTTCAACATTTTCAGGGGTGTAGGACTGTGGCGGGGTAAAGGGTATTGTTTACCAAGGGCCCAGTGCAAGGAGGGGCCCCTCACAAAGCCTGTAATGTGCATCTTTTATTACACAACATTTACTCCAAGATGATTTGTACCCAGGGCTCAGAATTTAGCGCTACACCCCTGTTCATGTTTCTCTATTACTCTTTTTTATCTATGTTATAATGTAGTTTCACAAACATACTTGGAGTTGTATTTTGTTTCATTCACACGTTTAACACACTAATCTGTATATTTAAGATGAGTTCTTCTTTCAAACAGAAAACACTCTGTTCAACTTTGTGATGTCATGTGGTAATACAGGAAGTGCTCCGTACACCTTCACTAGAATCATTGGATAATTTCAGCCCTGCAATTTCCAATCTCTACTGACGTTAGGTAAAAGGTGCTGTCGCTGTTGACGCAACATCACAAGGTGGAGAAAAGCATTTTGTGCTTTGGAGATGTAGAAAAACTAAAAATAAAGGGTTACTCAAACATGTGAATCAATGGTAGGTTTTGATGAGGAAACATTATAACATGAGTCAGTTTCACATAAACAGGACCTTTAAAAAATCATGCTCTGATTTGTCAGGTGTTGAACCATAATATAACCAGATCATCATTTCACATTTTGTTTATTGTAAACCTGAATACTGACCTAAAATAGTTAGAGTTAGTCAGAGCTTATAGGCCCCTCTTCTTCACACAGACATTTCACTGGAATAAGAAGTACATTTTCATGTATGACTTTATTTCTGAAAAGTGCATCACTGATCCACCTGATGACATCACAGTGTGTGTGAGTGAGTGTTGTGAATTGTGCAGAGGCAAACTAAAGGTTAATTTCTCACTTAGTTTTATATGTACTGAATTAATTAGACTTGACATTTCTGACAGTGATGTAACAATACCACCGGACCATCGCATAATGAGGAGTCATCATACAGCGCCCCCTGGTGTTTATCACAAACAGCGTCAAAAGATCTGGCAATCCTACGTGAGGAACTCATTCTGATTGGATCATCAGCTTGAGAAACATTATAGTAAAATCCCATCTCCTTGGTTCAGTCCTGGTTTAGTCAAGGTTTAACCCTGGAAAGAAACTTGTTTAACAGCACAGATAAAGTTTAACACAACCTCAAACAGAACAGAGTCTCACCTCCAGGGAATGTTGATGACATCAGGTGCAAAGTATTAATACAGTCTATGGTGGAACACATTTATCTAGAACATTAGATTAGATTAGCAGTGATGTTCTGATGGAGCTTTGAGCAGCAGAAACATGACCCTCAGAGAAGATAGATCATTTTACTGTGTCCATGATCAAAGCATCTCAGTTTATTTGCTGTTCAGACAGTATGTGTGTGTGAGTGTGTTCTGTGTGTGTGTATTTTGTGTCACGATGCATGTTACTGTGTGTGAGTCCTGCCCCCCCTGCAGGACAGTAGGTAGCGGCGCACTTCCTTGCTCTGTAGACCATAGATGATCGGGTTGAAAGCTCCAGACAGGAGGGCCGTGAGAATAGAGATGATCTTCCTCTCCTCCACCAGCCCTTGGACCCTCTGAAACCCCACGATGGAGAGGCCGGAGAGCAGCAGCAGCAAGTATACCAGCAGGTGTGTGGAGCAGGTCTGTAGGGCTTTTTTGTTCAGCCTGGAGCTCTGGTTTCTCACACAGACCACAGTGATTCTGAGATAGGTGAAGAGCATGACGCTGATGGAACCGGCGAGCAGCAGAGCAGTGATGATCAGACCCAAGATGTTCTGGAGGAAAGTGTTTTCACATGAGAGTTTGTACAGAGATGCGTTTGAACAGTACATCCCCTCAATCATTGAGCGACATCGCCTCAGCCGCAGCGTCACACCAATAAGTATGCTCACCAGCAGCAAAGCCCCGCCCCACGCTAACACTGTTAGCGTCACTAGCATGCGGGCGCTCATGATGGTGGTGTACCTAAGCGGGTTACAGATCGCCACGTAACGGTCAAACGCCATGGTCATGAGGACCGTGTACGACACCGTACTGCTGAAGTGCACCAGGAACGCCTGCAGGATGCACGGCGACAGGTGCACAACCCGGTGCTTCAGCGGGCGCAGCAGGTCCACCAGCACCGGCGGCATGACCGCCAAGTTACCCATGATGTCGTTTAACGTTAGCTGCACAAACAGCAGGTACATGGGTGTGTGCAGCGCACGGTCAAGCGCTATCACCACGGCAATGGTACCGTTAGCCGCTAGTACCACGACGTACAGCAACAAGAAGGAGACCAGCGCCACAACGGACCAGCCTCCAGAGAGAAGGAAGCCCTCCACCTGCAGCCACGGCCCCACAGAGGAGAGGTTCTGCCAGGGGCCCACAGAGGAGAGGTTCTGCATCTGTAACACATGGACACCAGGGTTTAGACTTTGTCACATCAGGAAGGAGACACTGATGCCCCGGTTCTGCTCAGATGCAAAAACGACAACAAAAAATAATACTAAGAAAGTGAAAGAAAAAAAGTGTTACCACAAGCACTACGTTTCCATCAAGCTCGGAAAACTGGCCTACTCTGATTTTATGTCACTTTCTGGAGGTGGCCCGTCAGTCGCACAATTCCATGGAAAGTTAAAGTCACACGTTGGAACATTCTCCATAGATATAGATACGTTTTATGTCATACTGTGGAAAATTATGATATAGGAACAAAGCTCTTTGACCTTTGACCCGCATAGTGGAGATGTATGGCAGACTGAGGTCTTTTTAGCTGGAGATGTACAGCTCAGTTGGTAGAGTGCTTGTCCACTGATCAAAAGTTTGGTGGTTCAAGTCCCGCTCTTGACATGAAACATCATTGGTTGAGTGGTGAGATCCACTGGCCCACAGGTTGGCAGTGTGATTCTAGCTCCCACAAATGAATGCTGCATACTGTGGTGTATGAATGTGTGCCTAGTTCCTTTTTGTAAAGCACTCTGCGTGCCTTGAAGGTGCAAAAGCGCTATTTAAAAATGTGACCATTAAAATCTTTTTCACCTCCACTCCCTCAGAGGAGTACATGTATCTGTAGTGTGCGTTTTAGGTTAGTTCATTTACCATTTGTAATTAAAAACTACATTGAAAAGCATTTGCAGGAAGCTCAGAGTGCACCATGAGACATTATATTATTTTATGTACCTACTCTAATCATATATGTGATGGTTAAGGTAGACCCATAGTTCTTGTGACTGCTCTATAGTCATAATCTCCGACACACGTGGATTATTACATTATAATTTGCACATTTAAAATCACAGTATTGATCTAAAACATTTTAATAAAAGACCGCCATCACAACAAAGCCTCACATGCTGTTGGCCCCCTGCATATCACACTAACAAGCAGTAGATTTTTAAAAATTTGTACTAAAATGACTGTGTGACTCTGCTGAATCCTATGTGTATCACCAATTAAGAAAATAAAATTGGAGAACAAAGTCCAAAGGCAATATGGAGATTAAATATTGTTCAAACATGCATGAATCACTCCAAATACAACTTCAGAGGGTCAGTGTGAAGAAAACAACTATGACATGGTTAAAAACTCTAAAAAGTTGACTTTTCAGAATAGGTCTGCTTTAAGGAATCGTTCAAAGAGCCGACAATGAATAAAACATGAGAAATACACCACTGGATCACCTGCTCCTGTCAGTAGAAGGTGCAGACAGAGCAGAGTCAGTGTTCTGCGTCATTCTCTGGTGTTTTCATCAGAAATATCCAAAAGCCAAATTCACATGTTTTTTTTTTCCCCGTGATCATTTCTATATTTCTCGAACCACAACATCTGCAGATTAACTAGAGACATCTCATTCTAACACTACAAGGATACAGAAGGATGGGAGGGCATCTGACACAGAGATACAGGAGGATGGGAGGGCATCTGACACACAAGGGTACAGTATTTACCTTTGCCTCCAGAGTGTGTGTGTTAAACTGCAGCTGTGTTTTTATAGAAGAGCTTTGAGGAGACGTGACGTGTTTCTGGTCCAAACTCCACTGGGCCTGTTCCACTTCTGTCCTCGTCACAATGAAGGGCCCATTTTCAACATTTTCAGGGGTGTAGAACTGTATTTTCTTTTTTTTTTTTACTTGATACAGCTTCACTAGAATCATTTGGATAATTTCAGGCCTCTGAACCTGAACTAAAGGTAATAGGTAGCTGTAAACTTTAAATCACCACTACATAACATCACGAGGTGTAACAGGGAATTTTGAGCTAATAATAAATGGTTAATTAATAAAGGGTCAAACATATGGGAATGAAACAAAACAGAACTCCAGGTATATATTTTTTTTGAGGAGGTCACAACATTATAACATGGCCTAAAACTCACAAGAGTCAATTCTGTTTAATATCGGACGTTAAAGGTCAAAGGCAAAGTATAGGAATGTTTGTTTTTCCCAGCCTGTGGCGCTGACGTCGGTAGTCATGAAGTCATTTGAGCGCCTGGTTCTGCCTCACCTCAAGTCCTTCACCTCCCCTCTCCTGGACCCTCTGCAGTTCGCCTACAGAGCAAATCGGTCGGTAGACGACGCCATCAACCTGGCCCTCCACTTCATTCTTCAGCATCTGAACTCCCCGGGAACCTACGCCAGGATCCTGTTTGTGGACTTCAGCTCTGCATTTAACACCATCCTCCCTGCTCTGCTCCAGGACAAGCTCACCCAGCTCAATGTGCCTGACTCCACCTGCAGGTGGATCACTGACTTCCTGACGGACCGGAGGCAGTGCGTGCGGCTGGGGAAGAATGTCTCGGACACTCGGACTATAAGCACAGGAACTCCACAGGGCTGTGTACTTTCTCCCCTGCTCTTCTCCCTCTACACCAACTGCTGCACCTCCAGCCACAACTCCGTGAAATTGGTTAAGTTTGCGGATGACACCACCCTCATCGAGCTCATCTCGGACGGCGATGAGTCTGCCTACAGGAGGGAGGTGGACCGGCTGGTGTCCTGGTGCAGCAGCAACAACCTGGAGCTCAACGCCCAGAAGACAGTGGAGATGATCGTGGACTTCAGGAAAGTCACAGCCCCCCTGCCTCTCCTCACCCTGACAGACTCCTCCATCACCACTGTGGACTCCTTCCGCTTCCTGGGCACCTGCATCACCCACGACCTCAAGTGGGAGCCGACCATCAGCTCCCTCATCAAGAAAGCCCAGCAGAGGATGTACTTCCTGCGGCAGCTGAGGAAAGCCAAGCTGCCAGCCCAGATGATGGTGCAGTTTTACACGGCCATCATTGAGTCCATCCTCACCTCCTCCATCACTGTGTGGTACGCTGGGGCCACTGCCAGGGACAGACAGAGACTGCAGCGCATTGTGCGCTCTGCTGAGAAGGTGATCGGCTGTAGCCTTCCATCTCTCCAGGACCTGTACGTCTCCAGGACTCGGGGGCGTGCAGGCCGGATAGCAGCTGACCCCTCTCACCCTGGACATGGACTATTTGAGCCACTTCCCTCTGGCAGAAGGCTACGGTCCATACGGACCAGAACCTCGCCATAAGAACAGTTTCTTCCCCTCTGCCGTTGGACTCATGAACACTTTATGAACACTTATAACACCTGTACTAAGGACACTTTAGAATACCAGTCACTTTAAATAAGTCATGTCACGTCACTTGCTCTTTTGCACTGTCAGTTTGCACTGTTGTTCTGATGCTTCTGTATATACGAGACTATTTTTATTTTTTATTATATATCTTAATCTTTTTTTTGCATGCTCTTACTTTATTTTTAAATAGTGATACTTTTATTATTATTATTATTATTATTATTATTATTATTATTATTATTATTATTATTATTATTCAGTATTCTATGTTGCACCTCATCACCAAAGCAAGTTCCTAGTATGTGAATTTGTGTTCACTGACAATGGCAATAAAAGCTTTTCTGATTCTGATTCTGGAGAGGAATAAGAACGAGGCCTTTCCTGTTGTGTTCACCTGGCTCCCCCTGGAGGCTGCTGTGATGTTGCAAGACACAGAGGAGGGACACTTTTGGCTCTTCCTCTCCTCAAACTGCCCTGACACAGATCTGCTGACCCTCCCTGAAGAGTCCTCCTTAAACTGCATTGAAACCTTTGACTAAGACACAAAGGTCACTGAGAAGCGTAGTGTCAATTCTGCCGCAGCAAAACTTGAATTTCCCTCAGGATCAATAAAGAGACATGCTCTGCTTTGTCAGGTGTTGACTTAGAGTTAGTCAGAGCTTATAGGCCCCTCTTCTTCACAGAGACATTTCACTGGAACAATAAACAGATTTTCATTTATGTCTTTATTTCTGAAAAGTGCATCACTGAGCCATCTGATGACATCACAAGGTGTGTGTGTGTCTCACCATAGAGCGCCCCCTGGTGTTTATCACAAACAAAGTCGTAAGACTGAACTTAGTAAAATACATATTTGATTTGAAATTCTTTCATTCTCACACCAAGTTTGAACCAAAAGTCTCAGTTTAGCATTGCTCTCTGATGGTTTAGTCCTGGTTTAGCCCTGGTTTAGTCCTGGTCTAGTCCTGGTCTAGTCCTGGTCTAGTCCCAGTCTCTTGCGAGAGAACAGCGCCCCCACTCGTGCTCGTATCTCTCGAATTTGCACGCCGTAGATGAGAGCGTTGAGCGCCGGCAGGAGCACCTCCCCCACCACAGACACCACCTTCTTCTGCTGCGAGAACCGGGGGAAACGATGGAGCGTCACCACGGAGAAGGCAGAGATGAGGAGCAGCAGGTAAACGCACAGGTGAGATGCACAGGTGTGGAGGGCGCGACGGTTTAAGGTTGCACTGCGGCGCCGAACACACACGCATGCGATCTAAAAGAATCCCCAAAACACCGGGAATGTCAGTGTATTTATATATTTAAAGGTCCTATATTACACAAAATTTTGGGTTCGAATAGCACCCAAGAAAGATCACTAGATTACTCAAACATGTATAGATAACATGACGGGGGAACAGAGTTATAACACAGGGAGAAAGCTTAACAAAATGGGTTTTTTTTTTTGGCGACAGAATAGCACTCCAAATCGTTCTTTTTCAGATCTATTTTGAATCCTCAGATATATTTAGTTACATGAAAGTTTAAACTGTGAGAAAAATGCCTTTCTTTGTTTGTAAATTGTCCTTACATTTTGGCACGAGTTTCCTGTGTTCATGACATAGTAGGTAGAGGCAGGCACATCGACAGAAATTTCGAGGTCCGGGGCAGAAGCTTCACATGGGCCCCCCTCTAATATTTATTAATAGGCAGAGGTTCCAATTCTGGGCCCCTAAGACCCTGGGTCTGTTTTACAGCTCAGCACTACTTTCTGTATTTTATTTTCAACTTTCCCCTTTTGACCACAGGTACTATCCCACCAAACCAAGTCAGAATCAGAAAGTAACCTGTCTTACTTTAAAGTACGTGAGTGCGACAGCGAGGAGGGAGGAGCCGAGCAGCAGGACGGTATAGACCAGACCAAAAACATTGTTGATGAGGAGGTCTTCACACGAGAGCTGAAACAGAGACGCATTATCACAGAAGAGGTTTGGGATGATGCGCCTGCAGCGGGAGAGGCGCAGGGTCAGACCTGAGGGGGGCAGCAGTATGAGGAAGAGAGAGGAGAGAGAGAAAATCATAGATTAGAATACGTCAAACAGTGTAATCAAGTCATATGGCCCATCAAGTTTTAGGAATGAGACCCCAGACCTCTATGGAGCTCAACAGTTACCGCTCATCCACCCCCTCGTTCCAATACAAAATTTCCCATTCATTTTTGCCAAAGACTTTATGAAAAAAGTTTGAAAGCTTGCTACGTGGTAACAAATCACTACAAGACCTATAATTTTATTTCAAACCTGTTTCTGAATTTTTTTGCAAAATCTTACGTTTTATATGACCTTTTTGGACTTAAACCCACCGCGTTATGATATTAACCGTTGAACTCTAAAGACAGAAAAGGTCTAGGGCAGGGGTCGGCAACCCGCGGCTCTGGAGCCACATGCGGCTCCTTGGAGCTTTTTCAAAAAAATATGAAAATGGAAAAAGATGGGGGGTGGCAATATTTTTGTTTTAATGTGATTTCTGTAGGAGGACAAACATGACACAAACATTCTTATCGTTTTCCAATGCTGTAAAAATGTTTATAATAAATATTAAATTTCAACATTTCTGTCAACGAAGATTTGCGTCATAGCTTGGGACACACGTTTCGGCGCGGTGCCAGGCAGGTGGCTGTTGTAAACAAACTGGCGGGTGTGTCATGGGCCATGATCCCAAAGAGAAAAAACGAAAGAGCTGATGATAACAGGAAGAATGGACTGAATCATTTGCTTTCATTGCCAATGGGGAAGGATTGCTGCATGTTTGCTTTGTAATGAGAAGTTGTCAAATAACAAAAAGTGTAATTTGAAAAGACATTTCAAGGGAAGGCATGCTAAATTTGCAGCCGACCACCCAGTTGGGAGTGAGAGAAAAAGTGCGATTGCAGCACTTTTGGAGAAATTAGAGGAGCGCAAAGATAGATTTAAGAAGTGGATTGCATCTCCAAACTCCACTACTGCTGCTGGTTTTGTTGCAACCCGGGAGAGAATAAAGCGGAAAGCCGTTCACAGATGGTGAGAACATGAAGGATTCATTCATCAAAATATCAGAGCACCTATTTTCGGACTTAAAAAACAAAGCCGAGATAATACAGAAAATTAAAGACATGCCTCTCTCCACAGAGACAGTGAAGGAAAGGGCCATTAAAATGGCAGGCAACTGGAGAGATGGTGCTGCAGGGAAAATAAACATTTAATCAGAAATGCTCATTATGTATTTGTAGCCTAGTCATTTTGATAGTAGGCTAATATAGCTAATATACACTCACAGCCTGTGTTCCCTTCATATAAGGCTTATATAAGGCTTTTAATTTTTTGCGGCTCCAGACAGATTTATTTTTTGGTTTTTTGGTCCGATATGGCTCTTTGAACATTTTGGGTTGCCGACCCCTGGTCTAGGGGAAAAATGAATGGAAAATTGACTTCCGGAACCAGAGAGAGCGGTCAATGTTGAACTCATTTCATAAGAATGTTGAAAATGTAAACATGAGACTGACCGAGCAGAACAGCCACCATGACGAGCGTGCTCCCCCATGAGGCCAGCGACAGGCACAGCACCATGCGGGTACTCATGATGGACGAGTACCTGAGCGGGTTACAGATCGCCACATAGCGGTCGAATGCCATCGCCATGAGAACTGTGTGCGACGTGCTGCCGTACAGATTCACACAGAAGGCCTGGAGGGCACAGAACGCAAAGGGGATGCGCCTCTGGTCCGACGGTGAGGAGATGTCCATGAGCACGTGAGGGATGATGATGGTGGCTCCGAAAACATCGTTCATGATGAGGTTACAGAAGAGGAGGTACATAGGTGTCCTCAGGGTCTTCTCCATGAGGATGAGGAGTACCAGGCCCACGTTGGAGACCAGGATGAAGATGTAGACGAGGAGCAGGAGGAGGAATGCAGCCAGGGAGTAACCAGGATCAACCCTCAGACCCTCCAAGAGCAAAACATCTGCATCCCAAGTCTTGTTATCCATGTGAGAAGTCTCTGATATTGATGCTAAAACTAGTATCGAAACTAGAAACTCATTTGAGCAGATATCAGTACTAAAAAAGTCACATTCACAGGACAGAAATTGAAAATTAATAACTTTAGAATGATCTTGAGCTGTAGACAAGTGCACAAAAACTAGTATACGACCATGGAACCTGCCTGGACCACTGAGGGAGTACACAGATATAAGGACATATGTTAATATAAAAGGAAGTACTACAATTTAATGTTGAAAATCATTCTGTTGTCTAAAGAAAATTTTTTATTATCATTGTTGGATCCGAATCGGTATTGAGTATCGAGTCTATTCCTTAGTATTGATATCAAGCTTGAATTTTTTTGTATTATGACAAAATTAATTAGAGGAGCGGGTCTTTGAGATGCGAGGGCAGGTTTGTTAAGTCTCTCAAAAAGGAGGTTGGTAGAGTAACTAAAAACTGTACTGAAGTAAGAGTAACTAACTAAATCATATTCAAGAAATTACTGAAGTAAGCATATAAAAGTATTTGGGAAAACTACTAATCAATTAACTTAAAGAGTAACTATCGGGATATAAGAGCTGATTTATAATTTAGAATTTAATTTAAAGGATGGACACAAAAGTGAGGCAAATTAAATAATATCTGGAGTGGTGCAATAAACACAAATGTCATTTCATATTGTCAACCTAAAGCTTTGTCACTTGTAGACGTGCTCACAGTGGGAAGAGTCACCAAAACGTTAACTCAAGTAAGAGTACTTCAATAAAACTATTACTCAGTTAGGAGTAAAAGTATGCTGCTAGAAAAGTGTCTTCCCTCATCTATACATATAACATTTAAACTCTGTACCTGATTTTTTTTAAAAGCTAACAGCAGCTAGCATGCTAATATGCACCTCCTGATTCTCTGACAATAAAACGCTTTATGATTAGATGCAGAAAGTGCACAGTGGACTTATTTTGACCTCAGGAGCTGCTTATACAATACATCTGAACTGGGGCAAGACACATTTACTCAAATAAATGGGAAAAGTTAAGTTTCCAAACATGGAATCCCAAAACACTTCAATAATCCCGATTTTATAATCCCGATTTCAGCAAAACCTGGGACCTCATCATTCAGAAATCCCAAACTACAACATTAATGACAGCAAATATCCCAGAGTAATCGTAACAAAGCATGGGAAGGCATCTGACAGATTTAGTCACCAAATGTTTTTTTGATTTACAGCTACTCCTGACCTGGAGGTAAAGTAACATAATTTAATACTGGTTTATTCCTGGTCCAGTCCTGGTTTAGTCCTCACACGTATGAAAGGTTTAATAAAACTATATTTGAGATCAAAACTGGGTATCTTCTAACAACAAACAGGAGCTGGATCACATTTCAAAATCTGTGAAAATTCAAAAATACAAGATTTGTTCCAAAAAAGACAAGACTGTGAATGGTGTAAAAACATCTGAATCATTTCTGCTGTTTCTAAAAACTAAAAAGACCAAAATCAAATGTAAAAATGTGATGATAGAGAGGTCCTGTTTCTGAGAGAGTCCTCTGAGTCTGAGACCAACTGAGGCTGTTTATAATGTCTGCCACGTCACTAAGAAACAAGGACTAAACCAAAACTGAACCAGGACTAAACCAGAACTAGAGCAGGACTAAACCAAAACTGAACCAGGACTAAACCAGAACTAGAGCAGGACCAAGCCAGGACTGAACCAGGACTAAACCAGTGCTATACCAGGACTGAACCAGGTCCAAGCCAGGACTAAACCAAGATTTAAAGATGCTGTGTGTAATGTTGCCTGGTCTCCATGGTAATGCTAGCATTTATTTTTTATGTTTAATGCCATACTTCGGAACATTTGAATCAAAGCAACACTAACATTTCCATGGACACAACATTTAAGACACTGTGATTTGAGCTGAAATGATCGGAGTCTGGAGAAAGAGAGTGGACTTTAAAAACCCAGAGGAGCATTTCTGGCTCACCACCTGATGACATCACCAGGTGTTGAGTGTTGGGCAGAGAGACACAGACTAAATCTGCTAGATCACAAAACACAACTCCAGGTATGTTTCTGAGGAGGACGCTACATTAGAACTGCATTAAAGCCCCACTGTGGGACATTTCCTCACATTAGGCCTATTAAGTTTGTGGTTCCTCCTCTTAGTCCTCGTTCAGTCCTGGTTTAGTCCTTTTTTTTAGTCCTGGTTTATTCCTGGTTTAGTTTTGTTTTAGTCCTGCCATAGTTCTGGTTTAGTCCTGTTTAATTCTAGCTTAATCCTGGTTCAGTCCTGGTTTAGTCCTCGTTTAAAGCCATAATGCGGGACATTTCATCACATTAGGCCTGTATAAAGTTTGTTGTTGAGATGTTCCTCCAGACTTCGTGACCTCTTGTGGGTTTCTGCTCTGTTACTGTCACATGTTTTTGTTATTGACACAGTCGCTCCCTCAAGTCCCCATAGACCTGGTTTAGTCCCGGTTCAGTCCTGGTTTAGTCCTGGTTTAGACCTGGTTCAGTCCCAGAGCTCAGTCTCCAGACACTAATTATCAAAACAACATGTTAATAATGAGGAGATGATGAGATGTTTCTTCAGGCCAAAGTTATGCTCAAACCTCAGAAGAATTAGACGAAAGTTTGTGTGTGAGGATTAAGTTTTTAATGTCAAGAGAAATGTTACAAATATTAAAATAAAAAAAAAAAAAAACTTTAAATATGAATAAATATTGAGATATTTTCTGAACTGTTATAGTGTTGTTTCCTAATCAGAAACATACCCGGAGTTGTGTTTTGTTTCATTCACACGTCTTCTCTCAAACAGAAAACTCTCTGTTCCACCTTCTGATGTCATGTGGTAATACAAGATGAGCTCCACTGTGTTTTTAAAATCCACACACTTTCACTACAACCATTTGGATCCTTTCAGCCCTGGAATTTCCAGTCTTTACTAAAAGAAGGTGTGAAAGGTGAGAAGCTGTGCTAACAGCTCCTTTTACCTTTTTGTAGAGGTTGACAAATCTCCAAATGATTCTAGTGAAAGTGTATAGAGTTTAAAAACACAGTGGAGCATGTCCTGTATTACCACATGACATCAGAAGGTCGAGCAGAGTGTTTTCTATTTAGACTTAGACAAACTTTATTGATCCACAAGGGAAATTATTTGGATACAGTCGCTCAAACATCACAATATAATATAATAACAGAGTAACAAAAATAGATGGTGCAGCAAAAAGAGCAAGAGACACGTGTCAAATGAGACATAATTATAAAAAAATAAATGTATATGTACAAGTCAAAATAAAATAGAAAAATAAGTAATAAACTATAAAATAAACTATAAAATCACAGCTATAAACAAGAGACAAGAACAACAGTGCAAATAATGTGCTGATTGACAGGGCATAAGATTATCTGTTACTTAAGATTGAGTTGTTGTACAGTTGTAGGGAGTATTATAGTATGAATGTAGTCCTGTATCTCTCACTGTTTGAGTGGAGCTGTAGGAGCCTGTTGGAGAATGTTTTTGTTCTCGTATTTGAGAGAAGAACTCTAAATCTGCAGGTTTGTGTGTTAAAAATGAGTGAATGAAACAAAAAACAACTCCAGGTCTGTTTGTGATGAGGAAACTACAACATAGATCAGAAAATATACTAATATGGGCCCTTTAAAATATAAAAGTCTGCAGCAGGTATAAACCCTCACATTTGTACTTTTTAAATGAAAATAAATAAATAAATAAATAAATAAATAAATAAATACCAAAATCAGGTTTAAAAAAAAACACAAACAGATGCTTAAATCGATCTAAAGTTTGGAGTTTACCCGTTTAGGACTGAACCAGGACTATGTTCAGCTGTGTCACTCCTCACTTGGATGACTTATTTGTGAGACTCTGGAGGTTTGGGTTGGATGTTATAAAAGTGGAGACACACCTGTCGCACCTGTCACATCTGCCGAGGCTCAGGTGAGTGTCTCCTGTCACCTCCAACACACAGAGATCACAGTTACACATGTGTTTTGACTTTCTGAATTGTATTATCTGTTGCTGACTCATAAATAGAATGTGATATATTTTCAATGATGATGTATTTTGAGTTTATATAATTAACATTTGGTTTATTTAGATATTTTTAAAGGTTAATACGTTCTATTTTCTTTTTGTATTTCATGACCAAAAGTCCAGTTCTGTTATGTTAACATTATTAAGCACACGGCTCACATTAACTTTATTTTTGTTGGACCAAGATTTTTGAAATGTTTTTTTGTGTCATTACTGTGGCATATTGTTATAGTACTGACAATAAACTTGGTCATTTAAAATAAACCAGGTCTATAACAGGACTATTCCAGGTCTAAACCCACTCTAATCCAGGTCTATAACAGGACTATTCCAGGTCTAAACCGAGTCTAAACCAGGTCTATAACAGGACTATTTCAGGTCTAAACCGAGTCTAAACCAGGTCTATAACAGGACTATTCCAGGTCTAAACCGAGTCTAAACCAGGTCTAAACTGGATCTGTAACATAACTACTACAGGTCTAATCTGGGTTTAAACCAAATATATAAGAAGACTATAGCAGGTCTAATCTAGGGCTAAAGCAGGTTTAAACCAGGTCTATAACAGGACTATTACAGATCTAATCTACGCCTAAGTACAGTACAGTAGCTTCATTATTTAACCCCAAAGGACTTTAAATATAAGATTAATATGACAAGTTTGAGTCAATCCAAACAAATAATGACAAGGTTGAACATTTGTGGATCAAAAACAGGTGATGCAGTGACAGGATTCAACACGTTTTTCTTTTTTAAACTAGAATGTGTGACAGGGTTATGTTTTCAGAAATTACAGCAAAATGATCCATGGGCATCATAGATTATAACTATAGCAAACACAAGCACAATAGTCTGATTTAATTTCATGCTTTAATTGAATAATGAACTATTTTGGAGCAACTCCTGAACCAGAAGACAAACAATAATCCTTCCCAAATACAGACACAGGAACAAAGACAATGTCTGCACCTTTTTAATGAATTAGTTTTGTAACATTTTAGTGTTAGTCTACAAAGTATGAAAAACACTGGTACGAACAGTGTGTCTGCTCCTCTGGCTCTACTCTTGTCTTCACCTGTCACAGATGGCGAACCTGTCGGTGCACCTGGACATCCTCCTGTTGGAGGGCGTGCCTGTGCCTCCTGGCTCCGCCCCCCTCGCCTTTGCTCTTCTTCTTCTGCTGTATGTGTTCATCATAGTGTCCCACCTGGGCCTGGTGCTGCTCATCTGCGTGGAGCGCACCCTCAGAACGCCCATGTACCTGCTCTTCTGCAACATGAGCCTCAACGATGTGTTTGGGGCTTCAGTGGTCATCCCCAGACTTCTGCAGGACCTCCTAGTGCCTAACAGCAACAGGTAAGCCACAGAGCAACAGTGCAGCCCGTATAAAGACTGTATAAAGAAGTGGACTAAGTGAGTGCGGCATCACCCATAGTTTTCAGTTTCAAATGAAGCTCATTGAGGCTAGCAGTTATAGAGGGATTATCAGACTATCAGACACTTGGTGCTCTATTGCGCATGTCTCCTGCAGAAAGAGCCGCTGTCCTGTCTGGGATCATGTCAGTGTCCTGTAGGATTTTAGCAGATTTCAGGCTTTCCTGGGGGCGGGGCTAGGTGTATCGATCAGGTATGAATGGATGTCCGGCTGCTAAAGTTTGAGCCATTTCATCATTTAAGCACTCACCCGCATTTAATGCATATGAGTCATTAAGGTGCATCCCACATCACTAATGTTCATTTAGCATCGTAACAGTGGTGAACTGTTTTAGCGCACTGACAGCATCGCTAGCTAGAGTTGCAAGTTCATGTTAACCGCACAGACAGCGGCGCCTGATTTTTCAGTTAATAAGATAAGATATGCCTTTATTAGTCAAGATATGAACATTATTTAATAATGTTCATATCTTGATTTAGGAACAAAATAGTGAAATAAAAACACCAGGATCATGTAGAGAGGGTTAATACGAACATTTTAAGGTCAGAATGAAGAGCCTGACAGCAGCAGTTGCAGAGAGAAGGGCCACCGTTTTTCAGTTGTGGAAAGTGGCGGCTAACAGGTTAGCTATATCCATTTATACCAAGCCCTGGAGCCTAAACATGGCCGCCCATTCAAGTCAATGGCCTGAGCTCAATGGCGCATGTCTTTAGATTAGCCTAGCCCGGCTCGGTACTTCCGATGGCTCTCTTGCCCATTGAACATGCGCAGTAGAGCTCTTCTCTCATGCACGCACAAAGAGCGCAGGCTCATGTACCACATGACCATTTTGACCAATCAGAGCCAGAGTAACTAGAGCAGCGCTTGCACTCTATGGGGAAAATCCTTTGTGGACAGGAGGGATTTTTTCGCTGAAGTACCAGTGAATCGCCACTGATCCAACTTGAAACAGCTCTAAGATAGACTTAGACTTAGTCAAACTTTATTAATCCAGAAGGGAAATTATTTATTAATTATTTATTTATTTATTATTTTAGAAACTTCTAAATAAAAGCTAGCAATAGCTATGAATGAGTGAGCTAACTAGCTGCTGCTGTGCAGAGTCAACTCAGTGGAGAGTCCATCAGCCCACTCCCCCCGCCTTCTGACCCCTTGCTCTCCTCTCCATAGACACATCTCGTACAGCCTGTGTGTACTCCAAGCATTCTGTGCTCACTTCCACGCCAGTGCAGTCCACACGGTTCTCATGGCGATGGCATTGGATCGTTACGTGGCAATCGTGAACCCGCTGAGGTACTCTCAGATCATGAACCGCCGCACTGTGTTGTACCTGTCGCTTGCCCTATGGGGCGTCTGCTTCATCATGGTTCTCATTCTCATCCTGCTGTCGGTGCGGTTGTCACGTTGCCGTAATTACGTGTCACACCCGTTCTGTGATAACGCATCGCTCTTTAAACTGTCATGTGACTCTGTCCTGGTCAATAACGTGTACGGGCTGTTCTACACGGTGGTCCTGCTGGGCTCGTCGATGGGGAGTGTGGCGGTAACGTACGTGCGGATCGCCATGGTCTGTATGACACGCCGCAGTGGCTCATTCAATCGCCGCGCACTGCAGACGTGCGCCTCTCACCTGGCATCCTACCTGCTCATGTATGTGTCCGGCTGCATCCTCATCATCCTGCACCGCTTCCCCTCCCTCGACCAACAAAGGAAGATGGCCTCCATCTTGTTCCACGTGGTTCCTCCGGCGCTGAACACTGTGATCTACGGTCTGCAGATCCGAGGGGTGAGAGATCGCATCAGTCTGATGTGCGGCTGCAGCGCAAAGCAGAGCTCCGTCAAACCGTCGTGATGAAGAGGAACCAGAGAGAAGCAGGACCTACATTTGTCATTAAACATTACACATTACTTTAGAATGACAATAATAAATAACATAATTTGGGAAAAATAATAAAAATCGGCCACACATATTGGCCCAAAAATATCAGTTTTTTCTGTTGCTCACAGATTCTAAACATCAGCCATGAACAAACCCATATCAGTCGATCTCTAACTTTAGGTCCATTTTAACTTTAACTTCAAATGTGAGGAGCAGTGTTCTATGGAACCTGAATGTCTAAACAGAGTTTAAATATAATCACATTAAGTTTTGTACTTGTACTTTTTGTATTTGTCTCTTTTAACTGTTTTGTTCTGTTGAAGTGAACTCCCAAATAATTTCAGATAAAGTCTCATGTGAAATAATGTTTCACTGAACAAATGTTTGTCAAAAAACAAATAATTAAAACTTATGTTTCTTATTCCTCAGTAGTTAGTATTATTCTGTATTAATTTGGCTATTCACCATATCGTTGACGGTTCAAATCCCTCTGCCTGATTAAACAGCCATTGCCTTTGGCAAGACACTTCGTAAATGTTTGAATGTGACTGTTTGCAGCTTATGCAGACAGTAGCCACCCCTCATCAGTCTGTCTCAGGGCAGATGTGGTCGTCCAAGGGCAGTTGTGCCTCTGGTCCTTTTGCCTCGTGGCAGATGTGGTTCTGATCCGCCCTGGGGCAGTTGTGGTTCTCGTCTCGCGGCAGATGTGGCTGTGGTCCTTTTGCCCCAGGGCAGATGTGATGGGATGAGGAGCAACTGCTGAGGAAGAGGAGGATCAAGGAGGTTTTATAAAAGAGCTGCAGATTCAGAGCAGCTCAGACCAGCTCCAGGTGAGTCTTAGGACATTTATCTGAATTAATAAAACTTTAAACTGATCTAACTGTACTCACATGAAATTATTATATGAATGTCTGAACTATTAAACTTTTAAAGGATTTCAATGTACTAACTATTCAAACTATAGATGCACATCATTTTATTTGAAAAATGCTCCTCAACATTCCCACTGAGCGGCTCTGAGGCAGAACTATGGGAAGCAGAAAGGACAAAATGTGTTTCTTTGCTTTTTATTGACTCATTTTTATCCGTGGAGCTGTTGTTTTTGCTCCACAATAATTATTAACACACAGACCCAGAAACATGTTATTTTTTTTTATAATATATTTTAAAAAGAGAAATATAGTTATATACAGAAATGCAGTTCAGTTCAACGGTATCTGATCCGAAGTCTGATTTTCATGTTTTAGATGTCGAGTACAAACAAAATGTTTAGCTCTCATTATTATGTAGATAAGCTGTGAATAGAGGTGTGAAGCATTTACAAATATATTTAATTAGAGCTAACCGCTAAAGGCTAAGTGGTAGTTTACTTACTTTGTTTACTGGCTGGAATGTCATGCAAAAATGCTATTAGGCCTACCTACTGTCTTTAAATATGACGTAATGAGGCAAAAGAACAGTAAATGTAGCCTAAATAAACCCAACTTAAAGTCAAGTTTTATAATCAGTTGAAGAGTTACAGCAAATTTTAACATCACTAAATAATCTGTTATATCGGCTATCGACATCTCCAAAGCCCGTTTTATAGGTATCACATCGGATCCAAAAAATCCATGAGTCAGGCCCTCACATTAACTGTATTAGCTCTTAATAAAACTGATCCCAGCAGGCGCTTCACATTTATGTTATAATGATGTTTGTTCAAGTGATTTTTATTATACAGAGTTCATAATCTTATATTCTTTCATCATTTCTCATATTTGTAATGATTATTTTTGTTTGATCCAAAAGCTAAAGGTACAAAGGCATTTTTTAAAATGTTTCACAAAACTAGGCACTGAAAGATAGAATGTTTCTCACAAAAAGGACTGGACATTTTAAGTTAGACTTTACACTCTGTCAACCACATCAAAAACTGGACAAAACCAGGACTAAATCAGGAAGTAAACCCGGACTAAAACAGGACCAGACTGAATCTCTCTTAGTTCATATATTTTCTGTTGTGTTTGGACCTATGTTAAACCCATTGCTTTGCCTCATGTGAATTGAGATCAGAGAAGTCACAAATATGCATGATTAAAAACAAGTTTAAAATGTTTTAAAATAACCCTTTAGAGAAGCAATATTTGGCTAGTTTCAGCCCAGTTCAGTTCTGACATGGACTGGGTTTGGTCCTAGTCTAGTCTGGGTTCAGTCTTGGTAGAGTCCTGATTTAGTCCCGGGTTTAGTCTGCACCTAGTCAGGCCAGTCTGTTAAGCAGGAGCAGAGAAGAGAGAGAATCTGATGTTTTTCACTCAGCTTTGTCCACAATGCCATCTATTTGCACTGCAATTATTCTTTTGTATTTAGATTCACTAAAGTCACCTCATTTGATACATGCCTACATTTAATTATAGTTTATTATACATTATTTTTTCCATCCTGCCCAAACAAGTTCCTTTTTGAATTCTGTTCACTGACAATGGCATGAAACAGACTGATTCTAGCACTAGTTCCATCTCCCCTCAGGGCAACAGAGCACCTGATGGAAGACCTGCCATAGCACCTGACAGTACACCTGTCGGAGCACGTGTGTCCGAGGACCTGTCTGAAGACCTGTCGAAGCACCTGATGGAGAATGTGACGTGGAACAGCCCTGTTCTTCTTCTGGAGGGCTTCTCTCTGCCTCCTCTCCTCTCTCTCTCTGTGTTTGTGTGTCTGCTCTTCTGCTTCATCTTCGTTGTCGGTGCTAACACACTGGTCGTGTGCGCCGTGATCTCCGATCGGCGTCTGCACACACCCATGTACCTGCTCATCTGTAGCCTCGCTGTCACCGACATGCTAGCTAACGCTAACGTGCTGCCGCGCTTGCTGCTGGACATGCTACGCCCGCCACCCATGCGCCTCATCACATACGCCGAGTGCGTGGCGCAGGCGTTCTGTGGCCACTTGCTGGCGACAGGTGTGAGGACAGTGCTGATGGTGATGGCATTTGACCGTTATGTGGCGGTGTGTTTGCCGCTGCGTTATGCCTCCATCATGACCCCGCGGATGTTAGCAAAGCTGCTGGTTGTGGCGTGGAGTGCAGCACTCGTCCTTGTGTCTGTGCTCATTGGGCTCACAGTGCCTCTGAACCGCTGCCGCCTGCTGGTGGTCGGGTTGTTCTGCAGTAACGCGGCGCTCTTCGGTTTGTCGTGTGAGAGCGTTTATGTGAATAATATGTACGGTTTGACTTTCACCTCGGTGCTGTACGTGACATCGGCGGGCTCCATGGTGCTAACCTATGGCAGCATCATCACAGTGAGTGTGCGGCGGGACCGCGTTCTAAACCCTAAGGCCCTGCGCACCTGTCTGTCGCACCTGCTGGTCTACTTTTTGACTCTCTCCAGCGGTTTGACCCTGATCCTGTTCACGCGTTTTCCAAAACTACGTCAGGAGCGCCTCCTTGCCAGTGCCCTCTACTACGCCCTCCCCGGCTGCCTCAATCCGCTCATCTACGGCCTGCAGTCGCACGAGATACGGAACTATGCGTGCGCATTGTTCCAGAGGAGTGCATTTCAGAGCACTCGCACTGAGAGGAAGTGACACGCAACACTTTTAGCTAAACTGAGCCTTTTGTTCTGAAGGGATTTTTCTGTTTAATAAATATGTATGAAAATGTGTCATTGTTTTTCTGATGAGTCGCCCAAGGATGGGGATGGGATCTTACCACCAACATAAATCCCTCTGTGTGTGATGAGGCTCATAAATTGGAGTTTTCCATGTAGATGACAGATACAGGGATTCTGTTTTACAACTCAGTGCATTTTTTACATTGTTGTATTTTCAACTTCTTTCCAGTTGCCACTTAACTGATGTGTGTAGAATCCCTCAGTCGTCCAGGTAGAATCCATGGCAAAAGGAGAAATTTAATTTGTCAACTGGACAAAAGTTTATTTGGTCAAATACGTTTCTCAGCTCATCCAAGCTGCTTCTTCAGTTCTGGTCAGATGCTGGCAGACACTGCTTTATATCTGCCTGAAAAAAAAAAAAATCCCCTGATACCTGATGTGCTCTGCAAATCAGCTCTGTTTTTTGCGGCACGGTGGCTGAGTGGCTAGCACTCACGCCTCACAGCAAGAAGGTTCTGGATTCGATCCCCGGGTCGCCCGGGCCTTTCTGTGTGGAGTTTGCATGTTCTCCCTGTGTCTGGGTGGGTTTCCTCCGGGCACTCCAGTTTCCCCCATCAACCCAAAAAACATGCACTATAGGTAAAAATCCTCCAGCTGAGGTCCTGACAAGCCTCACTATAAGATCATGGAGATGTGTCCCCGGGCAACTGAAAGACTGGCTGCCCACTGCTCCTGAATAAGGATGGGTAATGCAGAGGATAATTTCCCTACAGGGATAAATACAGGATAATAACAATAATAACATAACTGAAGGGAGGAGCTAATTACAATGAAATTACTCTGAGACACACATATTTGTTTACAGTTTCTGTTAGTTAGGTGGGTCTATTCAATATGCAGTGGGAGTGGGGTGTAGTTAGCAGAACCATTCAAGGCCATGATGGTGTTTTCACACCTCTGGACATGTCCTGGCTAGTCCCATTGTTTTCCCAGTTTGTTTTGATTTAGGTTTGAGGATAGAGTTATAGATGGAGACAAATGATGTCTGAGACCCCCATTTCTGTTCAAGGAAGGATTCTCTTTCTTGACAAAAATAGCTTCTTTAACTCCCCTCTCAAACCAGTTCTTTTCTCTGGCCAAAATCTGGACCTCACTGTCCTCAAAGGAGTGGCCTGTGGCTTTTAGGTGGAGATGTACAGCAGACTGAGGTCCTTTTAGGTGGAGATGTACGGCAGATTGCGGCCCACCCTGGTTTTCCAGGGTGTATCCTGTGTTGATAGATCCTTTTGTGAAGAGGCTGTTTTGTTTCTCCAATGTAGCGCTCACTGCAGTCTTCACTACACTGAATGGAGTAGACCACATTGTTTTGTTTGTGGCTCGGTGTTTTGGTTTGAGAGGGGAGTTAAAGAGGCTATTTTTGTCAAGAAAGAGAATCCTTCCTTGAACAGAAATGGAGGTCTCAGACATCATTTGTCTCCATCTATAACTCTATCCTCAAACCTAAATCAAAACAAACAGAGAAAACAACGGGACTAGCCAGGACATGTCCAGAGGTGTGAAAACACCATCATGGCCTTGAATGGTTCTGCTAACTACTCCCCCACTCCCACTCCATATTGAATAGGCCCACCTAACTAACAGAAACTGTAAACAAATATGTGTGTCTCAGAGTAATTTCATTGTAATTAGCGCCCCCTTCAGGCAGATATAAAGCAGTGTCCACCAGCATCTGACCAGAACTGAAGAAGCAGCTTGGATGAGCTGAGAAACGTATTCCACCAAATAAACTCTGTCCAGTTGACAAATTAAATTTCTTCTTTTGCCACTTAACTGATGTAAACCTATGATAAATACCGACCACAGGTATTATCCCATCAAAACAAATAATAATTAGAAAAACATTAAACCTGTCATATGACCTTTAAGACAATAAAAATCAGGTACAGCATCTTAAAGGGCCCATACTACGCTGTTTCATCCTCACATGTTTAACACACAAACCCTGCATATTTAGATTTCTTCTCTCAAACAATAAACACTCTGTTCCACCTTGTGATGTCATGTGGTTATACAAGATGTGGTCCACTGTGGTTTTAAACTCATCATAAGGTGGAACAGAACATTTCAAGATTTGTAGATGTAAACAAGTGTGAATGAAACAAAACACAACTCCAAGTATGTTTTGGAAGAAGTAATGGCATTATATCAGGGCTAAAAGCTCACAAAAATACATTTAGTATAATATAGGAACTTTTAAAGTTAGTTTTCTAATATCTTTGTGTGACAGAAGTGAGCTTGGAAACCATCCCTCTGAATCCACGGCGGATATCTTTGGACTGGACGCCATAGATGAGTGGGTTGAGGCCGCTGGGCAGAAGGTGGTACATGAGCGTGATGAACTTCCTCTCCTGTGTGAGCTGTGGGAATCTGTGGAACGTGATAATGAGCAACCCACTGCACAGGAACACCAGGTAGGAAAACAGGTGTGTGGAGCAGGTCTGAAGGGCCTTACGGTTCAGAGACGCGCTCTTAGAAGTCAAACACGCCACCGTGATCTTGGTGTAGGTGAGGACAACGGAGCCGATGGAGCTAGAGAACAGAACCACTGTGACGAACACGCCATAGACGTTGTTGATGTAGGTGCTTTCACAGGAGAGTTTGAACAGAGATGCGTTATTGCAGTAGAGACCAGAGACCAGAGATCGGCACATCGACAGTCTGAGCGTGAGCCCGATCAGAACTGCCACGAGCACAAACGCCATGCCCCACGCCCACACTGTCAGTCTCACCAATGTCCGGGTGCTCATGAGGGCGGAGTAACGCAATGGCAAGCAGATGGCTACATAACGGTCAAACGCCATGATCATGAGGATGGTGTAGCCTGTGGTGTTGAACAGGAGTACAAGGAAGGCTTGGACCACGCAGCTGTACAGGTGAATGTGACGCAGCGCAGGGGGGCGGACCATGTCATAAAGGAGGCGGGGCATCACAGTGGTGTTGCCCAGGAGGTCGTTGGTGGACAGGTTGAGGTAGAGCAGGTACATGGGCTGATGCAGAGAGCGTTCCTTGATGATAAGGAAGCACATGCAGAAGTTTGAGAAGAGGACAAAGAGGTAAGCGAAGAGGAGGAAGAGGAAGACGGGGAGTAAGGAGTCAGGGTCCAGGGTCAGACCCTCCAGCAGAAGGTCCAGACTGTCTGAGCTGTTGGACATCACACTGAGGAGAGAGTGGAGGGGAGAGGAACATGAGGAAGAGATGATTAAAGCAGACCTATTCTGCAAAATTGACTTTTCAGAGCTTTTAACCTTGTTATAGTTGTTTCCTTCTCTTTGATCTTCTGAAGTTGTATTTAAAGTGATTCATGCATGTTTGAGCAATCTTTATTTTCCTGTATTCAAGACGTCATTGATCTACCCCATTATCACGTCTGGTACACAGCCAGTACCCACTTCCTTTTCTAAATTTATTTTCTTAAATGAAAATAATCACCTACTCATTGGTGTGATGCGCAGCTATGGATGTCGTTATTTCTGCCACATTCATATTTCTTGTGTTTGGTAATGGATATGTGATAATGTGCAAAGGCCTGAAATGCTATAAAGTGTTAACTGTACAACTCTGACATCACATCAGGCCTGTTGAAAACTATTCACAGCAGATACTCATTTGAGCAGGTATTGATACTAAAAAAGTCACATTCACAGAACAGAAATGAACCTTTCCTGAATAGTTTTCGAATGATCTTGAACTCTATCAGAACAAGTATAAGAGCACATGGACGAGTATACGCCCATGGACCACTATGGAACCTACTTGGACCACTGAGGGATTTCACAGATATAACACCACATAATCCCATTTAATGTTGACAATCGCATTCTATTGTCTAAAGTGTTTTGTTTTTTTTAAATTATCATTGTGGTATTGGAATCGGTATTGAGTCTATTTCCTCGAGATCACTCCTGCTAGCGCTAGCAACAGGTTTGATTGACAGTTATCACGTCATTTATATAATCTCTGCCTCACCCTCTGCAGGTGGCCTCTCTCTCTCATCTTCACCACTATGTCTGGTAGGTTCGCCATCACCATTCTGGTTGGTTCGCCAACACCATTCTGTCAGTCTGTATCTAGAAGTCCCACAGGATCTTGGCTCGGTCATTCTCCACTACCTTTGGAGGTGTTTCACCCCTTGACCTTGGAGTCTCCAGCCTGTACTCTGCACAGATGTTTCTGTACCCTATGCCCGCCATTTGGTTATGTTGGTCCATGTATGCTTTGCCTGCCAGCATCTTACACCCTGCAGTTATGTGCTGGACTGTCCTAGGCCTCTTTGCAAAGTCTACACATTGGATCTAGTCTGGTGTGGTAGATCTGGGCCTCCAGACTTGTGGTACATCCCATGCAGTGGCTTGTCTTGCCATGATGGTACCCTCAGCACCTCTTCCTCTGCACTCCACTGTCTGAGACATTCTCTGACGGTCATCTGTTGGGACGTTGTCCTTGATGTACTTATGGATCTTGAATGTTTCATCCTGGACAATGGTTCCCACACTCACTAGTCCTCAGCCTCCTTTCTTATGGCTCACATACAGCCTCAAGGTGCTGGATATGGGATGGAACCCTTTGTGGATGGTTAGGAGCTTTTGTGTTTTAACGTCTGTGGTCTGTATCTCCTCCTTTCCCAGTTTATGATTCCTGCTGGGTATCTGATCACTGGCAGAGTGTAACTGTTTATTGCCCGGGACTTGTTCTTGCCATTGTGCTGACTTGCCTTATTTTTTGTAAGTATTTGGCCATAGCTGTTCTCTTTGTTGCTTCTTCGACGTTGCCATTTGGTTGTGGAATGTTGAATGTTAACTTTTGTATGAACTTGTATATTGCTCCCATTTATAGTCAAAAGCCGCCTGATGTAATTTGTTATATATATTGTGATTTGTTAAAGGACCCTATATGCATCATTTGTTCAAGTAATGTTGCAACTATAAATTGTATTGATGTTACATATTGATATTGAAATAAGTAGATGCAATCTGGGAAAGAAACATGAGTGCTCCCGTTGTTCTGTCCCTAAGACTCTTTCTTTATTCCACAGATGCATTCTTTTTGTTATTGTGGTCACGACGCCTGGGACCCGTAAAACAAGAAGCTAGCTAAGGAGCTAGCTATGAGCATTTGAGATGCTACAGGCTTTTTTCACCAACCAAAACACCAGAACAGAGTAAGAACAAGGCCTTTCCTGTCAGAAAAAATTGGAGTTTACAACTCAGTGCTACTTCCTATATTTTTTATACATTTATTTTCAACTTTTTTCCACAAACTGCCACTTAACTGATGTAAATCTATTATAAATATTGACCACAGGTATTATCCCATCAAAACAAATAATAATTAGAAAAACATTAAACCTGTCATATGACCTTTAAGACAATAAAAATCAGGTATAGCATCTTAAAGGGCCCATACTACGCTGTTTCATCCTCACATGTTTAACACACAAACCCTGCATATTTAGATTTCTTCTCTCAAACAATAAACACTCTGTTCCACCTTGTGATGTCATGTGGTTATACAAGATGTGGTCCACTGTGGTTTTAAACTCATCATAAGGTGGAACAGAACATTTTGAGCTTTGTAGGTGTAAACAAGTGTGAATGAAACAAAACATGACTAAGTATGTTTTGGAGGAAGTAACAGGGCTAAAAGCTCACAAAAATACATTTAGTATAATATAGGAACTTTTAAAGTTAGTTTTCTAATATCTTTGCGTGACAGAAGTGAGCTTGCAAACCATCCCTCTGAATCCACGGCGGATATCTTTGGACTGGACGCCATAGATGAGTGGGTTGAGGCCGCTGGGCAGAAGGTGGTACATGAGCGTGATGAACTTCCTCTCCTGTGTGAGCTGTGGGAATCTGTGGAACGTGATAATGAGCAACCCACTGCACAGGAACACCAGGTAGGAAATCAGGTGCGTGGAGCAGGTCTGAAGGGCCTTACGGTTCAGAGACGCGCTCTTAGAGGTCAAACACGCCACCGTGATCTTGGTGTAGGTGAGGACAACGGAGCCGATGGAGCTAGAGAACAGAACCACTGTGAAGAAAAGGCCATAGACGTTGCTGATGTAGGTGCTTTCACAGGAGAGTTTGAACAGAGATGCGTTATTGCAGTAGAGACCAGAGACCAGAGATCGGCACATCGACAGTCTGAGCGTGAGCCCGATCAGAACTGCCACGAGCACAAACGCCATGCCCCACGCCCACACTGTCAGTCTCACCAATGTCCGGGTGCTCATGAGGGCGGAGTAACGCAATGGCAAGCAGATGGCTACATAACGGTCAAACGCCATGATCATGAGGATGGTGTAGCCTGTGGTGTTGAACAGGTGGGAGAGGAAGGCTTGGACCACGCAGCTGTACAGGTGAATGTGACGCAGCGTGGGGGGGCGAAGCATGTCGTAAAGGAGGCGGGGCATCACAGTGGTGTTGATCAGAATGTCGTTGGTGGACAGGTTGAGGTAGAGCAGGTACATGGGCTGATGCAGAGAGCGTTCCTTGATGATAAGGAAGCACATGCAGAAGTTTGAGAAGAGGACAAAGAGGTAAGCGAAGAGGAGGAAGAGGAAGACGGGGAGTAAGGAGTCAGGGTCCAGGGTCAGACCCTCCAGCAGAAGGTCCAGACTGTCTGAGCTGTTGGACATCACACTGAGGAGAGAGTGGAGGGGAGAGGAACATGAGGAAGAGATGATTAAAGCAGTCCTATTCTGCAAAATGGACTTGTTTCCTTCTTTTGATCTTCTGAAGTTGTATTTAAAGTGATTCATGCATGTTTGAGCAATCTTTATTCTCCTGTATTCAAGACGTCATTGATCTACCCCATTATCACCTCCACTGGTACACGGCCAGTACCCACTTCCTTTTCTAAACTCAAAGCCAAAGGACGACAACTGGAATGACTTAAAAACAAATCTGGACTTACAATACACATGGACATTTACAATAACCACATTCAACACTACAAAGACTAAATTTTCACTGCCAAATCCACTTACTGCTCCGGCCTCATTCACTCCAACAAACACAACTCTAGGACCCTTTTCTCACTTCTCTCCAACATAACAAAACCCCCTGACTCTCTCCCCAATCACCTGTTTTCTTCTGATTTCTGTAACTCACTAATGTCATTTTTTGTCTCCAAGATCACAACCATTCATCAACACCTGACTAGTGGAGCTGCAGTTTCTGGAGTGGACACCTTCTCTCCCTGCTTTTCAACAACATTTTCAAGCTTTTCTCTTCCCTCTGTTCTAGCTGTCTCTGAGCTCATTCTTAACTCCAAACCCTCTACCTCCCAACTTGACCCTATTCCTACAGCTCTTGTTAAATCCTGTCTCTCTTCTCTTGCCCCCTTCATCACTAACATCATTCACTCCTCCCTGATTTCTGGTTCGGTTTCTTCATCTCTCAAAACTGCTTCTGTTACCCCTATTCTGAAAAAACCTGGTCTAGATCCTAATAATTTCAATAACCTTCGTCCTATTTCCAACCTGCCCTTCATCTCCAAAATTCTTGAAAAAACTGTCGCCTCTCAACTCCACACCCATCTTGCCACTAACAACATCTATGAACAGTTTCAATCCGGTTTCCGTCCACTCCATAGCACAGAAACAGCACTTCTTAAAATCACTAATGACCTCCTTCTAGCTTCTGACTCCGGTTTACTCTCTATTCTCATCCTCCTTGATTTAACAGCTGCCTTTGACACCATCTCCCACAATATTCTCATCCACAGACTTCAATCCATTGGTATTTCCCACACTCCCCTCTCCTGGTTCACCTCATATCTCTCTGACCGCAGTCAGTTCATTCATTCAGGTTCTGTCCTGGGTCCCCTTCTCTTCATCATCTATATTCTCCCCCTTGGTCTTCTGTTCCATAAACACAATATTCACTTTCACTTTTACGCGGATGACACCCAGCTCTACATCTCCACCAAACCTTCCTCATCTCTCCCTCCAACCTCTCTTACCCTCTGTCTATAGGAAATTCATTCCTGGTTCTCCTCCAACTTCCTCCAACTTAACACTTCTAAAACTGAAGTCCTCCTAGTAGGCACCCCCTCTACTATCTCCAAATCCAACAGCTTCTCCATCTCCATCCATGATTCCACTGTCCTTCCTTCCCCTCAGGTCAAGAGTCTGGGTGTCACCCTCGACAGCACACTTTCTTTCCACTCCCACATCAATAACATCACCCGCTCTGCCGACTTTCACCTCCGCAATATCTCTCGTCTCCGTCCCTCTCTCACTCCTCACACCTCTGCCATACTTGTTCACAGTCTTGTCACCTCCCGGATTGATTACTGTAACTCCCTCCTCTATGGTCTCCCCAACAAATCCCTCCAGAAACTGCAGCTTCTCCAAATCTCCGCAGCCCGCATCATCACCAGGACCCCATCTTTCCACCACATCACCCCCATCCTCCAAGAACTACACTGGCTTCCCATAAAACAGAGAATCCACTTCAAAATCCTCCTCACCACCTTCAAAGCTATCCATAACCTGGCCCCACCTTACATCTCTGACCTCCTCCACATCTCCATTCCCTCTCGCTCCCTCCGCTCCTCTTCCTCTCTCCAGCTCTCTGTCCCCTCTGCCCATCTCATCACCATGGGGGGCAGAGCCTTCAGCCGCTCTGCTCCCCAGCTTTGGAACTCTCTCCCTCCTGTCCTCCGCAACATTGACTCTCTTCCACTTTTCAAATCCAGACTGAAAACCCACCTGTTCACACAATCCTACACCACATAACAGTCACTCTCACCATCATCCAGTTTTGTATCTCTGTTTTATCTGTAAATATCTGTTTTTAACTTTGTCTTGTACAGTGTCCTTGGGTGTCCTGAAAGGCGCTTTCAAATAAAATGTATTATTATTATTATTATTATTATTATTATTATTATTATTATTATTATTAAATTTATTTTCTTAAATGAAAATAATCACCTACTCATTGGTGTGATGCGCAGCTATGGATGTCGTTATTTCTGCCACATTCATATTTCTTGTGTTTGGTAATGGATATGTGATAATGTGCAAAGGCCTGAAATGCTATAAAGTGTTAACTGTACAACTCTGACATCACATCAGGCCTGTTGAAAACTATTCACAGCAGATACTCATTTGAGCAGGTATTGATACTAAAAAAGTCACATTCACAGAACTTGAAGAAATGAACCTTTCCTGATTAGCTTTGGAATGATCAGGCATAAGACCACATAGAAATTATACGTCCATGGACCACTGTAGAATCTACGTGGACTATTGAGGGATTATACAGAGACCACATGAGAATATAAAAGAATGTACTCCTATTTAATGCTGACAATCACATTCTATTGTCTAGTGTTTTTGTTTTCTTCATTATTATTATTATTATTATTATTATTATTATTATTATTATTATTGTTATTGTTATTATTATTATTATTATTATTATTATTGTTATTATTGTTATTATTATTATCATTGTGGTATTGGAGTCGGTATAGAGTATTGTGCCTATTCCGAGTTTGAAATTTTAGGATCGTGACAACACTATTAAAAATTCACACAGCTCATTTTTATTTTGCAAAGGTGTGACTGGTGTTTACTCTTTAAAATGATACAAAATCTAAATAAAAGTTTGAGCTACAATCAAAAAAATCTACTCCTTATTACTCTGCTCCCTCCTCTTTCACTTGTTAGTTCATTCATCTGTGTAAAAAATACGTCAAGAATACTTTTTCTCAGTTGTTTTAGCACATCTTTTGAAACTTTGTTTAGTGTGATGATTTGATTCAAACCTGTATCTAAACAGAGGCACTGGTGCTCAAATTATTTGAACATTTCTCATCCGTTCACACAGTTCTCAGGCTCTTTGGCACAGCTCTCATTTAGAAACACATGATCAGTGAATTCAGCTTGTTTTTTCAGTACTACAGGTCTGTTCTCATGTGGTAAAGGACTTTGGTCTGAACTCTGTCACTTTCAATATAGAAACTCAAACAGAACGGCAAATCAAAATTTCTGAGCACCAAAAATCTAACAAGAATGGACTTCACACATGAGTGAAACAGGGGGAAGGACCTCAGCAGAGATTTTCAGAGACATACAGTTCTTGTTTGATTTTCAAGAAGACAGCACATATTACAGTACAAAAGTGTTGATGTATTTGCTATTCCAACATCCTTCAATATTTGTGATAAAATACTGCAAAATCTACTGAACAATGTACTTTTCGTAATGTACTTTTATATTTTACAAAATACAATACAGACAGGTTTTTTTGAATGAGAGCTGTGCCAAAGAGCCTGAGAACTGTGTGAACGGGTGAGAAATGTTCAAATGATTTGAGCACCTGTGACTCTGTTCAGATACAGGTTTGAATCAAATAATTAAACTAAAACTGTTCTAAAATTGTAAACTATAAACCAGTATAACCACAATAAACATTTTATTTAAAACACATTTCATTAAACAAATAAAGTCATGATGAGTTTGAGTTTTTACCTGTCAGCACCTGTCACAGATACTCCTCTCCACCTGCTGCTCTGTTCCAAAACTTTTATAATCACTACGTCTCCTGCGTAGAGGATATGAACATTAATAATAGACCAATCAGACGCCTTCTTTCCCTGAGATCACTCCTGCTAGTGCTCGCAACAGGTTTGATTGACAGCTATTTCACTTTGTTGCTAAGCGCCAACTTACTCACATCATTTTGATTTTTATTACCATTTACTAGTATTTTGTGCTCTTTGTTGTTACATTACACTGTGAGCTACTGTGTCCAAGTCATTTCCCTAGTGGATCATCTTTTCTCTTCTACATTCTGTTTGAATCTCTGTAATTGGACCATAGAACAGGGGTGTACAAGCTTTGTTCATCAAGGCCCCATATCAAAACACTGACAAAGCAGAAGTCCAACTGAAGGCATAGACTGGTGGTCGATACATCGAATAATTAAAAAATGTACATTTATAACAAGTCAGACTGAACCACCAGGCCTTTATTCATGTTAGGACACTCAAAATATTCAATATCAGCTTTATCAGATTTTCCAAAACTGGTAGTAAAATGTATTGCTTACAGTAATATGGGCCTGAAAGCGAGTTTGGACATGCTCAGTGTGACAAACCTCGTCCTAACTTGGGACAGTCCAACCACAGTTGCTCTTTTGTATTACGTGTTTCTCAACTGAAGACATCTCTCCAAAACTTCTTTTACCTGAGATAAATAACCAAATAAACTTTTGTCCGGTTGACAAATTGAATTTCTCCTTTTGCCATGGATTCTACCTGGACGACTGAGGGATTCTACACACAGTGTGTTTTGTGCCTCAATATTTGTACAATTCCTTTGCAAAAGTGGGGAGATTTTTCCATTTTTATGCAATAAAGTCAGATTTGAGCTGTAGAGGGTTGAATAAATAACTTCTTGTTAATTATTTGTTTGTTCTGCTATTTATTTGTTGCAGCTCAGGTCTTTTAAATTAAATTCTCTATTTAAAAATGTTTGTTTATCGCTGTATTTCTTTGTAGCGATATATATTGTGCTTCAAAAGTTGTTATTGTGACAGGCCTAGAGTTTGGTTCTTCGATTGTTGATTCTGTATAAATCTATGTTGATTATTCCCCCTTTTTATGTATAAGCTGCCATGTTTGTTTTGACATGAAGGCAGCATGTGTCACTGCACTGAGACCTTTTTTATTATTATCATATATTCTTGTCTTTAACTGCTCTGCTTAAATCCTCCTTGGGTGTAAATAAATATGTATTGATTGCGTCTCTCATTGAGTCCGGACCGTTCCTCAGGTCATTAGAGCTTTGAGACCAGGTGTGATATATCAGCTGTCCTGTGGGGGGCACTGGTCCTGCTAATTCAATTAATTCCGGACAAACTGGTCCCAGTGCCACATGAGGCTTTCAGCGGACTGCCCCCTATGGACAATATCATTTAGTCATTAAATGTCAAAGGGAAAAGACTGAAAATAACTGTGCCTGAGTGTTGGTGGTGGGATGGTAAAGATTGGCAGTCTCACTTCCGTCAGTCTGTCCCAGGGCAGCGGTGGCTAGAACAGTGTCTTACCACCACCAAGTGAATGAAGAATGTGCTGTAAGTTTTGCCTGGTAAATCCATATCCTCATTATATCCTCTGTATAAAAATACAGAGGGATATCAGTCTCGAGCCAGAACCAAAATCACATTTCTTTCACCTCAGATGAACAGAGTTTAGTGCTTCACTCATTGATTCTGCAGAAATCTCCCATGTTTTTCAGTCCTGTGATATTTTGCTCTTCCCTTTTTCCTCGTAAGCTGTATTTATTTTGATACAGATGGACCATGCTTCTTGACTGGCTAAACCACCTGTCAGTCATGTCCATCTGACCTCAGGGAGAACAGAGTGTACTGGAACCCAGGCAAATGTAAAGTGTGTGAATGCTATAGAAAATTCAATATAAATCAAATGCATTATTAATCTATGAGAAAGTGGCAGCCACTTCTCTGTCAGTCTGTCCCACTTTGAGGGTTTAGAGAAATAAGACACTTGAACAAAATTTACTTGTGAACTTTAAACCATGTTATAATGTTGTTTCCTCATCAAAAACACTGTTACTTGTAGTAATGTTTTGTTTCATTCACAGATGTCTGAGTAATCATTTATTATTAGTCTGTACATCTCCAAAGCTCAAAATGCTCTGTTCCACCTTGTGATGTCATCAAGTTTTCAAGTTAACAGCTACACCTTTTACTTTTTGTTCAGTAGAGATCGGCAATTCCAGGCCTGAAATTATTTAAATGATTCTAGTGAAGGAGTGTGGCATTTTGAGTTTGAGAGAAAAACTCAGGAAATAGTGTAATACAGGCCCTAAAAAGTAGAGTTTGCTGAATATTGTTGGTGCTTGGTGTGGAAAGTTTACTGTAGTTTGAGGTGAGGTTAACTTCAAGTGGAAGTGGCTGATGTAACGTCCTCTGGGTTTAATTTTATTATCGTTTAGCTCTTATTATTCCCTGGGCTCTTCGTATTAGATCATGTTTGTTATTGACTTCTGTTACTGTTGTTACTGTACCCATACCTCTGTCTCTGTCTCCTCTCTCCTTCCCTCCTCTCTCCTCCTCTCTCTATCTCTCCCTTGCTCTCTCTCCTTCATCTTCCCATCTCTCCCTCGTCTCTCCATCTCTCCCACTTTCTCTCCTTTCCCTTCTTTCTCCTCTCCCTCCCTCTCTCCTCTCTCCTCCTCCTCCTCCTCTTTCCTTTCCACCTCTCTCCCCTTCTTTCTTCCTCCTCTCTCCATCTCTCCCTTGCTCTCTCTCCATCTCTCCCCCTTCCTTTCCTCTCTCTCTCCCTCCCTCCTCCTCCTCTTTCCTCTCCACCTCTCTCCCCTCTTTTCTACCTCCTTTCTCCATCTGTCCCTTGCACTCTCCTTTGTCTCTCCATCTCTCCCCCTTGCTCTCCTCTCCCTTCTCTCTCCTCACTCTCCCTCCCTCCTCTCTCCTCCTCCTCTTTCCTTTCCACCTCTCTCTCCCCTCCTTTCTTCCTCCTCTCTCCATCTCTCCCTTGCGCTCTCCTTTGTCTCTCCATCTCTCCCCCTCTCTCTCCTCACCCTCCTCTCTCCATTTCTCACCTCTCTCTCCCTCCTCCTCCTCATCTTTCCCTCCTCTCCCCTCCTCTCTCCATCTCTCCCAGTCTCTCTCCCTCTCCTCTCTGTCCCATGTTCACCTGTTACAGTTTCCTGTTTTTGTCCTTTCCTTCTTCGTCTTTTCCTTCGGGATTAATTAAGCTCCACAGACACGGCTCACAAATAAACAGTTCCTCCAACTGCCAGTGAGGGGCGCTGTTCTGACATTGTGTTTTGTGATGATGTATTTCAAATTTCAAACTCTATTTTGATACTAATGAATATATCGATACTCAATACCGATTCCGATAATAAAAAAGAATCTTTATTTTCAGCATTAAATGGTAGTACTTTGTTTTATATTCCCATGTGTCCTTATATCTGTGAAATCCCTCAGTGGTCCAGGTCTAAACCAGGTCTAAACCAGGTCTAAACCAGGTCTAAACCAGGTCCATGGGCGTACACTAGTCTATGTGCTCTTATACTTGTTCTAGTTCAGCTCAAGATCATTTTAAAGCTTCAGGAAAGGTTCATTTCTGTCCTGTGAACGTGACTTTTTTAGTATCGATACTTGCTCAAACTAGTATCTAGTTTCGATACTAGTTTTAGCATCACTTAGTATCTGATTTTCGATACTTCTGACAACCCTACCAATGTGTCTCTGCATCTGCTCCACCCTTCAGTGTCTCTGGACTCACCCAGACACAGGAAGAACATGCAAACTCCCACAGAAAGGTGTCATCCAGCTGGGAATCGAACCAGGAACTTTATCACTGTGAGGCGAGACTGCTATGCTAAGTCACCATGCTGCGTAAAACAATAAATAATAATTTCCCTTGTGGATCAATAAAGTTTGTCTAAGTCTAAGTCTAAAACAGCTGATTTAAAATAGTTTTTTTACACAAATTTAACAGAAAACCCAGATTAAACGTTATTCATAAACTTTAATTCTTTCAGTGACATAAAAACACACTGAGACAAAGTGAAAATCATTTGGTGTTTGTCTCGTTTAAACAGAATGATGAGGTCACAACGAGTAATCCTACATTTCCCATGATGCCCAGCAGTTCATTAAAAGATTTAATGCTTTAATTCAAAAGTCGCCTTCTTCAGGATGAACAAATGAACTTCAGGTTAAGGCTCTGTATTTCCCATGATTCTGTTCAAAGCAGTGACTGTGACTCAAACTTTACAAAGACGTTAAGTGCGACACACGGCATCACTATTTCAGACAACACTGTGAATGAAAAGTCTCTGCTTCTGTGGGTTCATGCACTCAACCCAAAAATATAAAGAATAAATAGAAATAATAATAAAATGATGTGGTATTTAAAAAAGTAAAAAGATGGTGGTTATGGTTAATAATACAGAAAGATGGAGCACTCATCTGTCTGAAGCTGTTTTAGACTTAATCTGATCTTTATTTTACCTCAATCTGATCTAGATCTAGACCTGATTAAGTTGGAACTACAACAGATGAGCTGATTTGTGCTGTTAAACAAGTCTCTTACAAATAAAATTAGAGTCAGAAGCTAGCTCTCACTAGCTGGAACACTTTAACTTTTTTTTTTTTTTTTTTTTTTTTTTTTTTTTGTTGAAAAGAAAACACCTAAACAGGACTAAGAACACTCAAACTGATCACAGGCTCCTGAAAATGTGTTGTATATCTTGAGCTTTCAGACAATTTTAAGACTTTGTTGGCAGTGTGTGCATTGTTTCTCCATGGTAACAGCTGAACATTCCACCATATTGAGGCACATGAGCGTGAAGTCACTGCGAAGTATCAACGAAAGGTTAAGCGCCGAAGAACCAAAACGAAAAGGGAAAATAAATGAATAAATGTTCCAAATAGGAAGACTTCTGACGCCATCGACTTTGGCTCCGATTGAATTTACATTGGTCAGTCTTCACGGTCCTGATGTTTGTATTTCGCTATTTTGTCCGTAAATAAATTCCTATTCCTAATATGGAAATCCGCTCCAAATTTGCTCCTCTAACCGCAAGCATCGAGGTGAAGGATCGGTGTGTACTGGACTTACAGTAACAGTAGTGTATGTAGAGGAGATCAGATGAACTCCCTGTATAAGATCACTCATAACGAAGAGTTGGGCTGTAGTAGTTCTAGTTCTAGTTGTAGTCATAGCAGTTGTAGTAGTAGTTGTAGCAGTACTTCAAATACTCTTTCCAAGTATAAGTACACTCATAACGAAGACCATGATGAAGAAGATCCACATCAGGGCCCTGTCCAGGACTTTGGCCACTTTTCTCCAGTCTCCAATGAGCGTCTGTGCATCTCTCTGCTCCTGGAACGAGGCAGCGATGGAGGTCACGTCACCATGGAGACGCCCCCATGCTGTGTCGCCACTGAGACGGCATCCACAGCTGTCACCATGGATACCTAAACCAATGCGGTGGCAGCAGCAGTGACAGCAAACACAGCCCACGCTTCTGGATAATTCAATGACATCTGGAAATTTGTCATTCTTTCCAACAAATTCCCTTTTTTTTCTCAAGTTTTCCATTTGCGTTTCATCCCTGGAATCATCAGAATCACTTAAATCTTTGTTTTTACCACAAACTCCTCCTGCACTGCCCTCTGAAGATGATTTTCTAGACACTTTTGCTTCGGTGGCCGATTTGTTGTTCTCCATTTCCACATTCAGCATCTCATTCCCATCTACTGACCCACGTCTCACTTTATCTGACACGTCAGCATCCCCACTTTCTGCTTTCACTTTCTCAAAAACATCTCTGCCATCTTGAAGTTCCTCTCCTTGTTTTTCTCGCCCAAATTGTTCCATAATTTCCTCGTCTTTAGCCTGCTCCTCTCGTTGGATTTTTGTGACAGCCATTTTGACCACTGCCGGTCTTCCATTTTGTGTCCCTCCCCGCTCCTCCCTCTCTTCTTGCTCTTTTTCTTGCCCATATCGTTCCATAGTTTCTTCGTCTTTATCCTGTTCCTTTGCTCCGCTCATGTCTTCTCTCTCTCCCTGAATCTTTGTGGCAGCAATTTTGACCACCGCCTGTCCTCCATTGTGTGTCCTTCTTCTCTCCCTCCTCTCTGTCTCTGTACAATTTGTGTCACTTGTGTCTTTCAGTCCAGTATTTTGAAACCCATGTTCTTCTGGTCTAAGCGCGTTGTCCCTGTCGCAGATCATGTTGTTCCTGATTTCTTGAGGTCTCAAAATGGTGTAACTGGTCTGGTTGAGGCTCTGTACTTGCCGGCCACAGATCGGATTTGTATTTTCTGGTTTTTTGATGGTCACTGAAACTTGGTCACTTTTGGAACCAGTGAGATCGTTCCAGCTGTGAGCACCTTCTGCTGCCTATTGATAAAAGAGAGAAAGAGGAAGTAATTTACATATTTGATCTGTTTAATCCTGGTTTAGTCCTGGTTTAGGTCTGCTTTAGTCCTGGTCCAGTCCTGGTTTAGTCCTGTTCAGTACCTGGCTCTCCTCGGTCTCTCTGATGCAGGTCTCTCCCAGCTCATAGACCAGGCAGACCCGGTTCAGGTACTTCAGGACCAGGACTCGTACCCAGTGTGGGACAGGTCTAGCCTCGGGTCCACAGTGATGAAGATTCATGATGAAGATGGTCAAAGCTGTCGACGCTGTCACCATCGTCATTGTTGCTATGTAGTATTTACCTGGAACACAAAACCAAGAGACCAGGACTAAAGCAGGACTAAACCAGGAATTAATCAGGACTAAACTAGGTCTAACCCAGGTCTAGCCCAGGTCTGCCTCATCCCTGTCTGTCTCTCACCGATCAGAGGGACACTTTCAGAGGGGGGCATGCTCTCTGCCACCAGCAGCTGAAACACAGTGAGCGCCAGCAGCACGGTGACGCCCAGGGACACCTTCTCACCACTCTCGACCGGTAGATAGAACCCGAGTGGAGCCAGGAACGAGATCATCATGCAGGGGAGGAGCAGGTTAAAGATGTAGAAGGAGGCGCGGCGTTTGAGCTGCAGAGTGAACGTGATGTCCGGGTACGGGTCAGAACAGCAGCCGTACAAGATCACGTTCTTCTTGGCAGGCATCCCCAGAACCTGAGAGAAGATACAAGAACATAACCAGGACTGAACCTAAAACCTCTTCAGGCATGTTTTTAATTAGGGACCAACTAAGCATTATAATGTAATTTTGTGTCACCCCTCACTTGCCGGTCCTCACCCGCTTCTCCTCACCCGCCTCTCCTCACCTGCCACTCGACGTTGGGGACAAGGTCAGCAAGGTCGGCCGTGTCCAGCTCGATGTTCAGGTCCATCTGGTTTCCGTTTTGAGTCCAGGAGCCGAAGGTCAGGATGCACTGCTGCAGGTCGAAGGGGAAGAACGCCACATCTACGGAGCAGGAGGACTTTGTGATGCTTGGCTGGTCCCACGTCACCTGACCGTCGCTACGCAATGCCACATTCGTCTCCATGGAACTCGAGAACTGATCATCAGCGCTAAAACGTGTGAGAAGATTAAATACATAAATGAGCTAAAAACATGACCAGTGACCAGCACCATTGAGTGGGTTTGTAGAGCGCACAGTGACCCAAATAAAAGCACCATTCATTCATAATAATAATATTATAATATTTCAATGAAAATCAAACTCCTAAACATGACTATTGAACGCTGGTATTGATCACAGGCTCCTGAAAATGTGTTGTTTACATCCATTTTGTACTTTTTCTTAAAACATTTTTGGGGGGGGAAGACAGAGGATAGAGCGTTTGGGGAGAGGGAGGACAGAGGAAGCGTCTGGGGAGAGGGAGACCTGTTGTACAGCACAATGTCGGGCTTCCACACATAGCGACTCGGGATGCTGATGGAACTGAGTCCGTCGTAATCGTCTTTGGACCAGGTCAGAAACGAGTCCATCCACACCTGCCGCACCCACAGGTAAAGGGTAAGGATCTGGTTCCTCTCGTCCTGAAAGAGATAGGGCATCTGACACATCTGACACAGAGGGAGGGCCTCTGACACACAGGGCATGTGTGTGGGAGGGCATCAGGGCGTTACCATGTCAATGATCTGGGACAGTGTGACCTGCAGCGTGACGTTGATGGCATGTTCTGTGTTCTCCACAGGACGCAGGGCACTGGTGTAGTTCACAAACAGGTCCCTGAAGAGCTGCTGAGCATAGCGCCCCCTGGCTGCCAGGCACACTGAAACACATTTATTTATTTTACTTTTTTTTCCAATCGCTTTTGCAAATTTTATAAACTTTTTATAAACCTGGCAAATCTTTTGTGCTCTTTGGAAAACTATTCACACAAGATACAAAACAGGTGCAAATGTTTGAAAAATTAAAGTTTTGACCAAACGTAACACAGTCTTGTAAAAAGAACTCTTTGTGATTAAAACATAAACACATCATCAGATTTATAAACTTATGTAACCATCATCCAGACACTGTCCAGAGTCATTTAGGGAAAAAAAAAAGATAATTTTCAAATCTGTGCTTTTTCGCAGTGGGTATCTGAACTGTGCCAGACTTGGACCTCAAAGTCTCTGTAGGGAAAACCTGGTTCACACTGGTTTTCACTACACAAGTCTTTTACATTGTGTTTTTAGTGCTTCTGTGTCTGTCGATAAAATCTCGTCATATTGTGATTCCTGTTTGTTCAGTTTTGTCCTTTGTGTCTTTATGGATTTTGGTAAATGTGTGCAGTATTTAGGTACACAGACTATAGTACGTGCAGAGAGTGTTACAGTTGAATTCTGTGTTGATTGTTGTGTTTTTCTGTAAAAAGTGTTTTGTAGTATTAATATGAGAGTTAAAGTATGAAAATGGATCAAATCAATGTGCCAACATGAACTGAGTGTTTGCTCCTTCAATGGCACGTTTTGGTATTTGTGCCGAAATTGAGACTTAATATTAATTTGTAATACTGTAAAACTGTAATAAATGTTTGAACATGTGATGAGTGACGGCAGGTCCAGGGGGCGCTGTGGAGCTGTTGTTTTTGGAGGGACACAGCGTCCTGCAGCAGAGACATGTCTGTATAAGGAAGTGTCCTTTATGTGGATATTACTCACAGGGAGACAGGGACAGCAGCCCACAGACAGGAGATATGATGGGGGGGGCACTGAACCCAAGGACACGTGAAGAGGGAGAGAGAGGAGAGGAAGAGAAGAGAGGAGAGGAAGAGAAGAGAGGAGAGGAAGAGAAGAGAGGAGAGGAAGAGAAGAGAGGAGAGGAAGAGAAGAGAGGAGAGGAAGAGAAGAGAGGAGAGGAAGAGAAGAGAGGAGAGGAAGAGAAGAGAGGAGAGGAAGAGAAGAGAGGAGAGGAAGAGAAGAGAGGAGAGGAAGAGAAGAGAGGAGAGGAAGAGAAGAGAGGAGAGGAAGAGAAGAGAAGAGAAGAGAAGAGAGGAGAGGAAGAGAAGAGAGGAGAGGAAGAGAAGAGAGGAGAGGAAGAGAAGAGAGGAGAGGAAGAGAAGAGAGGAGAGGAAGAGAAGAGAGGAGAGGAAGAGAAGAGAAGAGAAGAGAGGAGAGGAAGAGAAGAGAGGAGAGGAAGAGAAGAGAGGAGAGGAAGAGAAGAGAGGAGAGGAAGAGAAGAGAGGAGAGGAAGAGAAGAGAGGAGAGGAAGAGAAGAGAGGAGAGGAAGAGAAGAGAAGAGAAGAGAGGAGAGGAAGAGAAGAGAGGAGAGGAAGAGAAGAGAGGAGAGGAAGAGAAGAGAGGAGAGGAAGAGAAGAGAGGAGAGGAAGAGAAGAGAGGAGAGGAAGAGAAGAGAGGAGAGGAAGAGAGGAGAGGAGAGGGGGCGACGAAGAGAAGGGGTTTACAATATAGGACTTAAGAGTTATGATGTAGGAGTTCGACTCAAGAGTGAGATAGGAGTTAGGACATAGGAGACAGGAGTTAGGACATGAGGGTGAGAAGACGTTTTTACTGTGAGTGTGAAAAGACAAACATCATCAAGAGCCTGACAAAGACCAGCTGGACCTCATCAAGACCGGGCTTAGACCTAATGTAGACTTGGTTTAGACCTGGGACCTAATCTAGACCGGCTTTAGACCTGATGTAGACCAGGTTTAGACCTGGGACTAAATCTAGACCGGCTTTAGACCCAATCTAGACCGGGTTTAGACCTGGGGCCCAATCTAGACCAGATTTAGACCTAATCTAGACCCAGTTTAGATCTAGGACCAGTCCTGCTTTGATCCTGGTTCAGTCTTGGTCCTGGACCTGGTCTCAACAAAATAAACTTTAATGAGACTTTATGAGGGGAACATTTTTTTACAGACAAATAAAATATGTCTCATAACAGAGGGATGAACCACAGGAGGAATAAAGGAGGAGGAGAGGAAGTGAGTTCACAAACTCAAGAGAATCGATCTTCAGAGACTCAATTGGACGGTTCAAATTTGTCCAGCAGGGGGACGACCAATCACAGAGCAGCACTGAGGTTTAGGTGGAGCCAAAGGTCCAATAGAGTCGAAACAAACATGCAGACGCTTCAGCGTATTATCACAGAAATACAGAGTATTTAGTTTGTGACAAACATTCACAAAGAGTTTGTGCATTTGTGGACAGGGAAGATGTTTGTACTTTTCTCTCAACTGGATGTAACTAAAGTTTGATTTCTTGACTTGTTCCTCTGTTGTGACACTTTGACCAATCGTCATTCATTGTTCAACGTCATCATGACGTTCCAACTTTTCCTGATCACTTTCAGAGAAAACCATCCCAGATAAACTCTACTCAGAGTGACACATTCCAATCTGGCGTGAGTCACCGGTTTCCTCCATCAACCCAAAACATGAACAAACGGTCAAATCTTCAAACGTGAATAAAAAGTCAAAGGTTGTCCTGACCAAGACCAGCTCAAGAGCTGAAGATGGGTCCCACTGCTCCTCACAGGTTTAACTCACAGACACTGAAGGATGGGTCGAAACAAGAGTCTGAGTCTGAGGAAGATTATTTTACAAAATCCACGCAGCACTTCTGAGGCACCACCTGATGATGTCACCAGGTTGAACAGTTGACTCATTCTTTCTCATACTCACTGCTGAGAGAAGAGTTTTGTGTTTAGACCTGACCAGTTCTGTTTAACATTTCTCACTAATGCACCAACACTCAGAACAGAAGAGGAGGCTGTCTCTGCGTCTCTGTCTGCGAGTCTCCCCATCGTCTCTCCGTCTGTCCTCCATGTCTAACCTAAGTGTCCATATTACTCTTTTTTCTGCTCTGCTGTTCCCTCATACCTCATGCAAACACTCCTGGAGTGTTTCATTCACATGTTTAACACACAAACCCTGCAGATTTAGGGTGTGTTCTTCCCGTGGTAATACAGGACGTGCTCCACTGTGTTTTTAAACTCCACACACCTTCACTAGAATCATTTGGATGATTTACGCCCTGGGTTTGCCAATCTCTGCTGAACTAAAGATAAAAGGTACCTGTTCACTTGAAAACGACCACTTCATGACATCACAAGGTGGAACAGAGCATTTTGAGCTAATAATAAAAAATACTCAAACGTGACACTCAAATGAAAACAAAATACAACTCCAGGTCTGTTTTTGATGAGGTAACAACATTATAACATTGCTCAAAGTTGCATTGTGTAACTTTTTTGGTGGAGGGTCGGTCAAATGCTTTTCTTCATGGAGCTGTTCTTTTTTGGTCTCCATGAAGATAGAAAGGTTTAATGCCATACTGTGAAACATTCCAGACAAAGCAATAACTCAAAAATCTCTAGAAAATACCTAGAAAAACAGGCATTCTGACCTGTTTTTCTAGGTATTTTTGACCAATAAAACCACATGTAATTGAATAAATGTAAGGTAGCCCTGTTATTGTCATACTGTGGAACATTCCAAGCAGAGAAATGACATCTCCATAGAAACAAATGATGACAGACCCCCAACCAAACAGTTACCAACCAAACCAACCAAAATGTTGTCGATCAAATCATTTTCATACTGGACTCAGCAAAAGGGTGGCTCAGTAGTAAAGTTTTTGCTCTCTAACCCGAAGCTCAGCAGTTTGATCCCCTTGTGAAACCTGTATTCTTACTGTGAGCCGCATCAGCTACTTGTTTCCATGATTAATTTAATGCCTTACTGTGGAACATTTTAGGTATTGCAGCTTTTCAAAGTAATGTTTAAAGTTCTTATATTACGCAAAAATCTTGTGAGCTTTAAGACATGTTATAATGTTGTTACCTCATCAAAAACACACCTGGAGTCGTGTTTTGTAATTCAGAAATGTTTGAGTAACCATTTATTATTAGTCTATCTACACCTCCAAAGCTCCAAATGCTCTGTTCCACCTTGTGATGTCATGAAGTGGTTCTTGAAGCTCCTTTTACATTTTGTTCAGTAGATATTGGCGTTTCCAGGGCTGAAATGATCCAAATGATTGTTAGTGAAGGTGTCTGGAATTTTAAAACACAGTGAAGCACTTCCCGTATCACCACATGACATCACCAGGTGGAACAGAGGGTTTTTGATCTCATAGATCAGAAAATCGCAATATGGGACCTTTAATATAGGACCTGTACTTTTCAGATGTTCTAAATATATTTACAGATTATTTTAAATGGTAAAAAGTTTGTAAACTGACCTGAGGATGAAATCAACAGCAGACAGACCAAAGAGGGTCCAACAAGACACTTCGCCATCCTGTAGACTTGGTTTAGTTCTGGTTTAATCCTGGTTCAGTCCTGGTTCAGTCCTAGTTCAGTCCTGGTTCAGTCCAGGTTCAGTCCTGGGTAAGTCCTGGGACAGTCCTGGTTTAGTCCTGGTTCAGTCCTGGTTCAGTCCTGGGTAAGTCCTGGATGAGTCCTGATTTAGTCCTGGTTCAGTCCTGGATGAGTCCTGATTTAGTCCTGGTTTAGTCCTGGTTTAGTCCTGGTTTTCCTCAGAAATGTGCTTGCTTGAGGAGCGTGCAGAGGAATGAGAAGGAGGGAGGGGCTTCAGATACAGCCCTCCTGGACCTGGTCTAGACCTGGTCTGGACTTGGTTTAGTCTCGGTTTAGACCTGGTTTAGTTCCAGTTTAGTCCTGGTTCATTCTGGTTTGGTCCTGGTTAGTTCTAGTTAGGACCGACTGAGCCATGTTTGTGGAGATCTTAACTACAGGGTTAGCAGCTTTTACACAGAATAAGACCTGGGGGAGACACAGGGAGGGCATCTGACTCATATAAATTGTGAAACTACTTTGTTAAGATGAGTTCATGTTACTGTGGCTTCAGGCAGTTTGAGTGACAGCTGTTGGGGGCAGGACCTTCACAAACGTTACTGGGGAGACAGTGTGCGATGGTTCGATCCTCAGCTCTGACATTAGGCCTTTGAGCAAGACTTTTCACCCCTCACCCACAGTTACACAGTTCTGCGGCGAGGAGGAGGTGTTTCATCTTTTTTTTTTGTCTTTTATACATCAAATACAGGTCTAATTAACCTCCTCACCTTTAAATCCTACAGAGGACTCAGGGGAGGAAGCAAGGAGACAAGGAAGAAGCACAGACTGTTTAAAGAAGTGGACTAAGTGAGTGAGACGTCACCCATAGCAGTCGGCTCCAAATGAAGCTCATCAAGGCTAGCAGTTATTGGGACAAATTTGTAGCCCAGATTCATATTTGGAATTCTAAATCACAGCAACCAAAGAGTTAATGTTAGCCTTGGGTATTCATAGTAACGCCCCTTCCCGCCCACACCACTTATTTGGCAGGGGACGGGTGCTTAGCAAAGCTGTCAATCAAACCTGTTAATAATGAGACAGGAGCGACCTCGTGGAAGGAAGGCACCTGATTTGTCTGTTATTAATGTTCACATTTAGGGAGAAAATAATAACCCCAGGATAATTTTGCCGGAAGTGTGCCCCTTCTTAAGTGACATCCCATTCTTAATCGATAGGGTTTAATATGACGTCGGTCCACCCTTTGCAACTATAAATTTATGGGAATTTTTGGCCACTCTTCCAGAAGTGCATTTGTGAGGTCACACACTGATGTGGGACGAGAAGGCCTGGCTCTCAGTCTCTGCTCTAATTCATCTCAAAGGTGTTCCATTGGGTTGAGGTCAGGACTCTGTGCAGGCCAGTCAAGTTCATCCACACCAAACTCTCTCATCCATGTCTTTATGGACTTGCTTTGTGCTCTGGTGCACAGTCATGTTGAAGAGGAAGGCGCCATCTCCAAACTGTTCCCACACAGTTGGAAGCATGGAATTGTCCAAAATCTCTTGGTATGCTGAAGCATTCAGAGTTCCTTTCACTGGAACTAAGGGGCCAAGTCCAGCTCCTGAAAAACAACCCCACACCATAATCCCCCCTCCACCAAACTTTACACTTGGCACAGCAGTCAGACAAGTACCGTTCTCCTGGCAAACGCCAAACCCAGACTCGTCCATCAGATTGCCAGATGGAGAAGCGCGATTCATCACTCCAGAGAACACGTCTCCACTGCTCTAGAGTCCAGTGGCGGCGCTTTACACCATGGTATGGCTTGGATGCAGCTGTTCGTTCATAGAAACCCATTCCATGAAGCTCTCTGAGTACTGTTCTTGAGCTAATCTGAAGGCCACATGAAGTTTGGAGGTCTGTAGTGATTGATTCTGCAGAAAGTTGGTGACATCTGCGCACTATGTGCCTCAGCATCTGCTGACCCCGCCCCGTTAGTTTACGTGGCCTGCCACTTCATGGCTGAGTTGCTGTTGTTCCCAATCGCTTCCACTTTGTTATAATCCCACTGACAGTTGACTGTGGAATATTTAGGATAGAGAAAATTTCACAACTGGACTTGTTGCACAAGTGTCATCCTGTCACAGTACCACTGTTCACTGAGCTCCTGAGAGCGACTCATTCTTTCACAAATGTTTGTAGAAACAGTCTGCAGGTCCAGGTGCTTGACTTTATACACCTGTGGCCATGGAAGTGACTGGAACACCTGATTTTGATTATTTGGATTGGTGAGCGAATACTTTTGGCAATATAGTGTAGATCAGAAAAGCGTAGCATGGGCCCTTTAAGTATATTATTATTGTATACTTCCATGAGCTACAGCTGTTTGTACCAGTTTGAACCAGTTTGAGATTTAATAAGGAGAATAAGACTGCTATAGGTGTGTGGACTTCAAATCCCAGAGGAGCACTTCTGGATCACCACCTGATGACATCACCAGGTATAACAGAGTGTTGGGAGCTGTGCAGAGGGGGACAGACTATGAATATTACACTTTCAAAAAATATGACGCAGTGTTTTTGTGGACAAAATGAGCACTGCTGGGAGGGAGAGGTGACGATGAAGGCTTATATAAACCCAGTCCAAACTAGAATCCAGGAATTCGCCAGACTAAAGATCGGACTGAGGATCATGTAAGGTCTTATTGCAAATGTAGTTTGTTTAACCTGATGTAGTCCTGCTTCAGACCTGATTTAGTCCTGGCTCGAGTCCTGATTTTCATATATGTTTGTTAAGATGATTTCTTGTGACTCAGTTTCCAGTTGTTTTTTATTTTAAGTTAATTAATCTTATATTCATATATTCATATTTGAGGCATGTTATTGTTATTGTTATTTAGACCTTCAGGTTCAGTTCTGGTGTAGGCTTTAGTTTAGACCCGATTTAGTCCTAGTGTTTAGGATTGGTTTAGACCTGGTTTTAGATCTTGTTTTATCCCTGGTTTAGTCCTGGTTCAGTCCTTGTTTAATCATGGTTTAGCTTTGGTTTAGAATTGGTTTTATTTCTGGTCTTGGTTTTTGTCCTGGTTTCGTTCTGATTTAATCCTTTTAGTCCTGGTTTAATCCTGGTTTTAGTCCTGGTATTAGTCCTTGTTTAGTTCTGGTTTAATCCCTGACCAAACAGAACTAAAGTGGAGGCTGTGTCTATTCCGTGTGGGGGAGGCTGTATTGGAGATCTGAGCTCCAACAAACTTTGAAGGAGCAATGAATTATTTCCTGCATTTTGGTGCATCTTATATGTGAAAATTTAAAACAATCTGATAGCTATTAGAGAAACAGAGACGATTTATGATTTTCTTTTCCCAGTTCAGACCTAAACTGCGAAACACTGCAGCTCCTCAGGGTCAGAACAGAGACTTTCACCAAACTCCAACCAGTGTGAAATATGCTCAAGTGAAGGACTGGAGTAATTTTGACACAATAGATCTAAACAACTGTACTCATGATCCTACTGATCCTCATGTACATGTGTTTTACATAAGAATACTAATAATACATTTTATTTGAGGCGCCTTTCAAGACACTGAAGGTCACGGTACATTTCAAAAACAGTAGAGAAAATAACTACAGTAAAATGCAGTAAACTCCAACACGGTAAAATGTTAAAAGATGAAGATACATTTGCAGATGTTGGCACGAAAAGTTTGTCTGTACAAGTGGTTTTGATTGGGGATTTGAACTGGATTAAGGACTGACAGGTTTGAATGTTGAGTGGAAGGAAGTCGAAGAGCAGTATGACTGAAAGCTCTGTGGCCCATGGATGGATGAGTGTGGAGAAGGTCCTAGAAAGAGGAGCGGAGCTGTTGAGAAGGAGCGTAGGGTCTGAGGAGATCACAGAGGAGAATTCTGGAGGTAGTGTAACTGATACAGGACTGGGGTGTTTATTAGCAGTAGATGAGGTGATTGGTGAGCTGAGTTTTGTACCATTTGTAATTTATGAAGGTGTTTGTGAGGTAGTCCATCGAGCAATGAATTACAGTAGTCCAAGCGTGAGTAAACCAGGATTGCAGTGCTTTGTGGATATGGTACGCAGATGAAAGTAGCTGGATCAGTTGATATTCAAATGAGAGAGCGAGCGACCTGATGTGGTGGGATTATTGATGAATTGCTGATGGCGAGTCAGAGAGTAGATGTGGCGCGTATGAGTAAAACCTCTGTTTCTGTCAGGCATATCCCTACCAATGTTCAATGTCAGCTAATTGGGTGCGTAGGATTTTATGTGAGGCCATGTAAAAGATCTACAAGGATGGACAGTAGACCACCATCGGTAGCACCTAAGAGATCGTTTGTAACTTTAACCAGTGCTGTCTCAGTGCTGTGCTTTGGCCGGAATCCAGAGTGAAAACATTCATACAAGTTACTGTCATTAATATATGTGTGGATTTGGCCAGCAGCTACCTTCTCAAGGAATTTTGCTATAAATGGTAGGTTTGACATTGGTAACTATTAAAGTTATTAGGATCGGCACCGGGCTTCTTGAGAACAGGGATTATAGCAGCTACATGAGCTTCTACAGTTAACATATACACCCATGCATATGTCCCCACACGTATGTTTTCTATTTGTAAATTGTCATCTTACACATGACACACGTGCATATCTCCTCAGGTGAATGGAGAATGTGAGTGGCACTCTGCTGCAGATAGAGGGCCTTTCCCTGTCTCACTCCTCTGTCCTGCCTGTCTTCTGCTGCTTCCTGCTGTCGTATGTTCTCATGATGTTGGTGAACCTGGGGAACTGTGTGGTGATCCTGAGAGACAGGAGCCTACACCAGCCCATGTACCTGCTGCTGTGTAACCTCTGCCTCAATGACATCATAGGGGGCACAGACATCATCCCGCGCTTACTGTCCGACCTACTGCGAGCACCCGAGGAGCGCCTCATCTCCTACAGCGCTTGTGCCACACAGGCCTTTGTCAGTCACATCTTCGCCACCGCGTCCCACACCATCCTGATGATCATGGCAGTTGACCGTTATGTGGCGATCTGTAACCCACTGCACTACTCCACCATCATGAGTGGGCACATGCTAATGAAGCTAATAGCGTTAGCATGGGGCGTGGCCTTTGTCATGGTGAGCATTCTGATTGGTCTGTCGGTGCGTCTGTCACGCTGTCGCTCACTGGTCACAAACCCATACTGTGATAACGCGTCTCTCTTTAAGCTGTCGTGTGAGAGTACCCTGATTAACAATGTGTACGGGCTGCTCTACACGGCGCTGCTGCTGAGCGCCTCCATCGGCTCCACCCTCCTGACCTACGTGAAGATCACTCTGGTGTGTCTGCGCAGACACAGCTCCAGTGTGAACCGCCGCGCCCTCCAGACCTGCTCCACCCATCTGCTGGTGTACCTGCTGCTGCTGCTGAGTGGAGCCGTTGTCATTACTCTGCACCGCTTCCCTGAGTACACGCAGGAGAGGAAACTGGTCTCCATCGTATGGTTCACAGTGCCTGGGACGGTGAACCCCATTATCTACGGAGTGCAGTGCAGGGACATACGCCACGCCTGGGCACGGCTCTGGGCCCCACTCTCCAGGAAAAAGAGAAATAAATAAATATTCTACAGCCCTGCCTGGTCTTGTTATTAAAAAATAAATGTGGTGTTTAACATGGTAATATAAGGTTTGTGTATAATGAAACAAGAAAACAGTAAGAGAGACAGGATAGAGACAGTATAACAAAATTTTTGAGCATTGAGCTGTTTTTCATTTTGTGAACCTGGAAAACCTGCACAGGAGTGACTTTACTGTGGCCTTGAGTCTTTAGAATCAACAAACAGTCTCCAGTTATCTGAAAATCACAGACACAAGGGGACAGTTTAGCTCAGCTTGACTGAACATGTCTCCATTTCACTGGTACTAGGTCCTTTTCAGGGCCACACCACAAATAAACTTATCCAAGCTCCTATAAGTTGCATTTTCACTTTAACATAGCGGCCCAAAAACAAAACAGCACATCGTAGTCGCAGTGGATGATATTTTTTTATTTAACCTTTATTTAACCAGGAAAAGACTCATTGAGATTAAAAATCTCTTTTCCAAGAGCGTCCTGGCCAAGAGGCCACAGTTATAGTTACAAAAACATCAACATATACACACAATTTAAAAACACAGATCAGTCAAAAAGCTTCAACAGGATTCAATTAAAACAGTTACACACTAATGATTCTACATCCCTGTTATTTAAGATATGTTTAAAAGAGTCTAAGGAGACCAGCTCCTTTAATTTCAAGTCATTTTGTAACAGGTTCCAGGCCCAAGGAGCAGAAAACTGAAAAGCCTTTTTCCCAAACTCAGACCTAACCCTGGGAACAGACAATAAAAACAAATCCTGTGAGCGAAGGCTGTAGGCACCAGCATCTCTCTGAACTATGTGCCTTTGCAAATACAAAGGAAGCTGACCAAGAATACATTTATATATAAATAGGTACAAGTGTTTGAGTCTCCGTGTGGCCAGAGACGTCCAGCCCACACGAGTATACAGCACACAATGGTGCGTGAGCGCTTTGAGGCCAGTGATGAACCTCAGAGCTCCGTGATAAGCTGTGTCCAGAGCTCGCAGGCTCTGAGCTGAAGCATTCATGTAGACCACATCACCATAGTCCAACGCTGACATGAAAGTGGCAGCCACAAGCCTTTTTCTGGCCTCAAAAGAAAGACAAGCCCGAATTCGAAAGAAAAATCCTAATTTCAGTCTCAGTTTCTTTGTTATTTGTTGTATGTGAAATGAGAATGAGAGTGAGCTGTCTATCCAAATACCTAAATACTTATATCGGTCTACCAACTCAATTGGAGTATTTTCAGAAGTGCAAATTTGAGGGAGATTTGGAGTGAGTGTTTTTGAAGTTGTGAAAAGCATAAACTTAGTTTTGTCTGAATTTAGGGTGAGTTTTAGACTTAGGAGAGTGTTTTGAACGGTGTTAAAAGCGATCTGAAGATGTTGAAGAGCTTGTAGTGGAGTGGATGATGTGCTGTACATTACTGTGTCGTCTGCATAGAAATGAAAATTTACGTTTCTAGTATTCTGACTTATGTTGTTAATATATAGAATGAAGAGTAGCGGACCCAAGACAGATCCTTGTATGTCTATATTTTTATATAGATTGATATCAGTCTGGTGCCCACACCCTCTGTTGCCCCTCAGACCCACCCAAACATGTTTGTCCAATCAGATTTGTTTTTTTCACTGACATATGTGAAATCATAGACTGTAAACTGGCATTGCTAACCCAATAATCAGCGCGTTTCAAATAGGAAGTGAGCATGGGCATGCTTCTGGATGTTTATATTTTCCACTATTTTGGCCTTTTTTTTGGCCTATTGCTATTGGTTGCTAGGATACTTCGACTTCAAATTAACCCTATAGCCTCGACAAGCTTCATTTGACTGGAGCTGAATGCTACGGGTGACGTCACACTCACCAAGTCCACTTGTTTATACAGTCCATGAGTGAAGGAAGAAGCTCATTGGTCACCCATCATTTACAAATAGACTACGTTCCAAATTATTATGCAAATTATAGTTTTCTCTGATTTTGCCAAATTGTCAGTATAAATGACAGTCATCATAATTTTCAAGTCATCAACCTTTAGAGTACAGTTCAGATTATTGAACAAACCTCCCAGTGATAACAGTATTTTTTTCAAAAATAAAAACTTAAAATGCACTGTTCCAAATGATTATGCACGACAGAGTTTGGGCATATGCCCAATGATGCAGAGGTGTTCCTTGCAGCATGAGATGGAGCATCGTCATGCATGAAGATGATTTTGCTACGGAAAGCACGGTTCTTCTTTTTGTACCATGGAAGAAAGTGGTCAGTCAGAAACTCCACATAGTTTACAGAGGTCATTTTCACACCTTCAGGGACCCTAAAGGGCCCGACCAGCTCTCTCCCCATGATTCCATCCCAAAACATGACTCCACCTCCTCGCTGACATCACAGCCTTGTTGGGACATGGTGGCCACCAACCATCCACCACTCCATCCATCTGGACCATCCAGGGTTGCAGGGCACTCATCAGTGAACAAGACTGTTTGAAAATGAGTCTTCATGTATTTCTGGGCCCACTGGAGCCGTTTCTGCTTGTGAGCTTTGTTTAAGGGTGGCCGAATAGAAGGTTTATGTATAACTGCAAACCTCTGGAGGATCCTACACCTTGATGTTCACGGGACTCCAGAGGCACCAGCTTCAAATCCCTGTTTGCTGCTTTGTAATGGCATTTTAGCAGCTGCTCTCTTAATCCGATGTATTTGTCTGGCAGAAACCTTCCTCATTGTACCTTTATCTGCACGAATCCGTGTGTGCTCTGAATCAGCTACAAATCTCTTAATAGTTCGATGATCACGCTTAAGTTTTGGTGAAATATCTAAGGTTTTCATACCTTGTCCAAGGTATTCAACTGTTTCACACTTTTCGGCACTAGAGCGATCCTTTTTCTTTCCCATATTTCTTGAAAATGTTGCTCTGCTTAATAATGTGGAACGTCCTATTTAAGTCGTTTTTCCTTTAATTGGACGCACCTCAAACTCATTGGCTCAGGTGTGTGAGATTGATTCACTGACCCAATGACCCTGAGACACAAGACCATGCATGAGTTTCACTGGAAAACTAAACATTTACTTTTATGACACTTAAACACAATTTGCATAATAATTTGGAACACGGTGTAAAATTACTGATTCTGCAGAAATCCGCCATGTTTATAAGTCCACAGGCTCACATCTTTGTAAAGTACTGAATAAGTGTGTATTCTGGATTCCAGGCAAACTACACATGCAAACACATGTCTAATATTTTCCTGTCTGTTTCTTATCTCGTGCAGTTGAATGCCTCTCATAGTCTGTGCCTAATGTAAATTCGACTGTGCTTACATGCAGCCGTGTCATTGGGATCTGGGGGATTCAAAGTAAAACAGCACAGTCATAGTTCCTGAGTTATTTGCATTAGATAAATTGGTTTAATTGGACTGAGCCAGTTGTTGGGTATTTGAAATGTGACAGACTGAGTTTAGAAACCTCTATGTGTTTATTTGATCTTTCAGCTGTTTCTGACTCCACATCTGTAGAAATCTGCAATGTTTGTAGTCCTGTGATATTTTTCTCCTTTATTCTTTCCAATACAGATGGACCACGCGTGTCCCTGATCGGCTAATCCACCTGTCAGTTACGTTCATTTGAAAATGGGGAAATTCACCAGTGCCCAGACCCACATCTGCGCCCAAAGGTTGTTTTCACCAGCAGTTGGCACATTCTGGTGAAAACAGTGAACAGTTGATCGACAATATGGCGTCTTGAAAATAAGTGACTAAAGATCCCTCAGACATGCACAAATCACTTGAAATACAGCTTGTGTGAATGAAACAAAACACATCCTCAGGTATGTTTGTGATGAGGAAACATTATCACATAGATCAGAAAATGCGTAACATGGGCACTTTAAATGTTTAACACGATTTCCATCTGAGCCCAGACAGCAGCCATGTTGTGTTCTTCATCCTCCGCCATTTTAGAATTTGAATAGTACAGAGACTGAATCCACTGGAGGGAAGGAGGGAACAAAGAGGTTTATAAAAATCCAGAGCAAACCAAGTCCAGCCTGAACCAGTCCCAAGACTAGACCCATACCAGACTCAAGACAAGAGCCTAGACTAAAGCTGAGACCAGATCAGGAACTAGACCAAGAACAGAGCCAAGATCAGAGCCAAGACCAGAACAGGAACTTGACAAAGACTAAAGCCAAGACCAGGAACCGTATCAGGAACGAGACCAAGACCACGTAAGATCCTGTTACAATTACGTTGAAAATAATTCTAACGCTGTTATAATTTTTCTTATCTGGGTTACAATGGAAGATATAGGATAGATTTAAACCCAGATTTTGTCCTAGTTTCTGTAAATACCAGTGTTGGGAAGAAAAAACATATACATACTCAATAGTGTCACAATCCTAAAATTTCAAGCTTGATTCTGATACTAATGAATAGACCCAATACTCAGTACCGATTCCGATACCATGATGATAATAGGCAATAGAATGTGATTGTCAACATCAAATCGTAGTACTTTCTTTTATTTTACCATGCGGTCTTACAGTGATCCAGGTAGGTTCAGTAGAAGTCCTTGGGCGTATATTAGTCTAAGTGGTCTATACTTATGATTCAGCTTAAGATCTTCTTTCTAAAGCAATTCAGGAAAGGTTCATTTCTGTCCTGTAAATGTGACTATTTTATTATCGATATTTATTCAAATTATTATCTAGTTTCAATAGTTTGAGTATCGACTGGTATCTGATTTTTGATACTTTTGGCAACCCTAATTCAGAATACTTACTGTGAGAAAAAAGTGAAAAAGAAGAAAAGTAAAAAACCAAAATATAGGAAGTAGCGCTGAGTTGTAAAACAGAATCCCTCAACCTATGACATCAACACAGAAAACTCCTTCTAAAATGCAACAATTTAAACCTAAATAAAAGGTGTTGTCATTTGTTTTTATTAGTTTAATTCTAACTATTGTGCACTTTAGACAAGATTTCGCCCTTGTTAACATTATGGTTACTAATGTATGTCACATCTGCTGCCCAAACTTCACCAGAATTCAAATACCAGTCAAAATGAATAAAGGTTTTTAATATAATGATGTTAAATATGTTAAAAGTACTCTAACCTGTTGTACACACTTTAAATCACAGACTAATGAACTGAATGCCATTTTTCTCTAAACGCTAAAATGTATTTTCAAATTTAATTTTCCAAAAGTTTCAGCTCATGTGATGTGCCAGTATATTCAGGCCTAGTGTGTGCGTCCTACTAATTTTATGTTGAGTGGTTCCTTTGCTTAATTTTTAGGTTCAAATTTGAAATGCATTATTTTTTGTTGTTTTTCTTTGATATGGGCATAACAGTTGTTTTCGACTACAATATATTCATGTCTTTTCAAACAGAACAAAAAAGTAATATGAGCTAAACAAGAATTACTTTTATTTTCTATTCTCTGATCTATGTTATAATGTTGTTGCCTTCACACGTTAAACCCTGTTCTTTTCTTAAATGGAAAACTTTAGTCAAACTGGGTCAAAATAAAAGCTTAAGAGATTAAGCAGGACATTTCTGTAAAATGGTGAACTTTGTGTATGTATGGAATATTACGATTTCTTATGATATCAGTATTTTTGTGATTTATTGTGCCTCCATAGTCTGCAGTTTCAGGTCAGTCTGCTCTGAGTAGATGTCTGAGCAGATCCACATAGTAACAGGTGACACCTGCAGCAGTCTAGATGGTTATTTATTATAAAGCAAATAACAGTGGTCCAATCACGGAACCCTGCAGCACACCAATGTCACTACTCCACAGATACGAACCTGTGAACCATAACACATTCTGTGACAATGCAGGACGTCATCAGTACAAATCTTAGTGTACATGTATGATGTGTCATGTTCTGTCATGTAAAAGGGTCATATGCACAGTACATATGTTATAGGTCCACACAGTATCTCATGTACGTATCCACAGTGTGGGAGATGCATACTTACATCCCTCTGAACTCTGACCCTCCCCAGGTGAATGGAGAATGTGAGTGGCACTCTGCTGCAGATAGAGGGCCTTTCCCTGTCTCACTCCTCTGTCCTGCCTGTCTTCTGCTGCTTCCTGCTGTCGTATGTTCTCATGATGTTGGTGAACCTGGGGAACTGTGTGGTGATCCTGAGAGACAGGAGCCTACACCAGCCCATGTACCTGCTGCTGTGTAACCTCTGCCTCAATGACATCATCGGGGGCACACATATCATCCCGCGCTTACTGTCCGACCTACTGCGAGCACCCGAGGAGCGCCTCATCTCCTACAGCGCTTGTGCCACACAGGCCTTTGTCACTCACATCTTCGCCACCGCGTCCCACACCATCCTGATGATCATGGCGGTTGACCGTTATGTGGCGATCTGTAAGCCACTGCAGTACTCCACCATCATGAGTGGACGCATGCTAGTGAAGCTAATAGCGTTAGCGTGGGGCGTGGCCTTTGTCATGGTGAGCATTCTGATTGGTCTGTCGTTGCGTCTGTCACGCTGTCGCTCACTGGTCACAAACCCATACTGTGATAACGCGTCTCTCTTTAAGCTGTCGTGTGAGAGTACCCTGATTAACAATGTGTACGGGCTGCTCTACACGGCGCTGCTGCTGAGCGCCTCCATCGGCTCCACCCTCCTGACCTACGTGAAGATCACTCTGGTGTGTCTGCGCAGACACAGCTCCAGTGTGAACCGCCGCGCCCTCCAGACCTGCTCCACCCACCTGCTGGTGTACCTGCTGCTGCTGCTGAGCGGAGCCATGGTCATTACTCTGCACCGTTTTCCTGAGTACACGCAGCAGAGGAAACTGGCCTCCATCGTACTTTTCACGGGGCCCGGGGCAGTGAACCCCATCATATACGGAGTGCAGTGCAGGGACATACGCCACGCCTGGGCACGGCTCTGGGCCCCACTCTCCTGGAAAAAGAGAAATAAATAAATATTCTACAGCCCTGCCTGGTCTTGTTATTAAAAAATAAATGTGGTGTTTAACATGGTAATATAAGGTTTGTGTATAATGAAACAAGAAAACAGTAAGAGAGACAGGATAGAGACAGTATAACAAAATTTTTGAGCATTGAGCTATTTTTCATTTTGTGAACCTGGAAAACCTGGACAGGAGTGACTTTACTGTGGCCTTGAGTCTTTAGAATCAACAAACAGTCTCCAGTTATCTGAAAATCACAGACACAAGGGGACAGTTTAGCTCAGCTTGACTGAACATGTCTCCATTTCACTGGTACTAGGTCCTTTTCAGGGCCACACCACAAATAAACTTATCCAAGCTCCTATAAGTTGCATTTTCACTTTAACATAGCGGCCCAAAAACAAAACAGCACATCGTAGTCGCAGTGGATGATATGTCTATATTTTTATATAGATTGATATCAGTCTGGTGCCCACACCCTCTGTTGCCCCTCAGACCCACCCAAACATGTTTGTCCAATCAGATTTGTTTTTTCACTGACATATGTGAAATCATAGACTGTAAACTGGCATTGCTAGCCCAATAATCAGCGCGTTTCAAATTGGAAGTGAGCATGGGCGTGCTTCTGGATGTTTATATTTTTCACTATTTTGTCCTTTTTTTTGGCCTATTGCTATTGGTTGCTATGATACTTCGACTTCAAATTAACCCTATAGCCTCGACAAGCTTCATTTGACTGGAGCTGAATGCTACGGGTGACGTCACACTCACCAAGTCCACTTGTTTATACAGTCCATGAGTGAAGGAAGAAGCTCATTGGTCACCCATCATTTACAAATAGACTACGTTTCAAATTATTATGCAAATTATAGTTTTCTCTGATTTTGCCAAATTGTCAGTATAAATGACAGTCATCATAATTTTCAAGTCATCAACCTTTAGAGTACAGTTCAGATTATTGAACAAACCTCCCAATGATAACAGTTTTTTTTTTTTTTCAAAAATAAAAACTTAAAATGCACTGTTCCAAATGATTATGCACGACAGAGTTTGGGCATATGCCCAATGATGCAGAGGTGTTCCTTGCAGCATGAGATGGAGCATCGTCATGCATGAAGATGATTTTGCTGCGGAAAGCACAGTTCTTCTTTTTGTACCATGGAAGAAAGTGGTCAGTCAGAAACTCCACATAGTTTACAGAGGTCATTTTCACACCTTCAGGGACCCTAAAGGGCCCGACCAGCTCTCTCCCCATGATTCCAGCCCAAAACATGACTCCATCACCTCCTGCTGACGTCGCAGCCTTGTTGGGACATGGTGGCTGTCCACCACTCCATCCATCTGGACCATCCAGGGTTGCACGGCACTCATCAGTGAACAAGACTGTTTGAAAATGAGTCTTCATGTATTTCTGGGCCCACTGGAGCCGTTTCTGCTTGTGAGCTTTGTTTAAGGGTGGCTGAATAGAAGGTTTATGTATAACTGCGCCTGGAGGATCCTACACCTTGATGTTTGCAGGACTCCAGAGTCACCAGCAGCTTCAAATCCCTGTTTGCTGCTTTGTAATGGCATTTTAGCAGCTGCTCTCTTAAGCCGATGTATTTGTCTGGCAGAAACCTTCCTCATTGTACCTTTATCTGCACGAATCCGTGTGTGCTCTGAATCAGCTACAAATCTCTTAATAGTTCGATGATCACGCTTAAGTTTTGGTGAAATATCTAAGGTTTTCATACCTTGTCCAAGGTATTCAACTGTTTCACACTTTTCGGCACTAGAGCGATCCTTTTTCTTTCCCATATTTCTTGAAAATGTTGCTCTGCTTAATAATGTGGAACGTCCTTCTTAAGTTGTTTTTCCTTTAATTAGACGCACCTCAAACTCATTGGCTCAGGTGTGTGAGATTGATTCACTGACCCAATGACCCTGAGACACAAGACCATCCATGAGTTTCACTGGAAAACTAAACATTTACTTTTATGACACTTAAACACAATTTGCATAATAATTTGGAACACGGTGTAAAATTACTGATTCTGCAGAAATCCGCCATGTTTATAAGTCCACAGGCTCACATCTTTGTAAAGTACTGAATAAGTGTGTATTCTGGATTCCAGGCAAACTACACATGCAAACACATGTCTAATATTTTCCTGTCTGTTTCTTATCTCGTGCAGTTGAATGCCTCTCATAGTCTGTGCCTAATGTAAATTCGACTGTGCTTACATGCAGCCGTGTCATTGGGATCTGGGGGATTCAAAGTAAAACAGCACAGTCATAGTTCCTGAGTTATTTGCATTAGATAAATTGGTTTAATTGGACTGAGCCAGTTGTTGGGTATTTGAAATGTGACAGACTGAGTTTAGAAACCTCTATGTGTTTATTTGATCTTTCAGCTGTTTCTGACTCCACATCTGTAGAAATCTGCAATGTTTGTAGTCCTGTGATATTTTTGTCTTTTATTCTTTCCAATACAGATGGACCACGCGTGTCCCTGATCGGCTAATCCACCTGTCAGTTACGTTCATTTGAAAATGGGGAAATTCACCAGTGCCCAGACCCACATCTGCGCCCAAAGGTTGTTTTCACCAGCAGTTGGCACATTCTGGTGAAAACAGTGAACAGTTGATCGACAATATGGCATCTTGAAAATAAGTGACTAAAGATCCCTCAAACATGCACAAATCACTTGAAATACAGCTTGTGTGAATGAAACAAAACACATCCGCAGGTATGTTTGTGATGAGGAAACATTATCACATAGATCAGAAAATGCGTAACATGGGCATTTTAAATGTTTAACACGATTTCCATCTGAGCCCAGACAGCAGCCATGTTGTGTTCTTCATCCTCCGCCATTTTAGAATTTGAATAGTACAGAGACTGAATCCACTGGAGGGAAGGAGGGAACAAAGAGGTTTATAAAAATCCAGAGCAAACCAAGTCCAGCCTGAACCAGTCCCAAGACTAGACCCATACCAGACTCAAGACAAGAGCCTAGACTAAAGCTGAGACCAGATCAGGAACTAGACCAAGAACAGAGCCAAGATCAGAGCCAAGACCAGAACAGGAACTTGACAAAGACCAAAGCCAAGACCAGGAACCGTATCAGGAACGAGACCAAGACCACGTAAGATCCTGTTACAATTACGTTGAAAATAATTCTAACGCTGTTATAATTTTTTTTATCTGGGTTACAATGGAAGATATAGGATAGATTTAAACCCAGATTTTGTCCTAGTTTATGGTTAATATCTCTGTAATTACCAGTGTTGGGAAGAAAAAACATATACATACTCAATAGTGTCACAATCCTAAAATTTCAAGCTTGATTCTGATACTAATGAATAAACCCAATACTTAGTACCGATTCCGATACCATGATGATAATAGGCAATAGAATGTGATTGTCAACATCAAATCGTAGTACTTTCTTTTATTTTACCATGCGGTCTTACAGTGATCCAGGTAGGTTCAGTAGAAGTCCTTGGGCGTATATTAGTCTAAGTGGTCTATACTTATGATTCAGCTTAAGATCTTCTTTCTAAAGCAATTCAGGAAAGGTTCATTTCTGTCCTGTAAATGTGACTATTTTATTATCGATACTTATTCAAATTATTATCTAGTTTCAATAGTTTGAGTATCGACTGGTATCTGATTTTTGATACTTTTGACAACCCTAATTCAGAATACTTACTGTGAGAAAAAAGTGAAAAATAAGAAAAGTAAAAAACCAATATATAGGAAGTAGCGCTGAGTTGTAAAACAGAATCCCTCAACCTATGACATCAACACAGAAAACTCCTTCTAAAATGCAACAATTTAAACCTAAATAAAAGGTGTTGTCATTTGTTTTTATTAGCTTAATTCTAACTATTGTGCACTTTAGACAAGATTTCGCCCTTGTTAACATTATGGTTACTAATGTATGTCACATCTGCTGCCCAAACTTCACCAGAATTCAAATACCAGTCAAAATGAATAAAGGTTTTGAATATAATTATGTTAAATATGTTAAAAGTACTCTAACCTGTTGTACACACTTTAAATCACAGACTAATGAACTGAATGCCATTTTTCTCTAAACGCTAAAATGTATTTTCAAATTTAATTTTCCAAAAGTTTCAGCTCATGTGATGTGCCAGTATATTCAGGCCTAGTGTGTGCGTCCTACTAATTTTATGTTGAGTGGTTCCTTTGCTTAATTTTTAGGTTCAAATTTGAAATGCATTATTTTTTGTTGTTTTTCTTTGATATGGGCATAACAGTTGTTTTCGACTACAATATATTCATGTCTTTTCAAACAGAACAAAAAAGTAATATGAGCTAAACAAGAATTACTTTTATTTTCTATTCTCTGATCTATGTTATAATGTTGTTTCCTTCACACGTTAAACCCTGTTCTTTTCTTAAATGGAAAACTTTAGTCAAACTGGGTCAAAATAAAAGCTTAAGAGATTAAGCAGGACATTTCTGTAAAATGGTGAACTTTGTGTATGTATGCAATATTACGATTTCTTATGATATCAGTATTTTTGTAATTTATTGTGCCTCCATAGTCTGCAGTTTCAGGTCAGTCTGCTCTGAGTAGATGTCTGAGCAGATCCTCCACATAGTAACAGGTGACACCTGCAGCAGTCTAGATGGTTATTTATTATAAAGCAAATAACAGTGGTCCAATCACGGAACCCTGCAGCACACCAATGTCACTACTCCACAGATACGAACCTGTGAACCATAACACATTCTGTGACAATGCAGGACGTCATCAGTACAAATCTTAGTGTACATGTATGATGTGTCATGTTCTGTCATGTAAAAGGGTCATATGCACAGTACATATGTTATAGGTCCACACAGTATCTCATGTACGTATCCACAGTGTGGGAGATGCATACTTACATCCCTCTGAACTCTGACCCTCCCCAGGTGAATGGAGAATGTGAGTGGCACTCTGCTGCAGATAGAGGGCCTTTCCCTGTCTCACTCCTCTGTCCTGCCTGTCTTCTGCTGCTTCCTGCTGTCGTATGTTCTCATGATGTTGGTGAACCTGGGGAACTGTGTGGTGATCCTGAGAGACAGGAGCCTACACCAGCCCATGTACCTGCTGCTGTGTAACCTCTGCCTCAATGACATCATCGGGGGCACACATATCATCCCGCGCTTACTGTCCGACCTACTGCGAGCACCCGAGGAGCGCCTCATCTTCTACAGCGCTTGTGCCACACAGGCCTTCGTTACGCAGGTGTTTGGGACCACCTCACATACGGTTCTCATGATCATGGCGTTTGACCGTTATGTGGCGATCTGTAAGCCACTGCAGTACTCCACCATCATGAGTGGACGCATGCTAGTGAAGCTAATAGCGTTAGCGTGGGGCGTGGCCTTTGTCATGGTGAGCATTCTGATTGGTCTGTCGTTGCGTCTGTCACGCTGTCGCTCACTGGTCACAAACCCGTACTGTGATAACGCGTCTCTCTTTAAGCTGTCGTGTGAGAGTACCCTGATTAACAATGTGTACGGGCTGCTCTACACGGCGCTGCTGCTGAGCGCCTCCATCGGCTCCACCCTCCTGACCTACGTGAAGATCACTCTGGTGTGTCTGCGCAGACACAGCTCCAGTGTGAACCGCCGCGCCCTCCAGACCTGCTCCACCCACCTGCTGGTGTACCTGCTGCTGCTGCTGAGCGGAGTCGTTGTCATTACTCTGCACCGCTTCCCTGAGTACACGCAGCAGAGGAAACTGGCTGCTATCGTATTGTTCACAGGGCCTAGGACGGTGAACCCCATCATCTACGGGGTACAATGCAGGGACATACGCCACGCCTGGGCACAGCTCTGGGGCCCACTGTCCAGGGGGAAGAAAATGTAATAAGTATTCTACAGTCATGTTTCCTGATTTTGTAATTAAAAATAAACCTGGTGTTAAATATATGGTAATATAAGGTTTGTGTATAATGAAGAAAATGAAGAAGAAAACCTTTTTGTGAACCTGGCAACCCTGCACAGGAGTGACTTTACTGTGGCCTTGGGCGTATTTATACCTATCGGCTTTAGTCTGATTAAAATATTAGATTTCCCTAAAAGTCTGGACTTTTTTTCAGGCGTGAATAAAGACATGCAAACACCATTAAGATCCAGGGACGCATTGGGACACGGGGTGCGTCTGTGGAGAGCCCACGGTCAAAGGGCCAACGGTCAAAGGGCCCACGGTCAAAGGGCCCACGGTCAAATAGCCTGCTGACCACTAGCCCCGAGGGGGTGAGGGCTGTTCACGTGTTCCTCTGAACCTTTCCAGATCTTATTATACTTCCATGGTTTTAATCCATGTGATCCCAGACAGCAGCCATGTTGTGTTCTTCATCCTCCGCCATATTAGAATTCAAATACACAGACTTAAGGGACAACTGTAATGCTGTAATCTACAAGAAGAACATGAGCAGACTCTACTTCCTGAGAAAGCTCAGGTCTTTCACTCTGTGCTGCGAGTTTCTGGAGATCTTCTCCCAGTCTGTGGAGGCCAGCACCCTGGACTTCACTGTGGTTCTGCTGGGGGAGCGGCACCAGGAAAAGGGACATTGGTCAGATTGACAAACTGATCCGTAAATCTGGACACGTGATCGGCTGTGAGCTGGAGACATTTGTCACAGTGAGGGACAGGAGGACACTGGACAAACTGCTCTCCATCATGGACACTCATGCTCACCCACTGCACCAGACTATAGAGGGACAGATAATACTCCCTACAACTGTACAACAACTCACCCACTGCACCAGACTATAGAGGGACAGAGGAGATAATACTCCCTACAACTGTACAACAACTCACCCACTGCACCAGACTATAGAGGGACAGAGGAGATAATACTCCCTACAACTGTACAACAACTCACCCACTGCACCAGACTATAGAGGGACAGAGGAGATAATACTCCCTACAACTGTACAACAACTCACCCACTGCACCAGACTATAGAGGGACAGAGGAGATAATACTCCAACAGGCTCCTACAGCTCCACTCAAACAGTGAGAGATACAGGACTACATTCATACTATAATACTCCCTACAACTGTACAACAACTCACCCTTAAGTAACGGATAACCTTATGCCCTGTCAATCAGCATAGTATTTGCACTGTTGTTCTTGTCTCTTGTTTATAGCTGTGATTTTATAGTTTATTTTATAGTTTATTACTTATTTTTCTATTTTGACTTGTACATATACATTTATTTTTATAATTATGTCTCATTTGACACGTGTCTCTGGCTCTTTTTTGCTTTACCATCTGTTTTTGTTACTCTCTGTTATTATTTTATATTGTGATGTTTGAGCTGCTGTGTCCAAATAATTTCCCTTGTGGATCAATAAAGTTTGTCTAAGTCTAAGTCTATGTCTAAGTCTAATCCACCCACGAGGGTGAGGAGGGAACAAACAGGTTTATAAAAATCCAGAGGAAACCAAGTCCAGGCTGAACCAGACCCAAGACCAGACCAAGACTAGACTGAACCAGGCCCAAGACGAGAGCCAAGCCCAGAACCAAGACCAGATCCAAAATCAGAGCCAAGACCAGACTCAGGACCAAAGCCACGACCAAACCAGGAACTAGACCACGTAAGATCTCCTCACATTTATGTTGAACATAATGGTAATATTGTCATAACTTTTTATCTGGTTTACAATAGAAATTAAACCCAGATTTTGTTCCAGTTTATGGTTAGTATCTCAATAATTACAAGTGTTGGGAAGTAACTACATATATGTACAAAAAATACTTACTCATGCAACACTTAAATTTGAAACTTCATTTCAGTACTAACAAACAGACTCAATTCCCAACCACAATGATAATAAAAGAAAAGAAAAATAGTCAGTTTCTATAGACAATAGAAAGTGATTTTCAATACTAAACGGTAGTACTTTCTTTTATATTACCTTATATCTTTAGAATCCCTTAGTCTTGTATGTCGGTTCCATAGTGATCTATGGGCGTACACTAGTCTATGTGGTGTTAAATGTGTTCTGTACTGTGTAAATATTTATCATGGTTTTACATCAGCTTAGTGGCAATTAGAGGGAAAAAAATTAAGTAGAAAAGTACAAAAATACAGGAAGTAGCGCAAATCTCTTTACCTATGTCATCAACATGAAAACCTCCATCCAAAATGAAACAGACAATTTATGCACAAGGACAGTTTAAACCTTCATTTAATTAAAAAAAAAAAAAATTAAAAAAAATTGCACTTTAGACAACATTATAGTTGCTAGGTAACAGGGCTACAGGAAGTGGGGGTGCTGCAGCTGCAGAGATTTTTAACAATGTTTTAAAATATTTTGCACAATTTATAAATTCTTTATGAATATTTTGGGAAGTGATTTTGACATATGTTGGCTATTATGTGTATTTAGATTTTAATTTAATTATTTTTAGGTCTAAAGATGCTGGTTTACGGAAGGTTTCCCACTTGCTAGCTGCCTAGTTTCACAGCACCCCCTGTTAAAAATGATTTCTAGTGGACCTGTTAGGGAACAATTACCTTTAGGTATGTCACATCTGCTGCCTGTGTCCAACTAAAATATAATGATGATAACTATGTTTTAGTGAAAAAGTACACTAACCTGTCATTCCTGCTGTTCTTGAACTGTGCGTTGCAACACTGGAATTTCCCCACTGTGGGACTAATAAAGGCATATCTTATCTTATCTTATATGCACTTTAAATCACAGACAAATTGATTGCATTACATTTTTCTAAATTCTAAAATATTTTCAAATTTAATTTTGGCCAAAGATCTTGTTTTAGGTCATGTGATGTGCCAGTATATTCAGGCCTAGTGTGTGCATCCTAGTGATTTGTTTAGTGGTTCCTTTATTTAACTTTTAGGCTTAAATTTGAAATTCATTATTTTTTGTTGTAGTTCTTTGATATGGATATAACAATTATTTTCTACTACAGTATATTCATGTCTTTTCAGTCAGAACAAAAAGTAAAATGAGCTAAACAAGAATGACTTTTATTTCATACAGCATTGTCAAGTGTGCAGCTCACCCCTGTTCCAACTAGTTTCACATGTTAAAGATCTTCTGTACTAGGGCTGGCCAATATAAGAAAAATATGTGACATTTGATAACTATGTTTTGTATTGCGAAAGCAATATTATTGCGATATTGTGATATACTTTGGTACAATAAGATCAGTTAAATTACAGTAAACTCTGTCAAACTGGGTCAAAATAGAAGCTTAAAGATTCTATATTATGCAAATTTGACTCCTGGTGGTGGTGTCTCGTACTGCCATGCCCGCTCTCGTGGTAATAATAATTATTATTAAAGCTGCATGCGGCATTAAAGGCCCTCGCCACCCTTTGCAACCGCAGGATATGTGCCACCACGAAGATCTCGCCTTCCCTGCATCGCGAGTGCTTGGAGACAGAGGTATATCCTTATTGGGTTTTTGGTTCTGGATGATGTGTGGAACAGGTGCGCCAAATTTCAAAAGTCTATGACAAACTTTTTTTTTTTTTTCATCCTAATTAATCAAAACCGAGTTATTTCTGACAAATGTTGGATGTTGCCATGGTAAAATGAATGCGAATAAAGGTAGTCTAATTCATCAGTTAAATGTGGTGACCAGTGTTCAGATGATCTGCCTGTTATTCGAGGTGTACCACAAGGGTCTATTCTGGGACCACTTCTCTTCACTATATATATAAATGATGTGGGACAGAATGTAAAAAATGCAAACTGCCATTTTATGCAGATGACATGATTATATATTGTTTTGCACCTTCACTCACTGAAGCCATCGACAAATTGCAAAATGCATTTAACATTGTTTGCCACAGCTTCTCTGAATTGAAACTCTGTCTTAATGCAAACAAAACCAAAGTAATGCTGTTCTCTAGAAGTAAGATCACGCAAAATGTTCCTCCAGTTGTTGCACCTGAGGCTCAGTTATTGAAGTTGTTCATGCTTTTAAATACTTGGGTGTCATAATTGATGATGGACTGTCTTTTAAGTTTCATATTGACTCTCTTATCAAAACGTTGCATCTTAAATTGAGTTTTTACTTTAGAAATAAGTTGTCTTTTTCATTCAGCGCCAGGAAGAGACTTGTTGCTGCAACATTCCTCCCTGTGCTGGACTACGGGGATCTTTTATATATGCATGCCCCAGCCCAAGCCCCGCAGTCTCTGGATTCAGTATTTCATGCTTCTTTGCGCTTTATAACAAACTGTAGTGCTCAGACCCATCATTGCGAACTCTACTCTCGTGTTGGATGGCCCGCTTTAGCGACCCGGCGGCTCACACACTGGTACAAACTTATTTATAAGGGACTTGTTGGGCTGCTTCCTCAATACCTTAGTGTGTATCTTCAGCGTAGGCCTGATGGACCCCAGAATTTACGTTCTCAGGATGTTTACACACTGACTGTTCCTACTGTGAAAACAGAGAAGGGAAAACTGTCTTTTCAGTATAGTGCTCCAGCTGACTGGAATTCTTTGCAGAGAGTTTTAAAACTAAAAACACTTGTACCTATGCCTTTTTTTTAATACTCTTTTGAAGGACCTGGAAACGCAATCGATGATATGCCAATGTTTCTAACTGTGTCCCTAACATAACATATTATCTGTGTTGATTTTATATTGAATTGTTGTCTTGTGGGTTGTGTTGTGTGGGCCTCTTGCAAGGACTCCCTTGAAAAAGAGATCTTTGAATCTCAATGGGACTTTCCTGGTTAAATAAAGGTTAAATAAAAAAATAAAAAAATCCCCGCCTACGTCACCCCTTCCCCCAAAATCGATGTCATTGTGTAACCCGCATTTAATACAGAGACTTTTATTTTGGCAGGTCCACTTCCTGTTCTGCTGCCCCGAACTTTACAGTAGTTTATAGCAAAAGGAGAAATTTAATTTGTCAACTGGACAGAGTTTATTTGGTCGAATACGTTTCGCAGCTCATCCAAGCTGCTTCTTCAGTTCTGGTCAGATGCAAAGGAGTGGCCCGGGCCACTCCTTTGAGGACAGCGAGGTCCAGATCTTGGCCAGAGAAAAGAACTGGTTTGAGAGGGGAGTTAAAGAAGCTATTTTTGTCAAGAAAGAGAATCCTTCCTTGAACAGAAATGGAGGTCTCAGACATCATTTGTCTCCATCTATAACTCTATCCTCAAACCTAAATCAAAACAAACTGGGAAAACAACGGGACTAGCCAGGTCAGGTCCAGAGGTGTGAAAACACCCATCATGGCCCTGAATGGATATGCTAACTACTCCCCCACTCCCACTCCCACTGCATATTGAATAGACTCACCTGACTAACAGAAACTGTAAATAAATATGTGTGTCTCAGAGTAATTTTCATTGTAATTAAGCTCCTCCCTTCAAGCAGATATAAGGCAGTGTCCGCCAGCATCTGACCAGAACTGAAGAAGCAGCTTGGATGAGCTGCGAAACGTATTTGACCAAATAAACTCTGTCTAGTTGACAAATTAAATTTCTCCTTTTGCTATGGATTCTACCTGGACGACTGAGGGATTCTACACACTTTCCAGTAGTTTATTTCCTCCATTTCCGCTGTGGCTGTGGCGTGGTCTGTCAGCAAACTTCAAACAAAGTACCCGAGCTCTCTAAATCTACACATTTCACTCAGTATTTTAAGGTGAGCCTTTGGCCGAGATATAAGGAACTATCACTGAAAATTACAACCGTGTAAAGTGTTGCTAAAATGTTTTATTAAGCAAAGTCGCTAACTGCTCCTTTCAAATCCCCCGTAGCACCTCCGTACATGTTTACCAGTCGCGCTGTGCACGGAATGTAGCTTTAGCCCGTGAAAATCAAGGTAAATACTTTTACATTTTTTATATTTGTTAATGTAAAGAAGCCGAATTGTAGGCAATACTTTGATTTAACCAAAAGTTAAATACATGGGACCACCCTTAATGATTTTTGTCTAATTTGAACACTTATTTTGGCTAACGCTAAATTGCCTGAGGAGTTTTGTTTGCTATCGAAACCAACTGATATGTAGCTACGTGCTTATTTACTCTAATGTTTATTACGCAACACTTTTATTTATGAACTCTTGAGTATTTTGACCCGTATTTGGAATGGACATTTTGAAGTGCACTTGTCTTTAATGAACTAATTGAATGTTTGATTGCTATAGTAATTGATTGATACATGATTTATTTAACAAATTCAGATGAACTTTTTGATGAATAATTGGTTATATTAATTAACTATATCAATTACCTTGCGGTAATAATTAACTATATTAATTATTCATACTTTTTTAATGGTTAATGCCCTTATTATGTATATTTTTCCCATGTATGTTTACACATGCATTGATTTAATTTGTTTAAATAGGGTTACCTTATAATAGCAAGAATGTTACTTATTCTGAATGAAATATTTATTTGTGTTTTTGGCCTTCTAGGTCAGGTTTTTTGTTTTTTTTTTAATGGATGGAATCCACTTTAAATGGATAATAACCAACTTGAACTCAACAAACCACCAGATGGCGAGCTAAACAACTATGTGGTAGGACAAAGTTCTTTTTTTTCCCCCCGCTACTTCTCGAACTGTGGATTATACCGATTGCAATTCTCAAACTGTGGATTATACCCTGATGAACCCTTTTGGAGAAAACCTGGTTATTTTTTGTTTAAAGGACTCAACTTATTTCCGCCTTTTTGAACTTTTGTGTTACTGTTTTTGTTTCTACTTAATTTGTCAAGTCTCACTTTAATATACATATGTAAAAACTACAGTCCAGTTGTATGTCTTCATTCACACCTTGGGCTCCTTCAAGAACCACTCTTCTGTTCCCGCTAATATTCTTAGCCGCAGTCATGCTGCCCAGCCTTTAATTAGCCATCGATGCCATCGAGCTCTGTCTTCTTACTGTTAAATTTGAGGAAGTTGGATGATAACCAGGTCTGAAGATTGATGAGGCAATTGGAGAGAGACTGAGGGGGAGATGGATGGAAGGCTTGGTGGAGATGTAAAGTTGTGTATCGTCGGTGTATGAGTGGAAGTTGAGTCCATGTATACGTATGATTTGTCAGAGGGGGAGCATGTAAATGATAAACAGAAGTGGACCGAGCACAGAACCTTGCGGTAAACCTTGGTGGATAAGAGAGGAAGGTGAGCGGAAGCCACTGAGGGAAATCAACTGTTTGTCTGTCTGTTGGAAAAGTATGAGTCAAACCAGCAAAGTGCAGTACCAGTCAGTCCAAAGTATTTGGAGAGGCAGTCAAGGAGGATGGAGTAGGAGGCAGTATCAAATGCAGCAGATAAGTCTAGGAGGATGAGTATGGAGAGTTTGCCTGAGTCACCAGATATTAGTAGGTTGTTTGTGATCTTGACGAGTGCCATTTCGGTGCTATGATAGGGTCTGAATCCTGATTGAAATGGTTCATAGAGCTCATGGTTCATAGAGCTCATGGTTCATAGAGCTCATGGTTCATAGAGCTCATGGTTGGAAAAAGCAGTGGCTGACCAGCCATTGCTGTTTCCAAGATCTTACTAGGAAAAGGAAGTTTGAAGATCGGCCGATAAGAAAGCTCTTCTGTGTCCTACTGTCTGCTGCCCTGGTGGGAGAGTAACAATTACATAACCAGGAGGTTCTAACCCAGTTCTCTTGGCTTCACTGTGCATGTGTGGTATCTGTGACACTGCATAACATCACCGGTACAAACCGTAGTCTACATGTATGATGTGTATGTCATGTATGACATACACATCATACATGTGTATGTCATGTATGATGTTCTGTCATGTGTCTGTACAGGACATATGCACAGTACATATGTTATAGGTCCACACAGTATCTCATGTACGTATCCACAGTGTGGGAGATGCATACTTACATCCCTCTGAACTTTGACCCTCCTCAGGTGAATGGAGAATGTGAGTGGCACTCTGCTGCAGATAGAGGGCCTTTCCCTGTCTCACTCCTCTGTCCTGCCTGTCTTCTGCTGCTTCCTGCTGTCGTATGTTCTCATGATGTTGGTGAACCTGGGAAACTGTGTGGTGATCCTGAGAGACAGGAGCCTACACCAGCCCATGTACCTGCTGCTGTGTAACCTCTGCCTCAATGACATCATCGGGGGCACACATATCATCCCGCGCTTACTGTCCGACCTACTGCGAGCACCCGAGGAGCGCCTCATCTCCTACAGCGCTTGTGCCACACAGGCCTTCGTTACGCAGGTGTTTGGGACCACCTCACATACGGTTCTCATGATCATGGCGTTTGACCGTTATGTGGCGATCTGTAAGCCACTGCAGTACTCCACCATCATGAGTGGACACATGCTAGTGAAGCTAATAGCGTTAGCGTGGGGCGTGGCCTTTGTCATGGTGAGCATTCTGATTGGTCTGTCGGTGCGTCTGTCACGCTGTCGCTCACTAGTCACAAGCCCGTACTGTGATAACGCGTCTCTCTTTAAGCTGTCGTGTGAGAGTACCCTGATTAACAATGTGTACGGGCTGCTCTACACGGCGCTGCTGCTGAGCGCCTCCATCGGCTCCACCCTCCTGACCTACGTGAAGATCACGCTGGTGTGTCTGCGCAGACACAGCTCCAGTGTGAACCGCCGCGCCCTCCAGACCTGCTCCACCCACCTGCTGGTGTACCTGCTGCTGCTGCTGAGTGGAGCCGTTGTCATTACTCTGCACCGCTTCCCTGAGTACACGCAGGAGAGGAAACTGGTCTCCATCGTATGGTTCACAGTGCCTGGGACGGTGAACCCCATTATTTACGGAGTGCAGTGCAGGGACATACGCCACGCCTGGGTCCGGCTCTGGGTTCCCAGATCCAGGGGGAAATAAACTCTTTACACCTACTTTCAGTTCGGTTTGTTTACTGTCAGGCCAGAGTGGTATGTATGTTTTATGTGTTAATGTGCAGCTTGGTGTGTATATGTAATATGAGCCAGAGCTTATGTTTTATTTGATGTGTTTGCAAGTTCTACAGTGTGAAATAAAGACCGCAGTAAACGTCAGTAAAAAAGGAACTCTCGTGTCTCTCGTGTTTGTGGACAAGCCAGTATACCAAGGCTAGACCTGGGTTAGACATGGATTAGAGCTGGGATACACCTGGCTTAGGCCTGTCTTAAACCTGGGATAGACATGGTTAACCCTGGCGTTAGACCTGGGTTAGGCCTGGGTTAGACCTGGTTTAGACCTGGGTTAGACTCCCTCTGCGCTCTGGACAGAGAAACTAAACCCATCACTCTGGACTGACCTGACGTTTTATGTCTCTCACTGTGCTTCACACAAGGCAGCAGCGCTCCTGCTGCCCTGCTGCCCTCCTTTCAGTGGGCGCCCCCTGCATTCAGGCTCCTGCGGATGTCATGGGTGACTGTGTTTATGACTGTGGTGCAATATAAAAACTACTTTAATTTATTTTCCTTTTGGACTTTTATTGAAATCTGAACCTTTTGCAATGGCGCTTTTAATTGTACCAATAAAATGTAATCACCACAACAGGATTTTGTCTCATTCTGATCATCATCATTGTGAAGCTTCTGGTTCAGTCCTGGTTCAGCCTTGAATTAGTCTTGGTTTAGTCCTGTTTCAGTCCTGGTTTAGTGCTTGTTCTGTCCTGGTTGAGTCTTGGTTTAGAGCTGGTTTAATTCTGGTGTAGTCCAAGTTTAGTCCTGGTTTAGACCTAGTTCAGTCCTGGTTAATTCCTGGTTAAGTCTAGTTTAGTCATGGCCCAGTCGTGGATCAGAGCTGGAGAAGTTTGGGGTTGGTGACACGCCCGGTGAACAGCAGCGCTCCTGTTGATTGGTCACGGAGGAGGAAAATGAAGGGCCGGTCGACGTGATAGGTCAGTGCAGAGGCATGGGCGGGGTTAGGGGCGTACTGGAGACCTTCAGGGGCAGAGTCTAAAACCACCTTATGAAACACTGCGTTCAGTTTGACGGGCTGCGCCGAAATCTGGTCCAAACCTGTGTCCGCCAGCCATTCAGAGAGGCCTGTGGGAGAGAAGAGCCAATCAGAGAGGAGAGAGGGGAGAGAGCCAATCAGAGAGGGAAGAGAAGAGCCAATCAGAGAAGGAAGAGAAGAGCTAATCAGAGAAGGAACAGAAGAGCCATTCAGAAAGGAGAGAGGGGAGAGAGCCAATCAGAGCAAATGAATTGTGAGTAAAGTAATTCGTAGCATTTCTGAAACTTAAATCCTCAATGTTAAAGGGCCTATATTACATTATTTTTCTTATCAAAAACATACCAGGAGTTGTGTTCCTGTATATTTAGGCAGGGTTTGAGCGCTTATCTCAAACAGAAAACACTCCACCTTGTGACGGCATGTGGTAATACAGGAAGTGTTCCACTGTGTTTTTAAACTTCATACACCTTCACTAGAATAATTTGGATAATTTTAGCTCCGGAATTGTAAGTCTCTACTGAACTAAACTTGAAAACTACCACTACATGACATCACAAAGTGGAACAGAGCATTTTGAGCTTTGGAGATGTAGACAGACTAATAATAAAGGGTTTATCAAACTTCTGTGAATGAAACAAAACTCCAGGTATGTTTTTGAGGAGGTACAACATTATGTTAAATCTCTTAAAAGTACGTTTTTATAGGACCTTCAAGTGAGGGATCCTTTATCTATGTCTGCCAAAAGTGTGGTTATATGTTTTGGGAGTTCCCTGTGCATGTAACTGTAGTGAGTGTGAGTAAAGGTTATTGAAGTGTGTGCAGAGAAACAACATGACGTTTATATGTTCTCAAACACAGACCGAGGCTGGGGAGCAGCGGCAGCAGGTCTTTGCTGTAGGCTCCCCTCAGACTGGGCAGACTCAGAGTGACGTGGGCGGGGAGCAGCGTCATGGACAGGTCCTGGACGAACTCCGCTGTCAGTGCATCCTCGATAGCCGTGAGGTTAAAAGTCACGGTGTCAGGCAGGAAGAGGAAGAGGCTGACCCCGTCTTGCAGGGGGAGCTCTGCGATCTGAGGGGTAAAAGGTACACGTGTTTCAGACTGTTCTGCTTTGCTTTGAAATTTACTTTGGAAAATCTCACATTGGCCAGCCTGTGCAGACGGTGAATTCAAACCCATTCAGTGAGTTACTTTCACTGTAGACCTGTTACAGTCTTTCCCACTGACAAACACAGAGCCAGTGCCACACACATATGTCCTGCTAGAGCTGCCAGTGTGGCAATTGTTACCATTTGTAGAGCACTCAAACATGGATGACATCTAAAACCTCTTCAGGCTTGTTTTTGATGAGGGAACAACGTTATAACATGGTAGAAAGCTCAAAAAAACAGTTTTGCAGTATAGCCCCTCTTTAACCATGACCATGATGGTGGACGCTACAGAAGCTCTTGGATCATGGTCATGATCTCTTCGTCTTTGTGCAAATGTGATTCGTCATCATGAAGTTTTGACCAATCAGATGTCTGTCCAGGAGCTCTGTCTGAGATACTGACCGTGCAGCTCAGGTCTGAGTCGATGCCCATCTTTATCGGATAGTTGTCCTGTTGCATTATAGGTACTTGGACTGAAGTAGAACCATCAACCTGGAACTGGCCCATAGAACCAGTGCGCCCAAAACGGGTCACCCACTTTCCTATGGAGAGAAACCAGGGTCAGAGAAGCAGAGGACAGGGTCAGAGTAGCAGAGAAGATGGTCAGAGTATGCAGAGGAAGAGCAGATGGAGCAGAGGATGGACCTTTGAAATAGGCAGCTGTGATTGCTGTGACCCCAGGGTTTCGGGGCAGGGCGCTGGTCAGGATCTTCAGGACCTTCCCTGAGGTCTGCTGAGAGACCCAGTCATTGATCTCCTTCTGGTCCTTGGCTCCTCCCTGAAGAGCTTTGGGTCTGGTTCCATACGTTTGCTCCACCAGCGCGAAATAGTCCTGCTTCAGACGCAAACCTGCTCAAACAGAAGAGCAGCAGGTCCTCTCACATGGGTTTAGAACATAGACTGTATAAAGAAGTGGACTACGGGAGTGTGATGTCACCCATAGAGTTCGGCTCCAAAGAAGGTCATCGAGGCTTGCAGTTATAGGAGCGAATTTGGAATTTCGAACATATTTGGAATTTCGACTGCGAGAAACATAGCAACCAAAGAGCCAATCAGGGGTGAGGGTGCTGTCAATCAAACCTGTTGCTAACACTATCAGGAGCAACTTCGGGGAAAGAAGGCACCTGACTGATCTGTTACTATTTTTAATATCATGATTTACAGACAATATAAAACACCAGAGCGGGTTAATAAGAAAATTTTAAGGTTAGAATGACAAGTCTGACAGCAGCAGTTACAGAGAGATGCGACATTTTTGAATAGAAAGTGAATTAGAGCCAGAAGTCCATGCGCCTATGCTGACTAGTAGTAGTAGTAGTATTTGCAGTAGTAGTAGTATTTGCAGTCATAGTATTTGCAGTACTCACGACGGCTGAGGTACAGTCTGGCTGCAGTACTCAGTCCCTTCCCTGTGGTGGTGCTGGAGCTCAGGATGGACCTCAGGGTGGAGTGCAGCACCGGGTCCTGGAGCGTGTGGTACCTAAGGGCCCGGGTCAGGTCCCTCTGAGAGTACGGTGACCCGCCTGGGAACAAAAGGTACTATAGAGTACGCAAGAGTACACAGAGTAATACAGGGTATATACTTTGAACCGCCTGGGAACAAGTACACAGAGTTCTACACATGAAAGTACTGCAGAGTATTACACCCACCCTCCTGGGTATACAGAAAACTACAGGTACATTTAGACCGGGGCCAGACCAGGTCCTGCCAAGTCTCTGCTCCGGGCTCTGGTTTAGACCCGGTTTAGACCTGTTTTAGCTGTGGTTTAGCCCAGATGCCCTCCCTTACCCATGGACAACTGTGTTTTTACTTTAGATGCCCTCCCTTACCCATGGACAGCTGGCTCAGAGCAGCAGATATGCTCAGAGGAGACAGGAACACGTTGCCGGTCTCTTGGGCGCACAGAGATCTGAAAAGGTTGAAGCCGAAGTCTGAGGCGGCGGCGGCCATCTTGGTGGTGGGCGTGGTGAACAGCTCCACATGCTCCTCCTCCTCTGCGGGCGTGCCCTCAGCCGGCTCTGACTATAGGGGGCAGCACAGAGTTAAAAAGACTGACTACTGTCTCTCCTCTCTGCAACCCTAATCTAACATGATGAAATGTCCCGCAGTGCGGCTTTAAACTTAGAATTAGACTTAGACTTAGACTTAGACAAACTTTATTGATCCACAAGGGAAATTATTTGGATACAGTCGCTCCAACATCACAATATAATGTAATAACATAGAGTAACAAAAATAGATGGTATAGCAAAAAGAGCAAGAGACACGTGTCAAATGAGACATAATTATAAAAATAAATGTATATGTACAAGTCAAAATAAAATAGAAAAATAAGTAATAAAGTAATAAACTATATAGTCACAGCTATAAACAAGAGACAAGACCGACAGTGCAAATACTCTGCTGATTGACAGGGCATGAGGTTATCCGTTACTTGGGATTAACTTGTAGTACAGTTGTAGGGAGTATTATCTGTTACATAAGGGTGAGTTGTTGTACAACTGTATGGCGTATGGTATGAATGTAGTCCTGAATCTCTCACTGTTTGAGCGGAGCTGAAGGAGCCTGTTGAAGAATGAGCTCCTCTGTCCCTCTATAGTCTGGTGCAGTGGTGAGTTGTTGTACAGTTGTAGGGAGTATTATCTCCTCTGTCCCTCTATAGTCTGGTGCAGTGGTGAGTTGTTGTACAGTTGTAGGGAGTATTATCTCCTCTGTCCCTCTATAGTCTGGTGCAGTGGGTGAGTTGTTGTACAGTTGTAGGGAGTATTATCTCCTCTGTCCCTCTATAGTCTGGTGCAGTGGGTGAGGTGTACAGTTGTAGGGAGTATTATCTCCTCTGTCCCTCTATAGTCTGGTGCAGTGGTGAGTTGTTGTACAGTTGTAGGGAGTATTATCTCCTCTGTCCCTCTATAGTCTGGTGCAGTGGGTGAGTTGTTGTACAGTTGTAGGGAGTATTATCTCCTCTGTCCCGTTATCGTCTGGTGCAGTGGGTGAGCAGGAGTGTCCATGATGGAGAGCAGTTTGTCCAGTGTCCTCCTGTCCCTCACTGTGACAAATGTCTCCAGCTCACAGCCGATCACGTAACCCGCTTTACGTTCTGATGTGTAAACCTGTTCTAATGTGATGATTTAGTCTTTAGTGTTCCTGTGTAGAATCCCTCAGTCATCCAGGTAGAATCCACGGCAAAAGGAGAAATTCAATTTGTCAACTGGACAAAAGTTTATTTCGTTTGTACGTTTCTCAGCTCATCCAAGCTGCTTCTTCAGTTCTGGTCAGACGTTGGTGGATACAAACAAAGAAATGTGGTTTACTCCATTCAGTGTAATGAAGACTGCAGGGGGCGCTACACTGGAGAAACAAAACAGCCACTTCACATGAGGATGTACCAACACAGAAGAGAGAGCAACACGGGACCTCAGTCTGCCGTACATCTCCACCTAAAAGGACCTCAGTCTGCCGTACATCTCCACCTAAAAGCCACGGGCCACTCCTTTGAGGACAGCGAGGTCCAGATCTTCAGATCTTGGCCAGAGAAAAGAACTGGTTTGAGAGGGGAGTTAAAGAAGCTATTTTTGTTAAGAAAAAGAATCCTTCCTTGAACAGAAATGGAGGTCTCAGACATCATTTGTCTCCATCTATAACTCTATCCTCAAACCTAAATCAAAACAAACAGAGGAAACAATGGGACTAGCCAGGTCAGGTCCAGAGGTGTGAAAACACCATCATGGCCCTGAATGGATCTGCTAACAACACCCCACTCCCACTGCATATTGAATAGACCCACCTGACTAACAGAAACTGTAGACAAATAGGTGTGTTAGTCTCAGAGTCATTTCATTGTAGTTGGCGCCCCCTTCAGGCAGATATAAGGCAGTGTCCACCAGCGTCTGACCAGAACTGAAGAAGCAGCTTGGATGAGCTGCGAAACATATTCGACCAAATAAACTTTTTTCCAGTTGACAAATTGAATTTCTCTTTAGGGTTTCTGTATATCTTTGCCTTTTTTTGGAATATCCTCTGGAGGAGTGACAGGACGATGTCTGTGATATAGAATCAGGGTGTGGTATAACAGACAGACACAGTCTCCTGTTTAACTTATTATTAATTAGCAACAGGATTTAAACACGGCCAAATCACTTTACAACATTCTTCATTCACGTCACACGGAGTTCTACGATCCTTTTGTAGCCACAGCCTCAAGACAGATCAGGTTTTGACAAGCCGGTATGGACACAACCTGTTCAGCTCTGGTGCTGGTTCAGTCCTGGTTTAGTTCTAGTCCTGGTTCGATCCTGGTTTATTTCTAGTCCTGGTTCAACCCTGGTTTAGCTTTGGTGCTGGTTCAATCCTGGTTTAGTTCTAGTCCTGGTTCGATCCTGGTTTAGTTCTAGTCCTGGTTTGATCCTTTGTTTAGCTCTGGTATTGGTTCAATCCTGGTTTAGTTCTAGTCCTGGTTCGATCCTTGTTTAATTCTAGTCCTGGTTCAGTCCTGGTTTAGTTCTAGTCCTGGTTCGATCCTGGTTTAGCCCTGGTGCTGGTTCCATCCTGGTTTAGTTCTGGTCCTGGTTCGATCCTGGTTTAGTTCTGGTCCTGGTTCCATCCTGGTTTAGTTCTGGTCCTGGTTCCATCCTGGTTTAGTTCTGCATTTTTCTCTTTTGATATCACAAGGAGAGCGTTCAAATCTAGCAGCCAAACCACATGGAAACTATCTGTGTCTGCTCCTACTGCCAAGTGAGCCAGATGCCCTCCCACGCTCCTACTGCCAAGTGAGCCAGATGCCCTCCCACGCTCCTACTGCCAAGTGAGCCAGATGCCCTCCCACGCTCCTACTGCCAAGTGAGCCAGATGCCCTCCCACGCTCCTACTGCCAAGTGAGCCAGATGCCCTCCCACGCTCCTACAGCCAAGTGAGCCAGATGCCCTCCCACGCTCCTACAGCTAAGTGAGCCAGATGCCCTCCCACGCTCCTACTGCCAAGTGAGCCAGATGCCCTCCCACGCTCCTACAGCTAAGTGAGCCAGATGCCCTCCCACGCTCCTACAGCTAAGTGAGCCAGATGCCCTCCCACGCTCCTACAGCCAAGTGAGCCAGATGCCCTCCCACGCTCCTACAGCTAAGTGAGCCAGATGCCCTCCCACCCTCCTACAGCCAAGTGAGTCAGATGCCCTCCCACGCTCCTACAGCCTTTGAGCCAGATGCCCTCCCACGCTCCTACAGCTAAGTGAGCCAGATGCCCTCCCACGCTCCTACAGCCAAGTGAGCCAGATGCCCTCCCACGCTCCTACAGCTAAGTGAGCCAGATGCCCTCCCACCCTCCTACAGCCAAGTGAGTCAGATGCCCTCCCACGCTCCTACAGCCTTTGAGCCAGATGCCCTCCCACCCTCCTACAGCCAGTGAGCCAGATGCCCTCCCAAACCACATGGAAACTGTCTGTGTCTGCTCCTACAGCCAGTGAGCCAGATGCCCTCCCACGCTCCTACAGCCTTTGAGCCAGATGCCCTCCCACCCTCCTACAGCCAAGTGAGTCAGATGCCCTCCCACGCTCCTACAGCCTTTGAGCCAGATGCCCTCCCACGCTCCTACAGCCAAGTGAGCCAGATGCCCTCCCACATTCATACAGCCAAGTGAGCCAGATGTGCCAGATGCCCTCCCATCCTCCTGTATCCCTGTGTGTCAGATGCCCTCCCCTGTATCACATGTGTTTTACCTGAGCTAGAGCAGACCCCAGGAACACTCCACAGAAGAGCAGTGAAGAGAGGACCCTCATCCTGCAAAACCAGAGACCAGGTTTAGTCCTGGTTTAGTCCTGCTTTAGTCCTAGTTTAGTCCTGCTTTAGTGCTGCTTTAGTCCTGCTTTAGTCCTGCTTTAGTCCTGCTTTAGTCCTGCTTTAGTCCTGCTTTAGTCCTAGTTTAGGCCTGCTTTAGTCCCTGCTTTAGTCCCGCTTTAGTCCTGCTTTAGTCCTGCTTTAGTCCTGCTTTAGTCCTGCTTTAGTTCTGCTTTAGTCCTGGCTTAGCTATTGTCTAGACCTGGTTTTGCACAGGTTTTGGTCCTGGTTTAGTCCTGTTTTTTTTCCTGATTTTGGTCCTGCTTTAGTCCTGCTTTAGTTCTGGTTTAGCCATTGCCTAGATCTGGTTTCGCCCAGGTTTTGGTCCTGTTTTAGTCCTGGTTTTAGTTCTGGTTTAATCCTGATTTAAAAATACAAATCTTCTGACCTGGTTTAGCTCCAACGTCTGCTCCTCTGTCTCTGTCTGTGTCTGTGGAACTTTAAACATCTGGAAGAGATTTAACCCCAACAAAACACAAAGAGATGGAGAGAGGGGGTGAGAGAGAGAAAGAGGGGAGAGAGAGAGTGGGGTGGGGGCAGAAACAGAGAGATGGCAGGAGTGAGGAAAGGAAAGAGAGAGAACGTGGGTGTGGTGGGGGTCTGAGTGTGTGTGAAACTTTTTGGAGACAGTTTTATGGAACAATCCTGAATTTGATTTAAACAGTTTGGTCTGGAGAGACTGAGACCAGACCAGGACCAGACCAGGACCAGACCAGGACCAGACCAGGATCCCGGCTCAGATCTGGTCATGTGGCAGAGAGGTCAGGTGACTGGGGTCATGGCATTTACATTCTCAGAGTCAGAGGTGAAATGTCCCTGATTTGTGTCAGTCTGGAGACCTGGTTTAGTCCTTGTTTTAGCACTGGTTTAGTCCTGGTTTACTCCTGGTTCAGGCATGGTTTGGTCCTGGTTTGGACCTGGTTTAGTCCTGGTTCAGGCCTGGTTTAGACCTTGTTTAGTCATGGTTTAGTCCTGGTTTAGATCTGGTTTAGTCCTGGTTTAGTCCTGGTTCAGGCCTGGTTTAGACCTGGTTTAGACCTGGTTTAGACCTCGTTTAGTCCTGGTTCAGGCCTGGTTTAGACCTGGTTTAGACCTGGTTTAGACCTGGTTTAGTCCTGGTTCAGGCCTGGTTTAGACATTGTTTTAGTCCTGGTTCAGTCCTGCTTCAGACTTGGTTGGACTGGTCTTTTATTGTGAAATTCCTGTGGCGCCGTCTGGACTCTTACTGTGAAATATCACACACCGCACTCAGAAGTGGCACTTCCTGTCTGCGCCAGAGTCCGACGCCTGGACTAAACCTGGACCAGAACAAGACCTAGACCTGGACTAAACCTGGATCAGACCAAGACCCAGACCTGGATTAAACCTGGCCAGACTTGAACTAGACCTAGACCAGACCTGGATCAGACCTGGACCAGACCAAGACCTGAACCAGACCTGGACTAGATCTGGACCAGACCTGAACCAAACCTGAACCTGAAGCCCTCCCTGAAACTGGAGTGTTTTCAGTGATTTTGGACCTAGTTTTTACATCAACACAAAAATAAACCTGATGCCCTCCCTGAAGCTGTACTTTTTCAGTGCTTTCACATAACTTATATTTCCATTTATTTGTGTGAATAAAAACTTAATTCAAATGTGTGTCCACCAGAGGGCAGCACTACTTTGTACACATTCTGCAGGGAAACTACTACACCTCTAATACTACTACGACAACTACTACTACGACTACTACAACTACTAATACTGCACTACAACTAATACTACTGCTGCTACTACTACTACTACTACTACTACTACGTCTTGCTCTTAAAATAAATCTCAGATTTTGTTTTCAAACTCTTTCAAGGAGACAAAATGTTCTCAGACCCATCCAAGTCCCCAGGGGAGACCAGACCTGGACCAAGACCGGACGAGAGACCAGAGACCACTAGAAGCTACCTGGACGACTGAGGGATTACACAGAGACCACATGGTAATATAAAAGAAAGTACTACCATTTAAAGTTGAAAAGCACATTCTATTGTTTAAATAAAGAGTGTTTTTATTATTGTCATTGTGGTATCAGATTCTGTATTGAGTATCAAGTCTTTTCCTTAGTATTTAAATCAAGTTTGAAATATTAGTATCGTGACAACACTGTAAACAACAGAATGTACCACACCACAGCAGAGAGCTCAGTTCTTCAAAAACGGCAGATGTTGTGAAGATTGGACCCCAGACCATGAGAGGTCTACAACAACAGAACAAGTCAAATGGCTTTAGGTCCAGTGATCACACAGAAAAAGTTCCACCAGGGCGGTTTAGACCTGGTTTGGTCCTGGTTTAGGCCTGGTTTAGTCCTGGTTTAATCCTGGTTCTGATGTGTGTGATGTTTTTCCAGTGAGAGGGAGAGGGGAGCTGTTAATGTTTACACAAATCCAGGTCCAGGCAAGACCTCCCCCAGAGTTCAGACCAGAGACCAAAGAGAGTCTGACCGGACCAGAAACTAGAGATCAGACCAGAGAGCAAACCAGGAGGAATCTAAGTGGGACCAGGACTGGAGCAGATAAAGGGGTCGTCATCTGGGATCTGACCACACAAGGCTGCAGGACTGAGCCAGCTCTTTCTGTTGGACCGTTTCATTTTTGCCCTTAATTTATTTAAAGTTATTTTTATTTATTGTATTTTTTTAGACATTTCTTTTCTTTTCTTTTCTTTGTTCCTGTTGGAAGATTCTAGAGGTTCTGTTTTTTCACATTTGGGGCCAATATTATTCGTATTTGTTTAGATCCACTAATTGTGCTTTTTTATTTCACAATTTAATTTCTGGATAATTTTAGTCCAATTTTAGTCCAGGTTTAGTCCTGGTTTTATCCTGTCATGTACAGGTTCAGATCACCACAAGTCCCACTTCAGTCTCAGGTTTAGACCAGGTTTAGACCTTATTTAATCCTGGTTTAGTATTTAGTATTAGCTTTATTATTTCGCCTGGTTTAGTCCTGTTTATTGTCCAGGTTTAGTCCCAGTTTTAGTCCAGGTTTAATTCCAGATTTAGAAAAGGTTTAGGCCAGGTTTAGTCACAGGTTTAGTTCAGGTTTAGTTCCAGGTTTAGTCCAGAGTTAGTCCTGATGTCGGTACTCCCGCTCGCAGTTAGGATCCTGCAGAGGGTCTGGTCCCTGAAGACCACGTTCATCCTGGTCCTCACTCCCTTCCTCCTGTTACCGCTGGCAACGAGTACCAAGGTAAATCCTGGCTTAGACCTGGTTTAGTTCTGATCTATTGGTCCTATATTACTCTAAATTGACTGTGGTGAATTTAAAGCCATGTTATAACCTCTCAAAAATGTACCCGAAGTTGTTTTTTGTTTGGTTGTTTGTCCCACATTTGAGTAATCCTTTATTAGAATTCTGTCTACATCTCCCAAAATACTTTGTTCCATCTTGAGATGTCATGTAGTGGTAGTTTTCAGCTATTTTTCATTTGAGGAGAGACTGGCAATGATGTGTATGGAGTTTAAATATACAGTGGAGCACTTCCTGTATTACCACATGACATCACAAGGTGGAACAAAGTGTTTTCAGTTTGAGAGAAGAACTAAATATGCAGAGTTTTTAAAACAAAACACAACTCCAGGTCTGTTTGTGATGAGGAAACATTTTAACAGAAAATAGTGTAAAATAGGCTCTTTAATTCTGGTTTAGCCCTGGTTTAAGTCCAGATTTAGTTCTGGTTTACTCCTGGGTTAGTCCTGGTTTACTTCTGGTTCAGGATTGGTTTAGTCCTAGTTCAGTTCTGGTTTAGCCTGGTCCAGTCCTGGTTTAGTCCTGATTCAGTCCTGGTTTGGTCTTGGCTTAGTCCTAGTTTACTTCTGGTTTAAGTCCAGATTTAGTTCAGTTTTAGTCCTGGTTCAGTCCTGGTATCTGTTCAGTTTTTGTGATTTTGTGAATGAGCATCTGAAATCTGAATCAGTCACACATAAACCAGACTTTGATCTGTACTTGGACTTAAACAGAACTCAGTCAAAGTTAACCCTGTCCACACCGGGTCCAGCGTGGTCCAGACCAGGATCATAACCAGATCTGGAGCCAGCTCTCGCTTGTGGCTGTGTGTGGCTCTTTTTCCCACAATGCCCCCCCTCCCCGCCCCCCGCCCCTCCTGCTGGTGCACACATAGATTACCCAGCATGCCTCGGGGCAGGTCATTGTGATTCTCAGCATGTCTTGGCAGGTGCAGGTCTCAGGTTCAGTTGACAGGTGCAGAGTGTTACATCATTACACAGTGTTACACCATTGTGTAATAGTGGTAGTATATCAGTGTAAAAATGCATAAATTAGATCAAAAGAGCAGTCTGGTCCACTAAAGAAAACATGACTGAGCACGACAAACCTGTGCACATCTGTCTGAATGTCCTCCCCACTCTTCACCCCCAGTTCACCTCACTCTGACATACCCCTGACATATACTTGGTCGAAAAGTGAACGTGTTTCTTAACTGCCGTCTTCAACAATAAACACTATTTGTTTAACTGTAGGGGCAAGCAGATATTATAAACTTTGGACCAGAGCCTAAAGTTTCATTAAATGCAGCATTTTCAACCGTAGGGAAAGACTCTTTATTAATCACAAAGAGAATGATTCAAGAATTAACAATAAAAAACAACAACCCAGCAGGCCCTAAACAGACATTCTACTGTGAGTGAGTTTGGTTCAGAAAATCTCATTAAAAAACAGCATTGGTGGATATCTCAGCTGTGTTCATCTCAGAGCAACACGTTAAAACTCCACTAAAATCTGGAGATGGATCAGGCCCAAGAGGTGGTCCTCCAACCACAGGGGAGGAACCAAGGCAAGACTCCTTGAAGGATTTATGCCTCTATCTGGTGACAGTTCCACGCAATCTCACAGTTACTGTGTTTTGTTTAAATACATGTAGTATTTTTCTTGCGTTTCAGACTCTTATGTCGATATTACTGTATATTTCTCTACAGGAGGCGGCGTGTGCCTACGTGATCGCGCTCATGGCTGTGTACTGGTGCACTGAGGCCCTGCCCCTTGCCGTCACCGCTCTGCTGCCAACTGTCCTGTTCCCCCTGCTGGGCATCATGGAGAGCAAAGATGTGAGTACTATACTACTACTACTACTACTATTGCTACTACTATTACTATTACTGTTGCTACCACTGTTTCAGTCCTGGTTTAGTCCTGGTTCTGATCCAGTTCTGACCCGGTTCTCCTCAGGTATGCGTGCAGTACCTGAAGGACACTAACTTCCTGTTCGTTGGCGGTCTCTTGGTGGCGGTGGCAGTGGAGCACTGGGACGTTCACAAACGCATCGCGCTCAGAGTCCTGCTGATGGTCGGAGTCCGGCCCGCGCTGTGAGTATGACGTCACTTCTTGAACACATCACTTCCTGGTTTAGAGCTTTTTTAATCCTGGTTTAGCCCTGGTTCAGTGCTGGTTCAGTCTTGGTTTAGCCCTGATTCAGTCGTTGTTCAGTCCCGGTTTAGTTCTGGTTCAGTCCTGGTTTAGTCCTGGTTCTGTGTTTCAGGCTGATGTTGGGCTTCATGTCGGTCACGGCGTTCCTCTCCATGTGGATCAGTAACACGGCCACCACCGCCATGATGGTCCCAATTGTCCAGGCTGTTCTGGACCAGCTCCATGGACCCAAACCAGACCAGGACCAGACCGAGACCAGACCTGAGACCAGACCTGAGACCAGACCTGAGACCAGACCTGAGACCAGACCTGAGACCAGACCTGAGACCCACCCAGAACCAAAGACCGACCCGGGATCAGGGGAGAAAGTCCACAGTGTCCTCCAGTCCAGTCCTGAAACTGGTAACTCTTCATTTGCTCTTCTGACCCTCTCTTCTGCTCCTCTGACCCTCTCCTCTGCTCCTCTGACCCTCCCCTCTGCTCTTCTGCTCCTCTGACCCTCTCCTCTGCTCCTCTGACCCTCCCCTCTGCTCCTCTGCTCCTCTGACCCTCTCCTCTGCTCTTCTGCTCCTCTGACCCTCTCCTCTGCTCCTCTGACCCTCCCCTCTGCTCTTCTGCTCCTCTGACCCTCTCCTCTGCTCTTCTGCTCCTCTGACCCTCTCCTCTGCTCCTCTGACCCTCCCCTCTGCTCTTCTGCTCCTCTGACCCTCTCCTCTGCTCTTCTGCTCCTCTGACCCTCTCCTCTGCTCCTCTGACCCTCCCCTCTGCTCTTCTGCTCCTCTGACCCTCCCCTCTGCTCTTCTGCTCCTCTGACCCTCTCCTCTGCTCCTCTGACCCTCTCCTCTGCTCCTCTGACCCTCTCCTCTGCTCCTCTGACCCTCCCCTCTGCTCTTCTGCTCCTCTGACCCTCTCCTCTGCTCCTCTGACCCTCCCCTCTGCTCTTCTGCTCCTCTGACCCTCTCCTCTGCTCCTCTGACCCTCCCCTCTGCTCTTCTGCTCCTCTGACCCTCTCCTCTGCATCTTCAGGTGTGATCTCAGAGAAGTTACAGTCAGAGCACATTGTCCTGCCTCTTCCAGTGAAACTCCTCCCCCCAGCCCCGCCCAGCTCAGGTAACAGTAAAACCTGTACATATCAAATATCAAATATCACATATCAAATATCAAATATTAAATATCACATATATCGCAGGAAGTGATGATTCAGCTCCATCGACTCGGGCTCCAATTCACTTTATTGAAAACCTGCTGCTGTCAGGCTCGTCATTCTGACTTTAAAATGTTGGTTTTAACCCGCTCTACATGATCCTGTTTTTTTTTTCACTATTTTGTTCCTAAATGAAGATATAGACATTAATAACAGACCAATCAGGTGCCTTCTTTCCCTCGTATTTCCAGATTCGGGTCTATAACTGCTAGCCCTGATGAGCTTCATTTGACTGGAGCTGAACAGAATGGGTGACATTGCACTCCTCTAGTCCCTGTCTATACACAGGTGTGGGAGGAGACATTGGTGCTGGTTCTTTTGGTTCTGGTTGTCTCTGTTCAGCTGACTCTTTTTACACTTCGTCTTAAACATGTTTTGTATTTTTGACGCTCGTATCGCACCAAACGTGGCCCTCACAGCGATTTTGTTGTTTCATCGACCTCGTGCTGAATTGGTCCAAACAATCATGAACTGAACATTTTACAGCAAATGTTCACAAACCACAGCCCCCGGGTCTAAACGCAGAAAACAAGATGGAGTCAATATTTTTTTATATTCACTTGTTTGAGATTTAACCTTTGACCTTTACATCTGTGTCTTTCCCCGCTGTATTTCCTCTTCTCTCTCTGTCTCTCTCTCTCCCTCATTGGCTTTCTCTCTCTCCTCCTCTCTGTCTCCCTCTTCCTCTCTCTCTCTCCTCCTCCTCTCTCTTCTCTTTATCTCTCTCTCCTCCGCTCTCTTCTCCTCTCTCTGTCTCTTTCTCTCTCCCTCATTGTCTTTCTATCTCTCCTCCTCCTCCTCTTCTCATTCTCTCTCTTTCTCCTTCTCCTCATCTCTCCCCTCTTCCTCTCTCTTTCTCTCTCCCTCTTCCTCTCTCTCTTTCTCCTTCTCCTCTCTCTCTCTCTTTCTCTCATTGTCTTTCTCTCTCTCTCCTCCTCTTCATCCTCTTCTCGTTCTCTCTCTCTCTCCTTCTCCTCCTCTCTCCTCCTCTCTCCCTCTCTCCTCTTCCTCTCTCTGTCTCTCTCTCCCTCTTCCTCTCTCTCTCTCTCCTCCTCCTCTCTCTTCTCCTCTCTCTCCCTCATTGTCTTTCTCTCTCTCATCCTCTTCGTCCTCTTCTTGTTCTCTCTCTCTCCTCCTCTCTCCTCCTTTCTCCCTCTCTCCTCCTCTCTCTGTCTCTGTCTCTCTCTCTCCTCCTCCTCCTCTCTTTCTCTCTCTCTCCTTAGTGGTCCTCTCTCTGGAGTTGGAGGAGCTTGGTGATGAAGAAGAGGAGGAGAGGCTGAGGAGGTCTAAAGGTTTGCTGCTGAGCGTTTGCTACGCCGCGAGTATCGGAGGAATCGCCACTTTGACCGGGACCGGACCGAACCTGGTGCTGGTCGGACAGATGAGCCAGTGAGAGAACACACAACACACACAACACGCACAACACACACAACACACACAACACATGTTTAACACGTCTCTCAAACTGAGGACATTCCACCTTGTGATGTCATGTTTTAACACAGGAAGTGCTCCACTGTGTTTTTAAACTCCACACACTTTCACTAGAATCATTTGGATAGTTTCAGCCCTGAAATTGCCGATCTCTGCTGAACAAAAGGTACATTTATTTAACTTAAAAACTACCACTTCACATCACAAGGTGGAACAGAGCGTTTTGAGTTTTGGAGACAGACGAATAGTAAAGAGTTACTCAAACATGTGAATGAAACAAAACACAACTCCAGGTCTGTTTTTGAAGAGGAAGCTACATCAGAACATGGTTTAAAGCTCACAAGAGTCGGTTTTGTGTGATATAGGACATTTACTTTCATAGTTCATAGTTATGGTGACTAAAACGACATAGTAAAATGTTATCATAAAAACTAAAACTATGAGTTAAAGTTTAAAAGTGTTTGTAGAGACAGTTTCAGCGAGGAATTTTAGAGTGAAATCGACCTGCCCCTGTTTATAGCGAACCTCATGGGTCATTATACCCCAGTTTGATTGACTTTGCAGCTGATGGCATCAACATTCTTTGGGGATGCTAACTGGAGGCTCTGCTCTGTTAGAAGTTAGATTTTAATCTGAGTTTTAACACAATCTGACCAGAAAGAAGTGACTTAGCTGGAACTACAACAGGTGAACACTCTGTTGTAGTTCCAGGTGAAGACCGTGAACACTCGTATTGATCACAGATTCCTGAAAATCATCAATATTTACTTCATATTTCTGTGTTCTTTTGTTCTCGTTTCAGACTGTTTCCTCAGAATGGAGACGTGATAAACTTTGCGTCGTGGTTTGCCTTCGCCTTCCCCACGATGGTGCTGATGCTGATGCTGGCCTGGCTCTGGCTGCAGGTGCTCTACATCGGCTGGAAGTACGAACAGTATCCGTCTGTACTTTAGCACAACATGTAGGCCTTATAATTATTTATTTTACTCACTTAAGAGAGGCTGTTATGCAAAATCCATTTTTCAAATCCTCCTTATGGTTAGCAATATGAACCTGTACAAGGCTCCGCCCAGAAGCCTACGTCCCTCACACAACAATTCTCCATAAATATACAAAAACGGGATGCACTCTGAACAGTAACGGAAGTGTAATACTCCCTATTTAATATTGTTTTATATAGTAGTTTTTTTAGTACAGCGGACAGAGACGTGACCCTGAAACATGAAGCGCTCAAGTAACAGCACGTTTCTCATTGTTTTTGTTTTTTTTGGATTCACGTGTTTTTAAAGTTTGTTTTTACTCACACTGCCCTCACCATTTGACCAATCACAGCACAGATGTGTGTCTGGCCCCTCTCTCCTGTAGAGAGCCTGGGACCTGCACGCTGCACCAACCAAGTCCTGCTTTAGTCCGGGTTTAGTCCTGGTTCAGTTCAGGTTCAGTCCTAGTTTAGTTCTGGTTCATTAATGGTCTAGTCCTGGTTTAATCCTAGTTATAGTCCTATTTTAATCCTGGTTTAATCCTAGTTATAGTCCTAGTTTATTCCTGTTTCAGTCCTGATTTAGTCCTGGTTTAGCACTGGTTTAGTCCTGGTTTAGCACTGTTTTAGTTCTGGTTTAGTCCTGGTTTAGTTCTGGTTTAGTCCCCTTTATTCCTGTTTCAGTCCTGGTTTAGTACTGTTTCAGTTCTGGTTTAGTACTGTTTCAGTCCTGGTTTAGTACTGTTTCAGTTCTGGTTTAGTCCTGTTTCAGTCCTAGTTTAGTCCTGTTTCAGTCCTGGTTTAGTCCTGGTTTAGTTCTGGTTTAGTCCTCGTTAGTTCTGGCCCCATGAGTACATCATTAAGGGCGCCATGTTGGCAGGGAGAATCACTGGCAATGAATGGTATTTTTTGTCATGAAATTAAATCATAGACAATGATTTATCTTAAAACTAAGATTTCAACCTTAACTTTGCACTATGCGGACATCTGGTTTACGTTTCACCTTCTTATTTAACCAAAATAATACACTTAATAAAAAAAAGTGGCACCTGTTTTGAATCATTGTGACAATGGTTGAATTATTCGCCAAATAAATCTCTCAAAATAAAGAAATGGAGTTAGGGAGTGTGACATCACCTGCAGCGTTCGGCCAGTTCCATATTAGGAATTCCGAGCGTGAGTATCATAGCAACCAAAGAGCTAATCCGAAGCAAGACTGTTGAAGGTAACGCCCCTTCCTGCCTGCACCACTGGTTTAGCAGGGGGCGGGTGCTTGACAACACTGTCAGTCAAACCCGTTGCCTCGGGAAGAGAAGGCGCCTAATTGATCTGTTATTAATGTTCATATCTGGATTTACAAACAAAATATCCATCCTTTTTCTTCCGCTTATCCGGGGCCGGGTCGCGGGGGCCCCAAGGTGTTCCCAGGCCAGCCGAGAGACATAATCCCTCCAGCATGTCCTGGGTCTTCCCCAGGGCCTCCTCACGGTGGGACATGCCCGGAACACCTCCAGGGGGAGGGTCCAGGAGGCATCCGGAACAGATGCCCGAGCCTCAGCTGCTCCTCTCAACGTGTAGGAGCAGCAGCTCTACTCCGAGCTCCTCCCATGTGACTGAGCTCCTCACCCTGTCTCTAAGACAGCACTCAGCCACTCTGCGGAGGAAACTCATTTCGGCCGCTTGTATCCGCGATCTTGTCCTTTCGGTCATTACCCAAAGCTCATGACCATAGGTGAGGGGAGGAACGTAGACTGACGGTAAATTGAGAGCTTTGCCTTTCGGCTCAGCTCCCTCTTCACCACAACGGTCCGATACAGCGACCATATCACTGCCGACGCTGCACCGATCCACCTGTCAATCTCACGCTCCATCCTCCCCTCACTCGTGAACAAGACCCCGAGATACTTGAACTCTTCTACTTCCACCTCCACAGGGATTCTCCACCCACCCGGAGAGGGCAAGCCACCTTTTTCCGGTCAAACAAACAAAATAGTGAAATAAAAACCCAGGATCATGTAGGGTGTGTTAGTCTAAGTCTAATACGAATATTTTAAGACCAAAATGACGAGCCTGAAAGGAGCAGTTTCAGAGAGAGGAGTGATGCCCATGCTCATTTCCTGTTTGGAATGCAGCGACTAGCAGGTTAGATATGTTAATTTACATATACAGTCTACAGTTTAGTCGCAGAAATAAGGTTAGGTCCAGTTCTGATTTAGTCCTGGTTCAGCCCTGGTTCAGTCTTGGTCTTGTCTCCTCAGTGTGTTCAGGACGTGTAGCTGTGGATCTTCTCGGTCTCAGGAGGAGGACTCAGCATTCCAACTGATCCAGGAGCAGCACCGGAGCCTGGGGCCCATCAGCTTCGCCCAGTGCAGCGTGCTGCTGCTCTTCAGCCTCATGGTGGCGCTATGGTTCACCCGAGACCCGCGCTTCATGGACGGATGGGCCACGCACCTCTTCAACAACAACAAAGAGTGAGTCCTGGTTTTTCTTGGTTGAGTCCAGGTTGAGTCCTGCTTTAGACTTGGTTTAGTCCTAGTCTATATCTGGTTTAGTGCTGGCTTAGTCCTGGTTCGTTCCTGGTTTAGTCCTGATTTAGTGCTGGTTTAGGTCTGGTTCAGTCCTGGTTTAGTCCTAGTTTAGTGCTGGTTTAAGTGTAGTTTAGGCCTAGTTTAGGCCTGGTTCAGTCCTGGTTTAGGCCTGGTTTAGGTATAGTTTAGTCCTGGTTTAGTCCTGGTTCAGTCCTGGTCTAGTCCTGAGGGGTATACTACAAAGCTGGTTGGTCTGAGTCAGGTTTTAATTCAGTGAGCTGACTTCTCAAAGGCAGAACCTCAGCTCAGAGATAACGAGTGTGACAAAGATGGTGAGAGACAGAATCTGTAACACCAAGTTTGAGCTCTGAGCGCCCCCCTGTGGTGAACGCTGCGCCTTTGAGCCTCTGTGAGTTAAACGTCTGCACACTGGTGTTTCATAAGTGATCACATGTGATAGAGAAGGTTCATCACGTCACAGCGCTCATTTATAATATGTGCAGACAGACTTGTTCAGTGAGACCTGATCAAAGTCTGATCGAGTTCTTAACCTGCTCCGGACCAGGTTAGCTCTGCCGCTCTGTTACTGTAGTGATCTAACCACGCAGTAAAGTGAGCCGCATTTGTCATGCAGGAAATCTAGGGTTTGAGTTTGACTAACCCAGTTAAGCCATCTTTTTGGCTTGATAGTGTACCCGTAGACCTGTATTGGGACATGAGTTTGAGTCTTGATAAAGTCCGGACTATGGTTTGACTTTGGTCCAGAATTGAACCTGTTCCAGAACAAACAGGAAATTGAGGCGCCGTGCAAACACTGACAACATCATCATGGACTAAACCTGGACTAAACCTGGACTGAAGATGGACTTTAGCAGGTCTTTGGCTTTGATCCAGGTTCAGGCCAGTCCAACATTAAAAAGGCCCTCAAGGAAAAACTAAAGTCTTCTCAGAATTGTTCAAATTTAACTGTAACTGTGTAACTGAATAAATACATACAAGAATAAGGTTAATGTCATACTAGTGCAGCTTATATCGTGTTATATATATATATATATATATATATATATATATATATATATATATATATATAGATAGATAGATATATAGATATATAGATATATAGATATATATATAGATATATAGATATATATATATGCAAGATTTGATTATGTTAAAGGTCCTATATTACACAAAAAGAATATTACACAAAAGAGACTTGTGAGCTTTAAGCCATGTCAGAATGCTGGAGTTGTGTTTTGTTTTATTCACACATGTTTGAGTAACCCTTTATTATTAGTTTGTCTGCATCTCAAAAGCTCATAATGCTCTACTCCACACTGTGATGCCATGAAGTGGCAGTTTTAAAAGGTAGCTGTTAACTACCTTTTACCTTTAATTTTCAGTAATCTTTATTGATAATAATCCAAATGATTCTAGTGAAAGTGTATGCATTTCAAAAACTCAGAGGTGGAACAGAGAGTTTTCTGTTGATGGGGAGAATTCCTACATATGCAGAGTTTGTGTGTTAAACATGTGTGAATGAAACAAAACACAACTCCAGGTCTGTTTGTGATGAGGAAATACGCCCTTTAACAATGTTTTAGTGAGACGAGTGTTCTAACCGTCACATGCACTTTAACATCTCATTCCCACATTGTTATGTTTGTTTTGGGAACCGTGAATCTGAAGTGAATCAAACATGACACGATTCAGTCATATGACTCTATGTGTGAACTTTGACCCCTCATGCTGAAAGGAACACTGACGTTTGTTCCGTCGTTCCATTCACAAAAACATGTTTACTCCATTACGCTGCTATCATCAGCAGTGACGTGTGGAACAAAGAGTCAACAAATGTCCAAAAGTTTGAGGAAATGTCTCACAGTAGTGCTTTAACTCTGTTCTACTTTGATGAAATGTTCCACAATGGGGCATTAACCTGGTTCTAATGTAGTGTCCTTGTTAGATCCACCCCAGGAGATGTGTTTTGTATCATTCACACATGTTTCAGTAATCAGTGAAACATGCTCTGTACTCTGCACTGTTCTCCAGTTTTATTTTCTTAATCAGTGATGGCACCGTTGTGCAGTCATTTTTGCACAAATGATGATGATTTTTGCTTGTTTCTTTTATTAAATCATTTTAGATGAATATTGCAATTTAAAATGTCCAAATTATAACAAAATGATCCATGGGTGTCATAGATTATAACTATAGAGCAGACACAAGCACAATATGTCTTCTTTGAATTATTTAGGGCCCAACACTGCCCCCTGTGGGACACCACTAGAAACAGCCAAACTTTACAAACTGTTTTTACCAAGTCCAATGCCTTACCCAGTCCCCAGCCTCCCCACGTTGATCTAACCTGTTTATTAAAATGTCATGAATAATGGAATCAATTCCAGTAGTTTTAAGCTGCAGCTGCATGAGGAGAGCAGTCTGCTCGGTGTCCTCCATAGAAGTGGGCTAAAGGGGAAGCCTGTGTGAAAATGGGTGAGAGGTTAAAGGTCACTAGAGCTGATAGAGTTGAGCTGGTTCGTCTGTAGCTCCAGAGTCACGTGCAGGATGTGTGCATCAAGGTCATGGGTTCAATTCTGGAGGGAGGCAGTGTCATTTATGTTTAACCACACGATAATATGATTAACGACCAAGAGGTCACTTATAGAAGACCTAAATACAACCTCAGAGGGTCAATGAGAACGAAACAACTCTAACATGGTTAAAAGTTCTAAAATGTCAAGTTTGCAGAATAGGTCTGCTTTAAAGCTGCACTGTGTAACTTTTCTGTTAATTAATCTTTATATGTTTCAGGTATGTGACAGACGCGACTGTGGCTCTGTTCGTGGCTGTGCTTTTGTTCATTCTTCCATCTAAACCTCCCACTCACCTGTTCTTCTGGAGGACCGCCCCCTCAGGTAACCCCACCCCTTCCATTTAACTCCGTGTAGCCCCGCCCCTCAGGTAACACTTGCATCAGCCCGTCACACACTACAGGATTTGTTAGTCTTTATTGATAATTTAACACTGTAGAGTTGTTGTGATCCTGGCTGCTTCTGATTGGTTGTGTGGTTTTAAAAAGTGTCCTAACCCCGCCTCCTCGGTGTGTCCTGTCCAATCAGAGTCCTTGGTGCCCACTGGCCCCGCCCCCCCTCTGCTCACATGGGGAATAGCTCAGAAGAAGATGCCTTGGAACATCGTCCTGCTGCTGGGAGGTGGATTTGCCCTGGCCAAAGGCAGCGAGGTACTCCAGATGCCCTCCCACTGTGTGTTCAGTGCCCTTCCACAACCCTGTAACCCTGTGTCAGATGCCCTCCCCATCTGCCAGATGTGTCAGAAGCCCTCTCATGCTCATGTCTCTCTGCAGGAGTCGGGTTTATCGAAGTGGCTCGGGGAGCAGATGACTCCACTTCAGTTGGTCCCGCCTTGGGCCGTTGCCGTGGTGATCTGCCTTCTTGTTGCCACGTTTACTGAGTGCGCCAGCAACGTCGCTACGGCAACGCTTTTCCTGCCCATCCTCGCCTCCATGGTAAAGCACAGCCTACAAAGTATTGATACTTTGCAGTGTTCTACCTGTATCTCTATTGGTGAAATGTTCATTAGTTACCACGGTGACACAAAGTACACATTAGCAAACACTGTAAAAAAAAGTTACAAGAAATAATATAAAATGGATTTAAACAACACAACAATTTCCAATTAAAACCGATGTACGGTAACTAGCTAATGTAACCAACAATGTTTAGCTTTTAAGAAGGCTAACAGCAACAAATCTTACTGGTTAACTCAGCTCAATGTTTTTATTGTGGGTGACGTCAATATCCCGACTTTCCGAGATAAAAGCACATGAATACAAACAAGTCCAAACCCTGACATCTCATCTCGAAATTCCCAGTTCCAGAGGACCACAGAAATACAGCAGTACTCCTGACTCTTTCTCCTCCATGTTTGTAGTCCTGACTGTTTCTCCTCCATGTTTGTAGTCCTGACTGTTTCTCCTCCATGTTTGTAGTCCTGACTGTTTCTCCTCCATGTTTGTAGTCCTGACTGTTTCTCCTCCATGTTTGTAGTCCTGACTGTTTCTCCTCCATGTTTGTAGTCCTGACTCTTTCTCCTCCATGTTTGTAGTCCTGACTGTTTCCTCCTCCATGTTTGTAGTCCTGACTGTTTCTCCTCCATGTTTGTAGTCCTGACTCTTTCTCCTCCATGTTTGTAGTCCTGACTGTTTCCTCCTCCATGTTTGTAGTCCTGACTGTTTCCTCCTCCATGTTTGTAGTCCTGACTCTTTCTCCTCCATGTTTGTAGTCCTGACTATTTCTCCTCCATGTTTGTAGTCCTGACTATTTCTCCTCCATGTTTGTAGTCCTGACTGTTTCTCCTCCATGTTTGTAGTCCTGACTGTTTCTCCTCCATGTTTGTAGTCCTGACTGTTTCTCCTCCATGTTTGTAGTCCTGACTCTTTCTCCTCCATGTTTGTAGTCCTGACTATTTCTCCTCCATGTTTGTAGTCCTGACTGTTTCCTCCTCCATGTTTGTAGTCCTGACTGTTTCCTCCTCCATGTTTGTACTCCTGACTCTTTCTCCTCCATGTTTGTAGTCCTGACTCTTTCTCCTCCATGTTTGTAGTCCTGACTATTTCTCCTCCATGTTTGTAGTCCTGACTGTGTCTCCTCCATGTTTGTAGTCCTGACTGTGTCTCCTCCATGTTTGTAGTCCTGACTATTTCTCCTCCATGTTTGTAGTCCTGACTGTTTCTCCTCCATGTTTGTAGTCCTGACTGTTTCTCCTCCATGTTTGTAGTCCCAGTCCATGTTGCTGAACCCTCTGTACGTGATGATCCCATGCACGCTCAGCGCTTCCTTCGCCTTCATGCTGCCTGTGGCCACGCCCCCTAATGCCATCGTCTTCTCCTATGGCTACCTCAAAGTCTCTGACATGGTGAGTCTTGGTTTAGACCCGGTTATTTTAGTTCTTGTTTAATCCTGGTTTAGTCCTGGTTTAGAGAAGAAACCAGGTAAAGTACTATTTTTTCCGTCTTTATTCACACACAAGACTTCCCTGCAAATTCCCAGTAATGTACCCAGCAAACTGCCAGAGCAAAAATGCAGGAAATCAGTTCTGGCTCTGTTCACACATGGTCCTGTTTTGGCAAAATGCAGGTAAATTCCCTGGCTCAGACTCTGGTACCGGTACCGGTCCTGATCTGATCTCTGGTCTGGTTTTAGTCTTGATCTGGTCTCTGGTCTGGTTTTAGTCCTGCTCGCTGGTCTTGTCTGTTCCAGGCTCACTCTGGGGCCTGACCTGTGCTCAGATCCTGGCTCACCCTGGTCTCTGGTCTGGACTCTGGTCTGGTTTTAGTCCTGGTCTCTGGTCTTGATCCTGTTCTTTCTGTTCCAGGCTCGCTCTGGGGTGGTGATGAACGTCATTGGGATCCTCTGCATCAGTTTGGCCGTGAACAGCTGGGGCCGAGTTTTGTTTGGACTGGACTCTTTTCCTGAGTGGGCCAATGCTACTGCACCACTTTAAAGTAGTTCTACTACTACTACTAGTAGTACTCCTCTTTAAAGGTCATACTGTATATTACACAAAATTGACTCTTAAGAGCTTTAGGCCATGCTCGAATGTTGTTACCTCCTCAAAAACATACCTGCGGTTGTGTTTTGTTTCATTCACATGTTTGAGTAATCATTTAATATTAATCTGTCTACACCTCTAAAGCTCAAAATGCTCTGTTCCACCTTGTGATGTCATGAAGTGGTAGTTTGCATGTTAACAGCGCCTTTTACCTTTTGCTCAGTAGAGATTGGCAATTCCAGGGCTGAAATGATTATATTATTAGAACTACTACTCAGCTACTGAGCTAGCTGCCGCCAAACCAGCGGTGCCGGTACCTCCAAGAGCCTCACACCTGATTGGCTCTTTGATTTCACACAAAGATTTCCAAGTTGCAGATTAGCCGCTATAACTGCTAGCCACAATAAATTTAATTTGGTTGCAATGCAATCGTACACTTTGGGTGATGTCACACTCCTTTAGTCCACTTCTATTATACAGTCTATGCTACTACTACTACTACTACTAATGGAGCTACTCCTGCTAGTACTGGATACTGTGTACAGATCAAACTGGGCCTAAAAGAGACAATTAAAGTGTTGAAGTTAAACTTAAATAAAAAATATGGTTTAAAATGTCACAATCAGCAAGTTTTTTTATTGAATTATAATAAATAAAATAGTTCATATCTGTAGCACTTATGACACCAATGAAATACAATGTTAAATATTTGTAGGAAATACTAGGTTTTATTTAAGTGTTTTGTACATAACATTTAGAGTGTGACTTATACAGATCTGTGTCTATATGACAGGTTTGATTATTTTCAAATTTGGACTTGATTTGGTTAATAATATCTGCTGTAAATGTAAATGATAGTTTTACTCCAATCAAGAAGCACTTTGTGAAGAAAAGTTGAAAAATATGTTGAAAATTACAGAAAATGAGGGTTCCATATTGATGACAATTCAATTTTCCGATATTTTAAACATTATTTCAACAAAATAAAGGTATTTTCTTATATATATATATATATATATATTTTTTTTTTTTTTTTTTCTTTTTTTTTTCTTATATTTGTCAAATAATAATAATCTTTGTGTACATTAGAGGAGTTTTGGCCCAGTGTGCATGATGGTTGCCAAACTGGGAATGAAATTGTAAAACTTTGTAAAATTGTAAATTCTTAAAGTAGTCTAACCTGTCATAGGCGGTTTAAATATGCGTAGAAAATACTAGGTTTTATTTAAGTGTTTCGTTAATAAAGAGACATGTACAGATTTGTGTACCATTTAATAAAGACTTAATAAAAAATACTTAAATAAACTTGTGATTTTGTTGTTACTGGCCATGTTTACACACACACACACACACACACACACACACACACACACACACACACACACACACACACCAAAATCAGATCTATGGGTATCAGAAATATTCTAGTTATCTGATTTTTACTTGTTGATTGTTTTGTGTTGCACCATATCTCCAGACTTTCTGGAGGTGGCATGTCACCTGGACGATTCCATTGCTTCGCTAAAAAGTTACATAGTGGGGTTTTAATAGAGAAAAGACATTCAAAATAATATAAATAAATTCGAAAAATATGCACGGAGTAAATCAGTCAATTAATGTGAAATAAAGGTGGCTGAGTGGCTAGCACTCACGCCTCACAGCAAGAATGTTCCAGGTTCGATCCCCGGGTTGCCCGGGCATTTCTGTGTGGAGTTTGCATGTTCTTCCACTGTCTGGGTGGGTTTCCTCCGGGCACTCCGGTTTTCCCCCATCAACCCAAAAAATATGCTCCATAGGTAAAAAATCCTCCAGCTGAGGTCTTGTCCAAGCCTAGTAATAAGATCACGGAGATGGGTCCCCGGGCGCCTTCATGTGCTGCCCACTGCTCCTGAAAAAGGATGGGTGAAATGCAGAGGATAATTTCCCTACAGGGATTAAAAAAATAAATAAATCTGAGAATAAACGAAATAAACAAATAGACCATATCCATAAATCAATTAAGTTGTTAGTTGTTATAGTTCCATTTCATAACCCTGGACAAACCAGGGACTATACATATCAGTTTACAAATGTCTGTTTTGCTGTGCAGGTTTGTTTTTGCGGTGAGCGGCGCCCCCTGCTGTCCTCAGCACGGAACTGCAGCGGCCGTAAAGCGCTGGAAAGTGTCGCAAATGCGTGCACTCACAAACATGGCGGCGCTGCGCTGCATCCGGATCTGACAACTTAACTAAAGTCGTTATAAATCCCGTAATATCTTTCTAAACTCTGACCCGTTTACCTTCACACACAGCGCTGGTTCTGTGCGGTTTTGTGGCCCGGTTCGGCTCGGTGTCGTCGCCATGGAAACAGGTAAATTCTGACCAGAGGCTAAAGCTAGTTAGCTCAGTTAGCTTTAGCCCTTTGGCTTTGTTTATAAAAGGAGAGAAATGTCAAATAAAATCCCCTCCCCGGTCACTTCTTCACACTGCACAGTTCCAGCTCACAGCGTTTAAATAAGAAACATGTGAGTGGAGGAGGAAATGACTTGTTCACGTTTACACGTCACAAAATCATCAGATTTTTTCCAGCTCCTGCTGATTTCTTTCTTTAGATTTTGTAATTAGAATTTTTTTTTTTTTTCCCCAAAAAAAAATGAGAATAATCAGATTTCAGTGTGCGTTTTTATTGCATTATTTACAGCATAGGCTGCCATAGTGTTCTGTCATCTGTATTTATTATTCTTTTAGGACTGCCTTTATTTATTGATTTTTTATTTTTTTTTTAATTCATTGTTTTTATTATTATTCTTTTATCTATTGATTCTATTAATTCCTTTTGTTTGAACATAATTCTGCTCATTTTTAGAGTTAAATGTATTACATCTGCTACGTGAAGCACTTTGGAAACTGTTGTGTTTATAAAATGTGCTGTATAAATAAAGTTGGATTTAAAGACTCCAGTTTTGCAGGGAAGTGCGTCTGTGTTTGGCTTAAGTCTAATAAAGTGTAATTAAACCCTGGGTTATAAAGTTCGTCTGATCGAACTGTCTTTGAAAATCATTTATAGAGTTCTTGGAGACTCATTCTGACTTATTAGGCTTAATTTATTTATGGCTCCTTTTATTGAGTGAGTTTATCACAGAGTTCCTTATCAGAATCTCACAGCTGGAACAAGAGGTGCACAACTTCCACTGTTAAAGTTTGATTCAATCAGCAATGTGGAATTTAGAGAGAAATAAAAATGACTTAACAGGGTGTACACTCTTCAAAGATTATTAAATTCTGCCGTGGGAAAAATATCTGTATTAAATATCGGCATTGATCATCGATATTGCCCGATACTGATATTGCAGCCGATATATCTCTCATCCCAACTTAATGACTTGTTTTTGTTTGTTTCACAGAGGAACAGGCCCGGAGCCGTTTTCAGGCTGAGCTCGAGTTCATTCAGTGTTTGGCGAATCCCAACTACCTCAACTGTGAGTAGCACCTCATTTAAGCACACGTGAACCTTCTAACTGTGACTTTTGTGAACTGTAAGCCATGTTAGAATGCTGTTACGTCCCAAAAAATAGACCTGGAGTTGTGTTTTGTTTCATTCACACATTTATTTAACTCAGTTGGAAGCGTGTTTGTCCACTGATCCGACGGTTGGTGGTTCAAATCCTGCTCTTGACGTGTCTGCGTACTCTGGTGTATAAATGTTCCTTGATGTAAAGCGCTCTGAATGCCTTGAAGGTGGAAAAGTGCTGTATAAAAATGTGATTATTTATTTTATTTATTTATAAGACAGGGACAGTGCACAATGTACATTAACCTTAACTGGAGAGATGCTTTGTGCAGGTTGTAGCACCAGAGCTAATTAGGTTTTAGGTTTACCATTTATCATGTTGTTACTGTGTCGACATCTCCAAAGCTCAAAATGCTCGGTTTCACCTTGTGATGTCATGAAGCGTGAATCTCTCGCCTTTTGTTCAGTAGAGATTGCCAATTACAGGGCTGAAATTATCCTAATGAATCTAGTGAAGGTGTGTGGAGCTTTAAAACAGACACTTCCTCTATTACCACATGACATCACAAGGTGGAACAGAGTGTTCACAGTTTGAGAGAAGAACTCAGCCAAAATCTGCAGGGTTTGTGTTAGACGTGTGAGTGAAACAAAACACAATTACAGGTACGTTTGTGAAGAGGAAACGACATTATAAGCAGAAAATAGTGTAAAATTAGCCGTTTAAGCACACGTAAACCTTCTAACTGTGAGAAGCACCTTATTTAAACTCATCTTCTCACAGCCTTCTCCAAACCAGCCGCTCGGAGTCACGACATCTGGACTAAAGTCTGCCAGATCACTTAAGACTACTACACTTTAAGATACATTCTATTCTTACTCTGTTAGTCGGTTTGGGATTGGACGCAGACACTAGGGTTATTGGTTGGTAGGGTTGCAAAAATATCGAAAATCAGATACTCGTACTCATTTGAGTCGGTATTGATACTAAAAGAGTCACATTTACAAAACAGAAATGAACCTTTTCTGATTAGTTTTAGAATAATCTTGAGCTGTATCACATTCTATTGTCTAAAGAAAGAGTTTTTATTATCATCATGGTATCGGAATCTGTTTTGAGTATCGATTTGACAACGGTAGCAGATACAAAAACAATAGTAATGTCCCTACGTTGAATGCGGTCATCAGAAATGTTGTATACAAGTTTATGAAGCGCCTTGAGGACTCAAAAATGAAATGATGAATGTTTTAATAACATTTATTATTGGAGCAGGGGTCTCCAACCTGTAGCTCTCCACCTTCTTCCAAGTAACTCGCCAAAGGATTTCTGAATTACACGTATTGATTAAATGCCTTTTACCATTGTACATGTATCATTTTGATGCCTAACTTTGTACACTAATACATGGATAATGGTTTATGTTTTATAGGCAGCTAAATGCACCTCATCTAAGGCTTACCGTGGCTCTTATTCAGTCAGGCTTTATTTCAGACTCCAATGGGTCCATATAGAACATTTAAAACAGTAATAATGGTCTACTGTCCATATAAGCAGCTCCTCCAGTGCCTCCAGAGTTCAGAAGTGAACCTGACACTGCTCTGCTCAGGCTTTATTAAAACTTTATTATCATTTCATTTTGTGAATCCTCAAGGCGCTTCATAAATTTGTATACATTTCTGATCACAGCGTTCAGTGTAGGGATAATGGTTATAGATACTCAATTTTAGACTTAGACTTAGACAAACTTTATTGATCCACAAGGGAAATTATTTGGATACAGCAGCTCAAACATCACAATATAATATAATAACAGAGAGGAACAAAAACAGATGGTGTAGCAAAAAAGAGCCAGAGACACGTGTCAAATGAGACATAATTATAAAAATAAATGTATATGTACAAGTCAAAATAAAATAGAAAAATAAGTAATAAACTATAAAATAAAATATAAAATCACAGCTATAAACAAGAGACAAGAACAACAGTGAAAATACTCTGCTGATTGACAGGGAATAAGGTTATCTGTTACTTGAGATTAACTTGTTGTACAGTTGCAGGGAGTATTATCTCCTCTGTCCCTCTATAGTCTGGAGGGACAGTATGGAGAGCAGTTTGTCCAGTGTCCTCCTGTCCCTCACTGGGACAAATTTCTTGGGACAGCTAAAAAAGGAGCGATCTGGCATTTTCGTTTTGTAAAAGTAGCTCACGAGTAAAAGGGTTGGAGGCCCCTGCACTGGAGGAGCTGCTTATACGGACTATTATTACTGTTTTGTTTGTCTTCTGTCTGTTTTTAAATGTTCTTTATGGACCCGTTGGAGTCTGAAATAAAGCTTGATGATTGATTGAAAAACAGATTAGAGCATGTGACATAAAGTGTTATCTTATCTTGTATAATCGTTGTTTGTTGATTGTGTTTCAGTCCTGGCTCAGAGGGGCTACCTGAGGGAGCGGCCGTTCATTAACTACCTGAAGTACCTGTTGTACTGGAAAGAACCAGAATACGCCAAGTTTCTCAAGTGAGTCCTGTCCATCTCCTGCTCTGGGATCACACACTGGATTATAGCTAAATCACTGGCCGGAAGTGAGCATGGGTGCTATTCGGCTCCACCGGGTCCAGTTCACTTTCTATTGAAAAAACGTCGCTCCTCTGTAACTGCAGCTGTCAGGCTCGTCACTTTGGTCTTAAAATGTTCATATTAATCCACTCTAGGGTTTTTATAGCGCTAGTCCTGCTTCAGTCCAGCCCCAGTCCTGGTTCTTAAGTTCTTGGCTTTAGTTTTGGTTCAGTCTGGTTTAGTCCTGGTTTAGTCCCTCTTCTTTAGTCCTGCTTAAGTCCTTGTCTTTAGTCCTGGTGTAGTTCTGGTTCAGTCCTGGTTTAGTCCTTCGTCTTTAGTCCTGGTTTAGTCCTCTTCTTTAGTCCTGGTTTAGTCCCTCTTCTTTAGTCCTGGTTTAGTCCTCTTCTTTAGTCCTGGTTTAGTCCCTCTTCTTTAGTCCTGGTTTAGTCCCTCTTCTTTAGTCCTGCTTAAGTCCTTGTCTTTAGTCCTGGTGTAGTTCTGGTTCAGTCCTGGTTTAGTCCCTCTTCTTTAGTCCTGCTTAAGTCCTTGTCTTTAGTCCTGGTGTAGTCCCGGTCCCGGTCTAACCCTGGTTTTCTCTCAGATACCCTCACTGTCTGCACATGCTGGAGCTGCTTCAGTACGAACACTTCAGGAAGGAGCTGGTGAACGCTCAATGCGCCAAGTTCATTGACGAGCAGCAGCTTCTGCACTGGCAGCACTACTCGAGGAAGAGGACCAGGCTCCAGCAGGCCCTCGCCGAACAGGCGCCACAGCAACAACCAACACAACAGCACGGCAACGCCACCACGAAGTGACTGACCGTGTCCGATTTGACACCTTTTTAAAGAAAAGGACCTGTTTTCTGACCTATGTTATAATCTTCCTCATCAAAAACATACCTGGAGTTGTGTTTTGTTTCATTCACACAAACTCTGTATATTCTGAGTCACATTTGCGTTTCCAGACCTGTTAAAGCTCCAGTGACTTTTCAGTTTCAAACTAAATTGTGAAGAGACTGCAGCAGAGGAATGAAGACGAGCTGAAACCACAAAGCTCAAGAAAAAAATCTGAAAAGATGTCCCTGTTCAGTCCTCGGCTTTAGAACTGGTTCAGTCCTGGTTCAGTCCGTCTTTAGTCCTTGTCTTAACTTCTGGTTCTAGTTCAGTCCTGGGGAGAGAAACATGTTTAAACTTTGCTGTTTCTGTTTAAAGGTTAAGTTTCATGTCGAGATTTGTAAATAAATATGCTTTTGTTTAATTTCAGTTGATTTTGTAGAGAATCACAGCAGTCGCCTCAAAGAGCTTTATGAAGACGTATTATCTTATTTTAGGTTATTTAGCGTTGAACGTACTTGTGTTGTCGCGATACTAAAATTTGAAACTTGTAGGTTCCTCAGTGGTCCATGGGCGTATACTCGTCTATGAGCTCTTAAACTTGTTCTGATTCAGCTCCAGATCGTTCTAAAGCTTCAGGAAAGGTTCATTTCTGTCTGTGACTGTGAATTTTTTAGTATCGATGCCTGCTCAAATTAGTATCTAGTTTTATTATCGATTAGTATCTGATTTTCGATACTTTTGACAAACTTATAACATGCATAGATCTTTACTTTACATTTTGTCCACTGCAATATTGACCTAAAAATAATAGAAGTCAAATGAAACAGAAAACGCACACCAAAGTGCTTGTAGAGGAGCAGCAACATAAAAGTGGAAAAAAACTTTTAAATTTTTAGATTACGTTTCAGCAAAAAGCCGTCGTCAGATTCTTTCTTGCTTTGGACCACAGTGAGAAAGAAAAGAAATGATGTGGCAAAGGCTTTTTGCCAAAAAGCTTTGGACATCGGCCCTCTGAATGTGCCATGCATTTTTTTTTACTTTTAACAGGCATGAAAATCTCTCACCTTTCGGCGAAATTTGCCGTTTTGAAGCCAAAACAGGTGACCTACGTGAACCATGTAGATTCGATGAGAAACATTTAGGAGGGCAGGGCCGGCCACTGCTGTCGGTGATAAACCTGTCCCGGTGTGCGGGAGCGAGCAGGGCTTCAAACGCAGTCGCGGGCAGTGGGCCGGGCCCCAGGTGCTACTGCAGCCTATGCATCACAAACGCGCTCCCAGCCCGGCTTGTCCACAACAGCGTGTGCCCTCATGCACCAGCGGGTATCACAGGCAGGTTAAACTTTCTAAAACATCCCACCTGTCCACCTGCCTTACGTCAGCGCCCGTCCTCGCCTTTTCACGCTCTCTCCTCCCCGCGTATAGCGCACAGGCTCGTCTTTAGTCGCGCCGATTAGAAGGGCAAGACCAAACGCGAAGCAAAAACGAATCAAAATTTATGCTACAGTGTCGACACAGCGGCCGCACTGATATGTGGCTGAAGTTTTCCCAGTAAAATGTCAAATAAATCTGTGTTTGTCACGATGTGCGTTTGGCTTGGTAAATGTGCAGAGGCAAAACCAGTAAAATAATGTAACTCCAGTGAGGAATTTGAAAAAAAAAACAGGTTTAAAAATCCTACCCACTTTCTTCACTTTGAAGCAGTTTTCTGTAAAGTGCCAGTGGAAGTTATCTAAGGGGTTCTCAAACTGTGGGTGAGGGTCCAAGTGCAGAACAGTTTTCCTGGCTTATTTTATGTCTAAATGAACATCTATCAGATAAAATGGAGATAGATTTATAAAAAACATGTGCCAAAATAACTGTAAAATACAAATAAATGTAGAAAATGACAAAGATGGTCTTGATGGGCCGTGGTCTTGGTCTTGTCTCGGTCTCGACCTTTAAAAGTCTTGGTCTTGTCTCGGTGGGACCCGGTGGTCTCGGACAGGTCTTGGTCTCGAGTACAACACTAGTGCATATAGTGGTGAAACGCCATTCATTTAGATGGGACCTGGTCTAACCTGAAACAGATGCCCCAGTGCACTCACAGCGCTCTAGAGTACCCCCCTCGCGCACGCTTCTCACCTTTTTCACCCCTGACCCGTTTTCATGTTTTAATGACAGAAGTCAACAGTCCCGCCCACTTCAAAGTCCACTCTGAGTCCAGGAGTAAATTTTCCATTCATTTTTCCCATAGATTTTTCCAAAAATTCAAATATTACGAGTTCATCGATATCGTGGAGGCTAACCAGCTGTGTGCGAACTAATATCATAACACGGTTGTTTTAAGGCCACAAATGAAAATGCAAAATGTTTTAATAACTTAGCGGTTTATAAAGTTTCAGAAACAGATTTAAGTAAAATTATAGCTCTTGTGCTCATTAGTTATTTGTCACCAAAGAGCCGATTAGCCCTGAGCTTTCACACTTTTATTATGTTTTTTTTTTTAAGTCTATGGGGAAAATGAATGGGAAATGTACTTCCAAAATCAGGGGCGGCGGTCACTGTTGACCTCTTTTATTAATGTGTATTTTTATATTGTTGAAATTCATGTTTGACCCAGAGTCTGAATGGTTTGATTCACAGTAAATACAGAGCAGTGGGCGGGGATACGGGGCAGGTGAAAACTGCCCCGTAAATGCAGGACAACACAGTATAAACCCAGTAAATTAAATTGTTATAACATGTTTGAACACTCTTAAAAGTCCATTTTATTTGTCTTTACACAAACTGTTGATTTAACCAACAGAATCGAACACTGGAACAGTCTTTTGTTGGTTATACAAAGGTCAAGTTTGTGCACGTTACTGTTCTGTAGTTTTCCATAAACGGTGACTAGATGTAACTTTTGTCCCATGATTATCTTAAAGGGCCCATATTACATTCAGCTATCTTATCATCAAGAGCAACAGATTTGTAACGTTAACAAGGCTCTGAGATTTTATTATTGGTCACGACGCGAGTTCCTGAGGGCCGCATGGACACAGCATCAAAGTGCTGCTGTGACTGCTGTTCAGGTGTGCAAAGGTAACTTCATACTTTGCTGAACGTACTCTCGCGCAGGGGAGGAACTATATCAGGCCACAGCTTTGGGGCTTTTTTTGTTGTTGTTTTTTTTACATTCATTTCTGGTTTGAGAGGAAGGACCTGTTTGGAGACATGGCCTTATCATGTCTTTCATTCTTTCTTATTTGATTATTTGAACACTTTTATGTGCATCGGTTAACAAATGTCAAAATTAAGGATTGAGGTCATTAAATATTAAATATGAGGGTCCCCCATATTCTATTGACGGGGGAAGGTACCGGAACATAGGGCCCAACACCAAGTAATCCAGCTGCCAATTTTAAAGCGCCCGGATGACGCTATTTTCAGATCTGTGTTATAAATTTGTTTTCTTATCAAAAACAGACCTGGAGATGTTTTGTTTTGTTTCATTCACACACGTTTAAAACACAAACCCTGCAGATTTAGGCTGATTTCTTGTCTTAAACGGAAAACACTGTTCACACATCCTTCTCTAGAAACATTTGGATGATTTCACATCTGGAATTGCCTATTTGTACTGAACTAAAGGTAAAAGGAAATGGCGTCGCATTCGGCGGTGCAGCGGGGCCCACGGCACTTTGAGGGCCCATCGCGGACTCAGTATAAGCGGCTGTCAACATAAACCACCGCCCGACGCCAGACTTGCACAGAACAGAACATTTTGAGCTTTGGAGACAGACAGACAGACGATCAAGGATTACTCAGACACGTGTGAATAAAACAAAACAAAAATCTTTTAAAAACATCCATTCTTACTGTAAGCAAGGTCATCTCTCTGACTGTCTGACCTGTAATTTGGTCTGATGATGTCACCACCTCTTTGTAGATAAGTTTAATGCTTTAGTGGAAGATTCCAGGTAAAGCGATAACATCTCCACGGTGAAAAAAAAAAAGCAGCGCATAGTGTGGCTTTAATATTATTCTTCATTTATTGCTCACATATTCACATTATATTAACTCATTAATTGCCGGGTTTCAGATGACATCATAAGATTCTATAGGCCAATATTATTTAATACAGATGGGCACAGCTAAAATTAATATTGTTATAATGTAAAATTATGTTGTAATAAAGTGAGTCCTAGAGTTTAGTCAGTAATGAAAATAGCAGGGTCCACATTTATGAATTTACCTCCTGTATATTTCATTACAAAGTACAATGTAAACAATAGGGGAAAGTGTGTATGACATAATCACATTTTAGACTGAAAACTACCAATAAAAGATTTAAATTTTCAAATACTTGTATACACAGAGGTGGTAGTACTCCGTTACATTTACTGCGTTACATTTAATTGAGAAATTATTTTTAAGAAACTGTACTTTTCAGAGTACTTAACAGTACTCTTACTTGAGTAAAAGTATTCGCTTCTCTTCCCGCTGTGAGTAAATCTACAAGTGAGTGACAAAGCTTATGCGGGCAATATGAAATAATTCGAACATTTGTGTTTCTTGCACCGCTCCTTCAGAGTTTATTTAATTTGTCTCATTTTGTCTATCCTAAAATACCATATTGTGTGCATTATTTAATGTTCAGTCAAATTACATTAACTTATATTATAAATCAAATGTTACATCCCAACAGTTACTCTTTATGTTATTCACACTTGAGTAGTAGTTTTCCCAAATACTTTTTACTCTTACATGGAGATATATAACAGATATGCATTCGTTCAAAGTAAAATAAAGAAATAAATAAATAAAGGAAAGAAAGAATAGATAAAAAAACGAGTAGATATATTTTGTTTTATATTTTCTTTTAGTTTGTTGGGAATATTTTATTGTTGCATTTCATAGTCCTTATTTTGGTCTCGATATATACGTTTAAACAAATAAAAAAACAAATCTATTTTTATTAGGCTAGTTTTAGAGCGAGGAAAGTTGTTCGCTGTTTTTGTTGGGGGATCACTTTTGTTTAGTACGTGTGCGCATGCGTATTCAGGCCCGGGGTGTTATAACTGAACCCACTCCCCTTACAGTCCGGTCACTCCCCGGGTCTCTGGGCTCTCTCCGGTCACTCCCCCGTCTCTCCGGTCTCTCTCCTCACAGCGGCACCGTAAGACCTCCGCCGCATTTACACAACATTTATAAGTAAGTAAAATGGTTAAAAACATGTGCCAAATGTCGCGTTTTCACTTGTTTTATGCATCTTTGTGGGCATGCGCACTAGGTTTTGAGAACTTTTTCACGTCTGCACCGTGTAGTTTTTCCATTTGCATTTTCACCGTTTTTACATATTCTTTTTTTTTTTACCACTTTTCTTGTAATTAAAATTTCTCTTAAAACAGAAAACCACGAAACCCTAACCCAAACCCTAAACGTAATTAATCATTTACGTAAAGTTACGTGTTTGAATAATGATGCTTCCTGAGTTTTTGGGTCGAAGTTCAAGTGGTTAAAACTTTATTTAGTTAGTCACGTCTGGGTCACGTATCTTCATGCACTGTGTAACTTTTCTACTGAAGGGTCCTCTGTCTGCTTTGCATGGGATTTTCCACAGTATGGCTTTAAATCCCCAGACTCCATGGAGACGAGCAGGTCATTTCCAATGCAACGTTCTAAAGAGTTACATATGCCGTTGTGCATAGTTGTTTAGTCGATTAATAAAAAAATAAACATATTTTGTTCGACCAATCCTTTTTATTTAGACTGTAAAGATTTATATGGGACAACAGCAGATAGGGGAAGTGAGTGAGTGAGTTTGCTTTTTGGTATTCATACGTAAAACGTCACAATTTTAATGTGTCTTTATATAAACATTGTTTCCTAGTACTTTTCTCTGCATTAATATTAGTTTTTGCATGAACTCCCGTGCAGGTGTCGTCTGTTAGGGTCAGATGCTCAGGGGGAGGACTACCTGTGGATGGTGATTTTCCATGAATGCCAAAAGCCATAAACCTGTAATAAATGAATAAATCTCTCCATGAATTCTATAAATGATTTTCAGAGACGGTTTCAATCCAATGAGAGATAAGTAAAAGATGTGTTCAGATGCGGTCATCTGGTTCTGGACCTCTGGCTCATCCAGTACTCATTAGAGGGGCTATTATGCAAATTTGACTTTTTGGAGCTTTTAACCATGTTAAAATGTTCCCTAATCAAAAACATGTCTGAAGAGGTTTTAGATGTCATCCGTGCATGTATTTTAGCGATTTCTCCTGGACCCTATTTGAACCCTCTTTACAGTTAGCAGGACGAGCCTGTACAAGGCTCTCCCCACAAGCCTAAATCATCCATGCTCCTCAGCACTATTCTGTACAGATGTCCCTGTTACAGGTGCCCCTGTTACAGGTGCACCTGTTACAGGTGCCCCTGTAACAGGTGCCCCTGTTACAGGGGCACCTGTTACAGGTGTCACTGCTGATGCTCTCACTCTGTCTGTATCTGACCGTGGCATTTTCCTGTATTGATACTTAGCTGTGACATCACACTGGGGGTGTTCTACATATATCTACTCTATGGTGGAATGCTCAGCAGTTACCATAGAGACACAACACACACAGTAGCAAACAAATCCAAAAAAGGTTTTAGATTGTCTTAACAGACAGAGTAGAGCTTACAGTTAGCATCACACCCCCAGGGAATGTTGGTGACATCAGCTGCAATGTATCAATAAAAGTCCAGTCTGAGAGCGCCCCCCTCTGGGCTTCACTGAATGACCGTTGTTCTTTTTGTGCTGTTCCCTTTTACAAATCCACCACAAAGATGAGGCAGACGCTTAGGTTAACCCTAACCCGAACCCTAACCACCACACACAGCAGAGTGGTGCTCCTCCATGAAGTGTGTTCAGTCTAAATCTGATGTGACATCTGATTTATAATTTGAAGTTAATGCAATAATGTAATTCAAAGGATAGACACAAAAATGAGGCAAACTGAAGCTTATCCATGTCAATCAAATCATTTCATATTGTCGACATGAAACTTTTGTAACTTGTAGATTTACTCACAATGAGAAGTATCCACAACTTTTATTCAAAGAGTACTGTATTTCAAGAGAACTGTTACGCTGTACAATTACACATAATACTCAAGCTATTAAAAAAACTCTACTCTGAAAAGGGCAAGTAAATGTACCTGAGTAAACTTTACCGTGATGTTATATTTTGAAGTGACAGAGTTCAGAACATTCTCTACTCTTCTCTGCTCTCTGTTCTGTCCCTCAGGTCTGCAAAGCTCCTCACAGACTGGACTCAGGGTCACTGGTTCAAACATCTCTGGTCTAAACTGACTTAAACATGGCTCTCCGTGTGGCGGTGATTGGAGCGGGCGCGGCCGGACTCTGTGCTGCTCGCCACCTGCTGTCCAGACCCGGAACGTTCCTGTCTCCAATCGTGTTCGAGGCGGGAGGAACCATTGGTGGAACCTGGGCCTACGAGGAACGTGTGGGAACCTACGACAACGGGAGAGCCATACACAGCAGCATGTACCAGAACCTCCGGTAACAACTCACCTCCTCTGCATCATTTAACCACCCCCAGTTCCTCCTCTGCACCTCCTGACCTTCTCTGTACCATCTCACCCCCTCTGCACCTTCTCTGCACCATCTCACCTCCTCTGCACCTTCTCTGTACCATCTCACCCCCTCTGCACCTTCTCTGCACCATCTCACCCCCTCTGCACCTTCTCTGCACCATACACACCAGCCTGTACCAGAACCTCCAGTAACAGCTCATCTCCTCTGCGTCATTTAACCATCCTCTGATCCTCCTCTGGACCATCTCACCTTCTCTGCATCCTCTGCTCCTCTGGCCATCTCCTCTGACCTTCTGTTCTGCTCCTCTAACCTTCTCCTCTGCTCCTCAGACCTTCTCCTCTGCTCTTCTGACCTTTTGCTCTGCTCCTCAGACCCTCTCTTCTCCTCAGACCCTCTCCTCTGCTCCTCTGCTCCTCTGACCCTCTCCTCTGCTCCTCTGACCCTCTCCTCTGCTCCTCTGACCTTCTGCTCTGCTCCTCTGACCCTCTCCTCTGCTTCTCTGACCCTCTCCTCTGCTTCTCTGACCCTCTCCTCTGCTCCTCTCCTCTGCTCCTCTGCTCCTCTGACCTTCTGCTCTGATCCTCTGACCTTCTCCTCTGCTCCTCTGACCCTCTCCTCCTCCGACCTTCTGCTCTGCTCCTCTGACCCTCTCCTCTGCTCCTCTGACCTTCTCCTCTGCTCCTCTGACCCTCTCCTCTGCTCCTCTGACCTTCTCTGCTCCTCTGACCCTTTCCTCTGCTCCTCTCCTCTGCTCCTCTGCTCCTCTGACCTTCTGCTCTGCTCCTCTGCTCCTCTGCTTCTCTCCTCTGCTCCTCAGACCTTCTGCTGTGCTCCTCTGACCCTCTCCTCTGCTCCTCAGGACTAATCTTCCCAAAGAGGTGATGATGTTCCCGGATTTCCCATTCGATCCAAAGTTGGACAGTTTCATTCATCATGAAGAAGTTTTGCGATATCTGCAACAATACTGCGACCACTTCAAAATTGCCCCTCACATCAGGGTAAGACCAGGACTGAACCAGGACTAAACCAGGCCTTAATAACCAGGACTGAGCCTGGACTAAATCATATGTTTTTCTTTTTTTAGTTTAACACGGCGGTGGAGCGTGTGAGGCCTGTTGTCATGGAGACCGCCGACAGAAAGTCGAAGACCCAATGGGATGTGACATCTTTAGACGACGCCGGGTCAGAGCGGACGGAGAGGTTCGACTCCGTGTTCGTCTGCTCTGGGTACAAACTTTATTTTATGTAACATCCATCAGCATTAGGCATTAGAGGCAGAGTGGTTAGCCCTGTCACCTCACAGCCAGAAGGTACCGGGTTTGATTCCCAGATCATTTGGAGTCTGTGAGAAGAAGAGTCCGGCTGCTCCTGACAGGTTTAACCCAGAGATACTGAAGGATGGAGCAGAGGCAGAGGACACATTTACTAAAGTGACCATAAAGTCTAAACTTATTCAAAACCGAGACAATTCTTAAAAAGATATAAGAGTCTAAAAACATGTATCTAAAGTTGTTTTGATTCTTTTGTGCAGACACTACTCTGACCCTCACATCCCTCAGATCCCAGGCCTCCAGCACTTTAAAGGTGAGTGAACCTTAAGGGGCTCAGATCATATTGTACATAATACTGTGATCCCTCTAGTATAGATTAACTCTATAGGCCAATATGCTGAAAAGTGCAGATTTCTCTAATAATTTCATATAATTCCCGGGTTGTGTGCTGGATTCTAACCCTGTATATTTCACTGGTTGTCGGTTGAATTCCAGGGGAGCTATTGCACAGTCACAGCTACCGTCATCCGGAGCCATTCTCTGGGAAAACAATCCTGGTTTTAGGAGCGAAAGCCTCGGCCATCGATATCTCCATGGAGCTGTCCTCTGTGGCTCAGAAGGTACAAATGTCCTAATGTTGATTTGATACTAAGATTCTGTTTCAATAAGACAGAGATCTTCAACAGGTCGTGGAGGTACTGCAGGGGGGTCGCGAAATCTTTGGTTGATTAGACTTTTTTTTTAATATATATGTTTCTTCGTTTTGAAGAAAGAAGGATGAGGATGAACTGGTTTTCAGTGGGTTCTGTCTGTTCGCTCCTTCATCACCTCTGTCTCTCTCTCTCTTCATTCCCTCGTTTCTCACTCTCTGTCAAACTGCAAACACGTCGGCCCAGATTTTATCGTTTCTTCTCGGCGACGTGAAGAATTCTGTTACAGCTTCACTTTTACGCATAGCGGAACTTAAGCTCTGCATGTAAGACCGCGAATCGGGAAGGGGTGAGGCAACTTCATTCCCCGGGCGCATTAACCAGGCTCTGCCCTGCAGCCAGACTCCACCCGCGGAGTGACCGGGAGAGGAGGAGGAGCGAACAGGAGAGGAGGAGGAGCGAACAGGAGAGGAGGAGGAGCGAACAGGAGAGGAGGAGGAGCGAACAGGAGAGGAGGAGGAGCGAACAGGAGAGGAGGAGGAGCGACCAGGAGAGGAGGGGGAGCGACCGGGAGAGGAGGGGGAGCGACCGGGAGAGGAGGAGGAGCGACCGGGAGAGGAGGGGGAGCGACCGGGAGAGGAGGAAGAGCGACCGGGAGAGGAGGGGGAGCGACCGGGAGAGGAGGGGGAGCGACCGGGAGAGGAGGGGGAGCGACCGGGAGAGGAGGGGGAGCGACCGGGAGAGGAGGAGGAGCGACCGGGAGAGGAGGAGGAGCGACCGGGAGAGGAGGAAGAGCGACCGGGAGAGGAGGGGGAGCGACCGGGAGAGGAGGGGGAGCGACCGGGAGAGGAGGGGGAGCGACCGGGAGAGGAGGGGGAGCGACCGGGAGAGGAGGAGGAGCGACCGGGAGAGGAGGAGGAGCGACCGGGAGAGGAGGAAGAGCGACCGGGAGAGGAGGAAGAGCGACCGGGAGAGGAGGGGGAGCGACCGGGAGAGGAGGAGGAGTCGTGTCTTTCCTCTCGCTCCTCAGATCAGAATGACCAGAAAAGTTCAGTGTCTCAAATCAAACTCTGGTCCTTTCGCTCTGTAGCTCCTCTCGTTTAATCATTAAAAAAGTGACACTTTGAGCCCATTTTTCGTGGTGTCGTTGCTCCATAGATCTGACCTTCTCAGAGTCACCGCGAGCACAAAGTGCAGCTTAAACTTCAGGCCTGAGCTTTAGTCAGACTCAGGTTTATTTCTGTCATGGAACGAGTTGAGGCTTAAACTGGAGATGGAGCGAGTTTCAGCTCAGGATTTCAGGCTAATTCTGGATTTGTTTAGCGGCTTCAATGGAATTGGCGGTTTTCAGATTCTGGAATGTGATGATGTCGTGATGATGTCGCAAGAGCCAGTTTTTCATATTAATTACATTGTACTTTGCCACGAAATATCGGAAATGTGAATTCCCAAATCATTTCTATTACTGACTAAACCCAAAACCATGCTGTATTACAACAAGAATCTGATGTTGAACAATATTAATTTTAGCTGCTCTCCATCTGTATTAAATAATATTGGCCTACAGAATGGTGTCACCTGAAACCCAACAATACCCCCTAGTAGCTCTGTTTACACACGACACTAGGCCCAGTTTAGTATAAAACACAACTGTATGCCATATTTATAGTAGGGGGTTCCTACTCCAGCTCTACATCAGTTTGGGGGCCTGAAAAAAGACCCCTGCAATAAGGCATAGACTCGATACTCAGTACTGATTTCGATACCATGATGATAATAAAAAAACACACTCTTTATTTAAACAATAGAATGTGATTTTCAACATTAAATAATAGGACTTTCTTTTATTTTACCATGGGACCTTATATCTGTGTAATCCCTCAGTCGTCCAGGTGGGTTCCAATCCAAAATCTCCTGTCTTATTCTGCATAAAAACTGCTTTGGATCTGTACAAACATGTTCTGAAATGTGATTCTTGTTTTAGTTTTGTCAGTTCAGATTTCAGCCTTCTTGTCAAATCTTGTGGAAGTGTTTAGAAATGTGAAGAGAAAAACACAATTCCGTAGTTTCCCAAATGCTTCAGGTCTACTTGTTTATTTTAGGTGTACCTGAGTCACAGACCTCCTCCTCTCACGTTTCCTCTTCCTCCGAACGTGTCAGAGACAGAGTCCATCGAGAAGATCCAAGAAGACGGGACTGTGCTGTTCCAGGTGAGATAAGATAAGATATGCCTTTATTAGTCCCACAGTGGGGAAATTCCAGTAAGACCACAGACCGGGTGTAGACCTGGTCCGGTCCTGGTCCGGTCCTGGTTCTGTCCTGGTTCTGTCCTCTCTCTCTGTTTCAGAATGGCAGAGTTTAGTCCTGTGTCTCCCTCTCATATAGAATGGCAGTCCTGGTTTAGTCCCGGTTTAGTCCCTGTTTAGTCCTGATTTAGTCTTGATTCAGTCCTGGTTCATTCTCTGTTCAGTCCTGGTTTAGTCCTGATTTAGTCCTGGTTCAGTCCTGGTTCACCTGGTTTAGTCCTGGTTTAGTCCTGCTTTAGTCCTGGTTTAGTCTTGGTTCAGTCCTGGTTCAGTCCTGGTTTAGTCCTGGTTTAGTCCTGGTTCAGTCCTGGTTCAGTCCTGGTTTAACCCTGGTTCTCTCTTGTAGGATGGTGGAGTGGTTCAGTCCAGGTTCAGTCCTGGTTCAGTCCTGGTTTAGTCCTGGTTTAGTCTTGGTTCAGTCCTGGTTCAGTCCTGGTTTAGTCCTGGTTTAACCCTGGTTCTCTCTTGTAGGATGGTGGAGTGGTTCAGTCCAGGTTCAGTCCTGGTTTAGTCCTGGTTTAGTCCTGGTTTAACCCTGGTTCTCTCTTGTAGGATGGTGGAGTGGTTAGCCCTGACGTGCTCCTGTTGTGTACCGGGTATAACTTCACGTTCCCGTTCGTGTCGGGGGCGGAGCTTGGCGTGAGCGTGGATTCGGACTTCGTGGGGCCGCTGTATCGACACCTGATGCCGCCGTCTTACCCGTCCATCTTTTTCATCGGCCTGTGCACCCAGATCTGCCCCTTCCCCCACTTCCACTGCCAGGTACTACAATACTACTACTACTACTACTTCTACTACTACTACTACTACTACTACTACTACTACTACTACTACAGATCTGCCCCTTCCCCCACTTCCACTGCCAGGTACTACAATACTACTACTACTACTACTACTACTACTACTACTAACTACTACTACTACTACTACTACTACTACAGATCTGCCCCTTCCCCCACTTCCACTGCCAGGTACCACAATACTACTACTACTACTACTACTACTACTACTACTACTACTACTACTACTACTACTACTACTACAGATCTGCCCCTTCCCCCACTTCCACTGCCAGGTACTACAATACTGCCCAAGATCTGTTTTAATCCTGGTTCAGTTCTGCTTTAATCCTGGTTCAGTCCTGCTTTAGTCCTGCTTTAGTCCTGCTTTAGTCCTGCTTTAGTCCAGCTTTAGTCCTGCTTTAGTCCTGCTTTAATCCTGGTTCAGTTCTGCTTTAATCCTGGTTCAGTCCTGCTTTAATCCTGGTTTAGTCCTGCTTTAGTCCTGCTTTAGTCCTGGTTTAGTCCTGCTTTAGTCCTGCTTTAGTCCTGCTTTAGTCCTGCTTTAGTCTTGCTTTAGTCTTGCTTTAGTCCTTATGTATTCGTGCATTGTCTCCCTCAGGTGCAGTACTGCCTGGCGGTCCTAGAGGGCGCTGTGAGACTCCCGTCGGTACAGCAGATGGAGCAGGAGAGCAGCTCGTGGCTGGAGGAGAGACTGAGGCAAGGGGTGCCACAGCGCCACCTACTGAGGGTGGAGCAGGAGCAGTGGGAGTACTGCCGAGCGTTAGCCAAAGAAGCAAACTTCTGCCAGATCGGTGACGCCGTGAGGTCGCTGTTCCAGGAAGTGTGGAGGCAGCGTCGAGTGCACCCCGTACTCTACAGGAAGCACAACTACAGGATGACCAGTGACACCCAGTGGGAGAGGCTCGGCGCAGAGTAGGGCGCTACTGACTAATTAATATGGCGTTTTGTTTTTTTATATTATCTCGATCTCAAACAATATTTAACAATCAATCAGAAATATCGTAGCCAAACCATGAAGGGAGCCTAAAAAGTGCCGAAATCCCCAGAGATTACAGTCTGTTTTGGTCCTGGTTTAGTCCTGGTTTAGAACCCAGTTTAGTCCTGACTTGGTTCTGACTTAGTCCTGACTTAGTCCTGATTTAGTCCTGATTTAGTCCTGATTTAGTCCTGATTTAGTCCTGACTTAGTCCTGATTTAGTCCTGATTTAGTCCTGACTTAGTCCTGATTTAGTCCTGATTTCATCCTGATTTCGTCCTGATTTAGTCCTAATTTAGTCCTGATTTAGTTTTAGTTAAGATAAGATAAGATAATCCTTTATTCTGCTGTAGTCCTGGTTTAGTTCTTGCAGTGTGACTTGCTCATGTTGCAGATACATAAAGAAAAAGCCTGATATTTTTGGCTTTTTAAACATTCAGTTTAAAGAGTTGGTATTTTACATCTATGGAGTATTAACTGCAAACACATAACACATTTAGATCACCATGGGAACTTTTATTGTTCTGAAAATGCTATATTCACCGAAAACATATTAACATGTTTATTGCACATTGCATCAGTTGTACTGTACAGTTTTGTATCATGTTTTTGTGTATTTATGGAGAATTGGCATGTGGGCGGAGCCTCGTACATTATAACGTGGTAGAAAGAAAGAGGGTTGTGTATCATTTTTGAACACTACTACAGCTCTGCCCGTTTCTCCACTCCCACTGCCAGATATACTACTGTTATACTGTTATACTAGTACTATTGCTAATACTCCTATTGCCACAACTAGTACTATTACTACTACTGCTACTACTACTACTACTACTACTACTACTACTGCTTCTTCTGAGGATAGACTTGATCAGATCTTATATTGTGGCGTTGTTGATGCAGTAACGTGTTTGTTTTATAAATCTGTATTTGATCTAAAGTGGCTCATCATAAGTCGTATGAAGAGTCTTTAAAAGAACGCTGTCACTTTCTGGAGGCGGCACATCACCTGCATTATTCCATGGAAATGGAAAGTTCAGAACATTATAGCCAAACAAACAACATTTCCCTGGAAACAAGCAGAAGGCCTCTTCCAGGTCAAATCAGGTTTGTGGAGATGCAAGCCCACTCTCAGTAAGACATAAGCCCATTCACAGTAAAGTTTCTCTAAGATTTTCAGTGCAATAAATACAAGCAAAATGTTATTTTGGCAGACACATGGTTTCAGTTCTGTGTAATATTGTAAAGCTCAAAATCACAACCGCAGTTTCCTCACAGGAAGTGAACAGTGAAAGAGGCAGAGCTCAAAAACAGACAGAACAAACCAAAGACATTTACTGCAGAAAACGCCAACTGCTCTGTACTAATCCAGTTTTAGTTTCTTAAACTGTGATACACGAAGGATTCGGCAGCATCATGACTGCTGATGTGACGTGCAGAGGTCCAGAGGACGGGCCGATGAACTTTACTGTGACGTCGGCTCCCACTGGGCACTGCACATTTGTAATGCAAACGTCAGCGGGCTTGTTTCTTTTATTAAGCCGTTTTAGAACAATATTGTGATTTTACTTTTTTTTTATACTTTATTTTTTAAGCTTTAAGAAACATTATGTAATAATAATAATAAATAAAATATTGTGATTTTAAATTATAACAAGCATTGTATTTATTGCTTTAAACATGAATAATGTTAATTTTTACATTTTTTATCATGATTTTTAATGCATTTAGGCTTTTGGGATGAATGTGTTTGAAATATTTTGTGGTGTCAAAGAAGTTTTATATATAATTCACTCTAGAGCTGCAAAAGTGCAGTCGTGATCAAATCGAAATTCGTATGGACACAATTAGCAAATCTTAAACACTGCAGTTTTTGAAGTACCATCATTTCCTCCACTTATTCTGCTCAAAAACTCTGAACCTTTAAAGGTGCAATGTGTAACTTTTCAGGTGGAGGGTCTGTCAAATGCTTTTCTCTGTGGAGATGTTATTGCTTTGTCAGGAATGTTCCACAGTATGGCATTAAACCTTTCTATCTTCATGGAGACCAAACCAGACCAAGTTACAGGTCAGATCTGTGGAGAGGCGACCCCGCTCACAGTCAGAATGTCTGTTTTTCTAGGTATTTTTGAGCTCTAAAACCACCTGTAATTGAATAAATGTAAAGTAGAGCTGTTTAATGTCACACTGTGGAACATCCAGGCAGCGCAATGACATCTCCATAGAAACAAACAGGTGACGGACCCCCAACCAAAAAGTTACAGTGCAGCTTGAAGATCTGATGAAGATCTGTAGATAAACATGTTCTGAACTGTGGTTCTTGTATTTGTCAGTTCAGATTTCAGTCTTTGGTTCAGTTCTTCTGGACGTGTTTAAAATGTGAACTTTGAACAGAATCGTATTATTAAAACATTTTATTTGTATTTTGTACCTAAATCACGTCGCTCTAAATGTTTTTAAATGTGTAAAATAAATGTCTAGAATTATGACAGAAAAATGCAAACTTCTTTGGTTTTTAATTATTGATGAACTTCAGACTCACAGGGACAAAAGGAGGGAGCACAGCGCCCCCTACAGGACAAACATACAGCTACATGAGTTTACACAGAGAGAGCGCCATCATCAGGACTAAACCGTACAAACACCTGAAGAACCATGACAGATAAAGCTACAGTGTGTAACTTTCTGGATGACTTCCTGCACGATTCCATGGAAATAAAAAGTTAAAACCACACTTCGGGACATTCTCTATGGAGATGGATATGTTTTATGTCATACTGTGCTTCACCTGGAATGTTCCATGATATGGCATTTAACAATAGCATTTATTCACTGTGTTTAGTTTTTGACAGCGCTCACCTCTCCATAGATCTGACCTCTGACTCTTCCAGGTTGCATAATCTGTTTGTCTCTATGGAGATAGACACATTTAAAAAGCCAGACTGGATCTTTTCCGGTCAAGCAATGACATCTCCATAGAGACGAGCAGATGGCAGACCTTAAACCAGAAAAGTTACACTGCAGCTTTAATCCACATGTTCATGGCGCCACCTACAGGCCACAGACGGGTGCACACGCAGACAGGACAGACTTTAGTCACATTTACAGCTTTCAAAATTAAATTTAAATCTCTATATTTCACATTTAGACATTTTAGAGGGTCTATCATTTTTAAACTTCACGTGGACACATTTTAGCTTCACAAGAACACCAGAGACATTAAAGAACAGTGTGGAACATTTCAGGACAAACAGGACTTTGGACTTCAGTGAGGGGAATGAGCTTCATCAGCACAAAGTCACCAGAGCAAAAAACTCAATATTTAACTTTAATATTATAGACAGAAGAGAGAGGAGGAGGAGAAACCAAACAGAAAGCGGCAGACGAGACTCAGCACAAATCTTTATCTTTAACAGTATTTGTTTGTAAAACAAAAAGTAAATCTAAAAATCTGTAAACAATCTGTATTTTTTTTAAAACTGAAATGATCCTGAAGAAAAACAGGATTTTGTATCAAATTATTTAAAGTCTTTGTTCTGAACGTCAGAAATTATAACTCTTTAAGTTACAATGAGAATAAAATCTGGAATAAGGTCTGAACCCTGTGAAAGATGCTGCTCCACAGATCTGACCCGTGAGGAGACTGTACCTGCACCAGAGCGCCCCCTGTTGGCTCTGGACATGAGACCTTCCAGATTTTTCTGTGTTTCATTCAAAAAAAAAAAAAAAAGTCTGAACGCACAGAGACAGAGCCTTCTTCCACAAACCAGGAGGTTACTGGTTCAATCCCCGCTCAGGTCAGTGTCTCTGGAGTCACTGCAGTCACAGACAGGGCATCCAGCTTAAATACCTGCCACATCTCTTTGTGTTCAGAAGATGATCCTGGAGGACTTGGACTCCTCTCCATGTACCTCTCTCTCCACCTTCTCCTCGGGCTCCTCCTCCATCGCGTCCTTCTTCAGTATCGCCAGGGGCCACCAGAGAGCTCCTTCCCGCGTGACCGTGGGCCTGCCCCAGCAGCAGGGGGCGCCCTTGTCCCCAGTGAGGAAGTAGAGCAGTGCGTTGAGCCAGGCATTACACGACGCCAACGGCCGCGTGACCTTATAGCAAATGGACACAGTACGAATGGCGCCACAGTCCCCGACCTTTGACCTCTTCATGAGCAGGAAGAGTGTCCGCGTTACGTGGAACGGCAGGAAGCAGAGCGCGAACAGCAGCGTGATGGTCACGATGGTTTTGATGGACTTCCTGCGGCGGCGGATGTAGTGTGAGTACTGTGACTCTGCGATGGACACGGACGCACGCTCACGAGACGCGTCCGTGTCACTGGCCCCGCCCTCCTCCACAGAAGAGGGCGGCGACCTCAGCGTCCGGAAGATGGTCCGGACGACCTGCGAGTAGCACCAGGCGATGACCACGAACGGCACGAAGAACCCGAGCAGGTGCAGCAGCACGCCGTACGGGACATAGTCGGCGAACTCACGGTCAATAGCATCGTCCCAACAGTTTAAATATGGCTCTGAAGAGTTTGGGCCGGGCCAGGTCTGTGGGGCTGGAGTCAGGTCCTGGTGTAGGCTCTGGTCCGGACTCTGGTCTGGACTCTGGTTCAGATCCTGGTCTAAACCCTGGTCCGGGCTCTGGGCGCGGGATAGGAGGCCAGTCTGAGCGAAGCGGAAAATAGGACAGGTGAGAGCGAAGACCACGAGCCACACGAGGGCGCACACGAGGCGGACAACGCGCTTACTCTCCAGAGACATGGTCCTCATGGGGTGACAGATGCCCAGGTACCTGAGAGAAGAAGAAGAAGTAGAAGAAGAAGAAGGGGGTGAGTCACTTTAAAGGTACTCTACATCTGCTCTGTGATTGGTTAACATCGCTGAAGTGTGCTGTGATTGGCTGCTGCAGACTCACCTGTGCACAGAGATGCAGGTGAGGAAGAAGATGGAGCAGTAGAGGTTGAAGTAGAAGAGGAACCTCACGAGTCGACACATGAAGTCCCCAAAGACCCACCTGTCTCTGAGGACGTAGGAGTGGACGAGGAAGGGCAGAGACAGACCGTACATCAGGTCCGTGCTCGCCAAGTTCACCATGTACGTGAGCGAGGTGGTCCAACGGCGCTTCACACGACACGAACGCGCCAGCACCACCGAGTTCAGCGTCAACGAGAACACAAAGGTGAGCGAGTAACACACCGGCAGGAACACGTACTTGTAGGACTCATCGATGCTGCAGGGACGCGCCGCTGCCACCAGGGGGCCCATGGACAGGTTAGACGCTTGGCGCACAGACATTTTTAGGAACGCCAGGGATTCAAAACTCCAGCTTAGATCTGTCCAGTGGTGGAAGAAGTGCTCAGTTTTGTTACTTAAGTAAAAACACAGGTACAGGAGGAAAATAATAAATAAAAGTTAAAGTATCACATGAAAAAAATAAAAGTAACTGTTTAAAAACGTACTTAAAGAGTAAAAGTAAAAGCATTTCACGCAGATTTTGAGGTCTTATAAAGCTTCAAATGTAGTGATTTTGATAAAGAATTGTGCTGAATTTCAACAGAAACAACTGAACTTAATTTTCCTCGCTGTTTTTATTTGTATATTTTTGTTTAGCTCAAATTAAGAAAGTGTTAAATATAAACCCTCAGCCTTTTCAGCAGGTCTAAACCACAATGAAAAACCTTCACTTTTCAGTCCTGTTCAAAAATGTAATGGAGTAGAAAGTAGATACCTGCTCTCAAATAGTAGTAGTGAAGTAAAAGTATCTAGCTTTAAAATCTACATAAATAAAGTACATGTACCTAAAATCTCTACTTAAGTACAGTACTTTACTACTTTTACTTTGTAATATTCCACCGCTGGATCTGTCTCCCGTTTCCAAGCACACAGCTAAGGAATATTTTAGTCAGCCATTATTTTTTAGATTTTCCAAACACATTTTTAACCAAATACTGATACTTTGCAGCAGATGTCATCAACATTCCCCGGGATTGTGATGCTAACTGTAGGTTCTGCTCTGTCTGAGGCTTTGTTAGACTTTATTCAGAGCTGTTTTAACACAATCTGACCATAAAAAAAACAGACTTAGCTGGAACCACAACAGGTGAGCTGATTCACGCTGTTAAACAAGTCCCTCACATGTAACATTCAGTCACAGTCGCAAGCTAGCTGACATTCGTTTTGTTCGGGGGGTTTTTTCACCGTTTTTTTTTGTTTTGTTTTTTTTCAGGTAGTCGCTCTCGCCTTTTTGTTGAAAATCAAACACCCAAACAGGACCACGAACGCTCGCAGTGATCGCAAGCTCCTGAAAATGTGCTGCTTAAATCCATTTTGTACTATAAACCTTTTCGCATGTCTTTGCTAATGTGTGTAACCACGGTAACTGCTCAACATTCCACCACAGAGATGCATGTAGAACCGCAAAGTATCAGTAGGTTGAAATTTGCCGACTAGTTTCTTTACATTCTTCTGACATTTTAATTTAATATAAAGGTCTTTTCGTCTTTCTGGATATTCAGAATACAACTAGGATTCATTTTTATGGCCAATTTGATAGCATTAGTCGATTAATAAAGAATATTATTATTATTATTATTATTATTATTATTATTATTATTATTATTATTATTATTATTATTATTATTATTATTGCAAAAAAAAGTTTTAAACGGGACAAAAGTTCTTATCAAGAGGCGTCTTTAGTTCTCAAGATTCTAGTTACTGCTTAATGAAAGGACGTTTTTTTGTTTTAATGTTTTGTTTTAATATTTGTCTCTTAAATAATTCTCAAAAATCATTCTCGGGTTTGTAAAATGTCCTCCAGAGAAGCTGTTAAAATACTATTCCATTTTGTCGTCTTAAATCTGAAGTCCCCCTGGTGACGTCCGCTCACCGCTGTTTGGGAATTGTTATTGTCCGTTATGAGCGATGGGAGTTCGGATTCATGGTGCGGGATTAGCTGTGAACAAATAATGAGAAAAATGAAACGGAAAAAACTTCCTCCATCTGAGAATTCCACTTAAGGATCCAGGTTTAAGGAGGAAAAGCGGAATTGTCAAGTTGAGTCGGTTGAAGCTATAAAAATGCACTAAAACGTTTCAATACAAAACCTGTGATTCTGGTTCTGCACGAGACAGACAGAACAAATATTTGTCTGTAGTTTTTCAAAAGAATCCTGGTTTTATCACAGCCCTTCCCGCGTGTCTGTGCGGAGTTGTCGGTTCGATTCCCAGTTAAATCTGGTTAAATCTGTGCTGTTTGCCCTCAGGTGAAGTTAGAGTTTTAATTCATGTTTCTGTAAAATGAAAAAGAAAAAAAAAATCGATTATTTTTTAAATATAAACAGATTTTACAGAGAAAATATAAGTTTATCCTCCACAATTATATATAGAACTAAACCAGGACTAAATTGGGACTAACTGGGACTAAACCAGGACTAACCAGGACTAAATTGGGACTAACTGGGACTACACCAGGACTAAGCCAGGACTAAATCAGGACTAAACCAGGACTAAATCAGGACTAAGCCAGGACTAAATCAGGACTAAGCCAGGACTAAATCAGGACTAAACCAGGACTAAATCAGGACTAAGCCAGGACTAAATCAGGACTAAACCAGGACTAAATCAGGACTAAACCAGGACTAAATCAGGACTAAATCAGGACTAAATCAGGTCTTTTTCATGATGACTTAGTTCCGCTGGTTTTGCTGATGCAGAGTTCTGGATCATCAGCTTTGTCTCAAACATTAACTGAAGCTTCCTCAGAGTCCAAGATGTCACACAAATAACCCAGATGCCCTCCCATCCTCCTGTATCCCTGTGTGTCAGATGCCCTCCCATCCTCCTGTATCCCTGTGTGTCAGATGCCCTCCCATCCTCCTGTATCCCTGTGTGTCAGATGCCCTCCCATCCTCCTGTATCCCTGTGTGGCAGATGCCCTCCGATATATTTTCAAAAACAACAGGTCAGAATTAGGATAAACCAGGACAATGCCAGGACTTAAATCTAAACCAGAACTAAACCACGACTAAACTAGGACTAAACGAGGACTGAACCAGGATTAAACCCAAACTAAACCAGGATTAAACCAGGACTGGTCCAAGTCATTTATGTTTGATTTAGTTTAGATTAGTTCTTACCATTTCTCAGCATTCTCTGATTCGTATCATTCCAGGATAGTCCGGTTTAGATCCCAGGCTGGTCCCAGTCTAAGTCCTGATCCAAGTCCTGATCCCAGACCCACTAAATCCTGGTTTAGTCCGACCTTCAGATCCTGTGAATAATTTATGAAGCTCATTCAAAACAGCGCCCAATGAAACCTAAGACAAGACTGCAGTGTCCCCAAGTCCCGCCCACACGTCCAGTGTCTCACACACACGTACAGGTACACACACACATGTATACACACACACACACGTATACACACACACACGCATGTACACACACACACACGTGTACAGGCACATACAGACACACACATGTACACACACACAGAGACACACACACGTACACACATACAGACACACATGTACAGGCACATGCACACACGTACACACACGCACATGTACAGTCACATACACACTACACACAAGTACATACACACACACACAGACATGTACAGGCACATACACAACCATGTACAAGCACATACACACACTACACACAAGTACACACGTACAGGTGAGATGTCCCCGCCCACACGCCCACACGCACACACACACGCACACACACACACACACACACACACACGCACACACACACACACGCGCGCGCGCGCGCACACACACGCGCACACACGCACACACGCACACACACACACACACACACACGCACACACACGCCCACACACACGCACACACAGCTTATTTAACAAACCGACCGCCTGTGGCACAGATGAGCCTTTTCACACCTTCTTTGGTGTTAACGCGTCCCGGGTGAGTTTAAGTTCATCCTGTGGGGGGCGCTAGAGGCGCTAGAGGCGCTAGAGGCGCTGGGGCCGCTGGAAGCGGCAGCTGGAGCGGACACTGGCCCCACGCACGCACTCAGTTCCTCTGTCCTCCCGTAGGGGGCGGTAATGCACCACGCCATTATTTACCATCACAGACACCACAGAAGTAGAGTGCACTCCTGTCTCCGCATCTGCATCGTCCCGTGTCCTCCTCCGGTGTCTCCGGTCTGTCCCGGTGTCCTCCCCCGGGGCCCGGCGTCCTCCCGCTGCTTCCCGCCTGCTCTTCGGTGTAAGCCCGGAGCCGTCGCCTCCTCTCCCCGGCTCTTCCTCCTCTGCTCCCCGGGCCTCGGCGCCTCCTCTCCGGCTCTTCCTCCTCTGCTCCCCGGGCCTTGGTGCTCCTCTCCCCGGCTCTTCTCGCTGTCCTCCCCGGGCCTCGGCGCCTCTTCCGCGGCCATGGTGCAGGAGATGGAGTCGCAGTGCGAATACCTGATGTACTTCCCCGCGGTGCCGCTCAGTGAGCTGAGTGACCCGGCCCGGTACCGGAGCCTTCCCCGCCGCAGTCACCTGTACCTGGGGGAGACCGTGCGCTTTCTGCTGGTGCTGCGCTGCAGAGACTCACGTAAGCACGGCCCGGACCGGCTCTGAGAGTTGGGGACAGGTCATCTGATCTGCAGGTCTGTGCTCACGGAAATACAGCTGTGAGAAAGACCTTCCAGGCAGTCCGGGTTCAGTTTAGTCCTGGTTTAGTCCTGGTTAGTCCTGGTTTAGTCCTGGTTTAGTCGGTTCAAAGGGAAATGCAGTCGGTTCTGAGAGAGAAGCACTCAGTGATGCCTCGTGCAGGGTTAGTCTAGGTTTAGTCTTTAGCCCGGTTTGGCCCTGGTTCCGTTCTTTAGTAAAGATGTACTGGGTTGCCCTTTTGGTTTTGGTCCAGTTTGGCTCGGTTTGGGTGATGCTGCCCGGTCTAAGTGCTTGTTGTCAGACTGCTCTGGTTTGTGTCGTGTGCCCCGTGCTCCTGGCCTGGTTTGGCCCGGTTTGGCCCGGGTTTAGGTTCATTCCGGTTTAGTGTTTGTTTTGACGTGTCTGTTTTTGTGCATCGCGCGTCTGTGCAGTTCCAGAGGCGGCCTACAGGGTGCGCCACGCATTACAACTGTTCAAATAATAATGTTTAAAATAAAATAAGCACTTAAATCATGGTGTTTGCCCTGGTTTAGTCCTAGTTTTAGTCCTGGTTCAGTCCTGGCTCAGTCCTGGTTCAGTCCTGGTTCAGTCCTGGTTCAGTCCTGGCTCAGTCCTGGTTTAGTCCTGGTTCAGTCCTGGCTCAGTCCTAGTCTTGTTTAGGTCTTGATCTAATCAGTCACTTCTGTCCTTTGATCCTGACATTTTAGCCCATGGTTAGTGCTGTAAAAGTTTTGTTTTGGTTTTAGTCCTGGTTTATGGTTGTGTAGTTCTAGTCTTGGTTTAGTCTTGGTTTAGGCCTGGTTTAATCCCAGGATTATCTCTGACTCAGTCCTGGATTTTGTCCCTAATTTTGTTCATGTTTTAGCTCTTGTTTTAGTCCGGGCATTAATCCTGGGTTAGTCCTGGCTCAGTCTTGGTTCAGTTCTGCTTTAGTACTGGTTCTGTCTTGTTCAGTTCAGTTCTGGTCCAATTCTGGTCCAGTCCTTATTCAGACCTAGTATTTGTCCTGGTTTTAGCCCTGGTTTTAGCCCTGGTTTAGCCCTGGTTTAGCCCTGGGTTAATCTTGATCTAACTCCTCTGTCTCTGGTCTAGGTCTGTCGGAGTCCACAGAGTCCGGATCTTGGCGGGATTTGGCGTCCTCGCTGTGTGCCGTGGCGAGCGTCTCCCCTGGCGACAGCTCCCGTCACCGTGGTAACCATCATCACCACGTCGACGAGCAGGACGACTACATGGCAGCGGCGGAGGCGGCCATCGCGGCGTTGGGCAGCCGAGTCGACTCACGGTGCCGAAGCTTCAGAGACTGTAAACCCCTGATTATTCACACGTCCAGAGGGCACAGGAGGGCCAACATACAGGTACTAGACCAGGACTCGACCAGGACTCGACCAGGACTCGACCAGGGCTCGACCAGGACTAGACCAGGACTGAACCAGGACTGAACCAGGACTGAACCATGACTGAACCACGACTGAGCCACGACTGAGCCACGACTGAGCCACGACTGAGCCACGACTGAGCCACGACTGAGCCACGACTGAGCCACAACTAGACCAGAACTAGACCAGGACTAAAGCAGGTCTCTGTGTTTCAGTCTCCTCTGGATGAACCTGTGGTCCTCTCTGATGAGGTCATCTTTCCTCTCACCGTGTCTCTGGACAAGCTCCCGGTCAGCACGCTCAAAGTCAAGGTACTAATACTACAGATACTACAGATACTACAGATACTACAGATACTACAGATACTACAGATACTACAGATACTACTGCTAGTATCTGACCCCTCTGCTTCCTTCTCTTCCCTCTCTCCCCATCTCCCTCTTCCTTTCCCCTCTTCTCTCCTCTTCTCCTCCTCCCTCTCTCCTCCTCTCCTCCCCCTCTCCCCTTCTCCCTCTCTCTCCTCCTCCCTCTCTCCTCCCCCTCTCCCTCTCTCTCCTCCTCCCTCTCTCCTCCCCCTCTCCCTCTCTCCTCCTCGTCTCCCTCTCTCCTCCCACTCTCTCCCTCTCTCCTCCTCTCCACCTCTCCACTCTCTCCTCCTCTCCACTCTCTCCCTCTCTCCCTCTCTCCTCCTCTCCCACTCTCTCCCTCTCTCCTCCTCTCCACTCTCTCCCTCTCTCCTCCTCCCTCTTTCCTCCTCCCTCTCTCCTCCTCCTCTCCCTCTCTCCTCCCCCTCTCCCTCTCTCCTCCTCCTCCCTCTCTCCTCCTCCTCTCCCTCTCTCCTCCCCCCTCCCTCTCTCCTCCTCGTCTCCCTCTCTCCTCCCACTCTCTCCCTCTCTCCTCCTCTCCTCCTCTTCACTCTCTCCCTCTCTCCTCCTCTCCACTCTCTCCCTCTCTCCTCCCCCTCTCCCTCTCTCCCCCTCTCCCACTCTCTCCCTCTCTCCTCCTCGTCTCCCTCTCTCCTCCCACTCTCTCCCTCTCTCCTCCTCTCCACTCTCTCCCTCTCTCCTCCTCCTCTCCCTCTCTCCTCCCCCTCTCCCTCTCTCCTCCTCTCCCACTCTCTCCCTCTCTCCTCCTCCCTCGTTCCTCCTCCCTCTCTCCTCCTCCTCTCCCTCTCTCCTCCTCCCTCGTTCCTCCTCCCTCTCTCCTCCTCCTCTCCACTCTCTCCTCCCCCTCTCCCTCTCTCCTCCTCTCCCACTCTCTCCCTCTCTCCTCCTCCCTCTTTCCTCCTTCCTCTCTCCTCCTCCTCTTCCTCAGGTGATGGTGACCGTGTGGAAGAGGGAGCAGGACAAAGCGGAGGTTCAGGAGCTCGGTTATCTTTCTGTTCTCCAGCAGAGGGCGCCGGTGCACACATTCAGACACGACCTCAACACGTTCAAGGCTCAAGGTACAAAGAAGAAGAAATGACACATTTTAAAAACAATAAAATTAAAATAAACTTATGCAAGAGTTTGAAATAATAATAAAGCTTTAATAATGATGAAGCTGTGATGAAGCTGTGATGTTTCTGTGATGAAGCTGTGATGAAGCTGTGATGTTTCTGTCATGTTTCTTTCTCCTCAGTCAGTACGACTCTGAGCGTTCTCCCTCCTCCCACTGTGCGCTGCAAACAGATGACTGTGTCAGGGCGCCACCTCGCTGTGCTCAAAGGTACTGCACTCATAACACCTCTGCTGTTTAGTCCTGGTTTAGTCCTGGTTTAGTCCTGGTTTAGTCCTGGTTTAGTCCTGGTTTAGTCCTGGTTCTGACCTGGTTTTCTCTCTCCAGTTCTAAATGAGTGCTCTCAGGAGGAGCTGAGTATTCGTGACGTGAGGATTCTTCCAAACTTAAACGCGTCATATTTACCCGTGATGCCTGACGGCTCCGTGCTGCTCGTCGATAACGTCTGGTAAACGTTTTATTTCATCTGTTTTCATTTAGTTTAGTTTCATTTCCCTTTAATTAAATTATATTCACTGACTTTGTACAGGTGTTTTTTATAAATATGTTTTTTTTCTTCAGACATACCCAAACATACAGTTTAATTTTGTGCAGTTTCAAAGCTTTTGATATTGAGAAGACCGATTTCAATCAAAGCACTTTTAGAGGGTGTGAGCTCTAAACATTTGTGAAGCCATAGACTGACGTTTTGCACCTTTTAAAATGCCTCAAAAGTGAAATAAATCCACAGAGAACGATCCAAATGCAGTTAAAAACTCTTTACTGAGTATTCACATATAACTGAGGACATACAAAACGTACAAAAAGAGGAACTTTAACACGTAAAGTGACAGGAGGTTAAAAAACTCCACACTCCCACCTGCACTCGTCTAAAATAAGGAGCCACAGACCACAAAATAATACAAAAAATAAACATTACTTTGGTAAACTTATGATAAACGTTTACATAATAATAATTTATTGAAAGAAAATTGTAAATAGATCATACTATTTTAAACAAATAATCATCAGATAATCATGTCAACCATAAAGAATGACCAAAATGGTTTAGTTGTTTTGTCCTGGTTTAGTCCTGTTTTAGTCCTGTTTTAGTCCTGTTTTAGTCCTGTTTTAGTCCTGGTTTAGTCCTGTTTTAGTCCTGTTTTAGTCAAGGTTTTGTCCTGGTTTAGTCCTGTTTTAGTCCTGTTTTAGTGTTGGTTTAGTCCTGGTTTAGTCCTGTTTTAATGTTGGTTTTGTCCTGGTTTAATCCTGGTTTTGTCCTGGTTTAGTCCTGGTTTAGTCCTGGTTTAGTCCTGGTTTAGTCCTGTTAAAAACTCTTTATTGAGTATTCACATATAACATTCACATTATAAGCGAATAATCATCAAATAATCATGTCAATCATAAAGAATGACCAAAATGACCAAAAATCATGAATTTTAAGTAAATATTAAATCAAACAAAATAGGAATAATTATCTCACTAATGTAAATATTATGACTTTTTGGAGCTTTCTACAAATTTGTTCTCTGATCACAAACATGCCTGAAGATGTTTTAAATGTCATCCATGCAGATCTGAGCGATCTCTCCTGGGCCCTGTTAGAACTCTCCTTACAGTTAGCAGTACGAGGCTCCGCCCACAAGCTTATGTCAGCCCTGCTCCCACGCGACAATTCTCCACAAATATACAAAAACCTGATACAAAACTACAAAAAATAAATAAATAAAATTGCTTCATTCCTCCTCTTTAAATGTTAAAAAGTAGATTATCTCCGGTAGTTTAGATATTAGTTTTAGTATATCGAGTTTTTGAATAACGTTGTGTTTTCTTCTGGTTTTCAGTCACCAGTCGGGGGAGGTGGGCATGGGCTCCTTCTCTCGCGTGGACACGCCCTCTGGCAGATTACCCAGCATGCTCAGCGCTTTAGAGGAGCACGACTTCCTGTTTCAGCTGCACCTCAACGACACCAATCAGGAGGAGTCCACAGAGGTACAAGACCGGGTTTAGTCCTGGTTTAGTCCTGGTTTAGTCCTGGTTTAGTCCTGGTTTAGTCCTGGTTTAGTCCTGTTTTAGTCCTGTTTTAATCTTGGTTTAGTCCTGTTTTATTCATGGTTCAGACCTGATTTAGTCCTGGTTTAGTTCTGATCTGTCTCTCCTCAGGGTCTGGAGGTTCCTCTTGTTGCCGTGGTTCAGTGGTCGACTCCCAAAATGCCATTCACCAACTGCATCTACACCCATTACAGGTGAGAAATCCCATTTTCAACTACCCCCTATCCCCGCCCACTGACTCTATAGTGTGATTATTGAAACGACTCTGGGTCACACACGTAGACTTCAAAAACATCTTCTTTTCTGCACCTGTTTCTATAATTAAAGAGGCGACATTTTAAATACAATATTTTTGCTGAAAAACAAATATATTGTATTTAAAATATATTTATTTTTAATGTTTTATAAGTTTCACTTTAGTTTTTGACAAAAGAGTGAGTCAAAAGTCACTCCGGTATCACATTATAAACATTGTGCGTCCTGCTAATGAAACCACTGCACATCGCACCAGGTTTGTGAAGTTGTAGTGTACAGTTTAGTTGTAGTGTTTCAGTTTGCACAGAATCTTACAGCTAACCGTAAAAAGAGTTCGAATAGGGCCCCGGAGAGATCACTAAATTACTCAAACATGCATGGATGGGTCTAAAACGTCTTCAGGCAGGTTTTTGTTGGGGGAACAATGTTATAACGTGGTAGAAAGCTCTGAAAAGTACATTCTGCATTATACTCGTAATGAAACGGAACGCCCTCGCAATGAAACGGAACGCCCTCGCAATGAAACGGAACGCCCTCGCAATGAAACGGAACGCCCTCGCAATGAAACGGAACGCCCTCGCAATGAAACGGAACGCCCTCGCAATGAAACGGAACGCCCTCGCAATGAAACGGAACGCCCTCGCAATGAAACGGAACGCCCTCGCAATGAAACGGAACGCCCTCGCAATGAAACGGAACGCCCTCGCAATGAAACGGAACGCCCTCGCAATGAAACGGAACGCCCTCGCAATGAAACGGAACGCCCTCGCAATGAAACGGAACGCCCTCGCAATGAAATGTTGAACTCTTAGGGACTTTAGGTCGGTGAGTGGAGTCGGGTAAAAACATGTTTGTGAAATGTTTGTGGTCGAAAGTTACAAAACGTCTGCACACGTCTGTACCAAACAAAAACAGAAACGCCTTTAGCTGTTTACATCACCACAACCTCAAGTCCTGGTTTAGACCTGGTTTAGTTACTCCTGGTTCAAGTCCTGGTTCAGTCCCTCTTTAGTCCTGGTTTAGTCCCAGTTTAGTCCTGGTGTTTTCCTGGTGTAGTCCTAGTTCAGTCTTTGTTCAGTACTAGTTCAGTACAGATTCAGTCCTGGTTTAGTCCTACTTTAGTCCAGGTTTAGTCCTGCTTTATACCTGGTCTAGTCCTGGTTTTGTCCTGGTTTAGTCCTGCTATAGTCCTGCTTTAGTCCTGCTTTAGTCCTAGTTTAGTCCTAGTTTAGTTCCAGTTTAGTCCTGGTGTTTTCCTGGTGTAGTCCTAGTTCAGTCCTTGTTCAGTATCAATTCAGTCCTGGTTTAGTCCTGCTATAGTCCTACTTTAGTCTCGCTTTATACCTGGTCTAGTCCTGCTTAAGTCCTGCTTAAGTCCTGCTTAAGTCCTGCTTAAGTCCTGCTTAAGTCCTGCTTAAGTTCTGCTTAAGTCCTGCTTTAGTCCTGCTTTAGTCCTGGTTTAGTCCTGGTTTAGTCCTGTTATGTTTTTTGTCTGTCTGCAGGTTGCCGAGCATTCGTCTGGACCAGCCGCGTTTCGTGATGACTGCTTCCTGTCCGCGCACCGTCAGGGTCAAAGAGCACTTCCGGGTCAGATACGTCCTGCTCAACAACCTGCAGGACTTCCTCGCCGTCAGGCTGGTGTGGACGCCCGAGGGTAAGGGTCAAAGGTCAAAGAGTTTGAGTGTCAGAGGTCATGGGGTCAATAAGATGTCCCCCAAATATGACCAAAATCATATTTAATAATGTTTAATACAGATGGGCTCAGCTAAAATGAATATTGTTCAAATGCAGATTTGTGTTGTAATGCAGTGAGTTTTTGGGTCATTAATAGAAACATTCAGGTTCAACATTTGTGAATTTACCTTTTGTTTGTACAAAGTACAAAGTAAATCAGTGGGGAAATCTGGCTCTGAGACATCATCACATTCTGGAATCGATAACCCCCTGACCCCCTTCCTCTTTCATACATATTTCTCTTTTTCAGCCTGTGGATCTGATGATCCCTCGCTCTCCTCCTCATGTTTCTCCTCACTCTTCTCTCTCTTCCTCTTTCTTTCTTGTGGTTTGGATGGTTCCTCTCTCTCCTCCGCTGTATGTCTCTCCCTACTCTCTCCCCCTCTCCTCCCTTCCTCTCTCCTCCTCCCCTAACCCTTCTCTCTCTCTTTCTATCTGCTCGTCAGTTGTACGTCTCTCCTCTCCTCTGTCATGTCTCTCTCTCAGCCTGTGGTTCAAACAATCGCTCTCTCCTCCATCGTATATCTCTCTTTCTATGTCCTTCTTTCTCTCATCTCCCTCTAGTCCTCCTCTCCTCTCTCATCCCTCTCTCTTTCTCTCTCTTTTAGCTCGAGGCTCAGATGACCCCTCCCTCTCCTCAGTCGTATGTCTCTCCCCACTCTCTAACCTCGGTCACTGCAGAAAAGGAAGTACTCTCTCCTTCAGCGTCGGCTTCCAGATACTCCGGCCGGGACTGTACGAGGTGAGCGCCCCCTACAGGGCTGCACCTGCTTTGCTTCATTTTCAAACAGATCGAGTTTATAGACCGTGTTTTTGTCGATTTTTCTCATTTTCCTGTTTCCTTCTCTTTTAGTTGAGCCAACACATGAAGTTAAAGCTGCAGTTCACCGCCTCAGTGTCCAACCCTCCTCCAGACGCCAGACCGCTTTCTCGTAAGCACACGCCTGCACCTGCCCACCTGTCGGCACCTGTCGCTACATCTGTCCACCTGCACCTGTACTTCAAAAAATACATACTACATTTTCTTTTGCGATGTAACTTACAATGTACCTTACACTACTTCCCGAACTTATCCTGTACACCTCGTTCTAAACCCCTGCCTCTTCACCTGTTAATCTTCCCCTGCACCTGTCCACCTGTCCACCTACCCTTGCACCTGTCCTCGCCACCATCAGCCGCTCCCCCTCAGTCTCTCTTTCACCTGAATCTCTTTCTTTAGGTAAGAACTAAGGCCGGGTATCATTAAGAAGTTGCCGATACGATACATACCTCGATACACTGAGCTTTCGATTCCATTCGATACGATATATTTCAAATCGATTCGATGCGATTCAATAAAAAATAAAATCTAAATCATGACTGTGATACTAAAAGTCTTTGTTAAACCACGTCTTGTGCAAACTTCATATGAAACACAAACATTTTAATCATCAAAACAGTGAAAATGTCAAATGTGTTTCATAAACGAGTTTCCTTCCTCTAAACAAGCAACAAAACTGTAGCGCTGTAACAAAATAATTTGTTAAAATACACCAAAAAATACTTTTGGCTATATATTTATACAGCAGTCCGTGATATCGATACTGTATCATCATGTTAAACGATACAATATATTGATATTTTGATATTTTTGCACACCCCTAGTTAGAACAGTCTCTTTCTCCCTCTTTCTGTGCCTCTTTCCTCCCTGTGTACTGTAAATATTCTGTTTATAGTATTTGTACACGTACATCTCTTTTATCTGTCTCAGGTAAGAACAGTCCTTCGTCTCCGGCCGTCAGGGACCTGTTGGATCGGCATCAGGCCAGTTTAGGACGCTCCCAATCCTTCTCCCACCAGCAGCCTTCAAGATCACATATAATGAGGTACTACTACTACTACTACTGCTACTACTACTGCAAATACTACTGCTACTACTGCTGCAAATACTACTGCTACTACCTCCAGCAGTCCTCAAGATCACATATAATGAGACAGTAATACTACTACTAAAACTACAACAGCAGCCCTCCAGGTCGCAAATACTACTAGTACTACATCTGTACTCATGTGTGTATACAGTGAAAACGCCACATCGTCTCCACTAAAAAGGACTCGGATCACTTAAAGATTCATACGATTTATAAATGCAAACTTAAAATCTCAGGTATTTATCTGTGTAATGTGTCGTATTGTAAACAACATTTTGCTTTCAGCCGTCGTTACATTTGCAACTTAAGTTTTGTGAGAAAAAGTTTGATTCTCTGGCTCCCTCTAGTGTCCCCTCTGACCCTCTGTCTCCGTGTGCAGGACGGGCAGTGCCATGGAGCGGCGAGCCATCACCCCCCCCGTCGGCTCACCTGTCGGCCGCTCCCTCTACCTGCCCCCCCCTGAACGCACCGTGCTCTCCCTGGACAAGATAGCCAAGAGGGAGTGTAAGGTGCTGGTGCTGGATGAGGCCGCTTAGAGGAGGAGAGGAGACGAGGAGGGAAGAGAGGAGCCAAGAGGGAGACGAAGAGGAGGAGGAGGAGGAGGAGGAGGAGGAAGAGGAAGAGAGGAGATGAGGAGTGGAGGAGACGAGGAGACGAGGAGCCAAGAGGGAGACGAGGAGGAGATGAGATGAGGAGAGGGGAGACGAGGACAGGAGGAGACAAGGAGCTAATGAGCCAAGAGGGAATGTAAGGTGCTGGTGCTAGACGCAGCCGCTAAGAGGAGGAGAGAGGAGGAGAGGAGACGAAGAGAGGAGACGAAGAGAGGAGACGAAGAGAGGAGACGAAGAGAGGAGACGAAGAGAGGAGACGAGGAGAGGAGACGAGGAGAGGAGACGAGGAGAGGAGACGAGGAGAGGAGACGAGGAGAGGAGGAGCCTGTCCCTCCCGTGAACACACCCTACTCTCCCTGGACAAGATCGTTAAGAGGGAGTGTAAAGTACTGGACACGGCCGCTTAGAGAAGAGGAGACGAGGAAACAAGGAGCAGAGGCATTGTGAGTAGTCTTAACAGCGCCCTGTGTTCATGTGGCGTCTGGTTTGGTTAATTTTGGCCAGAAACTCCACACAAAATGAATTTAGAAACAGTTTTGAATGTAAATGTCCCAAATTGGCTGCGCTTCTGTTACTACTGGTTATTACTGCGGTTACGACTGAACTGAACCTGGAATCGAACCCACAACCCTCTGGTTCTGAGGCGTGTGGAGGGGCCTGGGCCAAACGTATCAAACCGGCTTAAACTTGAATATTTAATGTGTTTAATGTATTTATAATGTTTAAATGTGTGAACTACTGAAGCGCCGCAGTGAAGGGGCAGGAAATGTCCACATAAGGACACACAGGGTCAGATATTTTAGTTATTTTTATTTATTTAATTTTAATTTAAGCTAAAAAGTCTTACTCAGGAGTCTAAACCATTTCCTGGTCCCAGCGCAGTCTCATGTTTTTAGTCGAGCTGTTTTTTTTTTGTTTTTGTTTTTTTTTCAGACTTGTTGAGCTCTTTCAGTTTTTAGTGTAACATACAAACTTCACTCTGGGAATCAAACCTGAAACCCTCTGGCTGTGCCTCTGTGCTGAGTGTAAAAACGTCTGTACAGTCACTGATGCTAATGGTATTATGTTAGCATTATCAACCAATGCGGAACAAAATGTATGTGCCCTGTAGGTGGCGCTGCAAGTGAGTTTTAATGTTTTTAATCGTAGGAAATGTTAGAAAAGAGAGACGTCATTGACTCCCATTGAAATATTCTGCAAAATCGAGTTTTTAGAGCTTTTGACCATGATATAATTGTCTCCTTCTCCCTCAGAAATTGTATTTAGAGCAGGAGTCTTCAACGTTTTTCAGGCCAGGCACCCCAAACTGATGTAGAGCTGGAGCAGGGACCCCCTACTATAAATATGGCGTATAATTGTGTTTTATATTAAACTGGGCCTAGTGTCGTGTATAAATGTAGCTACTCAGGTATTTTACAGTCAATACTAGGGGGTATTTCATCGAAGTAATGAAGAAATATATATATTAAAAAAATGTCTAATCAACCAAAGATTTCGCGATCCCCCTGCAGTACCTCCGCGACCCCCCTAGGTGTCGCCACCGCCCTGTTGAAGACCTCTGATTTAGAGCGATTCGTGCATGTTTGAGTCATCTTTATTCTCCTGTATTCAAGACGTCATTGCGATTCCGATCTGCCCCCGTTTTCACCGCCACTGGTACACAGCCATTGTTTTCTGAATTTGTGATACACGCAGGATTCCGCAGCTTTGCGTCGTCCACTGTCCACAGGAGAGGCAGAGTTTTTGTTGTGATGACATTTACGGCCACGTCAGCTCCCGTTGGGCACCGCAGTTTTTTAACGTGGAAGTCGGCGCACTTGTTTCTTTTATTACGTCGTTTTAGATGAATATTGTGATTTAAAATGTACAAATTAGCAGACACAAGTACAATAGGTCTGCTTTAATGTCCAAAAGTAGTATTGGTAGTAAAAGTATTTATCATAGGAAATCATAATCTTTGAAAAGGCTGCTGGGTTTCAGGTGACTTCATTCTATAGGTCAGTAATATTTAATACAGATGGGGGGGAGCTTAAATTAATACAGTTTATGTGCAGATGTTGGTTGCAATACAGTGAGTTTTTGGGCCAGATCACTAATAGAAATGATCAGGTTCAACATTTGTGAATTTACCTTGATATTACCTTTGGATATTTCATCATAAAGTACAATGTAATGAAGAGGAAAATCCGTCTCTTGCCCCCCATCTGGAAGAATCTGAAAACCACCATTTATTAATAGAGCCAGATTTGCATTTATCTGGTGGAATTATAGGATATTTTGGTATGGTATGGGTTGGTAATTTTTTTTTATTTTTGAGCCACTGGCATTTTTATTATTATTATTATTATTATTATTATTATTATTATTATTATTATTATTATTATTATTATTATATTTTTCAATTTTATTTATTAATTTTTTTAACTGATTAATTTTAATGATGCACTTTTGTTTATTTCTGTTTTCGGGAAAAACATGCAAATTGAAAACATTATTATTATTATTATTATTTATTTCTTCAAATTGGCATGATCAAGTTATTACAGACCAAAAATTCAAAATATTTCTTGTTTTTAAAGGCGCTGTACCTGATTTTTACTGTCTTAAAAAGGTGAAAAACAGAGCTAATTCATTTTAAAAAGACTGCAATGGTCCTAAGTTGTTCCTCCCTTACCTTATTTTTAAAAGCGAACAACAACTAGCATGCCAACAGTGCACAAGAAACAGATGCAGAAAGTACACAGTGGACTTATTGTGACTTATACAATATATCTGTACAGGGGCTAGACACGTTTTGCTCAAATACGTGGGAAAAATGAGCTACGGGCCTTTAAAATTCAGTTATTCCCAGATACTGCGACTACTGAGGACCTCTTCACTGCAGCGCACAGAAACAGCCAAGTGAACGGAGTCAATTTGAAAACATTTATTTATTATTTTGTCCATAACATTTCTTGTTTTAACTTATTCCTTTGTCGCTGTTTACAAAAACTTTAACTTTGATGTTTTTACTGTGACAGAAGTTTGCCTTCAGTTTCACATTCCGTCCTTTTGTTTCACGTCAAAGCTGGAGTTTAATTTAAGTTTGACTTAAAGTTTTAAGTTTAATTCTTTTGTGCAATTGGTTAAAAATCATTCCTCAGTCTCTCCACCTGATGGCGCCACTTCACAGAAAGTATTTGCCAAAAGTGTAATTTGAATAATTATAGTTTTTGCTGCAACTTTGATTTTCAGAAATGCGTTTTTCATTCTGTAAAAAATACGAAGGATTTTAGAACTCAGAGTATTGGACGCTGTTTTTATTTTAGATTTAAAATAGGAACAGTCATTTTTAGGAATTAATGCTGTTTAAGGCTGAGTCCACATGAAGTCCTGGTTTCGACCTGGTTTAAACCTAGTTTAGACCTGGTTTAGTCCTGGTTTAGACCTAGTGTAGTCCTAGTTTCGACTTGGTTTAGATCTGGTTTAGTCCTGGTTTAGTCCTGGTTTAGTCCTGGTTTAGACCTGGTTTAGACCTGGTTTAGATCTGGCTTAGATCTGGTTTAGACCTGGTTTAGACCTGGTTTAGACCTCTTTGTGGGCACAGTCTGAGTTTCACTGGATTTCTTGAGCGTCGAATGTTTTTGTTGCTGAAGTTTACACTGAAAATGTGACAAAGAAAAATGTAAATAAACTGAATGTTCGAATAAAACACAAACTAAAACAAACTTTGTGCAGATTTAACTTTGTATGGGAGGGCATCTGGCACAGTTCAGATGGCCACACTGTTCTCGATGCGTTCAGGGTCCAGGTAACAGTATGGAAACGCGGCGGTCTTGGTGACATCATCGGGCAGGGCCATCAGCTCAGCGTTGCGGCGCGTGATGTCATCAGAAATGGACGCGAGCTCCGCCTGCACTGCCTCCAATAGCCTGTGGGGGGCACCAGAGTGGAAGAGTGGCTCCCTGTATCTGCACAGAGGTACCTGAGCGAAATAAACCATTTAAAGTTTATTATTTATTTAAAGTTATTCCAAAATTATGAAATTATTATTCAGTTTGAACTTTGCCTTAGTGTGTCAGAGGTAAATCATGTTCTAATGTTCAAAAACAGACCTGGAGTTTTGTTTTGTTTCATTCATGTTTGAGTAACTCTTTATTATTCGTCTGTCTACATCTCCAAAGCTCAAAACGCTCTGCTCCACCTTGTGATGTCATGTAGTGGTAGTTTTCAAGTTCCTTTTACCTTTTGTTCAGTAGAGCTTGTCAATTCCAGGGCTGAAAAAATCCTAAATGTTTCTAGTGCAGGTGTCTGGAGTTTAAAAACACAGTGGAGCGCCTCTTACCACGTGTATTACCACATGATCACAACTCCAGGGTGTGTTTTTATGATGAAACAACACAACAGATCAGATAATAGCCTAATATGGGCCCTTTAAACCGATTGTGTCGTTATGCAATCAGTGTTTTGAATGGCCAGCAGGGGGAGAAAAGCGCTTTAGACTGACTTTTTTATGTGTTTTAATGTTTGTTGGGGTGAATTTTGTCTTCCGTCGTCTTTAGCGGGGCAGAGAGCAGGATATTTTTGTGTGTTCAACAGATGTTAATGAGGTTATGTCATAATCATAGACGTATACAGCGTTCGCCTTCAGTCAGATGAAGCTCACCGAGGCTAGCATTTGCTGGGGCGAATTTGGAGCCCCAATATTCCATTTTAGGAATATGAATTGATTTACAGACAATATTCACCCATTATTTTGTACGGGGCTGCCCATCCTAACAGCAAATAAGTCTCTAAAGCTGTTTTAAAGCCCCCCAGAGAATCGGTGCAGTGTGACTTGTTGGTGCACGTGAAAATTGAACATGAACCGATTTAATGTCATATTTAATCTGCAAAAGTTTTCTCAAATTCGCCATTGATGGGGCGGAATAAAGTGAAAAGCAAAATACAAACCCCAGGATCACGTGGAGCATGTTAATACGAACATTTTAAGACCAAAAATGAGGAGCCTGACAGCAGCAGTTGCAGAGAGAGGGACGATGGTTTTTCAATACAAAGTAAACTGGAAATGGTCCATGGAGCCACAAGTGCGCCCGTGCTCACTTCCTGTCTGGACTGCAGTGGCTAGCGGGTTAGCTATGTCCAGAGATATACAAGTACACAGTCTATGGGTGTGTGTATCTTACGTAGTCTCCACCGGGGGCAGAGAGCAGAGCCAGGCTGCCCAGGAGGCGCATGCTCGTGTTCACATCCGGCAAAAATGTCAGGAAGTCCTCCTCCGTCAGCTGACCTTTGACCTGCGGAGGCGGGCGCAGCAAACAGGAAGGAGTGTTTGGGATCCACAGAGCAAAGTCCAGCTGCAGAGACACAGGGTCATGTGAGTGCGCCCCCTGCTGTCTGGGCCCCCTGAGGTTTTACCTGAGAGAAGTTGACGGCGGCGTGGAGGGCGGAGCAGCTGAATATCGCCATGGTAACGAACTCTGACAGCTCGGCTTTGGACTCAAAGCGCTGAGGGAAACCTGCGATGGGATTGGACAGGAGCGGTCAGGAGATCACGTCAAAGTCACATGACACTATTTTCTGATGTACGTTAGAATGTTGTTTCCTCATCAAAAACAGACCTGGAGTTGTGTTTAACACACAAATTAACACACAAATCCTGCACACAATGTCTGAATGAAATAAAACACAACTCCAGATGCCCGTTCTGACTTTAAACTGCCCACTTTGTGTAAAGACTGACCGCTCTCTGGAGGAAATCCGTGTTCGTAAATATCTCTGATCCAACTCTGCAGCTCTGAGTCCTGCACCACGTCCTCATCTCCACGGTAACACAAGTCCAGCCAGCCAATCACAAACCTGCACATACATCACGACACTCCACGATGTAAGGAAGTGGAGCAGTGTAAATGAGGCTACACCTGATGGCAGTTAGCTGTGATGTTTGTCAGATGTGTAGAACATTTAGAAGATCTGAATGAGCAAAGGCGTGTGGACTTAAAAACTCAGAGGAGCACCACCTGATGACATCACCAGGTGGAACAGAGTGTTGTGTGCTGTGCAGAGGGAGACAGATTAAATCTGCAGGATCTGAAATGCGTGAAAGAAACAAAATACAACTAGATGGATGTTTCTGAGGAGGACACGACATTAGAACAGGGTTAAAGCCCCACTGTGGAACATTTCATCACATTAGAATAGAGTTAAAGCCCCACTGTGGAACATTTCATCACATTAGAATACAGTCCCTGACAAAAGTCTTGTCGCTTATCCATTTTGTAGAAACAAAAGCTTATAACCTGACTTTAAATTAATCGATTGGTTTTAGAAATGTCTCATATGAAAGCTAAAACCCTCCCAAATTATGCTCAATATACTAAAATAAATTTGCTTCACTGAAGAAAGATTGATCATTTAATGAACACAGAAAGGTCAGATTTTGGCAAGACAAAAGTCTTGTCGCCTTGTCATATGATGCACCCAATCCTAGATTACAGCCTCACCTGTGATCAGTTACTGATCAATCAATTAGTGGGTGTGTATAAAAAGAACCCCAGCACACCAGACCTTCACATCAACTGCAACTTGACCTCTGACAACATGCCTAAGATCCACCCTGAGACCAAAGCGTTAATTATCAAGAGGCTGAAGACCAGATCCACTGCTGAGGTGGCTGACACCTTCAATGTGTCTCAGTGTCAAGTACAAAGAATAAGAAAAAGATCTGAAAAGACTGGAGATGTTTTTGACAAGCCCAGGTCGGGCAGACCCCGCAAGACAACTGCTCGGGAGGACCGTTTGTTGATTCGAAAATCCAAGGCCAGCCCCTTTTCCACTGCAGCAGAGCTCCACCAGGCCTGGTCACCTCAAGTCCCTGTGTCAACCAGAACAGTTTGTAGAATTCTGTCTCGAAATGGCCTCCATGGTCGAATCAGTGCACAGAAACCAGCACTAAACAAAAGGCAATTAAAAAACCGTGTGGCATTTGCCAAGGCCCACAGCCTGCTAAAAGGATGGACACTGGAAAAGTGGCAGAAGGTGGATTTCTCAGATGAATCCTCGGTTGAATTACATCACAGCCGCCGCAAATATTGCAGGAGACCTACTGGAGCCCGCATGGATCCAAGATTCACCCAGAAAACAGTTAAGCTTGGTGGTGGAAAAATCATGGTCTGGGGTTACATCCAGTATGGGGGTGTGCGAGACATTTGCAGGGTGGAAGGCAATATCAATAGCCTAAAATATCAAGAAGTATTAGCTACCTCTTACATTCCCAACCATAAAAGGGGTCAAATTTTGCAGCAGGATGGTGCTCCATCGCATACTTCTATCTCTACATCAAAGTTCCTCAAGGCGAAGAAGATCAAGGTGCTCCAGGACTGGCCAGCCCAGTCACCAGACATGAACATCATTGAGCATGTCTGGGGTAGAATGAAAGAGGAAGCATGGAAGGCAAAACCAAAGAATCTTGATGAACTCTGGGAGGCATGTAAGACTGCTTTCTTTGCTATTCCTGATGACTTCATCAACAAATTGTATGAATCATTGTCGAACCGCATGGATGCAGTCCTTCAAGCTCATGGAAGTCATACAAGATATTAAATATGGATCTCACAGCACCACTACTTAATTCACTGACGTTATGCAACATATTTTTGTATTTGAAGTAAATTATTTGTTCAATTTTCTGTAGGCGACAAGACTTTTGTCTTGCCAAAATCTGACCTTTCTGTGTTCATTAAATGATCAATCTTTCTTCAGTGAAGCAAATTTATTTTAGTATATTGAGCATAATTTGGGAGGGTTTTAGCTTTCATATGAGACATTTCTAAAACCAATCGATTAATTTAAAGTCAGGTTATAAGCTTTTGTTTCTACAAAATGGATAAGCGACAAGACTTTTGTCAGGGACTGTAGAGTTAAAGCCCCACTGTGGAACATTTCATTACATTAGTAGTGTTTGTTCTGACCTGAGGAGGGCGCTCCACACTCGGGGGGCGTCCTGGCTGTACAAACACTGCGGCAGGTCGTTCAGGCCGCGCTCCTCCACGTCACGAGGGACACACAACGAACTGTACGAGAGACGAGAGGAGGACCGGGACAGGACCAGCGGGAGGGCATCCAGGCCACAGGCCACTGCCTGAGCAACACAGGGAAGAGTTAGAGCTGGGGAAGTCCTGGTTTAGTCCCGGTATAGTCCTGGTTTAGTCCTATATTGTCCTGGTTCAGGCTTGGTCTAGTCCTGGTTCAGTCCTGGCTCAGTTCTGGTCTAGTCCTGGTTCAGTCCTGGTCTAGTTCTGGTTCAGTTCTGGTTCAGGCATGGTCTAGTCCTGGTTCAGTTCTGGTTCAGGCATGGTCTAGTCCTGGTTCAGTCCTGGCTCAGTTCTGGTCTAGTCCTGGTTCAGTCTTGGTTCAGCCTTGGTCTAGTCCTGGTTCAGTCCTGGTCTAGTTCTGCTTCAGACCTTGTCAAAGATTCCTCCTGAGTTCAGTAGAACATCTCGAGCCTGAAAGTTGATCTGTGGCGACGTCTGAACATGAGGCATGAGCAGCTGAAACACAGACCTGTTTTTAGACTGCTTTTTTTCAGTAAAGGTTTCAATGATGGGTATTTGGACGCATTTTCCATTTTTAAAAACCAAAACGTCTCAATCACAAAACCAGTGTCCAGATCACCACCGCCGAAACCGTCGCTACATTGAACCACTTCCGGACGAATGATCAGTTACACCGTCTCCGTCTCACTTTACTTTTTCCTCTTTCACAGCCGACTGGCCCTTCCACAGTGTAACTGTACAAAAAGTATAAACTGTACATATCTCTGTACATATCTAACCCGCCACCCACATTTCACTATTTATTCCCAAAATTATATGAACGTTAATAACAAATAAGATGCCTTTATCCACGAGGTCACTCCCACTAGTGCCACCGACAGCCCAAACTAGAGGTGCAGGCAGGAAGGGTCATTACCTTCAACAGCCTCGCTCCTGATTGGCTCTTTGGTTGCACATTTGGATTTCCAAATATGGAACTGAGCTCCAGATTAACCGCTATAACTGCTAGCCTCGATGAGCTTCATTTGGAGCCTGACGCTATGTCCACTTCTTTATACAGTCTGTGGTGCTCATGTCACTGTAGAGGGCGCTGTACCTGGTGCAGAGGGTGTACTACCGGCAGCTGCCTGAGGGTGGCGACAGCGCACAGCTCGGAAATCATGTGCGTGCGCAGATAGTGTGAGTCGAGCTGATGCACCTGGAAATCGACCATTCGCAGCCAGAGCTTTGCCATCAGCCAATCACAGCAGGGGTCAGAGGGCAGAAAGACTGGGTTCAGGGGCCCAGGCGTCTGCTGGAGCTGAGGAAAACATTGGTTAGATCTGGGTGAGAGCTGGATTAGACCTGCGCTGCAGGATGTACCTGTTAGGGTTGCTGAAAGTACTGAAAATCAGACACTAATGTTTGAAAACTAGATACTCGCGCAGGAATGAACCTTTCCTGAGTATCTTTAGAATGCAGGAACATTTTGTGCATTTGCTCGCATCTTTGTAGTTGCCACTGCTTCAAGGGCTCATTGACAGAAAACAGTATTGAGTATAGAGTCTATTCCTTATATTTGACAGTAGTACCTGTATGGCGATGGGCAGTAGCGCCCCCTGTGGGCTCAGGTGCAGCAGACACATTGGAGCGCTCAGGTATGATGGCTTCCCATTGATCTGATTGGCTGGAACTCCTTCCAGCACCGAGTAATCCAACAAGTAAAGACGACCACTCTGCCACACAAGACCAGAGTTAGACCTGGTTTAGTCCTGGTTTAGATCTGATTTAGTCTTTGTTTAGACCTTGTTTAGTCCTGGTTTAGTCTTGGATTAGATCTGGTTTAGTCCTTTATTCTTAGTTTTAGTTCTGGGTTACATCTGGTTTAGTCCTGTTTAGTCCCAGTTTAATCCTGGTTAAGCCCTGGTTTAGACCTGATTTAGAGCTGGTTTAGTCCTGATTTAGATCTGAGGAGGTATCTGAGGAAGTGGGAGGAGTTTAGTCCTGGTTAAGATCTGGGTTAGTCCTGGTTTGGATCTGGTTTATTTCTGGTTTAGATCTGGTTTAGTCTTGGTTTAGACCTGGTTTAGACCTGGTTTAGACCTGGTTTAGACCTGAGGAGAGGGAAGTCTCACCTGGAGCTCCTGCTGGAGGGAGGAGCCTGCAGGGAGAAAGGGGCGGAGCATGTCACAGGTGACTGACAGGTTTTGAGGGAGGGTCCGGACTCGTTTCAAGGCCAGAGGATTTGGGCCGGTCTGAGCCTGAAGACCGAAGAACCAGTCCTCCCTCCAGTGGGTCTGAACAAACTCTGGAAGACACAAGTTCTGTCTGGATTCTGCAAATACTGATACTACTGATACTACTATTCCGAATACTGCTTTGGTCTAAACTAAAACCACTAGTCTGTCTGACGCTTTGTTAATCAAGTTAGACTTTAATCTGAGTTTTATTTAAACACAATCTGACCATAAAGAGCTGACTCAGTTGGAAGTACAAGTGAGATGATTTGTGTAATTGTTGTGGTGGGGTGGTTGTCGCTGTGGGCTGGTTGTGGTGGGGTGGTTGTCGCTGTGGGGTGGTTGTGGTGGGGTGGTTGTGGTGGGGTGGTTGTCGCTGTGGGGTGGTTGTCGCTGTGGGGTGGTTGTCGCTGTGGGGTGGTTGTGGTGGGGTGGTTGTTGCTGTGGGGTGGTTGTTGCTGTGGGGTGGTTGCTGTGGGGTGGTTGTTGCTGTGGGGTGGTTGTGGTGGGGTGGTTGTTGCTGTGGGGTGGTTGGGTTGTTGCTGTGGGGTAGTTGTTGCTGTGGGGTGGTTGGGTTGTTGCTGTGGGGTAGTTGTTGCTGTGGGGTAGTTGTTGCTGTGGGGTAGTTGTTGCTGTGGGCTGGTTGCCGCTGTGGGGTGGTTGGGTTGTTGCTGTGGGGTAGTTGTTGCTGTAGGGTGGTTGCTGTGGGGTGGTTGTTGCTGTGGGGTGGTTGGGTTGTTGCTGTGGGGTAGTTGTTGCTGTAGGGTGGTTGCTGTGGGGTGGTTGTTGCTGTGGGGTGGTTGGGTTGTTGCTGTGGGGTAGTTGTTGCTGTGGGGTGGTTGCTGTGGGGTGGTTGTTGCTGTGGGGTGGTTGTGGTGGGCTGGTTGCCGCTGTGGGGTGGTTGGGTTGTTGCTGTGGGGTGGTTCTGGTGTGGTTGTACTCACTGGCGGTGCGGTTGCCGTGGGCGCTGAGGGCAAACACAGTCTCCAGCTCTGAGAAACTGGACCAGGATTCAGCTCGGTCTGAGAAGCCTCTGAGGTACTGCAGGCTCACACCAGAACTAAGACAGGAGCAGAGACAGGAGCAGAGACAGGAGCAGAGACAGGGGCAGAGAGACACATGGGGAAAAACCTGTGAAGCTGTTTCAATATGGGTAGTGTGTAATTCTAAGGTCAGTAGCACATATTTAAAATGGCTGTGATGTCATTGGACTATTTGCTACTACTACTACTACTATTCTACTACTATTCTACTACTACTCTGCAGGATTGAAGCAGGACTGAACTACTTTGCTACTACTATTATTACTACTTTGCTACTTCTACTAGTATAAGGCCGGAGTACCTCTTGCGGGAGTAGCTGAGCTTGGGGCCCAGCTCAGAGGAGCTTCCGATATCCAAACACTGAGGAGCACCGTCCACAAACACACGCCACCTGCAAGAGCCGAGGAATAAAGGGGCTGTGGTTTCACTTTCACTGAGTTAATGTGCATCTTCTTAAGTCATTTAAGCCACTTAGTGTGACGACGGGGCTCAGGGTGGGGCTTATGACAGTGTAGCACACATCCAGCAGGGGGCGCTGTACCTGACCCTCTCCTGTTGCCGTTGCACGTCTCTGAGTCGGTGCAGCTTCAGTTTCTCCTCGGTTTCCTCACTGAGCAAACACACTGAAGACACACACAAGATTTAAATTTTATTATAAACCGTCAGACTGTATAAAGAAGTGGACTAAGTGAGTGTAATGTCGCCCACAGTTTTCAGCTCCAGCCAAATGAAGCTCATCGAGGCTAGCAGTTATAGGGGTGAATACAAACATTTTAAGGTGATGAGCCTGAACTCAGCATTTACAGAGAGAGGCAACATTTTTTTCAACAGAAAGTGAATTGGAGTTGACAGAGTGGAATTGTGCCCATGCTCACTTCCTGTTTGGAACTCGGCAGCATCTTAACTATGTCTAGAGATAAACACTCAAACATTTAATCAGGACTAAACCAGGACAGAAAACCTCACTTTGTTTTGAGCGTATCTCCACGTCTCCGTCGCTGCTCTGGATCCACCTATGACAGGGGAACACCTGTGACTCCTCCCCCTCAGGTGAGTCCCTCAGCTGAAGCTCCTCCCCCTCCTGAAGTCTAAGCTCCGCCCTCTCACAGTGCCAGTCCAGATCCGGGAGTCCGGCCTGAGGGTCCAGTCTGAGGCGGAGCAGCAAGATGGGGCCCAGAGGAGAGACCACAGGGACAGTCACTGAGCACACCTGGACCAATCAAAGAGAGGGAGAAGAGACAAACGACCAATCAGAGTGAAGGCGGAGAGAAAGACAGCCAATGATTGAGCAGGAGGAGGGACAAACGACCAATCCGATAGAGGGATGGGAGAAGTAACAGTAAATCATATCTGAATAAGTTTAAGTCTCACAGATCCCGGGATCAGGTGCTGGTCGCTGTGGGTGACACAGGTGGGCGGAGTCTCTCCCTCTGAGCCAATGAGAGACACCCACAGTCGACTGAAGGAGCCACAGGTAGGTCCAGGTGAGGTCCAGACCGAGACTAGATACAGCATGGTCTAAATCAGGACTAAAGCAGAACTGAACCAGGACTGAACCGGGTCTGAACCAGGATGAGGACTGGAGTTAGACCTGAGGAAGACCAAAAGCCACATGTGAGTCCAGGTGAGGTTCACATGGTCACAGTGAAAGATGACATCACTTCTGGAGCACAATCTGATAACATCACCAGGTGAGACAGACTAAACCTGCAGGACTCCTGAAACATGTGGAAGTATTAGTAGTAGTAGTAGTGTCCTGCTACACTACATTAGCACTGTTACAGGCCTTGGCCCTTTTTGTATGTATTCATTTGTATGTATTCACTTCCTTTTTTCTTTTTTACTCTGTTAATTAATAAACCACAATTTTTAGTTAAACCTTTTTATTGTTACTTTTCTCCTCCCCCAGCAGAGGACGTAGCAAGAACAGCACTGACAGTTTTCTTTGTCTTTTCTCTGTGAAGCAACAGAAGATTTGAATAAAATAATTTCACAGTCAAATGAGACAAACAGAAACTCGTCATGTAAAGGGTCCTGTTCCATCCACACACTTTCTGTTTACACACTGTTTTCATCTTCCATAGACACACACTCATGAAAAAGGACACATTTTCGACATTGTCTTTACATCAGGTTTTACTGTTTCAAATATACATATTTCTGACTGATCACTTTATGACCACTTTTGAGTGCCTGTTAACATGCCCCATAATAAAACCCTTACCTCATTGCTCTACCTGATTGATTCGCTCTTCCACAGCTCCACATTTCTCTGAACTATATCCAACTTTGGAACTAAATCTAAATAATTTCCCTTGTGGATCAATAAAGTTTGTCTAAGTCTAAGAACTGCCCGTCAGCAGCTTTGGCCCCTGAACGCCAAAACCCCTGCGCAGCCACAGAGGACTTAACTAACAAATTCAACTCTCTGTGCTCAGAAATTCAGGACTCTGTGGCCTCCAAAAAAACCCCAGAAGACCTACAGTTAAATGTACACCAACACCGTGGCTAAATGACTCTGCTTGTGGAAGAGCAGAAAGAAGATGGAAAAAGAACAAACTTCATGTGCCTTATGAAATATTTAAATCTTCCTTAAAGTGCTATCAAAAAGCTGAACAATCTGCGAAAAGTGAGTATTTTTCTTACATCAATTCCCTACTGCATCCTCCATCCTCGCACGCCTGCCTCACCAACTCAGTGGACTTCTGTGAATCATTTAAGGACTTTTTTATGAATAAAATAGTCAATATTAGAGCACAGATCATTCGCCCCTCCAACGCCCTGTGCTATCCACCACCTCGCTGAATTTAGGCAAGTGTCTCTCCTGGAACTAACTGAGGCACTTGCACATCTCAAACCCACTCGCTGCCACCTGGACACTTTACCTGCAACTTTTTTTAAAGATGTATTTCCCTGTACCCATCCAAGTATTTTATCCATTATAAATTCATCTCTACTTAGTGGTGTTGTTCCTACATTCTTCAAACAATCTATTGTGCACGCACTCATTAAAAAGACTAACTTGGACACTGAGGTTGCATCAAACTATAGGCCCATATCCAAAATACCATTCATGGCTAAAATTCTGGAAAAGAATGTGTTCTCTCAAGTTTCAGCTCATGTTAACAGCCTACATATCTTCGACAAGTTTCAGTCTGGTTTTCGCAAGCATCATAGTACCGAATTTGCTCTGGTAAAGGTCTACAGTGACATCCTTCTCACACTTGATTCCGGATCTTCAGTTGTGCTAATTCTACGGGACTGTGCAGCCTTTGACACGATTGACCAGCAGATCCTCCTAAAACACCTCAGCAGGTCGTTGCGTTGCAGCGCTCAGTCCTAAAATGGTTCACTTCATGTCTGACAGGAGGATCCTTCTCAGTCGAAGTAGGTGAGGCAGTGTCTACTCCTGCTCCTGTCACGTGCGGCTTACCCCAAGGGTCCATCCTAGCGCCTCTTTTATTTTCTTTATACCTGCTCCCCCTGGGTTTAATTCTAGAGAAACATCAGATTAAGTACCACCTCTATGCTGACGTCACCCAGCTTTATCTTCCTGTCTCCCCAAAAAATGGCTCGTCCTTTGCCACTCTCCATGCCTGTCTTGTGGAAATAAAAAACTGGATGTCCTTTAATTTTCTCCAGCTAAATGAAAATAAGACTGAAATTATTCTATTTGGAATTACACTGACACCCTCATGTCTGACCTTGGGCCTCTTGCTACAAATTTGCACAGTTCTGTAAAGAACCTTGGTGTTTTTATGGACTCTCTTTTAAACTTTGAGAAACAAGTGTCAAATGTTGTTAAAACTAGCTTTTTTCAGCTAAGACAAATCACTAAATTAAAACCAATCCTGACACACAATAACTCTGAAACAATCATACACGCTTTTGTAACTAATAGACTGAACTAATGTACAACAAGAGCATTTTGAGCTTTGGAGATGTAGAGAGACTAATAATAAAACGTTACTTAAACGTGTGAATGAAACAAAACACAACTGCGCGCATGTTTTTGATGGGGTAACATTATAACATGGCTTAAAGCTCACAAGAGTCAATTTTGCCTTTAGGACCTTCAAATAATTTATGTTCACATCAGTATACGCAAGAAAAGACTCAAGTCTGATTACTGAACTGATTATTCCAAACATCTGCAATTAATAATCCCAAAGTAATTCATCTAGATTACATTTAGACAAACTTTATTGATCCAGAAGGGAAACATCACAATATATTATAATAACAAAGAGAAGAAATAAGTACCAAAAACAGTAAAAGTCACAGTCACAGGCCACATTTTAAACCTGTCCAGGAGCAAGAAAGAGACTGAAATCTGAACTTCAAACTAACCACAAAAAAAGCACGCATTTCAGAACATGTTTGTAGAAGCTTTTACACAGAATAAGGCCCCGTGGAGACACTGGGAGGGCATCTGACACACAGGAGATGACCTAAAGAACTGCAGACTTGTACTTACTGTGTCTCTTGTAGACTCACCTTCTGAGTGACAGGTGCGGTGTGTTTAAAATGAGACAGGTAAACTCACCTGTCGTCCCAGGCCCTGCCCACAGGCTCCTCCCCCTCACCGGGAGTCAAACAAAACAGTTTGAATTTAGCTTTAAAATGTGGAGGCAGTTTAACATGGCAGAACCACTGACCAGCCTTAAGTGAACCAGGACTAAACCAGGTCTAAACCAGGTCTAAACCAGGTCTAAACCATGTCTAAACCAGGACTGAAGCAGGACTGAAGCAGGACTGAAGCAGACTCAAACCAAGACTGAACCAGGAGTAAACCAAGTCTAAGCCAGGACTGAATCAGAAGTAAACCAGGACTGAACCTGAAGAAATGTCCCAGGTGTCCCTATTTTACCATGAAATCCTGCAGCAGTAACAGGAGCTGCACACCCAACAAAAATTGTGTATTTTTATTTATTATTTTTTTCAAATGCTCACAGTGCTGTGCTGTGGCTGCAGGGATCAGTGTTTACACGATACGCCAGTAGATCTATAGCTGTAAAACCACGACAGGGCGGTGGATTTGCATATGCTCAAACAAATTAGTCCCTGATGCGTAACAGTCATTACTGCAGCTGTACTTCAGTGTTTTCTCTCAGTTTGGAGACCTGCACACACTTTACATCACTCCTCTTTCCCCTGTTCTCTTTACCACAGTGCGCAGGTAGTGAGCGGACAGAAAACAAGCAGATCTGGGCACTGGGGGAAAAATGTCTAACCAAACTTTGTTCTAATGGTGTCAAGTAGGGCTGGGCGATATTGGAAAAAAAAAAAAAAAAAAGAATCAAGATTTTCTCCCCCCATATTGATTGATCTCGATTTTCAATTTGATCTTCTTCCATCTTATTAAAAGCACAGACATGGGGACTTCAGGCATAAAGCGCAGGGTGTCAGGATCACTACAGTTTTTATTTCGTGTTGATAGGGCCTATAATTCTGGAGAAATTCACATTTAAAGTTTCAAAAGAGTTTGTAGAATATATAAAACCTTGTGCTACCGCTGTCAACAGAAACACATGCGGAGAAAACAGTCATTTACTTTCTATAACTTGGATTATAAAGATGAGAAGCACCAGAGGACGAGGTGAGGTCCACGTCACATGAGACTGGCTCAGAGGATGACGCCGATGCACATTTCTTTCTGGAGAGTCTGATCTACATCCAAAGATTGCTCCATCACTCAGACTCAGGCGAGACAACCAGGAGAAGGCCAAGCCCAAATGCTCTGCCCTGCACCTCCTCTGTCAGAACTCAGTGACCCCCGAATCATCGCCTGCATCCATAAAGGCCCGCTGTTTGGGTCCAAGCGCGGTGTCTTTAAGTTCTTAAGAGTCCGAGGACAGAGGAGACAGAGGAGGAGAGACAAAGGAGATGAAAGACCAGCAAGAGTGTGAAAGTGTGTGCTCTAAAATGCTTTTTCAAGCTGCTCAAAACCCATTCTGTGACTCCAGAGCAGATGCAGACGGTGATGTTAGAGGCGACTGAAGACCTGAAGGAGGAGTTCGAGAGTCTGCAGGAGCTGGGGCGACTGGAACGTACCCCCAGTGACCCCACCATCCAGAGAACTTTATGGAAACATCTGCTCAAGAGGTACAAACATCTGAGGAGGACCATGGCACACAACCAGTGAGGCCTAAACCTGGCTTAGTCCTGGGTTAGATCTAGGTTAGACTTGATTAGACTTGACCCAGGACTAAACCTGGACTAAATCTGGCTTAGTCCTGGGTTAGATCTAGGTTAGTGGGAAGGGGGTGGGGGGTTAGACCTGATTTAAACCTGGCTTAGTCCTGGGTTAGATCAAGGTTAGACTTGATTTAGGCTGACCAGCTCTGAGTTACTCTGGACGGGATCTGGTGCGTTGACCAGGTTTAGTCCAGACTTAGTTCTGGGTGAGATTTATTGTTTTAGACCTTGTCTGGTCCTACTTTAGACCCGGTTCAGTCCAGAAAATGTACAGCCGAGCGGTTCTTCTCGACGTTTTTTATTCGATCCCAGTTTCTTTTTTATTTATTGTGTTTGACTCATGCATTTAACCAATAAACACTTGAGCATTAATGGTTCACATGTTGGTTATTTAAACATATAGTTGAATACTATCCACAATAACTAATACTACTTACAGGTATAGAGTATTGATACTTTGCAGTGACATCACGCTGGGGAAGTGGGGGGCTGCATCTATGTCTATGGAGGAATAATTCAGCAGTTACAATAGTGACTGTAATGTATAACAGATGACACAGAAATAGCTTCACACGTGCTTTTTTCCCCCAACACAACGATTCAAACTGACATATTTTGTGCACTGTGTCAAGAATTTGCGGACAAAATGCTAAAGACAGTTGAAATTTTTAGCTTTACAAGAGGTGAGTATTGTTTTTTGTCCATTTGTTTGTTTGTTTTTTTTTGTTTTTTTTAAATAGTTTTATGGTTTGAGAGGCTGTGGTGTGTTCAACCATCTCAGTTTAATATCAGAATTCAGTCATGTTTATATTATTTTATTAATCCCCCATATCATTTGTACATATTTATGCGTTTTGAGCTCGTAATTATTGCCAGTTTATAAGGACTGGACGTGGACAGAGGAGGCAGTTGGTTCCATAGTGTAGCGGTTATCACGTCTGCTTTACACGCAGAAGGTCCTGGGTTCGAGCCCCAGTGGAACCAAGGTTTTTTTTTCTTTAATTTTTTTTTTTTTGCAAAAAATATTAAAATTTATGCGTGAATAAAACAGAATATGAATAGCATAGGTTAGAAAGCCTTTATTGTCATTATACAAGTATAATGACATTTCAAGCTTCACCATGATGTGCACACATAATAAACATAAGAGAAAAATATACAATAAAACTAATATAAAACTACTGGCCACAGTATTTACATTCACTGTACAATAAAGCTAAAATAAGGCTAATGACAAGAATTTGCATTAGGATAAAGTAGGTTGTGTTCACGTGACGTCGGCACACTGTAGGTCAGAATTATACAGTGTAATTTGTCAGATTACACATCTGTTGACCTGGGTTGTGGTTAATATCTCTGTTAATATCAATAGAAACAAACAAAAGGGAAATTATTCTTCACAAATAATGACACATCGCTTTCAAAAACAGTAAATCTCCCATCGAGTTATATAGGCCGTGATATTCGTGTAGTACTGCAGCGCCGTCTTGTGGTTTTCTGATGATGTGACACACAAAATGTAAATAATGGCCCTGTCTCAAGAAGCAGGTTTAAAGTGGTTGCCAGGTAACACTTATGGAATTCTCTAGTGCGATGTTTTGATTTCCAATCAGGAAGTAAAATTTTAAACCTAAAAAATGACCAAACTCGGAAAAAAATTAAATTATTTTTAGTAAAATTATAAATATTTTCATGTTAACTGTTTTAGTAAAATGAGCTGTCCAACCTGTCATAGGCACTTTAAAAACAGTTCCGTTGACATTGTAAGAAACTGTCACGTATTTCTAACATTTTTTAATCTGGGACCAGTTAAACTAAAGTCTGTGGAGATGCCGGGGATTGAACCCGGGACCTCATACATGCGAAGCACGCGCTCTACCACTGAGCTACATCCCCCATAATGCATTGCTACACTGTGGAGTTTATTTAAAAACGGAGTGTCTACTGTGAGTTTTTGTCAAATGTTGGAGCTAAATAATATAATTTTAAAGTCTTCTATTGTATGGCGTCATGACATAACTGAAGAATCACCTGAATCACGTGTCATTCCCGCTGTGTCCACGAGGGGTCGCCGCTCCCTCTGTAAACGCAGCAGCACGTGTTTTACGCAAAGGTTTTGCGGCGTTTATGCGCTGGTTGCGCTGCAAATGTCCTCTCTTTAAACGGAAGTGCAATGTGGCATGTGAGTGACATATTTTTCCCTGAATACTTCCTTAAAACTCGTTGTCCAAAGATACGGCTCCATCTGCGTAGTTTGTGTGATTGTTTGGAAATTCAGAGGCAGATTTACATTTAGAGAAAGATTTAGTAGACGTTTTCTCGCTGTTTTGGGAGGTTTTTCCGCGTCATTTAATACTTGAATACAGTTTAACTAAAACCGTCTTCAGAACAATAATCCCGCTGAGATTTACTTTTTATAGAAACGTCAGTGCGTAACATGACGTAGGCTGCGATGGCCGAGTGGTTAAGGCGTTGGACTTGAAATCCAATGGGATCTTCCCGCGCAGGTTCGAACCCTGCTCGCAGCGAGTGAAACACCTTTTCGTTTTTATCTTTTTAGCTTGTGATTCTGTGTAAAAGCTGCTAACCCTGTAGTTTAGACCTCTACAAACGTGTTTTGAAATGTCCCAGTGTGTCAGATTCCCTCCCCGTGTTTCCATGGCAGAGGTGGGGACTTGAAAGTCATGACTTGGGCTCGAGTCAGACTCGAGTCACCAATTTAAGGACTTGAGACTTGACTTGGGAAAATGACCAAAGACTTGGGACCCGACTTGGACTTGAACACCACTGACTTGGGACTTGACTTGGACTTGAGGCCAAAGACTTGAGACTTGCCAAGCACTGGCTGGGTCCCACCTCTGCTCCATGGGGTTTTATTCTGTGTAAAAGCTGCTAACCTAATGAGAATTAGCTAATGCTAATTTAAAACATGAAATCACAAAGCTAACCACTTGAGCTGCTTTAAAAACCCTTCAGACCTTCTCTTTTGTATGGGTTTAGTTTGATTCTCGTGTGTTTCTGGACTTTGGGCGCTTGAACGAGCCGCGACATGAATAAGTTATGACAGAAAAAGAACAGAACGTGATGTTTTCTCACGGCTCATGTTTATTAATGCAGCAGCAGCAGAGCCTGTGGTGAGAGCGGTGCGTGCGATAAAGGCCTGGAGTCAAAAGACAAATGTCCTGCTCATCGATTTGTTGACTAAAAAGGGGGCGTGGCAAAAGCTCGATTACATATCTCTGTACATCTGACCTAAACTGCACTCGAGACTACATCTGCACCGGAATTCATGCATAAACTACTATTTATGCAGAAGAAAGTACTAGGAAACAATGTATTTATACTGTATAAAGACGGATTAAATTAGTGAATCGTGAGTTTAATCTGCCTTTTTATATTTAAATATCAAACCGTCAGATAACTCACTCCTAACCTCTCCTTTTTGCTCATGTCCCATAGAAATAAAAGTCCTATATTACGCAAAAATGGACTCTTGTGAACTTTTAGTCATGTTATAACATTGTTACCTCATCAAAAACAGACCTGGACTTGTGTTTTGTTTCATTCACACATGTTTCAGTAACCCTTTATTATTAGTCTGTCTACATCTCCAAACTCAAAACGCCCCGTTCCCCCTTGTGATGTCATGAAGTGGTAATTTTCAAGTTAAAGTCAACAGCTCCTTTTACCTTTAGTTCAGTAGATCGGCAATTCCAGATCTGAAAGTATCCAAACGACATAGTGAAGGTGTGTGGAGTTTAAAAACACAGCAGAGCACTTCCTGTGTTACCGCATGACATCACAAAGTGGAACAGAGTGTTTTCTGTTTGAGAGAAGAGGGTTTGTGTGTTAAACGTGTGAATGAAGCAAAACTCATCTCCAGGAATGTTTGTGATGAGGAAACAACATTATAACTAGAGATGCAACGGTTTTCCCACAATACGTATCTCGATACACGGGTCACGATATCGATTCGATTTCGATACGTTTTAAGACGCCAAAAAAAATCTCATGTAATTTTTTTCTGCTAATGAGTATAATATAATAACACTATGATGCTAATGAAACAATACTGTAAAGAAACTACTGTAAAGTTGAAGTTTATTTGTGAAGTGTTTTAGTTCATTTGGTTCAGTGATTCACAGCTCAGAGTTTTTATTCAGTGAAAATAAGAACAGAGTTTTCTCAGGCTGTTTTATATTTTATAATGTAGCCTGTCTACTCTTAATACAGAGCAGTAGGGGAGTTACACTATCAGACTCTTCCTTTTTTGATGATGATTTGATGATTTCTTTTCTTTTCCTCCTGAGTCTGTCTCTCCAGTGTCGGCGCTGCTCTGCCTCGTCTCCAGCAGCAGCAGCAGAGACGGACAGCAGCTCCTCCCACAATGCCCTGCTCTTTTTACAAACCCTGCGCTCTCCCATCTTCTTTCTGAACACTAAAACTATGTTATATTACATAGAAATGAAGATTGTGTATATCGCGAGTCAGGTCGTGGGTGCGTATACGAGCGCATTTGATTAAAGCCGATGTGAAGCCAAAAGCGATTCCAAGTATTTAAAGGTTAATATCTTTATCATTCTTGGGTCTATCAACGTAAAATAAAAAGTGGCTGAAAGATCAAACCCACCTCTGTTAGAATATCTCAGCTGTAAATCCCTATGGAGCGGTTTTCTTGTTGCATCTGAGGAGGACGCCGCGATGACTGTTTCACTTTCGGACCAAAATAAATAACAACGCACGTGCATATCGACCGAACACGTGTATCGAATCGTGTCGCCAGTATCGAGCGATTCGATATTATATCAAATATCGTTTCAACCCTATTTATAACAGAGATCAGAAAATAGGGTAACGTGGGCCCTTTAAATGGACTAAACAACTAAAGGAACCCTATGGCGGTGAGAGTGGTGCTAACCACAGACGTCATCAGAATCATCACAAAATAAACTTGCAAGTCGTTTAATCACAGATATTTAATTCATCTCAAAATGAAAACAAAACATTGAGTCTGGAGTGTCCTCTTTTCCTCTCCTCCCTCCTTCTCTCTCTCTCCTCTTTTCCTCATCCTCTCCCTCCCTTTCTCTCTTTCTTCCATCCTCTCATTCTATTCTATCTCTTTTCTCCTCCTCTCTCTCTCTCTCTTCTCTTCTCTTCTCTCTTTCCTCCTCTTCTCCCTCCATCTTTTCCTGCCCCTCCTCTCTCACTCTTTTCCCTCTCCTCCTCTCTCTTTCTCCATCTCTCCCTACCCCTCCCTCCCTCCCTCCCTCCCTCCCTCCATCTCTCTCTCTCCTCATCCTCTTCTCCTCATCTTCTACTCCTCTCCTCCCTCACTCACTCTTCTCTCTCTTCTCCCTCTCCCCCTACTTCTCTCTCTTTCTCCATCTCTCCCTGCCCCTCCCTCCCTCCATCTCTCTCTCTATCCTCATCCTCTTCTCATCTTCTACTCTCTCTCCTCCCTCCCTCACTCTCTCTTCTCCCTCTCCTCCTCCTTCTTTCTCTCTCCATCTCTCCCTGCCCCTCCCTCCCTCCCTCCCTCCCTCCATCTCTGTCTCTCCTCATCCTCTTCTTCTCATCTTCTACTCTCTCTCCTCCCTCACTCACTCTTCTCTCTCTCCTTGTCTTCTCCCCCTCTCTGCCTCTTCTTCCTCCATCGCTCCATCTCTTCCTGCCCCTCCCTCTATCTCTGTCTCTATCTCTCCTCATCTTCTGTCTCTCCTCCCTCTCTCACTCTTCTCTCTCTTCTCCTTCTCCTCCTCCTTCTCTCTCTTTCGCCATCTCTCCCTGCCCCTCCCGCCATCTCTCTCTCTATCCTCATCCTCTTCTCATCTTCTCCTCTCCTCCCTCACTCAGTCTTCTCTCTCTCTCCTTGTCTTCTCCCCCTCTCTGTCCCTCTTCTTCCTCCATCTGCCCCTCCCTCTGTCTCTCTCCCACTCATCCTCCTTTCATCCTTGTCTCCTCATCCTCTATTCTCTCTCTCCCGCTCCTCCTCCCTCTCTTCTACCTATCCCCCTCTCTCTCTCCCTCTCTCTCCCTCTTTCTCTTTCGTGTTCAGAGTCCGACCAGCGCCGATAAAACGTGACTGAGTCCATTAAACATTAACCCCCCCTCCCTTTTATCCTCCTCGTTTACCTCCCTCTCTCTCCTCGTCTCCTCTCCTCCTTTCTCGTTTCCTTTGCGCTATCCTTTCTTTCTCCTCCCTCTCTCCTCTCTCCTCGTCTCCCATCTTCCTTCTCTCCTCCCTCTGTCCTCTCTCTCTCCCCTCGTCTCCCGTCTTCCCTCTCTCCTCCCTCTCATCCTCCCTTCCTCGCTTCCTTGTTTCCTCTCCGTCTCAAAACCTTCCATCCCAAACGCTTCACACTAAACGAAAGAGGGAGAGGAGCGAGAGCTATGCAAAAACCAGACCAAAAACCAGACCAAAAACCAGGACTAAACCAGGTCTGAACCAGTAAACCAGGACTGAATCGGGACTAAACCAGATCTAAACCAGGACTGAACCTGTAAACCAGGACTAAACCAGGACTAAGTCAGCACTGGAGACTAGGACGACCAGAGCCAAAACAAATCATTGGACTGAAGACTCGAGTGAAGGCACACAAAGGAAGGAGACAAGGAAAGGAGACGAGGAGAGAGGAGACAAGGAAACGAGGAGACAAGGAAACGAGGAGACAGGAGACGAGGAGCGAGGATGCTGAGGAGGAAGAGGAGCGTGTCTTTCGGAGGATTTGGATGGTGAGTTTAACACAGAGTAAAGCATTCTGGGAGTTTACCACAGGAATAACAATGGAGTCTGGGTTTAGACCTTGTTTAGTCCTGGTTTAGACCAGATTTAGTCCTGGTTTAGTCCTGGTTTAGGCTGAGTTTAGTCCTGGTTTATTCTTGGCTCAGAGCTGGTTTAGTAACAGTATTTTTGTAGTAAATAATTATTGAATGTTGTGAAACTTTCCATGTGTCTAAAATCATTGACTTGTGTTTTTGTTTCCACTGAAGAATCCTCAGGACCAACTGAAGTCCTGGTTTAGTCCTGGTTTAGTTCCCGTTTAGTCCTAGTTTACCCCTTGTTCAGTCCTGGTTAAGTCCTGGTTAACTCCTGGTTCAGTCCTGGTTTAGTCCTGGTTTAGTTCCCGTTTAGTCCTAGTTTACCCCTTGTTCAGTCCTGGTTAAGTCCTGGTTAACTCCTGGTTCAGTCCTGGTTTAGTCCTGGTTTAGTTCCCGTTTAGTCCTAGTTTACCCCTTGTTCAGTCCTGGTTTAGTCCTGGTTAACTCCTGGTTCAGTCCTGGTTTAGTCCTGGTTTAGTCCTGGTTCAGTCATAAAACATACATTCCAAATCAATTCTCACAGTAGCTGCTTTAAAATATAAAGAATCCGACTCTTTGTATTGTTTTTGTTTTTATTTTCTGCTTTAAACCCGTTCACCCCGTTTGTTTCTGTTTTGGTGATTTTACAAACTCTGGACTAACCCTGGTCTCCCTCCGCAGGATCGATAAGTCCACAGTGAGCGCGCTCAGAGCCCGGTGAGTACCAGCCCATCACCACGAACATAGGAGAACGGGAGGGCATCTGGTGCTGTGCCTTGGGGGAGGTCACTTGTCCCTGTCAAACACATCTCTGCACCTGTCATTCAAACCGGACCCCAGGAGCTCCACCAGGGGGCGATGTCCTATAATAACTGTATATAACTATAATGAACACGTCTTCGGGGCAACATGGAACTTTTCTGGTAGAGGCTTGGCTTCTGCTCGTCTCCGTGGAGATGATCCACAGCATGGCATTCAAATGATCTCTAAGCAATAAAGTGCATGTGGCAGATGCTTCACCAGAAAAGTTACACAGTGCGTCTTTAAAGGTCCTGTTGCACAAAATGGATTCCTGTGAGCTTTAAGTCATGTTCAAATGTTGTTACACTCTTTCTCTCATTTTTATCCCTCCATCTCCACTTCATCTCTATCCTCACTTCATCCCTCTCTCTTCTTCTTCCCTCTTTCCTCTTCATCTCTCGCTCCTCTCCTCCTCCTCTCCTCTCCCCATCCCTGTCCTTTTTCTCCTCTTCATCTCTCACATGTCTCCTCCTCTCCTCTCCTCTACACATCCCTATACCTCTTCATCCCTCTCTCCTCTCCTCTCCTCCTCCTCTCCTCTACACATCCCTATACCTCTTCATCCCTCTCTCCCCTCCTCCTCCTCTCCTCTACACATCCCTATACCTCTTCATCCCTCTCTCCTCTCCTCTCCTCCTCCTCTCCTCTACACATCCCTATACCTCTTCATCCCGCTCTCCTCTCCTCCTCCTCTCCTCTACACATCCCTATACCTCTTCATCCCTCTCTCCTCTCCTCTCCTCCTCCTCTCCTCTACACATCCCTATACCTCTTCATCCCTCTCTCCCCTCCTCCTCCTCTCCTCTACACATCCCTATACCTCTTCATCCCTCTCTCCTCTCCTCTCCTCCTCCTCTCCTCTACACATCCCTATACCTCTTCATCCCTCTCTCCTCTCCTCTCCTCCTCCTCTCCTCTACACATCCCTATACCTCTTCATCCCTCTCTCCCCTCCTCCTCCTCTCCTCTACACATCCCTATACCTCTTCATCCCTCTCTCCTCTCCTCTCCTCTCCTCTCCTCCTTCTCTCCTCTACACATCCCTATACCTCTTCATCCCTCTCTCCTCTCCTCTCCTCCTCCTCTCCTCTACACATCCCTATACCTCTTCATCCCTCTCTCCTCTCCTCTCCTCTCCTCTACACATCCCTATACCTCTTCATCCCTCTCTCCCCTCCTCCTCTCCTCTCATTCTATGACTTCTTTTATTTCACCCTCTCTGTCCAAAAGAACAGATTTATTTCTCCTCCTCTCCCTTCTCATCCCTCTCTCTCCTCCATCTGTCCCCTGCACGATACAGGCCTCCCCGTGCACGTGCATGAGTGTGTGTGCACGTGTGTGTGTACATGCATGTGTGTGCGTGCACGTGTGTGTGTGCGTGTGACAGGACAGAAGTGAGGTGAGTCCAAGCACAGAATGTAAACAAGAGGCAACTGAGACCTGGTTTAGTCTTGGTTTAGACCAGTCTCCTAGTTGAGTCCTAATTTAGACTTGGTTTAGTCCTGGTTTAGTCCTGGTTTAGTCAGATGCCCTCCCATATTAACATTTTTGTGTCCACAGGAAACAGGAGTCCAATGTGTCTTTGTCCAACTGTCCCCCGTCTCCCCCCAGAACAGCCCCACCCACCATCAAGGTAAAACAACAACTACTTCTACTACTACTACTACTACTACTACTACTACTACTACTACTACTACTACACAGAATACATGAAGTGCTCTCTTTCTCTTTGACAGACGGCTAATTTCTTTGGCTCAATGGAAAAACTGCAGGTAAGAAAAAACAGGATTTAACCATGTCTAAACCAGAACTAAACCAGGACTACATCGCGACTAAACCAGGTCTAAACCAGGCCTAAACCAGGACTAAACCCAGACTTAACCAGGTCTAAACCAAGACTAAACCAGGTCTAAACTAGGTCTTCTGTAGCAGGTTCCTGAGGTGGTCAAAATGAAGTCAGTTCCTCAAAGACAAAAGGCATGTTTAATCGACCAATCACAGCCCTCCGTCTGCCTCCGTCCTCACATCAACCAATCACAGCCCTCCGTCTGCCTCCGTCCTCATATCGACCAATCACAGCCCTCCGTCTGCCCCATCCTCATATCGACCAATCACAGCCCTCCGTCTGTCCCGTCCTCATATCGACCAATCACAGCCCTCCGTCCGCCCCGTCCTCATATCGACCAATCACAGCCCTCCGTCTGTCCCTGTCCTCATATCGACCAATCACAGCGCTCCATCTGCCACCTCCTCATATCAACCAATCACAGCCCTCCGTCCGCCCCTGTCCTCATATCGACCAATCACAGCCCTCCGTCTGCCCCCATCCTCATATCGACCAATCACAGCGCAGCATTTGTTCTGTTTTATGTATATTCATTTAACCTTTTTACTTTTGTTCCTAAACTTTATTTGTGCTCACCTGTTTTCGTTTGTTTATTGACCCTTTAAGAATGTGTAAACAAAAACAGTGGAAAAAGTGAAATGGAACATGATTTCATTGGAAAAACACGGATTTACCTCAGAATATCAAAATATGAAAAATTACAAAAGACACAAGTGAGTGAAGTCCGTCGCTTTGAGTTTTGAGTCATGTTATAATGTTTTTACCTCCTCAGAAACAGACCTGGAGTTGTGTTCTGGTTTATGGTTTTCTATGGCAAAACTTCTGTGGAAATGTCTGGCGTTTTCTCCACCAGCTTCATAAATCTGCCCCATCACCAAATCTTCAACAAGGTCCACAAAGGATAAACAAGAAGAATTTATCCACAAGAGAAGAAAGACGAAAGCTTTAAGGCGAACAGCGACTGGCATTAGAGAAGTACTGAGCAAACCTAACGTTATCGTAGAGATGTCTAGTATTCAAACTGCACAAATCTGTCCACACCAATATCGACATCATAAAATCCTGCGTGATCCCACGGATCTATAATAAAACCTGGATAAGCCCCTCCCCCTCTGTCCCGACTCCAGACCGACTAGTGGACGCTCCAGGTACTGCAGCTCCTGGGAGCTTGGGTCCAGACAGAATTCTCCCATAGAGCAAACTGCCCGTGTTCTGACAGGGCATCCGGCTTTCACAAAGGAAGGATTTTGTAGGATTCTTTTCTATTTTCTCAGCATAAACTTTTTAACATTTTTAAATCCTCAAAGCGTCTAAAAGTGATCTTTGTCAGACTGAGCCTCGCCGCTCTGAGCCGCGCTCACTCCGCTCTAGCAGCTCTCGCTCTGATTGGTCTAAGCGCTCCACGCCGTGCTCTGACTGGTCCAAATGCCCCACGCCGCGCTCTGATTGGTCCAAACGCCCCACGCCACGCTTTGATTGGTCCAAACGCCCCACGCCGCGCTCTGATTGGTCCAAACGCCCCCACGCCGCGCTCTGACTTGTCCAAACGCCCCACGCTGCGCTCTGATTGGTCCAAACGCCCCACGCCGTGCTCTGATTGGTCCAAACGCCCCACGCCGCGCTCTGACTTGTCCAAACGCCCCACGCCGCGCTCTGATTGGTCCAAACGCCCCACGCCGCGCTCTGACTGGTCCAAACGCCCCACGCCGCGCTCTGATTGGTCCAAATGCTCCACTTTTTCTGCTGCAAAAAGTTTGGTTTGTGCTGCAAAAAGTTTGGTTTGTGCGTTATGGTTCTTAAGATATGAGCAGTTTTATTTTCAGCCGATGACGTCATCAGCCCCTGAAACATCTGAGGCTGTGGAAAAGTATTACATAAAATATGAATCAAAAGCAGGTTACTAAAGACCGATACGATACCGATACCGATACGATCGTTTATCTTCACTAGTTTTACGGAGTTTTGCTCAAGCCGCTACCGTCAGTTGAGCGGAAATAACGTCACATAATTTCCGCAAAATAATATTAATAATTTTAGAAATATACTGGCACAAATGAAAACAGTCACAGCACAAATAGAAATACAAATGTTTCGTATCATTTTCTGGATGACGTCATCGACAGAAAATAAAACTGCCAATAGCTTAAGAACCACAATCGCACAAACGAAACTTTTTGCAGCACAAACGAAACTTTTTGCAGCACAAATGAAACTTTTTGCAGCACAAACGAAACTTTTTGCAGCACAAACGAAACTTTTTGCAGCACAAACGAAGCCCAAATAATTTACGTAGTTTTTGTGTCGGTTTGCGTTTGACGGTGGGGCCAACTTCACGGAGGTCAAAGGAAGTCCGCCGTGTTTCCAAATGTTTTCCGGTTTTGTGAAGTAAACGTGAACAGAGCCCGTTATCAGTTTGTCTCCATCTCCAAAGCTCAAAACGCAAGTTAACGTCTCCTTTTACCTTTAGTTCAGCGGCAGAGATCGGCAGTTCCAGGGCTGAAACCGTCCCAACGACTCTCGTGAAGGCGTGTGGAGTTTAAAAACACAGTGGAGCACTTCCTGTATGACCACATGACATCACAGAGAGAAGAACTCTCTCTGCCTAAATATGCAGGATTTGTGCGTTAAACATGTGCGAATTAAAAAAAACACAACTCCAGGTGTGTTTTTGATGAGGAAAACCACATTATAACGGATCAAAGCGACGGAATATGAACCTGGAATGTTCCTCACTGTGGCATTAAATGTAACTGCAGGTGTATTTATTTATACAGAACCACATTTATTAACCTGGCCTAGTGGCATCGCCTGCTTGTTTCCGTGGCAATAGATTCTGTATGTTTAATGTCATCCTGTGGAACATTCCAGGCGCGGCAGTAACATCTCCATGGAAACAAGCAGGTGCCGGGCCCTCAGTCAGAAAAGTTACGTAGTGCACCTTTAAAGGGTCTGTAGTTCATTTGTTTTTATTTATTTTACAAAACAGCACTTTATAAACAAATACTTTATTATTTAAATCTTTTATAAATGTCATTTCTGTTTTCTGATCCAGGACGACTATATCCCCTACCCCAGCATCCAGGAGGTACGCCAGATGCCCTCCCACAGCCTTATCCCTGTGTCCCTGTGTGCCAGATGCCCTCCCGCAGCCTTATCCCTGTGTCTCTGTGTGCCAGATGCCCTCCCCGTGTGTCAGATGTGTGTCAGATGCCCTCCTCGTGTGTCAGAGGCCCTCCCCGTGTGTCAGATGCCCTCCCCGTGTGTCAGATGTGTGTCAGATGCCCTCCTCGTGTGTCAGAGGCCCTCCCCGTGTGTCAGATGCCCTCCCCGTGTGTCAGATGTGTGTCAGATGCCCTCCTCGTGTGTCAGAGGCCCTCCCCGTGTGTCAGATGCCCTCCCCGTGTGTCAGATGTGTGTCAGATGCCCTCCTCGTGTGTCAGAGGCCCTCCCCGTGTGTCAGATGCCCTCCCCGTGTGTCAGATGCCCTCCCCGTGTGTCAGATGTGTGTCAGATGCCCTCCTCGTGTGTCAGATGTGTGTCAGATGCCCTCCTCGTGTGTCAGATGCCCTCCCCGTGTGTCAGATGCCCTCCTCGTGTGTCAGATGCCCTCCCCGTGTGTCAGATGCCCTCCTCGTGTGTCAGGGGCCCTCCCCATGTGTCAGATGCCCTCCCCGTGTGTCAGATGTGTGTCAGATGCCCTCCTCGTGTGTCAGAGGCCCTCCCCGTGTGTCAGATGCCCTCCCCGTGTGTCAGATGTGTGTCAGATGCCCTCCTCGTGTGTCAGATGCCCTCCCCGTGTGTCAGATGCCCTCCCCGTGTGTCAGATGCCCTCCCTCACTCTTCACCTCTGCCTGCTTTTCCCAGGTGCTGCAGAGGGGGGCGCCGTTCCCCCAGGTGGTGCGTCCTCAGTTCGGGGGTTACTGGATCGAGGAGGGCGCAGAGGAAGCGGCCCCAGGGGATTGTGGGATTGAAGAAGCGGGACAGGAAGTGGCGCGGGCCTACAGGAAGTACTTCGTAGGACGGGTACAGACCTCATCATGTGGTACCTTTAATCATCAGACGATTTTATTGGAGAAAGTCATTGAAAATCTGATTCTAAAACTAGTATCGAAACTAAATACTCATTTGAGCAGATATCGATACTAAAAAAGTCACATTCACAGACAGAAATGAACCTTTCCTGAAGCTTTAGAACGATCTGGAGCTGAATCAGAACAAGTATAAGAGCACATAGACTAGTATACGCCCATGGACCTAGTTTAGACCTGGTTTAGATCTGATTTAGACCTGGACCACTGTGGAACCTACCTGGACCACTGAGGATTACACAGATATAAGGCCACATGGGAATAGAAAAGAAAGTTCTACGATTTAATGTTGAAAATCACATTCTAATTCAGAGGACGAGGTGCAGATCTTCAGGCTGTGGCTCCTGAGCTCCTCGGTCTGAACCAAATCTCAAATTTAAAGCTAATTTGAAAAAGTGACTTGATGCACCTCTCCACCTCTGAGTTTCCTTTAGTCTTGTGCACAGTTTGATGGGGGCTTTTATTTTGTAGGAGCACCTGAACTTCTGCAGTTCCTTTGGCCCCGCGGGGCCCCTTTTGCTGTCTGTGAGACACGAGGCCAGTGACCAGGAGTTTATACATGTCATCATCAGGTAAGACTGAGACCAGTCTAGACCAGGACTATGCCAGGGACTAGACCAAGACTAGACCAAGGACTAGACCAGAGACCAGACCGGGTCAGGACTAAACCAGGTCTAAACTTTCATCTTTCCTGTTTCTTTCAGGTCTAAAGAGAAAAGCATTTACCATCGCCTGTCTCTGAGCGAAGTCCCAGAAATCCCCAGTGTCCCTGAACTGGCCCAGGTCCGACATGTCCCACACACACGTCTCACACACTCGTCTCACACACACGTCTCACACACTCGTCTCACACACACGTCTCACACACTCGTCTCACACACTCGTCTCACACACACGTCTCACACACTCGTCTCACACACTCGTCTCACACACTCGTCTCACACACTCGTCTCACACACACGTCCCACACCCACGTCTCACACACTCGTCTCACACACACGTCTCACACACTCGTCTCACACACACGTCTCACACACTCGTCTCACACACTCGTCTCACACACTCGTCTCACACACACGTCCCACACACACGTCCCACACCCACGTCTCACACACTCGTCTCACACACTCGTCTCACACACTCGTCTCACACACTCGTCTCACACCCACGTCTCACACACACGTCTCACACACACGTCTCACACACTCGTCTCACACACACGTCTCACACACACGTCTCACACACACGTCTCACACACTCGTCTCACACACACGTCTCACACACACGTCTCACACCCACGTCCCACACCCACGTCTCACACACTCGTCTCACACACACGTCTCACACACTCGTCTCACACACACGTCTCACACACACGTCTCACACACTCGTCTCACACACACGTCTCACACACTCGTCTCACACACGTCTCACACACTCGTCTCACACACTCGTCTCACACACACGTCTCACACACACGTCTCACACACTCGTCTCACACACACGTCTCACACACTCGTCTCACACACACGTCTCACACACACGTCTCACACACTCGTCTCACACACACGTCTCACACACTCGTCTCACACACTCGTCTCACACACTCGTCTCACACACACGTCCCACACACACGTCCCACACACTCGTCCCACACACACGTCTCACACACACGTCCCACACCCACGTCTCACACACACGTCCCACACACTCGTCTCACACACACGTCTCACACACACGTCTCACACCCACGTCTCACACACTCGTCTCACACACACGTCTCACACACTCATTTCACACACACGTCTCACACACACGTCTCACACACTCGTCTCACACACACGTCTCACACACTCGTCTCACACACTCGTCTCACACACTCGTCTCACACACACGTCTCACACACTCGTCTCACACACTCGTCTCACACACTCGTCTCACACACACGTCCCACACCCACGTCTCACACACTCGTCTCACACACTCGTCTCACACACACGTCTCACACACTCGTCTCACACACACGTCTCACACACACGTCTCACACACACGTCTCACACACACGTCTCACACACACGTCTCACACACTCGTCTCACACACACGTCTCGCACACTCGTCTCACACACACGTCTCACACCCACGTCCCACACCCACGTCTCACACACTCGTCTCACACACACGTCTCACACACTCGTCTCACACACACGTCTCACACACACGTCTCACACACTCGTCTCACACACACGTCTCACACACTCGTCTCACACACGTCTCACACACTCGTCTCACACACTCGTCTCACACACACGTCTCACACACACGTCTCACACACTCGTCTCACACACACGTCTCACACACTCGTCTCACACACACGTCTCACACACACGTCTCACACACTCGTCTCACACACACGTCTCACACACTCGTCTCACACACTCGTCTCACACACTCGTCTCACACACTCGTCTCACACACACGTCCCACACACACGTCCCACACACTCGTCCCACACACACGTCTCACACACACGTCCCACACCCACGTCTCACACACACGTCCCACACACTCGTCTCACACACACGTCTCACACACACGTCTCACACACACGTCTCACACACTCGTCTCACACACACGTCTCACACACTCGTCTCACACACTCGTCTCACACACTCGTCTCACACACACGTCTCACACACTCGTCTCACACACTCGTCTCACACACTCGTCTCACACACGTCTCACACACACGTCTCACACACTCGTCTCACACACACGTCTCACACACGTATCCACTTTATTACTTCTATAAATCTGTTCTTATTCCATGTTTTTGTGTTGCAGCTGCTGAGCCCAGAGGCTGGGACTCAGCGCTTCTACCCCGTCCTCTTCCCAAAGGTCAGATTCATCATTTTGCTCTAAAAATGTTTTAACCTGCTCTACATGATCCTGGGGTTTTTATTTTGCCCTTTTTATATCTTATTTCCATAACTATAAATAAATAAATATTAATTACAGACACATCAGATGCCTTCTTTCACGGAGGTCGCTCCCGCTAGCACAAGCAACAGGTTTGATTGTCAGAGATGCTATGCGTCCGCTCCCCGATAAACCGGGGTACAACCGATACTGCCACTCCAACAGACCCCCACCCCGACATTCCATCATTCCGACGTGACCCCATTCCGACGTGCCCCCATTCCGACACTTTTTGATGCCGCCATTCCGACAAACATACTCATAGTTTGGAGCGTCACCTTTTTTGCCTGAACCAGGACTAAACCAGGACTAAACCAGGACTAAACCAGGACTAAACCCGGTCTAAACCAGGTCTAAACCAGAACTGAACCAGGACTGAGTGTCGGGACGGGCCCAGAGGTGCGCCCGCTTAGACTGTCAGGTGACCGCAGGCGAAAGGACCAGCACAGAGCTCCACGCCCCATGGGGCTAAGCGCAGCTGTCGCACAATCGCACTTTGCTCCGTGGGCTCAGGGTTCTCTCTCTCTCTCAAGTCCAAGATCAGTTTTGGTTTAGTCCCGGTTCAGTTCTGGTTTAGCCCTGGTTTAGTCCTGGGATCACGTCGCGTTTGTGAATTTGTATTCATACTGAAGAAAGCATAATCGCAAATTTTCATTTCATGATCGTAATTCTTATGTCATAACTTTTCAATTCGTATTCTGATGGATAAAATACATACAATATGTTTTATGTACGACTGGACTAATTCGAGAGTTTACGAATATTTATTTTATGCTCAACTACAGCCAATTATGCAGGATTTCCCAAATATGCACAGATTTCTATCCTATGCACAAATATTTCTGAAAGCTTTCGTACTCCATACACATATTTTAATAATTACCTTGTTTGTCGAAATTGCGGAATGTTGAAAAAAATGCTTAAGTGCCGCCACTCCAACCAAGGAAAAAAAAATGTCAGAGTGCAGGGACGTTTGCTAAAAAATGAAAATGCCTCCACTCCGACAATTAGACGTCATTGTCGGAATGGCAGCGTGTAACCGATAAACCAGCAGTGCTCCAGATAAAACAGCCTTGCTCCGGATTGGCTCTTTGGTTGCTATGATACAAGGGGTGGGAACTTGGCCCCAAATTCGCCCCTATAACTACGAGCCTTGATGAGCTTCATTTGACTGAAGCCGCTATGGGTGACGTCACACTCACTTGGTTCACTTCTTTATACAGTCAGATAGAGGTCTGATTAAAACTCCATGATAATAAAAATGTATTATCAGATAAACCTGGATTTGTGGAGCTGGATTTGAGTGTTTTACAGAACCATTACATCATTCTTCATTCACACAAGATCCCTGATTCTTTTGTTTTGCTCCAGGCGTCTGAACTCATCGTGAACTTCGACGAACACGAAGTCAACAGCACCTTTAAGTTTGGAGTGATTCTGCAGAGGTTTGGACAGGTCAGCGTTAAATGTAACGTAATATAATTGTTTAATATCAGATATAAGCTGTGGCTGTGGGGTGGTTGTGCCTCTGTAAAGAGCGGGTATTAGGCAAAATCAATTTTTTGGAGCTTTCTACCATGTTATAACATTGTAATCTAGCGATCTCCTCCCCGTATTACAGTTACCTGTGAGATTTTGTGTAATACTCAGCCCAAAAGCCTACGCCATCCATGCTCCCAGAAATGGTTATCTCAAAATGTGAGGTGTTAGCAGTTAATACCCCGTAGAAGTCAAATACCCCCTCTTTAAACCTTTCATGTTTGTCGTGTTTGTTTCAGGTGACCGAGGAGGAGCTGTTCAGTAACACAGAAGAGACTGAGGCCTTCAAAGAGTTTCTGTCTCTGATTGGACACACAGTGGAGCTGCAGGACTTCAGTGGGTCAGTCCTGGTTTAGTCCTGGTTTAGTCTTGGTTCAGACTTGCTCTCTCTCTGGTCTCTGGTCCTGGTGTAGTCCTGCTCTAGTCCAGTCCTGGTTTAGCCCTGGCTAAGGTCTCTCTCTGGTCTCTGGTCCTGGTTTAGGCTTGGTTCAGTCCTAGTTTAGATCCGGTCTCTCTCTCTCTCTGTCTCTGGTCTTGGACAGGTTCCGGGGGGGTCTGGATGTGGTCCATGGTCAAACCGGGTCCCAGTCGGTCTACACGATGCACAGGGATCAGGAGGTGATGTTCCACGTCTGCACCAAACTGCCCTACAGCCCCGGAGACCCCCAGCAGGTATGACCTCTGACCCCTGTGTGACCTCATGTCCTCTGCAGGTCAGAACTTGCCCAGTGTTGAACCTTAACCGTACTGTCACATTTCCAGACTGAGCCCAGAGACTTTGGGCTAAATGCTATGAAAGGGACTTGTTTAAAAGCACAAATCATCTCAGCTGTTATAATTCTAAATAAATCAGTTCTTTCTGGACAAATTACCTTAAAATAAAGATCAGATTAAAGTCTGACAAAGCTTCAGACAGAGCAGTGCCTAACAGCTAGCATCACACGCCCAGGGATCAGGTGCAAAGTATCGGTTCCCATTTATAATAATAATAATAATACATTTTATTTATAGGGCGCCTTTCTGGGCACTCAAGGTCGCCTCACAACAAGTTTATACATCAATATAAAAAATATAAACATTATAACAGTAAAAGCAACAGTTAAAATCTACATTAAAATCAGGCATATGAAAAGACAGTGCAGTTGTGGTTATAATGAATAGGCCAGTTTGAACAGATGAGTTTTGAGTTTGGATTTATAACATGAATCCTGTTTGTCTGGTCTCAGCTGCAGAGGAAGAGACACATCGGGAACGATATCGTGGCCGTGGTTTTCCAGGAGGAGCCAACGCCATTTTCTCCGGACGTCATCGCCTCAAACTTCCTCCACGCGTATGTGCTGGTGCAGCCACAAGAGGGCGGCGTCTACAAGGTCAGAGGAGGCTGAGGGGCTAGGGGCTAGGGGCTGGGGAGGGAGAGAGAGAGAGAGGAGGAAGAGGAGGAAGAGGAGTGGGGAGGGAGCAAGAGGGAGAGGAGAAAAAGAGGGAGGAGGAAAGGAGAAGAGGAGGGGTGAGCGGTTTTAGGTTAGGGAAGGAAGAGAGAAGAGACCTGAGGGTAGGAGAGAGAAGAGAAGAGGAAAGAGAGGGAGGAGGAGAGATGAGGAGGAGGAGTGGAGGGAGAGTGGGGTTAGGTTAGGGGAAGGAGAGACAGAGGAGAAGGAAGAGGGAGGGAGAGGAGGAGGAGGAGAGAGAGGGGAAGAGGAAAGGGAGAAGAGGAGAAAAGAGGAGAGGAGGGAGGAAGGGTTAAGTTATAGGGCAGGGAAAGAGAGGAAGGAAAAAACACAAGTGAGGGAAAGAGGAGAGAGGAGGAGCTGATGGTTTGTGCTGATGTGCAGTTCTTCTGTGGTCCACCAGGTGTCAGTCACAGCTCGAGAGGACGTCCCTCCCTTTGGCCCCTCGCTGCCCCGCCCCCCGCTCTTCCATAAGGTCTTTACATAACAGTCCAAGCGCCCCCTGCTGGTGTACACGTGACACTAACACTGTGTCTTCTTCTTAGGGGTCAGAGTTCAGAGAGTTTCTTTTGACCAAACTGATAAACGCAGAGAGAGCGTGCTACAAGAGCCAACGCTTCGCCCGCTTAGAGGTGAGTGGCCCCGCCCGCTCTAACTCCGCTCCGGCATGTGGTCCTCGGGAACTCAGGAAAATGTTTTTTTTTCCGAGTTGAAAAATGCACCTGAAAGCAGCACAAGTCGGAAAAAAATCTCGCAAACTCGAGCTAAAACCATCTGCCAAGTTCAGCACTGGCCTCACTGCTCTGAGGAGTGAATGAAATGGAATGAAAAATCTGCTGATTTGTGTATTTCTCTGACATATTTGAGCTCTTTGACTAAAGATTTTTACATTTAGGGGTTTACTGTCCGTTTTCCACATCATAAGAGCAACAGATCTGCACAAGAATGTAACGTTAACTAGCAAAAGTAAATAAATAAAGGACTTTGAGTGTCAAAAACAAATGTGAAACGTATTAATTATGTTAATACACTAAACTAAAACAATAAATAATAACATGATCTAAATTTGTTATGTGTTCGCTGTTAATTCCCCATTGAAGTAAAAAAAACTGCTCTGTTGTTTTTGTGTTTTGAGGAGAGGACTCGTGTGGCGCTGCTGGACTCTCTCCTGGACGAGCTGCAGACCCGCTCCCAGTGCATGCTGGGAGTGGGGCCCCAGTGCTTGATGGGAGTGTCAGAGGAGGAGGGGCGGAGTGAGAATGGACACGCTCATGGACACGCCCACGGAGGACTGCTGGAGTCACTGAAGGTGAGCGCCTCCTGCTGGACGTTAGAATGTGGTTCACCCGCCTCCTCAGCTGTCAATCACACAGAGAGAGCCAATCAGCAGCCTGCCTATCTCTGGTGGGCGGGGTTAAAGCGGTAAAGCTAACAACAACTAGCCTGCTAACGCACACTTCCTGATTCTCGGATAACAAAACGATTTATAATTAGATGCAGGTAGTACACAGCCAGTGATGTAACGATATACAAATCTCTTGGTACGATATTTTCATGTTATGCATCTCACGGTACGATATTTATTGTGATATTTTGTGGAGGCAAAAACAAAACTGTGAATACGCTACTTTTCTCCCTTAAAATGTCTCGACACGACTTAATCCAAAGAACTAAGATTTCAAAGTGCTTAGAACAGTTATTTCTTCACGCAGTCTGCACTGAAATGGAGCAAAGGATCATGGTCTATGTAGTCCCCTCTGTTTTTTAGGTATTGCTGCACCAAAACTATTAATTTAAGCAAAGAGTCTTGTAATTCGATATATTGCGGTGGCCACGATATTATTGTGAGACCTTTGACGGTACGACGTCACAATATTTTGGTTATTGTTCCATCCCTATACACAGCTGGTTTATTTTGACCTCAACAGCTGCTTATACATAAATAATAAGACACATTTTGCTCAAATACGAGGTACAAAATCAGGACCTCTAAGTATTTCTGCATTGGCCTCATGTCTGTCCGGTTTCTCTCAGAGGGCGATGAGGGGTCGCAGCGTCTCCATGGAAACGATGTCGAGAGGGCGATCTGAGATGCCATCCAGTCTGAGCGTCTCCAACGAGGTTTGTTTCAGATATCCTCGCTTTCTCCAGTATACCTGTGTGTCAGATGCCCTCCCGTCCTCCTGATGTCTGTAAAATCCCACAGTCGTCCAGGTCGAGTCCACGGCAAAGGAGAAATTAAATTTGTCAAGTGGACAAATGTTTTTTGGCCGAATACATGTCTTCAGTTCTGGTCAGACGGTGGTGGACACTGCCTTATATCTGCCTGAAGGGGGCGCTAACTACACTGAAACTCTGAAACTAACACACCTACTTGTTTACAGTTTGTTAATTAGCTCGGCCTATTGAACTGCGCTGAGTGTGGAGTCGTATTAACAGAATCATTCAGGCCTGACCTGACTAACCCTATTGCTACACTGGAGAAACAAAACAGCCACTTCACACGAGGATGTACAACACGGACGAAAGAGCAACACGGGACCTCAGTCTGCCGTACATCTCCACCTAAAAGGACCTCAGTCTGCCGTACATCTCCACCTAAAAGGACCTCAGTCTGCCGTACATCTCCACCTAAAAGCCATGGGCCACTCCTTTGAGGACAGTGAGGTCCAGATCTTCAGATCTTGGCCAGAGAAAAGAACTGGTTTGAGAGGAGAGTTAAAGAAGCTATTTTTGTCAAGAAAGAGAATCCTTCCTTGAACAGAAATGGAGGTCTCAGACATCATTTGTCTCCATCTATAACTCTATCCTCAAACCTAAATCAAAACAAATAAAACAATAGGGACAGTCAGATCAGGTCCAGAGGTGTGAAAACTCCATCAGGAGCCTGAATGATTCTGTTAATACGACTCCACACTCAGCGCAGTTCAATAGGCCGAGCTAATTAACAAACTGTAAACAAATAGGTGTGTTAGTTTCAGAGTAGTTTCATTGTAGTTAGCGCCCCCTTCAGGCAGATATAAGGCAGTGTCCACCAGCATCTGACCAGAACTGAAGAAGCAGCTTGGATGAGCTGCGAAATGTATTTGACCAAATAAACTTTGTCCAGTTGACAAATTGAATTAATCCTTTGCCTCCCTTCCTCCTGTATACCTGTATGTCAGATGCCCTCCCATCTTCCTATATCTCTCCCATCCTTCTGTATCGCTGTAGAGTTAGACTGAGATGGCAGCAGGTAAATCTGCAGATGTTGTGGTGTGTCAGATGCCCTCCCAGATGTTGTGGTGTGGTTGGAGAAATATAGAAATGATCAGGGAAAAAACATTTGTGGATTTTGTCTCCACTCTCTTCATCTCCTCTTTCCTTGTCTCCTCTCTCTTTATCTCCTCGTTCCCTCTCTTTTTGTATCCTCTCTCCTCATCTCCTCTCCTCTCTCCTCATCTCCTCTCCTCTCTCCTCATCTCCTCTCCTCTCTCCTCATCTCCTCTCGCCTCTCCTCATCTCCTCTCTCCTCGTCTCCTCTTTCCTTGGTTCCTCAGCTGAGTTCTAGTTCTCCTATGAAGCGACGTTCTGGATTATTCCCTCGTCTTCTCAGTGTGGACAGTCAAACAGACAGACACCGGAGGTAAGACCACCAACAGGGACTGAACCAAAACTAAACCAGGACTAAACCAGGTCTAAACCAGGTCTGAACCGGGACTAAAGTAGGGCAAAACCAGGACTAAACAGGACTGAACCAGGTCTAAACCAGGCTCTTCAGTGGAGTGTTTTTGCTGCATCTCATTTGAACAAACAGACGTCACTCTCCTCTTGAGTCTGTTATCTGCACCTGTCACTTTTATCCAGAAATGCCTGTGTCGCTAACGCTGTTCTGGAGCTAAACTGGGGCCAGCTCGCGCTCACACATTTAAGAGACTTCATTTGTTGTGTTTAAACCTTTGTTACCGGGTTTAGAACAGGACATAAGGTTATAGTTAAAGGTCCCATATTACGCTATTTTCTGATCTTATTTTGAAAACTTGGACTAAACTAAACCTGGATTCAACCTGGACTAAACCTGGACTAAACCCGGACTAAATCTGGACTAAACCTGGACTAAACCCGGACTAAACCTGGACTAAACCTGGTCTAAATGTTGTGATTGACAGTCTTTTGAGTGAACAGAGGAGCTTGGACCACCACACGCTGGAGGAGACGACAGAGCAAGCAGCCAATCAGAGGTCTCCGGAGGCGGGTCTTAGGAACAGGTGAGCGTGTGCACCTGGACCGGACCTGGACCGGACCTGACCCTGGTCCTGCGGAATTTGATGAAGTCATAATTACACATGGAGGGCGAGGGCCTGTATACTGTAACTCTATGGGAGATTCACTGTTTTTAAAGGCCCATGTGGCACTATTTTCTGGACTATGTTTTGGGAGAAGAACTCAGCCTAAATCTGCAGGGTTTGTGTGTTAAACATGTGCGAATGAAACAAAACACAACTCCAGGTCTGTTTTTGATGAGGTAACAATATTATAACATGTCTTAAAGCTCACGTCTTAAAGCTCATGTTGAACTTTATCATTATTTGTTTATCATAATCTGATCTATTGTCTTTGAGGGTTAAATAACGGCAACACTTTCTGAAGCTATTGTGAAAAAATCAATTCACTTTTGTTTATTTATACTGACAGAGAAGACATTGAACTCTGTGTCAGTTTTTGTTTCATGTGGATAGGCCCAGTAATTACAAAGATCTGAACCATAAACCAGGTCAATAAATCTGCATCTGACGGTTAAACAGCAAACACATCACATATTTTGTGTTTGGACGCCATTTTGTGCAGGAAGAAGGACAGAATCTCCTCCTCCAGCTCCTGCAGCTTCAACAGCCACCCTGAGGACCAGGTCTGAACCAGGACTAAAGACGGACTAAACCAGGACTGAACCAGGACTAAAGACGTACTAAACCAGGACTGAAGCAGGACTAAACCAGGACTGAACCAGGACTAAAGACGGACTGAAGCAGGACTGAAGCAGGACTAAACCAGGACTGAACCAGGACTAAACCAGGACTGAACCAGGACTAAAGACGGACTGAAGCAGGACTGAAGCAGGACTAAACCAGGACTGAACCAGGACTAAACCAGGACTGAACCAGGACTAAAGACGGACTAAACCAGGACTAAACCAAGACTGAACCAGGACTAAATCAGGACTAAATCAGGACTGAACCAGGACTGAACCAGCACTGAACCAGGACTAAATAAGGACTAAACCACGACTAAATCAGGACAGAACCAGGACTAAACCAGGACTAAAAGACTGAACCAGGACTAATCCAGGATTAAACCAAGACTAAACTAGGCTTAATCCAGGTCTTTCTCTCTCAGAGCGCTCTTGTGGTGGATGGAGGCAGTCCAGTCATCTGCCGAAGCCCCACAGGTTTGGTTTATTTGTGTTTTATTTTGGAGGAGTGCTGTTTCCTGTCCGCTGACGTGTCACTTCCTGTTTCAGAGAATAAAAACTCTCCCAGATCCAACCTGAAGTTCCGGTTTGAGCGCCTGTCCCACTCGGCAGCGGTCAGTCTCCAAACGATATGAAAGAAAATCCTAAAATTTTACAGCTGGAACAGACAGTAGTAGTAAAAAAAAAAAGATAAAATGATAAAAATGTAATCGTAAATTGTAAAATTGATTTTTTTTTAGCTTTATACCATGTTGTAACGTTCTTTTTGATGTCATCCATGCATGTTTGAGTAATCTAGTGATCTCTCCCAGGCCCTATTCAAACCCTCTGTAAGGTTTGCTGTAAGATTCTGTACGAGGCTCCGCCCACAAGCCTACGTCACCCATGTTCCCACACGATAATTCTCCATAAATATACAAAAGCATGATACGAAACTGTACAGAGCAACTCGACAAATCCTAAGTGATGTGCAGCTGATTGTGTTGTGATAGTGCTCTGAAGGGGGAGTGACTTAGCGCAGGGAGAAAAGGGAGAGGGGTAAAAGTGAAAATTATTAAACATGTTAATAGTTGTAGTTTTTGGTGAATATAGCGTTTTCAAAACACTAAAAGGTAATGTGGCGGTCTAAATATGCGATGTGTTAGTGGTTAATTCCCCATAGAAGTCAAATATCCTCCACTCTTTAAATCAGTTTAACTAGAATATAAAAATAAACTGATTTAAAATGATACAAAATGACTTTAAAACATAAAAATAACACTGTGAAAGTGCAATAAAGCAATTAAATACATTTGAATTTGAAAGAAAAATACGTTTGTTTCTGCAGGGACACTGAGGACGCAGATCTAGGACCATGGACCAGAGGAGGACAGAGACGTCGTGCCTTTGAGCAAAACACATCTGCCATTTACTCATAGACTGTCTATAGAAATGGATTAAGGGAGTGTAACGTCACCCACAGCGTTCAGCTCCAGCCAAATGAAGCTCATCGAAGCAGGCAGGAATTCCGACCACGAGTATCATAGCGACCAAAGAGAAAATCCGGAGCAATGCTGTGGAAGGTAATGCCCCTTCCTGTCCGTGGCAGAGGCCAACGCTAGCGGGAGCGACCTCGGGGAAAGAAATCATCTGATTTGTCTGTTATTATTAATGTTCATATCTTGATTTAGGGACAAAGTGGTGAAACAAAAACTCCAGGATCATGAGCCTGACAGCAGCAGTTACAGAGAGAGGAGAGATTCTTTTTCCGTCAAAAGTGAATTGGAGCCAGATCCGTTCACTTCCTATTTGGAACGCTCTGTCCATTTAAATATACAGTCTATGCATTTACCCAGGCTCAGATCTGGTCCACTGCTCCTGACAGGTTTGACCCAAAGGCGCCGAAGGATGGGGCAAATGCAGAATAAATTATTTTACTAAGGGCGATAATGAAAATAAATATATGCAATAGTTTTTTCTGTTAACAGCGTTATACGTGAGACTTAACCAGATTTAAACCAAGACCAGGACTAAAACATGACTGAACCCAGTAATAAACCAGGTCTAAACCAGGACTAAACCAGGACTGAACCCCGTATAAACCAGATTCTGTCCAGTCTAATGGTCAGTGGTCAGTTTGTGTGTTTAGGTCTACAGTTAATCCTCTCTCAGTTAAAGACTGTGGTTTGGAGCCGACTTCATTCTGTGTTTGCACTGATTAAAAGCCTTAAAAATTGAAATAAAATCGATAATTGTAATTAATCAATGGCTCAGCTAACGTACTCGAGTAACGAACAGTTCCTCTGACGGTTTTACACTGGACTTTTTATGCACTTTTCTGTCCAGTGTGTCGATGTGAAAAATGTAAACACAATATCCTGTCCCCTGATGATGATGTCATATGTCGTTGTTTGTATCCGTCTGATGATGTCACAGTTCTTAATAAATTATTGTAAATGTCTAAACTGTGTCTGGTAAGGACTGAACAAGGACAAAGCCAGGTCTAAACCAGGTCCAAATCAGGACTAAACAAGGTCTAAACCCATATCTAACCTCAGGTCTAAACCAGAACTAAACCAGCTCTGAACTCATACTGAGCCAGGACTGAAGCAGGACTACGCCAGGATTTATCTAGGACTAAACTAGAACTAAACCAAGACTTTCTAAACCGAGACTAAACCAGGACTGAATCAAGATTGAGCCACGTCTAAACCAGGACTAAACCACAGCTTCCTCATGATTATTGGTACTGGAGCAGGACTAAAGCAAGATGATAAACCAGGACTAAAACAGACCAAAACCCAGGTCTAAACCAGTTCTAAACCTGGTCTAGGAGGTACTAAGGAGACACTTGGGTGGAAAAGATAATCCAGGACCATTTAAAATTGTATTTAATACACCTCTCATGAACTCACATTTACAACAACACAAACAGTTTCAGCTCAAACTCTAAATGAAAACTGAAAATTACAGTTTGGAATGACACGACACTTGAACAATAAATAATCACTTTCAACACACCAACCAATCAGGACCCAGCGCTGAACACACCGACCAATCAGGACCCAGCGCTGAACACACCGACCAATCAGGACCCAGCTCTGAACACACCGACCAATCAGGACCCAGCTCTGAACACACCGACCAATCAGGAGTCTTCACAGGTCATTTAAAACATGATACATTATTTCAGCAGTTGGACACTCAGAATTTTGGTAAACAATAATCATGAACTTTAAAATATGAACTCCTCATATCAGGACTGAGAATGTGACAGTGGGAAAGACACAAAATGGCTGCGCGCGTCGGGTCGTTGGCGTTCAGGGGTCAGTGCTGGGGTCGTGGAGAGGTCGAAGGTCAAGGTTGTTTATGTCACCATGTACTCCTGACGTTTGTTCAATCGCACCTGAAACAAAAACAGCAAACGTCAGCTCCAACTGGGCACCGCAGTTTTCTAACGCAGAACTCAGCGCACTAGTTTATTTTATTAAGTCGTTTTAGATGAATATTGTGATTTAAAATGTCCAAATCATAGATACAGATACACTACAAACTGCATAACAGACACAAGCACAACAGATCTGCTTTAAGAAAATAAAATCGGAAAACTAAGTACTGATAAGTGGGCGTGTCTCAGGGGTAGGGGAAAACAGAGATTTTCAGAGCAATGGCGTCTTGAATGCATGAGAATCTAGTTTTGATACTAGTTTTAGTTTTATTTAGTATAACTAAATAAAAGTTAAATTGAAGGAACTGAATGTAGCCTGCGCTCTTACAGTTTAAATAAACTTACTACAATCACAACTGAACCTGTGCTGTTAGTGCCTAAACCTGCAGCTACACGACACACACAAGTTTTTCCATAAACTATAAAAAAGTGGACTAAGCACAGCGTTCAGCACCACTCAAATGAAGCTCCGATGCCAACGGTTACAAGAGCGAATTTGGAGCCAGGCTTTATATTATGAATAGGATTTTTGTGACGGACAAAATACCAAAAAAAAAAAGAAAAACTAGGATCACGTAGAGCGGGTTAATACGAACATTTTAAGACCAAACTGACGAGGCTCACAGTAGCAGGTACACAGAGAGGGATGACAATATTCCAATGTAAGTCAATGGGAATCAGACTCAGTAGGAGCCGGAAGAGCCGCATGAGAACTTCCTATTTGGAACGTGGCGGCTAGAACGTTAGCTATGTCCATTTATACAGTATATACAGTTTATGAGTTTTTCTCATTGTCAGTATTTGGACGGGCCTCATGTGAAAGTTCAGAACCTCTAGAATTCACTCAGTGAGCTGCAGAGGCTGCACTAGCACTGATCCCTAATCATGTGCAGGTTCTGGGGTTTAGGGAGTGAGGTCATTTGAACAGTTCTGATGACGCCACCGTTACCTGACACAGAGACACGGCTCCGACCACCACGTAGATCCCCGCGGCGATGAAGCAGTTTATGGCCACCTGCGAGTACAGCCGGTAGATGTTCTGAGGAGGTTCCTTACTGCAGAGAACAAGAGAGAACATCAGATGCCCTCCCATACTCATATATAATCAGTGGAGTGTGCTGCTGTGGAGGTTGCGGGTTAGACTCCCTGTGTGATGTTGCTTCATATAAACTCACTCAAAGCGGATGTCTTCCTCAGTGAAGGGCACGTCTTCGATCAGAATGGCAGATTTGGCGCTGAAAAAGATCCCCAGCATTGCCTTCAGGAGAAACAGGGAAATAATCTCAGTACCACAGCTCTGATTAATATGGGCGAGTCTTGGTCCTGGTATAGTCTTGGGCCAGTCTTGATTTAGACCTGGTGTAAGACTTATCCTGGTTATGATCAAACTAATTAAGACTTGATTTAGTTCAAATTTGTTCATGAATAAGTCCTGTGTATGTTTACTTATAAGTTTAAAAGTGCCAATTTGACACAATTGTATGATCTTATATTATAATAATGTTGTTTCCTCATTAAAAACATACCTGCTGCATTTCGTTTCATTCACACATTTAACAAACATGTCCTGCACCAGTTTTTAAACTCCACACACCTTCACTAGAATCATTTGAATGGTTTCAGCCCTGGAATTGCTGATCTCTACTGAACTAAAGGTGAAGGTACCTGTTAACTTGAAAACTCCCACAACTTCATGACATCATAACAGCATTTTGAGTTTTAATATGTAGACAGACTAATTATAAAGGGTTAGTCCGATATGTGAGAATGAAACAAAACACATGTTTTATGATTGTAACATGGCTTAAAGATCACAAGAGTAATTTTGGGTAATGTAAGACATTTAAATTCTAAACCAGGTTTTTAAAGTCGGGTTCAGTCATATTTACTCTTAATTAAAGAGGAAACAGTAGGAAAAGCAGAATTGTCCCGTTCTTGTATTGAAAATATTCCGACTTCCCGTTGAGCCATTGTCACGTGACACCGGTCACATGATCTCACGGTAAATATGGCATTTACTAAACAACTTTAAACTGAAATTATCCCATGAATCGGCTCATATCCCACTCTTATAATTTAACACTGCGTTTCAAACATTATTCTAGTTATTTCGATCCCTCCACATCAACTGTTACGTTTATCACAAGAGTCAATGAATGAGGCCTATTTAGGATCCGTCTATTTCCAATTACTGTCTGTATTAGGTTAGTTTGGTGCCAATAAATAACAATAAACTAACGTTTAAATGTCCTAAAACACCATTAGACCACAGTTATGTACAAAACGGTCAGATCTGTCCGTGTGAAACCAAGAAACCGAAGCTCCGGGCCTCACCAGCATTATAACCCCCCAGATGCTGATCACGATGCCGCAGGCCGCCATCTTCGGCCCGCAGAACAGTAGCGACGGCATGGCTCAGTCCGGTCCGGTTCAGACTCGGTCCGGGTCAATCCAGGCTCGGTCCGGGTCGATCCTCTGGCCTAGGTCCTCTCGGTGCAGCCAAAGATGTCCCTGAGCTGCGGAAACACGGGACAGGACGCCCCGAAGTCAGCTGACCGCCTTCGGAAGCACTCGGAAACACTCGGAATCATTCGGAAGCACTCGGAAACATTCGGAAACACTCGGCTCCCCCCGAATCACACGTCCCGCCTCCTCTCCGATATCAGCCAATCAGAATGCGAACTCCTGTGCCTGCGCTCTTTTGTAGCGTTGTGGCTTAATATTAAAAATAATCACAAATTAATAAGAGATTTAAAAGCCTCAAGCGTAACACAGTGCTAATTATTTAAAAGTATTCTGTTTTATCTTCTTTTTGTGTCAAAATGGAGGCGAGTTAAAGCGCCAACAGGGAGTTAGCATCAGAAGCTAACGCGGCTAACAACTGATTCATTGTTTTCTCCATAAGTTTCCCTTTTTACTGCGTTTAAACTGTGATTACTGGACAGTATGACGTCTGCATCTGCGAAGGTACGTTTCACACAGATATTAAACTTTCATTTCAGCGTCTTTGTTCAGAAATAAAGTAAATATTTAGTGATCTGTGAGAGGTTTGAGCTGCAGGATTTGAACCGGAAACACAACAAAGCCACAGTGAGAAACATGAACGGATCTGAACGGTTCTCTGCACAAAACTCACAGATTACAGACACTCAAAAACTGTAATAAACACATGGCGAATGGACTAGTGGAGGAGTCCTGTGTAATTAACTACGAATAAAGTGATGTGCATGGAGGATAATTAGAGCTGATTTCTCTGTTTTTGTGTAAAAGCTGCTAACTCCTCTCTACAAACATGTTCTAAAGTGTCCCTGTGTGTCAGATGCCCTCCCCATGTGTCAGATGCCCTCCCTGTGTCTCCATGGGGTCTTATTCTGTGTAAAAGCTGCAAACTGTAGTTGAGACCGCTACAAACATGTTCTAAAACGCATGGCATTACAGTTCAGGTTTCAGTCTCCCTTAGATGTGAATACTCCTGTACCTGTTTACATATATGCAGATATAGTTTTTACCTAAAGTACGGTGACCAGACGTCCCTGTTACCCGGGACAGTCCCAGTTTTGAGCCCTGTCCCAGCAGATTTATCCAAAACCAGTGATTTGTCTAGTTTTATACAAGAAATGTTCCAGGTATCACTATTTTTGACCAATTTGACAATATGTAATGCAGGTGGGGGAGATCTTCTCTGCAGCTGGAGCAGCCTTCTCTAAACTCGGGGAGCTGACCATGCAACTGCACCCAGTGTCTGACTCCAGCCCTGCAGGGTGAGTCTAAGTGCACTAGTGTTGTCAAGATGATTTCACTTGATTTCGATACTGAGGAATAGACTCAATACTCAATACTGATTCTTTCTTTCTTTAGATAACAGAATGTGATTTTTAGCATTAAATCAGTACTTTCTTTTACATTACCATGTGGTCTTATATCTGTGTAATCCCTCAGTCGTCCAGTCTGTGTCAAATTCAAAAAATACAAAATGGATTTAAGCAGTGCATTTTCAGGAGCCTGCCACCTGCAAAGTATCACTAGTTTTCTGTTGTTTGTCTCAGGGCCAAATGGACGGAGACGGAGATCGAGATGCTGCGTTTGGCCGTGAGAAGATTTGGAGACGATCTGAACAACATCAGCAGCGTCATCAAAGAGAGGACCGTGTGAGTGTCTACAACCTAAATTTTAATATATGAAACATTTACAGACGTATACAGAACCAAAATACAACCCAAACTAAAAATTTTATTTAGATGATAAGGATTTACATGGGACAACATCAGAAATCTGAAGATTTGGTATTTTGCTTTTTTATCTGTAAAAAGGCAGATTAAACTTGTGAAACATAAATGTAATCTGCCTTTTTGCATATTAAAAAAAAAAAAAAAACAATACATTTGTGTCTTTATATAAATACATTGTTTTCTAGTACTTTTTTCTACATAAAATACTATTTTTTGGATGAACTCCAGGTGCAGGTCTAGTCTTGAGTGCTGTTTGGGTCAGATACATAGAGATACGTAATACTTTCGAGAGCTTTTGCTACACTGCCTTTTTAATTGACTAATCGAACCACAGGTCTTTAATCAACCAAGAATTTTTTTTAATTAAATACTGCTTATAATATATACATACAGAACCAAAACAATATCTATGCAGCGGCGTCCTTAAAGGGCCCATAGTACGCTGTTTTCTGTTGTAATGTTGTTTCTTCATCACAAACATCTGGAGTTGTGTTTTGTTTCATTCACACATGTTCAACACACAAATCCTGCATATTTATATTTTGAGTTCTTCTCTCAAACTGAAAACACTCTGTTCCATCTTGTGATGACATACAGGAAGTGCCTCACTGTGTTTTTAAACTCCACACGCCGTCACTAGAATCGTTTAGATGATTTCATCCCTGGAATTGCCAATCTCTACAGAACTACAGGCAAAAGGTAGCTGTTAACTTGAAAACTACCGCTTCATGACATCACAAGGTGCATTTTTAGCTTTGGAGATGGAGTAGACGCACTAATAATAAATGACTTAAACATGTGTAACATTATAACTTGGCTTAAAGCTCACAACAGTCAATTTTGGATAATATAGGACTTTTTAAGGAATGCACTTAGTGAGTGTTCCCCTGCAATAAACTGGACTAAAAACCAAATATTTCGAACACACATACACACCTATGTCATCAAAGAATGCGTGAAAACTGCCCCCCCGGTTCAGAGCGCCCTCCTGTGGATGCTGTGTGTAACTGTCTCCTCTCAGCGCTCAGATCAAGTCCACAGTGAAGAGGAAACTGTACGAGGACAGCCGCGTGCCGCTCTCCGATGCTCATAAGAAACCTGTGAAGAAAGCCCCTGCCCTGCCGCCTGCCGCACCTGCCGGAGCCATGGCTGCGCCTGCTGCCCCGGCCCCTCCCGCCCCCCCACAGGTCACACAGCCCGCCCCCTCCCTCGCCCCTCCACCAATCAAGAAGCAGAAGACGGCAGGTGGGAAATACTGGGAATTATCTTTAACACTGTTGTAATGTGGTGGTACAATCTGGAGTTGTTTAATTTGATTTTTCTTGAGCTTCATTGGCAATAATCGGCAAAAACACCAAAATAATGTGCCAAACTTACAAAACAGTCTGAGGTAAAGATGCGGTATAATTTTTTAAAAGCAGAAAAAACATACATGCAAACTGCTGAACATTCCACCATAGACATACGTGTACACCCCCAGCGTGATGTCACTGCAAAGTATCAATATTTATCTGATAAACATGAAAAAAAATCAGGTCCCACAGTGTGAAACCTCTGAGCTAAAGGTGTTTGTGTTTCAGACGTGACTCTGAGCGCGCTCAACGACGCCGACGTGAACTCTGACCTCGTTGACATCGAAGGCCTCGACGCCAAAAAACTCGACTTTGACCAAGGTATGGCTCCACCAACAGGACATACTGTGAACTGCACCTCAAACATACGGCGCAGCGCCACTATCAGGCCACACCGTGTACTACAGTAGATTTTATAAAGAAGTGGCCGTCACCCATAGCGTTTGGCTCCAGTCAAATGACACTCATCGAGGCTAGCAGTTATAGGATTTAGAGAAGTTATAAATTTAGAGCCAGCACCATATTTGGAATTCTGACTGCAAGTATCATAGCAACTCAAGAGCCAATCCGAAGCGAGGCTGTTGAAGGTAATGCCCCGTCCTGCCCACACAGCTGGTTTAGCATGTTGCTAACACTGAAAATGATTATCACTATGTTTACGGGAAGTTACTACTCTAACCTGTGATATGCACTTTACATTTTTCAAGTCTGTGGTGACGCACGCGACTTAATAATTAAAACGTCTCCCATCATCATTACAATGTCTTTAAAAACCCCTGTAGTTTTATTTTCAGTTACACTCTCAGAGGTAAACTGTTGTTTCTGTTTTGTTTCAGAATCTCTGAACCTGGACTCCAGTCTCATCATGAACTCCAGTGACCTCCCGCTGCTCTCTCGCTGACCTCTGACCTTTGACCTCTGCTCTACAGGGCCAAATCCGAAACGATTCCTTTACATCAGCTCCTCTGACTGGCTGCAGTCACACCCCCCCTTCCTGGACTCAGAGTAGTTTTATTGTAGTATTTTATTTTTCTCTTTGTGTACTGCAGTGAGCCTGAAGGTGGCGCTGGTTTATTTATCTTTTAGTTTGTGTTTTACGTGTGTCTTATTTTCTTCTACCCTGAGGCCTGCCTGATGCCTGTTTCACTGCGCAGTAGGGATGAGCCATATATCGGTTTTAGTATCGGTATCGCCCAATATTGATCCATTTTTTTAGTGTCATGATACAAAGATTTCAAACTCATGTCACTACTAAGGAAAACACCGATACTCGATACAGATTCCAGTGCCACGATGATAATTTTTAAAAACAACTTCAACATTAAAGGTGCACTATGTAACACAGTGTGACATATAACAGCTCTGCTTTACACTTATTCAATTACAGATTCTAATTCAGCTCAAAATCATTCTAAAACTATTCAGGAAAGGCGCATTTCTGTCCAATACTAGTTTTAGTATCGATTAGTATCTGATTTTCAATACTTTCACATAACAGTATATCCCAGGGCCTTGCTATACAGAGTTTAAAAGATAAATATCTTATCGACTCAAAAAATGCCTCATCTGCTCATCCCTTCTCCGCAGTGCACCACCAGGGGGAGCTTGGAGCGAGGTGAATAAAATACGACTTGTTTTGAGAATGATTGACAGCTGAGTGGGCGGGTGTTCAGTGACATCACAGATTTAAACCAAGCAGGAGGACAGGGCAGAATTTCAGGTGGAGTTCGATGTTTAACTGTCAGATTTCAGATTATTTCACCTGGTTTATGGTTAATATCTCTGTAATTACTGGGGCTTATCCACAAACAACATTTTCTGTCAGTATAAATAAAGTGAAATCATTTTTTTGGTGCCATTATTCAACCCCAAAAAACGTGATTGTGTGACGAGTTTGTGGAGCCAAAAACCCGTGAGTCTGACATAAAGTTATACAGGCGTCGCTCTGCAGTGCTGTTTTTGAGAGAAAGTGTCATGGACCATTGTTCAAAAGAATTATATATTTGAATTTCATGTTTTCAGTTTTTTAATAAAAACTAAAGAAAAGTCAAAGTTGTTGTTAAATTTACTGCTAGGGCCAAAGCTGCACTATGTAACTGTAGTAGTAGTAGTAGTAGTAGTAGTAGTAGTATTATAACCATAGACTATATATAAATATTATTGGCCCATAGAATGTTGTGATGTCATGATGATAAAACCGAGTATTTGATCTGTAGGACAGGTCAGAATTCTAAGGTGGAAATGTGTTGTTCAAAGTGAATTTGACAAAATGATTTTTTTTTACCTGATTTTTCCCAGGTATTTGAGCAAAATTCATCTAGCCCCAGTACAAATCTACTGCATAAACAGCTCTGTGTACTGTGTCCACTGTGTACAGTCTGCATCTAATTATAAAGGGTTTTATTGTCAGAGAATCAGCAAGTGCACGTTAGCATGTTAGTTGTTCTTAGCTCTACAGTCGTGGCAAAACTCTATAGTGGACTTTGAGAGTTGTGCAAAGCTTTTATAAACTCATCACCTTTTTAAAACAGTATATATTTTGTAGACTTTAAAGCCAGGACTTAGACGGGTCTAAACCAAATCTACACCAGGTCTAAATCAGGGCTAAACCAGATCTAAACTGGGACTAAATCAGGGCTAAACCAGGTCTAGTACAGAGCATTTAAAGCCAGTCTAAAACCAGGATTAAGGCATGGTTCTGTCAAATCTAAACCAGTTCTGAATCGGGACTAAAACATGGTTCTACCTTGGGTCTAAACCAGGACTAAGATATGGTTCTATTTTAGGACTAAACCAGGATTAAACCGGGGCTACACCAGGGACTGAATCAGCACTAAACCTGGTCTGAATTGAAACTAAGTCCAGACTGAACCAGGTCTAAAGTAGGACTAACACCTGATTCTAGCAGATCTAAAACAGGACTAAGTGAGACTGGTTCAGTGGGATCTACAGTATTTATTGAGACTTCATTTTTATGAGGAACGAGACACAAACGCTTCATAAAAATACTATATGTTTTTTTTTAATATCAGAAAATAGAAATATTTACAGAAAAATACTGTTTATGATGTGCTTTTTCCCTTTAACTCTGAGCCACACTTCACCCAGGAATCACCAGAACTCAACCAGGACTAAACTGGTCTAAACTGGGACTAAAGAAGGACTAACCCAGGTCTAAACCAGGACTAAACCAAGTCTAAAGCGGGACTAAAGCAGCACTCAACTGGGTCTAAACAGGACTAAACCTGTTTAAACCAGGTCTAAACCAGGACTAAACTGGGACTAAGAAGATCAGACCAGAATCTTCAAATCCCTGGGCCGTTGATGTGAAATGTGGCATCCGTCTGAGAAGGAAATACTTTGAATAATTCGATTTTTTACACAAATAAAAATAGAATTTGGCGAAGATAAAGCTGAAGCGAAGCCGTTTACGACCGACCCAAAATGTGCAAAAGACGCCAGAAATACAAGTCCATTTGGAAGTCTGTTTGGATTCAACTGGTGAAAAGGGACACAGGGACTAAACCAGGTCTAAACCAAGACTAAGCCAGGTCTAAACCAGATCTAAACCAAGTGTAAATGAAAACAAAACCAGGTCTAAACCAGAACACCATTTTCTTATCATTTCTGAAAAAGAATGAATTAGTTTTCCTGCCCTAGCTCTTGTCCCTGTGCCCATTTTCGAAAACAATCTCACATTTTAAAATGAGAAGCCTAAAACTGTACAAACTATTTACATTTTCACAATGTTACAAACATTATTTACAAATCTGAGTAAAATTTAAATCTGCAGTTCTGTGCAAGAATCTGAGGCAAAAAATGAACCAATTTCAAAGTTAAAGCTGTGGACGTCTGCTAAGGCCAAAATGTTTAAAAAGTTAAAGCAAAAAATCCGATTATTTCTCTTTTTTTGCAGAGGTGGGGGTTGAGTAGCCAAAAAATTACTTAAAGATGCAACTTTTCTGGTGGAGGGTCCGTCACCTGCTTGTTTCTATGGAGATGTGATTGCTCTGTCTGGAATGTTCCACAGTATGACATTTAACAGCTCTACCTTACATTTATTCAATCTCAGCTATAAAACCATAGCTCAAAATTACCTAGAAAAACAGGCATTCTGACTCTTCTGGTTTGGTCTCCATGGAGATAGAAAGGTTTAATGCCACACTGCAAAACATTCCAGACAAAGGAATAACATCTCCATGGAGAAAAAGCAGAAAAGATACACAAGGCACCTTTAAGCAGAAGTACAAAGTAGTGGTCCAAGATATTAAGTAAGAGTAAAAAAAATTCAGGAAAAGTACTACTCAAGTAAGAGTAACTTGATGAGTAAATGAGCGTGAATAAACACAAATGATGCACAAAATCTGGTATTAGAATAGACACAAAAATGAGACAAACTAAATCATATCTGAGCAGTGCAACAAACACAAATGTTCAAATCATGAAACCGAGTACTACCCACCTCTGACATTTCAGACATAGGCGCCGTATAGTGTCATGTCCTACTTTTTCACGTTTTCCTGTGTGTTTTTGATTCACTTTTATATGAATCCTCTCAAACTTCTCTCACCTCACAGTCTGAAGGGGGCGACAGTGGGTACGAGCTGGAGCGTCTCTACACTGACGTCACGTCTCTGTGTGGGAGAATTGGCTCTATTCACGCTTACGTCACAAACCAGGAAGACGTTTGGAAACATGCGATGACGACTTCAGGCAGGCTCTGTTTGTTCGCAGTAGTAAGTCTGACATAATCTAGGAAAAATGAGAAAACAGCCCAGTTTTCTTCATCTACACGTCACTGTAGCGTTCCGTTATGTTCAGTTAATCAACATTTACAACCGTACCTCAGTTTTCATAATTTCCCCACTGACGCACAACTCCGAGCGCACTGGGAACATGCGATTAGAAGAGACGAGGGCGCCAAATTCAAGACTATTCCAAACAGCACATACGTCTGCAGTCTTCATTTTACCGCTGATGACGTTTACTTCAGTGGGTTTTATCACAGTCGGTAAATACACCAGAAGTCTCATCGCATGTTTCCAAACGTCTTCCTGGTTTGTGACGCAAGCGTGAATAGAGCCTCTAGAACTACTGCAATGCTACTGCGCCGAAGACCGCCTCGCCCAATCAGGTTAGAGAACAGGGTCACATGGTTTTCCACAGCGCTTTTGTCACTCGCGGTTACTCTTCCCACTGCGAGAGTCGGAGTAAAAGTATGCTGCTAGAGAAGTACTCTGAAAAGACACATTTTTATACAAAGTTACTCAAGTAAAAGTAACTGAGTACTACCCACTTCTGGTTATTTTACAAAAATTGCACTTGAAATTCAAATTTGTTTTTAAAATTGTCAAGCATCACTGTCGTTGTTGCTCAGAACTGCAGATGTCAACAAAAAATAAAAGCTGATAAAAATATAGTCCCATCGAGTGCTCAAACCAGAAAAAGATGGAACCTCCAGGCTAACCACTCTGCCACAGTAACACAGGGAGCACATGCCTACTCCACTCAGACCAGGAGTCGAACCCACAACTTCCTGACTGAGAGGAGGAGACAGGATAACCACTCTGCCACCTGTTTCTAGTTTGAGTTCTGATTTGGGATAAAAAACTACACATTTATATTTTACAAACAGTTCGTTTAAAAGTCCTGGAGACGATTTCTTCGACACAAAACCTTCATATTTTTGGTGATTATTTTTAAGTGCTTCATTTATGACCGTGTTTCCCACAATTCCCTGCTCTGTCGTCTCACCGTCCAATGAGGAGCCAGGTTTGACACGTGAGGGCGGGGCTAGTGCTGGTGCGGCGAGAAGGAAGAGAACGACGGCGGCGCGCTGAGAGGAGGCGAGTCCGACGCCTCCGACACACTGGAAACATAACAAGAGTTAGACCTAGTTTAGTCCTGGTTCAGTCCTGGCTCAGTCCCTGGCTCAGTTTTGGTTCAGTCCTGCTTTAGTCCTAGGTTTAGTCCTGGCTCAGTCCCTGGTTTAGTTTTGATTTGGTCCTGCTTTAGTCCTGGGTTTAGTCCAGGCTGAGTTCTGGTTCAGTCCCTGGCTCAGTTCTGGTTCAGTCCCCGGTTCAGTCCCTGGTTTAGTTCTGGTTCAGTCCTGGTTTAGTCTTGATTCAGGCCTGGTTTCATCTTGATTCAGGCCTGGTTTAGTGTTGGTGTAGTTCTGGTTCAGTCCCTGGCTCAGTTCTGGTTCAGTCCCTGGTTCAGTCTCTGGTTTAGTCCCTGGTTTAGTCCCTGGTTCAGTCCTGAGTTCAGTCCCGGTTCAGACCTGACAGAGAAGGTTCTGTGCGGCTCTGAGACTCCAGCAACAAAGAGTTTTTTGGGTGGACCATCCGACTCTACTCCTCCTGAAGAAACAAACAAGAAATATTTAAACCAGGTCTAAACCAGGTCTGAACCAGGACTAAACCAAGACTAAACCAGGGCTAAACCAGCAAAGCATAATGGTCTTTGCAGACCCTCTGCAGTTACCTTTTCGTTTAAGAGGAGCTACAGGCGGCCATCTTACTGCCGGTCTGAAACGAGAAGGTTAAACCAGGACTGAACAGGGACTAAACCAGGACTAAACCAGGACTACATTAGAATTAAACTGAGCTCAAACAGAACAAGCAAAACTGAAATGGGATTTAAACCAGGATTAATCCAGAACTAAACCCATACCTGAATCTGCGTGTGGGGGAGGGGGAGGAGTTGGGAGTGACACCAGAATCCTGAGGAGGGCTCCACTGAAACAAAAACATTTTTACTTTAAATTTCTTTGTATTTTGTGCATTTTAAATTCTTAAAACTCACTGTGTTTGAGTGGCTCCAGTGACTCGCTGCTGGAGCCGGGACCAGACTCGATGCACTGAAAAAAAGGAGAAATATATGTGGACGTTTACAAAAAATATATGTTTAAAATGTGAATGCGATTTTTATATTTTATTCTGACCTGAGCCGCTGCAGACTCCCCCTCAGAGCCAAACCGAGGTCCTCCTGTAAAACAAACAAGTGAACCAGGACTGAAACAGGACTAAAACAGGACTAAAGAAGGACCAAAAGGACTGAAACAGGACTAAACCTGAACTAAAACAGTACTAAACCAGGTCTTAAACTCACGTGTCTCTTGGTCTCAGTCCGGTCTGTGTTCAGGGGAAATGAAGACAGAGGAAGCTGCTGCAGAAACAAGAAACACACAAGAATTTCAATTAAATTCCATGAAAAAAGCACATTTTGCTGATATTTTAGGCTAACTTTGATAATTTTCCACAAATTTATCTCATTTGAATTCAGTCCAAACTCTTCTGCCGCCTACTGGATAAGAGAGCAGAGTAGTCACAGTTCTGCAGCACCTCTCTGGGTTTAAGTGTTCAAAAATAAACCTTTATGCGTATCATCTTTATGCAGATTTAGGCAGCTGGTTGGGCCAAATAAACTATCGATCTCTGCTGGAGATTTAAGCAAATATCGGCCCAATATAAAAATCCATGTGTAACCGAAAAGTCTTAAATTAGAACTGACCAGGGAGGGGCCGCTGGGGTTCACTGAGACACTGCTGCGTCTGAACCGCGCCGAAGAGGAGGAGCCAAAGACAGTGGAGCCGTCGCTACGAAAACAACAGAAAACACTTCAGATGGTGACGCTCTGCTGCCGTTTGACTGTCAGCTGCAGATTTATTGACCTGGTTTATGGTTAATATCTTTGTAATTACTGGGCCTATCCACATGAAACAAAGACTGGCACAAAGTTAGCCAATAATGGTTAATTGCGGATCTTATTCCAAACAAATGATGGTTAAGTTCAACATTTATGGATTTTGGTTCAAAAACGCCATTTTCTATTCTCCTGCTGTTCCTGACCTTTATGTTGCAACACTGGAATTTTCCCAGTGTGGGCCTGGATTAGGAGTTTTATCTGGTCAAATCTTGTTATAATTTAACTTTCCCATGTACAGATCATATCACTCTGCTCATCTCATAGCGCACTGACGGTATAAAACGAACACCTGCAGTTTATCGTCTCACCTGACGCTCGTGATCATGGGGGCGCTGTTGGACCGCCGCAGAGCCCCGCCCCCTGCTGCGCCTGCGCACGGCTCCACCTCCATCCGCTCCATGAGGCCGCGCTCCGAGCTCCGCACGACGGCCGCGTGTCTCACGCGAGGCCGCTGAAAGCCCGACCCGCAGGCCTTACCTACGGGAGCCGCAGTCTACCGCATGTCCCCCGAAAAGTCCCCCTGAAACGCACCGAGAGACACCAGAGGACACACCATTTAACACCCGGGAGTGCGCGCGGGGCCCGGAGCTTCTCCCGCGGGCATAGACCCCCCCAGACCCCGGCCCCAGACTCACCCGGGCCTGCGCTGCTCGGCCTCGGCCTGCGCCGCTGACGTGACGTTCGGATTAGCTCCGGAGCTAACGATGCTAACGGCTAAAGCTCCAGTCACAGATCGGTAACCCGCTCCGCAGAATCCCAGAGAGCGTCGCTCCGAGGCGGCCACAGAGCCCAGCGAGTGCGGGTCCTGCTCCGGGCCGCACTCACAGCGCGATCCGCTCCAAACGAGCACCAAAAAGCGTGAAACCGCGGAGTTTAGGAGCTTTTTCCAACATAGTCTCACGCAAAGAGTGTGAGAGCTGCAGCCGCGGAAACAGCGCCACGCTGCGGCCTCAGGGGGAACTGCGCAAACTGCATCAAAGTAAATACAGAGACGCAAAGGTCTGACCTGGAGAGAATAGACTTTGATTTGTCCCTTTGGAAACAAGACTTTGCACATTTAAGTCTGGACTGGTCTTAGGCTTGGGTCTAGAGTTGAACTTATTTCTCCAAATAAATAAAATCTAAAAAATGCTGTGGAAAGTCAGACGGAGCAGAGAGTGAATAAAGAGTAAATCAATTGAGCTAAAAGTTAAAGTCGTATATTATGAAAAAAATACTCTTTTAGCCATGTTAGAAAGCTGTTTCCACATCAAAAACAGACCTGGAGTTGTGTTTTGTTTCATTCACATGTTTGAGTAACTTTATCATTAGTTTGTCCACATCTCAAACGTCCAAAATACTTTGTTTCACCTTGTGATGTCATGAAGCGCTAGTGTGCATTTAGTTCAGTAGCCATGGGCGATTCCTGGGCTGAAATTATTCAAATGATTCTAGTGAAGGTGTATTAAGTTTAAAAACACAGTGAGGTACTTCCTGTATTACCTGTATTTTATCTCTTTTCGTTAAATGTTTTGAAAGTCTCTGGAGGTGGAGAAATGGGCTTTTTAACTGGACTGTGCAGTGAGCATGAGGCCAGCAGAGGGCCACGTGAAACTGCTTAAACTCTAATTCAGTGATACTCAAACCTGGTACTACCTAATATAAAGTACTACATGTGGCTTAAAGTACCACCAGATCTAAACCCGGACTTTATCAGGACTAAATTAGGGCTGAACCAGGCATAACATGAGACTAAACGAGGTCTAAAAAGAATATTAACACTTTTATTCTTTGGCTTTTAACACCTCGTGAGTTGTGTGGTCGTCTGTGTGTTTTATTTATTTTACTTATTTATTGCTATTTTATGATTTTTATGGTTTTTAGGCTTTTGTTTGATTTGTTCTGGTTTTATTGTTTTAGGACTGGTTTGATAAAATTTTTAGCAGTTTACCTTTGGTTGTCTTAACTTTATGTTCTCCATGCAGCACTTTGGAAACTGCTTTGTTTGTAAAATATATAAATGTAAATAAGTAAAGTGCATTTGGATCCGGATGCACACATGAATTCTATTGGTGGATTCTATAATGCGGTGACGTCATACTCCCAGATGGGGCGCGAGAGGCAGATTTGGGTTTCAGATGACGTCACAACATGCAACAATATTTAAGTAAAACCGATGAGGCCAGAAACAACTCAAAAAAGTGGTGGATGAAGTACTCAGTTTTGTTACTTAAGTAAAAGTACAGATACAAAGGTATCACGTAAAAAAAGCTACTTAAGGAAAAGTATTAAAGTAAAAAAAAAAAAGAGTAAAAAGTAAGTAAGTAAAAAATATTTTGTAGAGATTTTTTTTTTTAATAACAAAGAATAACATGTTAAATTAAATCAAAATTTAAAATTAGCTGATTCTAACTCATTCGGTTGATTTCTTAATTTTTCTAGCTGTTTTTGTGTATTTATTTGTTGTGCTAAAAGTTGCAAGAGGGTTGGGACATTAACTCAGATTAAATGTGTTAAATTAAAGTCTCTGCCATTTCAGCAGGTCTCAAACCATAAAGAAATGTACTTTTTACTTTTCAGTCCAGATCTAAAATGTAGTGGAGTAGAAAGTACAGATACACGTTCTCAAATGTAGTGAAGTAAAAGTAAAAAGTATCCATTGTAAAATGTACTTAAGTAAAGTACAGAACCCTAAAAGTATTGTACATTTACTTTTGTACTTTGTTACCTTCCACCACTGAAAATTAATATTGCTAAAATGCATTTTTTGTTGTTGTAATACACCAAGTTCTAGGGTTTAGTCACTTATATAAATGACCAGGTTCAACATTTGTGAATTTACCTTGTGGATATTTCATGAGAAAGTACAGTGTTATCAAGAGGGAAATCTGTCTCTTGCCCCCCATCAGAAAGTATGACATCGTCTCATTTTAGAATCTGAAAACCACCAGCTGATTATTTTGTACTTTGCCATGAAATATACAAAAAGTAAATGTACAAATGTTGATCCTGGTCATTTCGGTCAGTGACTAAACTCATTAACTTACAGTACAAGACGCAAATTGCAAATTTTCACCATTTTATAATAAAAAACACATTCGGAGTTGTGTTTTGATTAATTCACAAATGTTTGAGTAACATTTCATTATTAGTCTGTCTTCATCTCCAAAGCTCAAAATGCTCTGTTCCACCTTGTGATGTCATGAAGTGGTAGTTTCAACAGCTGAAATGATCCAAATGATTCTAGTGAAGGTGTATGGAATTTAAAAACACATTTTTTTTTTTTTTTTATTTATTTAAAAACACAGTGGAGCACTTCCTGTATCACCACATGACATCACAAGGTGGAACAGTGTTTTTGTTTGAGAGAAGAACTCAGCCTAAATCTGCAGGTTTGTGTGTTAAACATGTGAATGAAACAAAACACAACTCCAGGTCTGTTTTTGATGAGGAAACAACATTAGAACATTAGAAAATACTGAACTATGGGGCCGCGGTTAAAGACCGCCCCTGGCCCGCGCTGGAGCGGCGGAAACGGGCGGAGAGAGGGGCCGCTCCGACACAAACTTCAGCCCAAACTTTGACTCCGCTCCTCGGCTTTGTTCCGCGGTGAAGCTCGGGACTGAGGCCGGGAAAGGGGCGCCTCTGTCGGGTAAACATGTCGGAGAGAGCCCGGGGCCAGCGGAGGAGGTGAGCGGGAGGTGAGTGACTGTCTGACGGGGGAATGCGCACTTGAGCCCCGCAACACGGCGAGCGCAGCCCCGGGGGAGACTGTGGAACCACGGGGAACTGTCAGGAAGTCTTGGTCTAAACCTGGTTAAGAAGCAGACCTAAAGACAACGTTTAGACCTGGTTTAGTCCAGGGTTAGACCTGATGACGTCGTTGGCACGTTTGGACCTTATTTATTTGTTTTGCTTTGGTTAACATTTCTTCTTTTGAACATAAAATGTGTCGGTGCAGATGAGAAACAAGTCGAAATAACAGAACTTAGGCTAAAACAAAGCAGCTAGATCTTAGTGAGGCCATTTTGATCAGAGTGGTGAAGATGAGTGGACTTTAAAAACACAGAGGAGCTTTTCTGGATCATCACCCGATGACATCACCAGATGTAACAGTGTTGTGAGCTGCGCAGAGCCAAACTAAATGTGCAGGATTACTGAAACGTGTGAATGAAACAAAACACAACTCCAGGGATGTTTCTGAGGAAACAGGCAGGAACAGGGTTAAAGCCCCACTATGGGACATTTCATCACATTAGAACAGGGTTAAAGCCCCTCTATGGGACATTTCATCACATTACAACAGGGTTAAAGCCCCTCTATGGGACATTTCATCACATTACAACAGGGTTACAGAGACATAAGGCATTTAAAGAGAATACAGGAGAGGTTTAGGTCTTAGATTTTGTCCTGATTAGATACTGTATGAGCTATAGCCTATAATACAGATGAGTCATTTGTCTTTAGATTTAGGAGTCCAGACTTGGTCTTGGTTTAGACCTGGTTTATACCTGGTCCTGTTTTTGTCCTTGTTTGGACCTGGTTTAGTCCTGTTTTGAACTGATTTAGTTTTGGTTTAGTCCTGATTTAGTCGTTGTCCATACCTGGTCCCTGGTCCTGGTTCTGATGGGCCTTGTTGTGGTGCTTCAACTCCGTAGAGGATGGAGGTGTCTGGGGAGAGGGAGGACGAAGATGGCGCCACAGAGGAGAGCTTTCCCATGATGCACTGGGAGGAACTGAGCGCTCGCATCGAAGAGCTGGAGAGACAGGAGCAGACAACACAGGTGAGGCCAGATTTAATTAAGATTTAGTCCCGGTTTAGTCCCAGTTTAGTCCCAGTTTAGTCCCAGTTTAGTCCCGCTTTAGTCCCGCTTTAGTCCCGCTTTAGTCCTGGTTTTTACTCCAAACCACATGCTTTTACTGTGACAGAGGATTGGCCTCTCCATTAAAAGTCACTCAGAGCAGCTCCAGACCCAGTGGACCCTGTGTCCTCTGGAGATGTACCAAAGACTGAACTGTACTGTGCCTATGTGCTCCCACAGGGGGCAGCACTGAGGCGAGTTTGGTACGAAGACCAAGAGGAAGACCGCAAGACGAAGAGGCTCAGCTCCCGGTAAAAAGACCTGGTTTAGTCCTGATTTAGTCCAGTGCATTATTCAGTCACTCCACACTTAGTGGTGATAAACTACTATTGTGGCCACAGCTGCCCTGGGGCACTCACACACTGCTGTGGCAGCGCTCCCCCATCCGAGTACTGACAAGATCAGACTTTGATAAGCCTGTATGGCCGACTTAGTAGTAGTTTATACCTGGTTTCGACCTGTTTTGGTCCTGGTTTCGACTATGTTTATGTTTCTTTTTACAGATTACAAAAGAATCTTCAGTTATGTTTCTATAATGATGAAGATAGCGAGGATGAGGGTGGGGCCAAAGGAAAGGTGAGCCAATCACAGAGAGGTGTCTAAACCAGATCTGGACCAGGTCTAAACCAGGACTAACCCTGGTCCTTCTGTTTCCAGGTCCCGGTCGGCCGTGGCCTCAAACAGGAAGTGGTTGTGACGCTGAGGGCGCTTCGGGACAAACGATTGGACGAGCTCAGGCGGGAAACTGACCACAAGGTGTTTAGTTATTTTTGTTTTTATTATAATTTTGATTGACATGACTCATTTTGCATATCTCGAAAACCACAATTACAACACCTTTTTCGATAAATGCCCTGCCCTGTGTGAAAGTGGTTGCTGGTTCTAGTCCCAGGTGTGTTGGGCTCCTCTGGTCCGGCCTGAACTGGAGCAGAGGACTCTTCAAGAACTGCAGGAACTGAGGGCGTCTCTGCAAAAAGACACTCACGGTCAGTCTAAAGTCCTGGTTTAGTCCTGGTTTAGTCCTGGTTTAGTCCTGGTTTAGTCCTGGTTTAGTCCTGTATACCATGAAACATTCCAGACAAACCAATAACATCTCCATGGAGAAAAGCGCTTGATGGACCCTCCACCAGAAAAGTTACACAATGGACCTTTAAGTAATCTCCTATCCTCTGTCAGGGCTAAATGTTCCTGTATGTCAGATGCCCTCCCTGTCTCCATGGGGTGTTATTCTGTGTAAAAGCTGCTAATCCTGTCGTTTAGACCTCTACAAACATGTTCTGAGATGCACAGGGTTTTGATGGTTTTCTGATTTAATTGTTTCAATTTAAATAAAATTATTATTATTTTTTTTTCCTCTACAGATCTGAGCGCTGGGCTGGTTTCCGTCCTCCTGATTCGGGACCAACTCAGAACTGAACAAGAGGCTCTGCTACTGGACTTGCTGGACCTCACATAAACCAGGACTGAACCAGGACTGAAGCAGGTCTGAACTAGGATTGAACAAAGACTGAAGCAGGTCTGAATCAGGACTGAAGTGGATCTAAACTAGGACTGAAGCAGGACTAAACCAGGTCTGAAACAAGACTAAACCAAGTCTGAACCCTTACTAAACCAGGACTAAACAGTGGGCGTTTCCTAATCGCCAGGATCCTCTGAACCACTTTGGAGAGATTTACATGTGTGTGTTTACGTGTTCCAGTTCCCCCAAAGCCCTCGACTCCTCCGTTTGGCTCATTTACCCAGGATGCACCTGTGGATCCTCGGAGCGCTGCAAATTGCCCACAATGCACTGCAATTTCATTTTTGCTAACTTTATTAAAGCAGTAAACTGCATTTTAATGAAAGTCACTATAAAAAAGATGTAAATATCAGATCAAATGAACTGAAATAAGGACAAATGCAGCACAGTGAGCAAAAAAGAAGAGGACTGGGGTTAAAATGATCATCTGAAAATGTTTAAGGCTGCACATTTAAATCACTCAATAACAGATGACTCAACATGTGAATAATGAAGGCTGACACATAAAGACATTTCTGAATACTTTTCATTTGTAGAAGCATCGATGCTCATTAAAACTCCCTCCGGATCCTGTTTCAATTGCGCTTCCAGGCGCCGTGAGCAGGACACTTGGCTCTGCTTCAGAGGAGCCGACTCCAGACGAGTGCTACATGGTGGTCTTTGGAGGAAGGATCCTGGGAATTGAGAAATACCCCATGACTAAAGACCTAGCCACTTGTATCTGAATGACTATTGCCAAGTCTAAAACAAGGACTGACTCAGGACTAAACCAAGAGTTGACCTGGAATAAACCAGCACAAAACCAGGACTGTTTAATGAATGCAGTTTTAACTTTTTAAAATGAGCTTTTAGGACAAAGGTGTCTGACTTTTACGCCTTTTTGTAAAGTCACATGGGTCTTAAATGTGATGAACAGAAATATGACTCAGACAGTTTAGTCCTGGTTCAGTCTGAGGACTTTCACACTACTGCATGTTACATGTTTGTACTCAACACTAACGTCCATGTTTACGTCTGAGAGGGAGCCTCCACTTTTATATTAAAGATTTGTTCAAATCATAATATATTCATTTTATTATAATAATAATGCCATGTACTGTAACCTTTGTATTCAGCGATTAAAGTCATTTGTTAAACTTGGGTTTGTCTGATTACAGCAGAAATAACAACAGACCATTATAATACCATAAAGCACATTTATTTAAAGCAACAGGAGCAAACAGGTAAAAATGAAGACACAATTTTTGAATGAACTAATTTTGAACTTTATTGAAGCTGTGAAACAAATGCCAAAAGATTTTAATTGAACTCAAATTAAAACTAAGGTTTCGCCTCCTCTGCGGCGCTGCCCAATCAGCTCAAAATGCTTACCTTCAGGAAACGCTGCGGCCAATGGGCTCAGAGCAAATATTCACAACAGAAACACCAGGAAGTACCAAAAATACTTTAATCTCATATGTATAAATTAACCACTGTACAGAATCAGACCTGGTGCAAATACAAAAGTGTTCACTGCGAGGCCCCGCCCCGCACCGTAACCACGGCGACCACCACCCATTATTATGGCACATTTCAAACGTTAGCCATCGTTAGCTGCTAGCAGACTCCTCCTCTTTCACAGTCACTTCCTGTTTTGGTTCAGAGTCCACTTCCTGTTTGACAGAACATGAATCTCCACCCATGTGTTCTGTTTTAATTTTGACATCTTCCGAAATGAGCGCGTTCAGTTTGTCCGCCGCGCTGACTTTACTCAGAGGGTGCTCCGTCAGGTGTTTGTTTGGAGAAGGAGTGGTGTCAACGTACGAAGACTAGAACAGAGAAAGGAAAGTCAGGGCCAGGTCTACACCAGCACTAAACGAGGACTAAACTGATGTAAACAGAGCTAAACCAAGAGTAAATTACTCCAGAGTTTCTGTGACCGTTTCATGCACATTTTGTCTGGATCACAGGCTTTGGCAGGACTGTGTACTTACGTTCTGATAGTCCTCGAAACACGCCGGGTGGAAGTTCTGTGGACACAGAAGTTAGAGTGAGTATCTGCAACTGTAGAACTTTTACAATCACACCTTCAGCTGGAGTATTTATTAAGTATGTGTGGTTTACCTTATCGTCAACACGGATGGCGTTCTTCAGGAACCAGTCCTCCTCCTCCTCGACCCAGTACGTCTCAAAGGGCTCCTGACAGATCTCACACAACTGTAACACAAGAACCACCTTAGACCACACCCCTCCTGAAGACCTACATCTCCATGAGATCTACACCCCATCCTAAGGTACTTGCCTCTGCAACCTGGTCCTTGGTGGCCCTCACGCTCTGGAACTCCTTCTCTTTTGCTGCAGCTTGGGTCTTCTGAACCTCCTCCTCATTCTCCTTCTCAAAGAACTGACTTTTGGCCCTCTCCTCCAGGTCAGCGATCTCCTCAAACTCAATCCAGTCCTGAAAGAAATAACAGTGTCAGAAGCAGAGGAGACAGACAAGAGGAGGAGGATAGAGGAGGAGCGGAGGGGGTGGATGTACTCACAGTGAGGCAGTAGTACCAGCGTCTGTGTGTGACCTTCTTGGCGGCCATCTTGCCTGCGTGGTTCTGCCTGAAGTGCCAGTCCAGGTGGTCAGCGTAGAGGTCCGTCTGAGCCGCAGTGAAGCGCATACTGCACAGACAGCACTGGTTCCCCGTGTACAGGCGAGTCACCACGCTCTCGTAACGGCTAGAGGAGAGGGGGACGGGTCAGAGGTATCCAGTCAGAATGTGTTGGAGATGTGTTTGGTAGAACAGGCTTAGTCCAGTCACCTGGACACTGTTATTGAAACTAGGGTTTCACCAATGCCAGAAGAGGAGCTCAGCTCAATACCAGGGGCTTGTATTCGTAGTCAGTGTGATGCTACATTGAACCAATACCACATAACTGCACCACATCTAACTGGCCCAGCAGAGGGGCTGAGCGGAGGAGAGGGACAGGAGTCAAGTTTAATCCTGAGTCCTGGTTTGTCTGTGAGACTATGGAGATGTGCCACAGATTTGAATTGTGCTTGGGGAAAACCTCTGGTTAGGTGACACGGGACCATCTATAGAAGTGGACTAAGTGAACGGCTAATCTGGAACTAGGACCCATAATCCAAAGAGTCAATGTGGAGGGAGGCTGTTGAAGGGTTTGGCAGGGAGTTTAGCAACACAGTCAATCAAACCTGTAGCAGAAGCAACCTCGAGGAAAGAAGGTGCCTGATAGGTCTGTTATTAATGTTCATATCTTGATTTATAGACAAAATTGTGAAATTAAAACAGTAGGATCATATAGAGCGGGTTAAAACTTTTTAAAGGTCAGAATGACGAGCCTGAACGCAGCAGTTACAAAGAGGTGCTTCCATTTTTCCAACAGAAAGTGAATTTTAGTCAGGAGCCAAATCGCTGCCATGCTCACTTCCTGTTTGGAACGTGGCTGCTAGCAGGTTAGCCATGTCGAGAGATGTATACAGGCTACGCGTGGGACCTACTTTTTCATGCCGTCCAGGCTGAAGCTGGTGAGGTCAGGCAAGTCATCCTCTGCTGGCTCCTCTTCGTCATCCTCATCCTCCACCACAGGGGCAGACGGAGGCACCAGAGGGGGAGCTCCTGGGAGAAAACAAATACAGTACTATTCACCACATTCATAAAAAATACAGATGTCAATGGACCCAAAATCAGGCTTCTGTAGAACGAGTTATCAGCACCAAAAAAGGTAGCAGTCAGTCAGGGGAGTTACCTGGGGTTTGGGTGGTGGCTCCCTCAGGCTGAGATGGTTTGATGATCCCAGTGGAGATGAGTTTGGACAGAAGGTCATTCACATCAACCTGCCCAAAGTGGTTCTCTGGAGCTGGAGGAGCTGCAAAAGTCAAAAGTCAGACACGGAACCAGGACCAACTTCCCACATGGGTCAGCGGACTGTCGAGGACTGGGTCGAGGCAGTGGATGTGTGGGGGGGGGGGGGTTGGGTACAGTTGGGTGGAGGTCAGTGGTGTGGAGGGTGGGCGTAGTGGGTGTTTGGGCGGGTGCTGGTGGATGTGGGTGTATAGTGAAGTTACCTGGGGGGAAAGGCACATTGTTCTGAGGCATAAACGGCTGGCTCATGTTGCCCATCATGTTCATCTGAAACACACAGAACAGTGTCACACATAAACATCAACTCTGTCTGATGTGTGAGGAGGAGGGCCTTACCGGCTGCTGCAGGCCCATCCTGGGGCCCATGCCTGGTCCAGGGCCCATCCCGGGGCCGGGGGCCTGGTAGAAGCCTCCCTGAGGCTGGGAGAAGGGCCCAGGCTGGATGAAGTTATGCCCCTGGAACATGGGCCCTGAGGGGGGGAAGGAGGCATTCATGGGCTCGCGGAAATGCTGGGGGCCCATGTTAAAGCCCTGCTGGGGGGCAATGGGGCCGTCGAACATGGGGGGGCCCAGGGGCCTCATGGGAGGTTGCTGCTGAGGAGGGAAACGAGGCTCAAACCGAGGACTGTCAAAACCAGGTCTGGGTCTGAGGAGAGAAAGATTCGGTGTCTATAAAGCCCTGCTTAGACGTCATTAGAACTGTTCTGTTTAACTGTATCTCACCTGGGCCCTGGGCCGTCGAAAGGCCCGTCAAAGCGCGCCGGCCTGGGCGGGAACCCAATGGGCCCCATGTTGTTATTGAAGCGCTGCGGCCCGTCAAACCTCTGCATCGGCTCAAACCGGCCTGGCCCCTGGGGTCGGGGGCCATCGAAGCCTCTCATTGGTCCACTGTGTGGCATGTGATCAAAGTGGTCAGGGGCGTTGAAGCGAGAGGGGGGGCCATCGAAGTGCGGATCTGGGTTATAGGAGTCAAACCTGAGACCGCTCTCAACCCAGCCCTAAAGAACAAATACAACCATTATACAGACAGGAGCAGAGCCAGAAGAGGAGCAGAGCCAGAAGAGGAGCAGAGCCAGAGGAGGAGCAGAGCCAGAAGAGGAGCAGAGCCAGAGGAGGAGCAGAGCCAGAAGAGGAGCAGAGCCAGAGGAGGAGCAGAGGAGAAGAGGAGCAGAGCCAGAGGAGGAGCAGACTCACCTGTTGCCTGTTGATTGGCGGCTGGTCACTGTACCCTCGCTCCGGTCCGTCATGCCTGGGTTTGAGGATGGATTTGGGTTGGGTGTTCTGGAGGTTCTGGGGAGGTGCAGGCTCCAGTGGTCCCTCCTCTGAGTGCTCCGAGTTGGGGCTCTCGAATCGCGGCACTGGGCTGGAGTCTGGCTGGTCCCTGGGGGGGTCTCTGGCCACAGGGTGGGGTGGCGGCAGGGGGGACAGGCGCTCCCGCTCAAATCTGGGAAGAGGCAGGGAGAGATTACACTGTGCTCAATCACTGTGCTGTTTTTACTCTGAGCAAAAATCAGTTACAGTTCCTTTAAACAAAAATAAGGTCAAATACACAGAGGGAAAAAAACTCAACTGGCACCTAAACTTTGTGCTTAAATTTGAATTTAAAAAAAAAGGAAAGGGAAATAGCTCTAGGACAGTTCAGAGTTATTTATGAATGTGCTGTGTGGCGGTGTGCTGACCTGGGGGGCTCCTGAGGGGTCACTGAGGGCGGCTCCAGTCGCCGCTCTGGGAAGCGACGGTCATACCCACTCTTCACCTCATCGTCCAGACGCTGGCGCTCCGACAGAGGAGAGATCCACTCTGTCCGGTCTGCTGCAGAGAGAACATAGGGTTTGGACCGAGACTCAAACCAGGACTAAAATCAGGATTGAACCAGGACTGAACCCAAGACTTAAAGATTATTTAAGACAAACTAAATCAACATTAAATAAAGATTTCAAGTAGGACTTAACAGAACTAACTCAGCAACTAAAGAACAAACAAATGACTAAACCCAGACTAAAGCAGGCCTGTGTGTACCTGGTTCCCGAGGGTCTCTGGCGTCTGCGCGTCTCTTAAACCTGAGCCCGGGCAGAGACTTGAGCGGGGGAAACTCTTTGCCGTGGTTATAATCCTCGATCATGGGTCTCGCTGGCTCCTCTCGCTCTTTACTGCGGCGCTCACCTGGAGGGAGGGACACAGGGTCAGAGATAATAACAGAATAACTTCTGACCCCATCCTCTCTCTGCTCCCCCTCCCCTCTTACCCTGGCTGTGTTACCTCATCAACCCAAAACATTCATAAGAGGACAAATCCTCCAGTTCATTTAGTCCTGACCAAGACCAGCTCAAGATCTGGAGATGGGTTCCACTGTTCCTGACAGGTTTAACCCAGACACACTGAAGGATGGGTCAAATGCAGAGGACACATTTCCCTATGAAGCCAAAGGCTAACCTCACCTCACCTGTCTGGTCCCTGCCCCCTCACCTGGCCTCTGTGTCCTGTAGTCCTCCTCCTCAGGCCACTCTTCTCCAGGCTCTCTGTTGGGCATTTGGGTCTTCCTGAGTTTGGACTTGTGTTCGTAGTATGAGACCTGTGCCGCCTCCAGGCTTTCAGGGGGCCCCCTCTGCGTTGGCAGCCCAGAGGAGGGGCTGGTTTTGGGGGACTGGTCCCAAGACTGACCCCTCTGCTGCTTTTCCTCCTGGTACTGGAACAGGTTTTTGATCTTATGGGCCAAGTTCAGGAACTCCTCCTCAGAGATCTCCCTGCTCTCCAGACGCTTGCTCGCCTGGACACACAACACTCAGTCAGGCTATTGTGTCTATGTTATAGTCATTTCCTTCTCATTCGCTCGGTTGTATTTAAAGTGATTAATGCATGTGAGTAATCTTTTCTATCATCTATTTTCCTCACCCTTCGGAGTAGATCTTTCTTGGAGGCAGAGGTGAGTGCTTCGGGGATCTGCAGGTTTGCGTCCACACTGAGGCGGTGTTTGGGGGTCCGGGGTGAGGGGTACGGTTTATGCCTCAGAGGTGTGGATTTGTGAGGCTCCTCTTTCCCACTGCAACACACACAGTCAGTCTTCACATTAGAATTATGGTGAATAATCTCAGACAGAAGGTGAGGCTGTGGTATGGTCTAGGGAAGAGCTGATATGGATTTTTTTAGTCGATACCGACATCAAATATTTGGCCTAGGCTGTGGTCGATAACCAATACTGATCTTTATCTTTTAAAATCCTTCCTGAGGTCGACAAAACACAAATTCACCTTTCATTGTAAAAATGACATATTTTACTGGGATACATAACACTATTTTCACGTGTTAGTCAGAAGGGGACAGTGCAAAAAATATCAGTATCGAATATTGACTGATACTAATTTTGAAGGATCTGCATCAGTCGATACCGATACTGGAACAGAGACATCAGCCATCCCCAGTGTGGTCTGGACTCACTGTTTGGTGTCCTCCCAGCCGCTCCTCCACCGGTGTGCTGCGTCTTTGGCCTCTTTACTTCCGGGATCATGACCTCTGGGTGAGTCCCTGTCATCAGGCCGTTTGCGCCTGTCGGAAAGGCTCTTTTTGCCCCCTGGTGGCAGTCCCCGGTCCTCTCTGCTTCGCGCACGCTGGTTCTTGGGGCCCTTGTGTGGAGAGGGTGAGTTGCTCCGGCCTCGGCTGCTACTTTTGGGGGAGCGGCGCTCCTTCTCGTGGCTGCTGGGGCGGCTGGTGCCGCGTTTGGGGGAGATGCTGTCCGGAGACCGTGATCGTTTCCGAGCGTGCGTCCGAGCGTTGCCTCCCATTTTAAACTCCTCTTTGGGCACCACAGACCCGTTCACCACTTTGCCTTTTTTAGACAGGTCCTCCCGTTTCTTTTTCAGATCCTCTGAGTCTTTAGAGTCATCCTCCCTCCTCTTTTTGTCCCTCACTTCATCATTCTCAGGTTTCTCTTGGACTCTCTTCTTTAAGCGCGGGTCTTTCTTTTCCTCTACACTTTTACTGTTTCGTGGGACACTTTTCATCAGGGGCGAGGGGGACTTGGACTTCGGCTTTGCTTCGTCCATGCGCTGAGGTTTGGGTCTCTCTGGTTTGACGGGCTTTTCGGCGTGTTTCCTGTCCGCCGCGGTCGAGCTGTCCTTCAGCTCTTTGGAGGTAGGTCGGTTCAGTCGTGGATCCCTGATGGTAGGGGGGACAGGTGCCTGAACAGGTGCCTGGGCAGGTGCTGAGGCAGGGGCGACAGTGGTAGCGACAGGAGCAGGTGCTTTGGCCTCAGTAGTGTTGGCCTGTGGGGGAATCCAGGGGCGAATCACAGTGGCTGGAGGGACGATGGCTTTTGGGGTCAAAGATGAAAGCGAGGAGGAAGGCAGCACGAACCCGCCAGCCTGAAACACATTAGAAATACAAATTTTAATAAATGTTTTTTGCAACTGACAAATCAAATTATCTCAAGGTTTCTTGGTATAAGACATTTACAGTTTACATTTAACCCCTTCAGTGTTGGTCTGATCGGTCGATTCCTGTTCACAAGTGCGTGAATTCTTAGTATTTATCACATTGTGGGGACAAGAGTTTTGTGTTTAGCGTGTTTAGCGTGCTTAGCATTAGCATGTTTAACATTACCAGCTGAGCCTTGGTCTGCTCCAGCTCCAGCTCAATCTTCTTCTGCTGAAGCTCCAGGAGCTGCTTCTGTTTGGCCAGAAGCTGCTGCCTGATGAGCTGCTCCTGAGTGAGACTCGACACAGGGACAACGGGGGGCGCTGCCGGGGCCACTACAGGGGGCGCCACTGGGGCCGGAGCTGCAGGAGCAGCAGGCCGGGCGGGAGACGACTCATCTGGCTGAGGAGAGATGAGACACAAGTTACAATGTGGGTAGTTATAAGGGATGGAAGATCTCGCCAAACAAAATTGTGCACACATGAGGAAAGATGGATAATCCCCCAGTCCTTCAGGTATGAGCCACAGTAAAAGAAAAATTCAATTCTGTCAACTGCAAAAAAGTGAAATGAGAGAATAGATTTTAGGTGTGCTTCGGATCATCTCAGTCCACGTATAGTCGTCCTAGTGGTTACCTGCTTGAGGAACTTGGGGTTGACGTGGATGCTGTTGGCGGTGGGGGGCAGTGGTTTGATGGGCCAGGCCGGGTCCAGTGAGTTGACCCGGACGTCCAGAGCGTAGAGTTTTTTAGGTGGGAAAACCTCGTCCCAGGTGGAGCGCAGCTTAAACAGGCTCTTCCTTGTGTTCTCATCCACCTGCAGACAGAGGACACGAGCTTGGTCCCGAAAGCAACTCACACAACTACAAAACCGTACTAAAGAATCACATGGGATAAAAAGGCCCCAAGTTAATCAGATCGTGTAAATATAAAATAGTTCCTAACAAACATTTGGATTGAAAATTACACATAGAGTCTAATGGAGGGAGCAAGGGCCCCAAGATTAATCACAATCAAAATTTGAATGGATGCAATCGCTGCAGTTTTTTAAATACCATAATTTCCTCCACAAACAAGAAAATCTCCTGTTCTATTCTGCATAAAAACTGCTAACCATGTAGTTTTGATTTGATTGATGAACTAATGTTTCAATATTTTTGTCAATTCTTCTGAATGCATTTAAAATGAACTTTGAACAGAATCCCATTATTAAAACCAATCTCAAATCTAAAAAAAAAATAAAAAAAAAAAAAATTGTAAATTGGATATTTTTCAGAAATCGTGCAGCCCTAGAGGGGTGTATCATTTTGGAAGCTTTTACTTGTCTGTTTGCAAACATTTAAATCTCTAGATATACAAAAGTAATATCGAGGCCAAGATGTGTGAAAACAGTAAACCACAAGGAAAGACTCAAATATCTGTATATTTAAAGATGCATTCTGTAACTTTTGTGGAGGGTCAGTCACCTGCTTGTTTCTATGGAGATGTCATTGCTCTCTCTGCAATGTTCCACAGTCTGAAATTAAAGAGCGTTACCCTTACATTTATTCAATTACAGGTGGTTTTATAGCTTAAAAATAGAGTAAAACAGACATTCTGTTTGTGAGCGGGGTCGCCTCTCCACAGATCTGCCCTTTAATTTGGTCTGGTTTGGTCTCCATGAAGATACAAAGGTTTAATGCCACACTGTGAAACATTCCAGACGAAGCAATAACATCTCCATGGAGAAAAGCGTTTGACAGACCCCAGAAAAATGACACAATGCACCTTATTTTGACATATTTTAAACAGCTTATTAGACAGAGGTAAAGTTAAATTGATAAGGGGTTAAACTGTGTTTCAAAATAAAAATACAACCAAGACTCAAACATTAGAGTGAAGTAAGCGTTTCAGATTTCAGTAGCGGTGTTTCTGTAGCAAACACATTTAGAACGAGAGGGAACCAAACAATACAAATTACATTTATCAAAATCAAACCACAATCTCCAAATTCTAAGAACCAAATGAAAAATAATTGAATTTTTAACTTTGTAAGGTAGCCAATGTAACGTTTCTTGTACTGTACTAAAAAGGGGACGTAGCAAAATTCTACTCTCAAAATTATTACGAATCTATGTGTCTGATCCAAACACCACTCACTTTTTTACAAATGCCAAAAAAATACCAAATCTTCTTTCTGCTGTTGTTAGATTATAATCCTTATGATCTACATAAAATACAAATTTTGGTCAACTAAGACTTGATCAACCGGTTCATCAACTAAACAATTAAAAGGCCTACAACACTATAGACCATGATGCTTTGCTGTGTCAGTGTAGTAAATTGAAGAAATTATTCTTTGACATTGGAATCCTTTTGAATATAACAGAGCAACACACAAAAGCAGAACAGAGTCAAATGTAAAACTGCACCATGAGACTTGGTTACACCCAGTAAAAAGTGATTTCATTACAGAACAATCCAAACTATTCAAATGTCACTATAAGGTTTTCAGAAGTATCGGAAATCAGATACCAACCGATACTAAAACAAATATCGACACTAGATACTCATTTGAGCTGGTATTGATACTAGAACAGTCACATTCACAGGGCAAAATGAACAGTTTAGAGTCATTTATCAGAACTAGTACAAGATATTATGGTAACTTCAAGTATTATTTTGTGTAGGAAAATCACCAGAAACACAACCACTAAAAGAGGCCTATCACGATAACATTTTGGAGTGCGAAATACAGGTACAAAAAATATACAACTATAATACTTAAACTACTTTATACCACTAACACAATAACGCAAAAGCAGAGCAATTAAAACCAAATATTAGCATCAGTAAACAGCGGAATGAATCCTTAAAGAGGGGATATTTTGCGTCTAAATGTTATGTGTTAAGAGTTATTACCCTAAAGATACCGCGTTACCTTTTGTTTTGAAAATGCTATATTCGCAGAAAGTATTAACATGTTTTATCAATTTTACTTTATCTATGTTTGCTCCCCGCGCCAAGTCACTCCTCCTTCAGAGCACTATTAGAACACACTCGGCGCACATCCTGCTAATGAAACTACGGCACATCACATCAGATTTGTCAAGTTGCTGTGTAGTTTTGTATCACACTTTTGTTTATTTATGGAGAATTGGCAGGTGGGAGCAATTGTGGGCCAAGCATTGTACAGAATCTTACAGCCAACCATAAGGAGGGTTTGAATAGGGCCCGGGAGAGAGCGCTAGATTACTCAAACTTGCGTGGTTGACATAAAACCTCTTCAGGCATTGATGAGAGAACATTATAACAAGAGAAAAAACAAACAAACGTGTGTAATACCCCCTCTATAAGTTGTTAGTCCATGTCATTAGTGAGTCGTAGATTTTAATTATTTGACCTCTACAGATCAGTTTAATGAACTACAGAAGACATTCTGTAGTGCAAAGTCCAAATGATAAATATTGAACCCTAAAACCACTTAAAAAAATACAGCTTCAGGTATTAAACGCCAAGTGCAAATAGTCATTATCGTGACAGGCCTACACTGAAACGGTCTAAAGCTGTTCTGTATGCAGACACAGAGGGACATTAGGTCAGAGCAGATGGAGACAGGAGCGTACCTTCTCAAACACACATATAAACGACGTGATTAGGTTTTTAGCAAAAACCGGGAGGTAGTCTCGGCCCACATTCTTCACGATGGAATCCACCAAGTACAAAACGGGAAGCTTCTCGTGAGGAGGCGCCTGGAGCAATAAGAAAACTCACAAGTTTAGAAAACAACAGAGCAGAAATACTGTTCATATATCAGACAAAACACAAGATACCACCAGCAACCCAGAAAAATGCAAGAAAAAAATGTAAGACTGAGCTGCACCAACATCACCTTGATCTGAACCCTGAACTCGGGTCGGTCAAACTTTAAATGACTTGAACCTAGTTTGAGGTTTAAGTTGTTTTGATACGTTTCACCGGGTCAGAGTTCAGTGTCAGTTGACGTTGTTGGTGCTGCCCAGCAGTGAAAAGGAAAAGCAAAAATCTTCTGTCTTGATTAAAAAAAACAAAAAAAATCTTGATCTTCTGCAGATTTCAAACGCAGAGTCCAAAAATTCTGATTTAATAAACAGGGGAAAAAAACAAAACAAAAAACGCTGTCAGTTGCATGTCCAACACCACTACAAAAATGTAAACTTGAGAAAATTAAAGGAGGAAAAACAGGAACCAAAAAAGTCCATTCTTCATCTTGAGAAAAGTCCAGATGCCCTGGAGTCACGTTGAGTCAGGTCTGGAGCAGGTTACCTCCAAAGAGGGCAGTGCCACTCTTTGTACGTTACCGGGGTGACGCTCACAGCTTCAGTTTGAGTTTTCACATGTTCAAAGTTTTGAGTTTTAGTTCAGACTCAGACTTTACTCATGTTTGTTTAAATTAGCTAGATCACTTTAACTCTCAAGTTCCATCAGAAACCAGTTTAATTCACTAAAATAATAAAAATGACAAAAAGCACATTTCATATGTTTTATTACAACTTTTTAAAAATCATTCAATGAAAGTGACATTTGCAGATTTCAAAACTAAAAAAAGCGCAGTTAAATGGAGAAAGAGTAGAGCTGAGTGCTGCAGGTGTAACAGAGGCCAGAGAGTCAAAATCCACGCTTTCCCTCTCAAAGTCTCATTAAACTTTCTTTTAATTATTAAATTTATATTTTGTAAATGTGTGTGCATAACAGCTCCTATGTAGTCCACATTTCCTCATTTTATTACCATAATACCTACTATAATTTCCATAGAGTAGTAAATTCTTAAAAAAGCCAACATGCCTCTTACAACGGTTTATGAAATGCATTTGAAAAACATTGAAATATGGTGTTATTCAAATGAGATGTAAAAGGATTTGTTACAGTTTTGACTCTGGGACTTTGGTTATTACTGGAATGACACTATCACATTTATAATAATAAAATAATCTTTATTTTTCTAAACATTTAACTATACTACTGCACAAACTGAGCCTTAGATCTAATGTTCATCCATGTACTTGTTTACCCTGCCTCTGTGTTTCACACAAACATTCATCATCGGGGAGATGACTCAATTAGAAACATTAAAATTCCAAGTTTAGTTTCGGTTTTAGTTAAAGAAGTGAAAACATGTTGGTAGATTTGAAATTACTACTGAAACTCAAAGGCTGTAAATGTGAGCTTTATTTGTTATGGCAATTTTTCTGTTTTTGTGAAAAGTCAAACAACTATTGAGCAATTATTAGAGGTCATATATTACGCAAACTGACTCTTGTGAGCTTTAAACCATGTTATAATGTTGTTACCTCATCAAAAATATACCTGGAGTTGTGTTTTGTTTCATTCACACGTTTCAGTAACCCTTTATTATTAGACTGCCTACATCTCCAAAGCTCCAAATGCTCTGTTCCACCTTGTGATGTCATGCAGCAGCAGCAGTACTTTTAAGTTAACAGCTCCTTTTATCTTTTGTTCAGTAGAGCTGGGAAATTCCAGGGCTGAAATTATCCAAATGATTCTAGTGGACGTGTAAGGAGTTAAAAACAAAACAAAACAGCACTTCCTGTATTACCACATGCCATCACAATGAAAGACAGATTGTTTTCTGCTTGAGAGCCTAATGCATTGTGTGTTAAACATGTGTGAATGAAAAAACACAACTTCTGGTATATTTTTGGTGAATAAACAACATTTAAACATCGATCAGAAAAGTAATATGGGCCCTTTAAACTATCTAGCCCTGTATCACATAAAAGATGATCAACATTAAACACCTTGGTACGTCACAGGTTGGCATAGTTTAGTTAGCGTAAAAAATAAGTACTTTTGTTTTACATTTTTTATGCTAAAGATTAAATAATTTTATAACAAAGTGCGTCATTTTAAAGTTAAATTCTCACGGCTGTCATTTCCTGTCACGGGACTCCATTGGAAACGGTTGCGTCACGACCCTAACGGTGGATTTTGACTTCATCGGCCCAAAATGTTGCCAAAACTGCATCTGTTTTCGACCAAAACCACTCAAACCCGTAAAGAACTGACCGTAGAATAAGTATAAAGGGATCTGAAACTTTAATACACAAGATTAGATATAAAAATCAGGCAAAACTAAGCAGCAAACATGTGGCGAGGAGACATGAGGGAGCCCGGCTGCGCTAGTCGCCATGTTACTCTAGGCCTAACGTTAAACTGTGGTTACATCGACACAAAGCGACTCAAATGTGAAGTATTCTATGTATAAAAACCTTGCTTATTTGAGCTTCAATTATTCCGACGATATCCTTGGCGAAGGCGATGTTCTCCTCGGCCAGGATGGTGAGCATGTTGATGTGCGGTTTGCTGTTGAATGTCAGGTCTTCCAGGGACGACTCGTACTCTCTGCACGCATCCTCCCTCGCCGCCTCGTCCTCCATCTTTGAGCTCCGAAACCCTACGCCAGCCGTGCCCACACCGAAACCATGGAGCACCGCACAGTCCATCAACACATTGGGGCTATCGATTTTTACGCGTTTGCTTAAAACGACGCGGGTAAATCTTTAGAAGTTTCGCTCACGGGTCCGTCGGTGTCGCCTCGTTTCTCAACAAGATGGCGGCGGGGCCGGAGTGAACTGTGCCGCATACGTCACTGCGAGGTTTTTATACCCAGCGTCTTGAGGACCGGGGTCTTGGCGCTGATTGGTCAGATGGGATGACGGACAGGTAAAAAGGGCCAATCAGAGCGGAGCAGGCGTCGATTTTGAACATTACATAACCGATCCATAGGTAAACACGGCCTTAGCGACCGCAGGCCAAACTGTCAGTGCCTCATATCTCTACCTCTGCTATTCTGCTTTGGAAACCTCTACTCTATCCGTCTTTTTGACAATTTAACTCTCTCATTTGGCAGGTTTTCATGTTTTGTTTTGTTTTTTTCAATTATTATTACAGGTGATTTGATAAAACCCGTGGTAAATATATAAATCATTAACAGAGGGTGAAATTTATGCACATGGAACACTATTTTTTAGCAATTTAAACATTAATTCAACAAAATAAAGGTGTTTTTGTTTGTTGTTTTTATTTGTCAAATCATAACTTCTGCAAATTCCCAGGTTTCACATTACATCACAACATTCTATATGAGATTTTTCTTCTAACATAACTAATCTAAGCTCATCGTCCACATTTGTGGATTGTGAATCAATAGGGAAAACAGGTTCTTGCCCCCACTTGGGAGAACGACATCAGTGCATTTTAGATTTAGATTTTCACTGAGATAATAAACCTAAACATGTTTCCCTCCCTTTTCGTAAAAGGGACGTACCGTTATTGGTGTTTTTCAAAATCTAAAATGCACTGATGTACATTAAACTGATATCGATACTGTATCATCACGTTAAACGATACGATATATCAATATTTTTGCACACCCCAAGTGACACCATCAGCCCACAAGACTAATTTTAAAACTATGAATAGCTATTGTTTTTCACCTCATTTACACTGCTCCACTCTTTAGGGCACAGCAGTCAGATTGGAATTCAGTTGAGCTGGTTTTTGCACAAGTCTCTTAAATATTAAAATATATTTCATCAGGTCATTAAAACACATGCAGTGTATAAAAAGACATTTATAATTTACATGTAAAATTAATTATAAAAAATTATTTTCTTTGGGGTTGTTACTTCCAAAGTCGGTAAACTCCCAAAACGACGGCGAGGCAGCAGAACAGTGTGGCTGTGAGAAACAAAAGGACAAAGAACGAGACGTCATTGAACCATGTGCTTAGAAAATAACTGGCATTTATACACTAAATATTGTAGAATAATGTATTTTCCCATGTATTTCAGGAGCAAGTCTCCCCGAAAAAAATTAAAGTGGGACTTAATTTTAAGTCATTTTTAGCTTTATGCATTTTAACACTTTTTATTTAGACTTAAGACTTAGACTTAGACAAACTTTATTGATCCACAAGGGAAATTATTTGGATACAGCAGTTCAAACATCACAATATAATATAATAACAGAGAGTAACAAAAATAGATGGTATAGCAAAAAAGAGCAAGAGACACGTGTCAAATGAGACATAATTATATAAATAAATGTATATGTACAAGTCAAAATAAAATAGAAAAATAAGTAATAAAATATAAAATAAACTATAAAATCACAGCTATATACAAGAGACTATGCTGATTGACAGGGCATAAGGTTATCCGTTAATTGAGATTGAGTTGTTGTACAGTTGTAGGGAGTATTATATGTTACATAAGGGTGAGTTGTTGTACAACTGTATGGAGTATGGTATGAATGTAGTCCTGTATCTCTCACTGTTTGAGCGGAGCTGTCTATTTATTGTTTTTATTTATGATTTAATTTTTCTTTTATTGTATTAATTTGTCTGTGCAGCACTTTGGAAACTGTCATGTTTATAATGTGCTATATAAATAAAGTGGATTAGATTGGATAAACACGTAAACTCTGACCAAAACCACATCTCAAACAGAGCTGCTAAACTGAGCAGTACCTGCAGGGCTAAAGTGGAGAGTGAAGGGAAGGGCGGGTGACAACAAAGCTATAAATCTATCTAGTTTGCACGAAAATTGCTAAAAAATTGTTAGAGTGTTACCTGCCAGGTATCGCACCGTCTCCAGTTTGAGCGACTCCAGCAGAGTTTTTAATGACGCCACCTCCAGGTCGATTTTCTTGTTTATCTCCATGTAATCGTGGTCCAGGTTGGACTTCTTCAGAACCAGAAAAACAGAGCCATTATGCAAAATCAACTTTTTTGAGCTTTCTACCATGTTGTAATGTTCTTTCATTGAAAACATTTCTCAAGAGGTTTTAGATGCCATTCATGCATGTTTGAGTAATCTAGAGATCTAACCATCCTGTATAAGGCTCCAGCCAAAGTCTATGTCACCCATGTTCCCACACGACAACACAAAGACATGATACAAAACTGTACACAGCAGCTTGACAAACCTGAAGCCATGTGCAGTATTTTCATTAGCGGGAGGCACGCTGATGTGTTGCGATAGCGCTCTGAAGGGGGAGTGACTTAACATGGGGAGCAAAAGGAAGGGAGAAGGGTGTTTTTGGCGAATATAAAAACACCGTCAAAACAGTAAAAGGTAACATGGTGATATAAATATGTTATGCGTTAGCAGTTAATACCCCATAGAAGTAAAATACCCACTCTTTAAATAAACACCTAAATAACACCAGAGTTTGTGTTAATACAGTGTCCTGAATCTCCTGCTAGTCGTCTCTGCGTTCGAGCGTCCGGAAATAAACAGAGTGACGGATTTATAGACTGTCCCACTACAGTGTACTGTGGTGTGTCTTTGGCCAGGCGGTTTCCCACACGTTATGACCTGAAAACTGCTTCAGACTGGTAGTTAAAGCAGTAACGGTCATTTTAGTCCCAAAGACAGCCAGCAGGGGGAGACACAGGCACGGGTTTGTTTACCTTTGTGTGAAACTCTGTGCTGGCCTCCATCAGCTTCTTCTCCTGATCTGTGAACTGAAACATACAACATACAAACATATTATACAGCACCTCTCAGACCCTTCTCTGTGGTTTAGACCTGGTTTACTTAGTCCAAGGTAAGTCCTGATTTAGTCCTGGTTTAGTCCTGATCTAGAGTGGAATTTAAACTGTGCAAGCCCTGTGTACTCCTGGTTTAGTCGTGGTTTAGTTGTGGTTTAGTCGTGGTTTAGTTGTGGTTTAGTCCTGGTTTAGTCTTGTCTTGGTATGGTCCTGATTTGAGGCCAGTTTAATCCAGATGTAGACTTGGTCGGGTCCTAGCCAAGTCCAAGTTTAATGTGGTGTTTGTGTGAGCTCCTGGTTGAGACCTGGTTTTGATATGATTAAAAATGGTTAAATAAAATTACAGGTCCTCCTCCCCCTGTCCTGTGTGTGTCCTCTGTGCCCTCTGTGCCCTTTGTGTCCTGTGTGTGTCCTGTGTGCCCTCTGTGTCCTCTGTGTCCTCTGTGCCCTTTGTGTCCTCTGTGCCCTGTGTGCCCTCTGTGCCCTGTGTCCTCTGTGCCCTTTGTGTCCTCTGTGTCCTCTGTGTCCTGTGTCCTCTGTGTCCTGTGTGCCCTCTGTGCCCTGTGTCCTCTGTGCCCTTTGTGTCCTGTGTCCTCTGTGTCCTCTGTGCCCTCTGTGTCCTGTGTCCTCTGTGTCCTCTGTGTCCTCTGTGTCCTCTGTGCCCTCTGTGTCCTCTGTGCCCTCTGTGTCCTCTGTGCCCTCTGTGTCCTCTGTGTCCTCTGTGTCCTCTGTGTCCTGTGTGTGTCCTGTGTCCTCTGTGCCCTTTGTGTCCTGTGTGCCCTCTGTGCCCTGTGTCCTCTGTGCCCTTTGTGTCCTGTGTCCTCTGTGTCCTCTGTGTCCTCTGTGCCCTCTGTGTCCTCTGTGTCCTCTGTGCCCTCTGTGTCCTCTGTGTCCTCTGTGCCCTCTGTGTCCTCTGTGCCCTCTGTGTCCTGTGTGTGTCCTGTGTCCTCTGTGCCCTTTGTGTCCTGTGTGCCCTCTGTGCCCTGTGTCCTCTGTGCCCTTTGTGTCCTCTGTGTCCTCTGTGTCCTCTGTGTCCTCTGTGCCCTCTGTGTCCTCTGTGTCCTCTGTGCCCTCTGTGTCCTCTGTGTCCTCTGTGTCCTTTGTGTCCTCTGTGCCCTTTGTGTCCTCTGTGCCCTTTGTGTCCTCTGTGCCCTCTGTGTCTCTCACCATGTCCGACATGCGGCTGCTCTCCAGGTTGAAGTCCAGCTTTGCCTCAGCACGCACTTTCTGACTCTCTTCCTAAACACACAAATATTTATCTCAATATTAAAAGATTTTCACACTGTAAAAAAGAATAAATGTGTTTTTCTCTCACGGTGAGTCTGCGCTGGAGCTGCTCAAGTTCACGCTTCATTTTCTGGAAAAAACACAAAAGTCCCGTCATTACTGAGCCACAACCCAGGTGAGGAGCAGAGGAGGGAAGAAATTGCACTTTTCAGAGTACTTTTCTAGCCGCATACTTTTAGTCTTACTTGAGTAAAAGTGGCAGTTACTCTTGCCACTGTGAGTAAGTCTACAAGTGACAAAAGCTTTATGTGGACAATATGAAAAGATTTGTGTTTCCTGCACCGCTTCACCAGATGTTTGTCTAATTTTTCTGTCTATCCGTTGAAAATACCAGATTTTGTGCATTATTTAATGTTTTGTCTTTCCAGTTACATTACCTTCAAATTATGAACCAGATGTCACGTCTTCAAGTTTCTCTTATTTGAGTAGTAGTTTTCCCCAAATACTTTACTATTACTTATTAATAGTAATTTTTTGGACCACTACTTTGTATTTCTACTTGAGTAATATTATTTTGAAGTAACATTACTCTTATTTAATTTATAGGTACTCTACCACCTCTGGTCAGGAGTACCTAACTGCAGGGGCATGTTTAGGTTCTCACTGTGTTCTCGGAGCGCAGGTTGGCAAAGTCGCTCTTCTCGAGGATCACCATGTCTTTGCGGATGGAGTCCAGATGTGCCATGATCTGCTGTAGCGCGATCTCCTGGTGACGACAGTAAAAGGAACATAAGCATCACACACACAGGGCTCAGACAGAGAAGTGTCTTGCCAAAGGACACAATGGCAATGTGCAGAGGTCCGTGCTGGGATAGAACTATTAACCTTTGTGAGCAAGTGCTCTCCCAGTGAGACAAACACTCAAATGATGAAGTGACCTGCATCAGTTGAGGGTTTGATTCTGTGTATGTGCCTTTGAGCAGCACACTCCTCTCTTGTCACAGACCTGGTGGGACTTGGTGACCATGTCTTTGTAAACCATGTCCATGTTGGTTGTGGTCAGAGTCACCAACGCCGCCACGATCAGCTCCGCCTGAGACTTCTCAAAACCTGAAACACATTAGACCTTGTTTAGACCTGGTCAGATTTAGGTCAGGTTTAGTCCTGGTTTAGTCCTGGTTTAGTCCTGGTTTAGGTCCGGTTTGGCCCTGGTTTAGACCTGGTTTAGTCCTGATGTAGTTTTAGGGTGGGTTCACACTTGTCCCAGTATGGTCATGTTTGAGCCCAGTTTAAGATAGATGTAGACTTGGTCGGGTCCTGGGCTAGTACAAGTTTAGTCCCAGTTTAGGGTTAGATGATGATGATGTGATTGATGTGATTTTAGCGAGAGCGTGAGCGCACTCCTGGTTTAAACCTGATCTCATCCTGGTCGAGTCCTGATGTAGTCCTGGTTTAGACTCTAATTTGGGACCTCATGCTTCAGTCCCTGTTGGTCCAGGTCTGGTCCAGGTGGATCAAGTGATTGCCATGGTTACCATGTTTCTCCAGTTCCATGATGACAGCATGGGAGTCAAACGTGAGCTTCCTCTGCTCCAGCGGCATCAGCTCCACCCTCCGCAGGTCAAAGGTCATGCAGCGAGCCCTCACAGTGCCAGCTGCAGGAAGAGAGGGGGACTGAAGCTAACTTTGGATAAACTCTCACTTAAGTGCTAATGTGATTAAATGCTCCGTAGTGGAGCTTTAACCCTGTCCTAATGCAGTGTCCTCCTCAGGAATTTCCCTGGAGTTGTATTTTGCTTCATTCATACGTTTCAGTAAACCTGCACATTGGTCTGTCTCCCTCTGCAACTTCACCACACATTTTGTTAAACCTTGTGACACCATCCAGAAGCTCCTCTAAGTTTTTAAAGTTCACGGTCTCCAGACTCGTACTGATCATTGCTGCTTTCTTCTTAAAGCGTTTGTTTGGTTCAGCTGCTTTGCATGTCAATGCACCAGATGAGGGCAAACTAAAATTCGAAGGATACACAGTACGGATGCATATTTTTCTCTGTTTTTCAGTTCCATAATGACAAAACATGCTTTTTTTAAGTCTATTTTTATTTGGCAAAAATAAAAAGTTACATAGCAGGTCTTTGTGTCATTTAAAATTTTAGACAACAGGTTTCTTCATCATAAAAAGTACTCAAGATGTGTGTAGAATCCCTCAGCCGTCCAGGTAGAATCCATGGCACAGGAGAAATTAAATTTGTCAACTGGGCAAAAGTTTATTTAGGTCGAAAAATAAAGGTTATGATTGAGGAAAAGTTATAAATAAACGCTTGTCCATTTGATTTCGCCTGTGCCATCATAGTTACTGGTTTAAACCTGGTTAAACCTGGTCCTGGATCAGTCCAGTTAAATGGTCTAGTCCAGATTTAGACCCGGGTTTGCCTGTTTAGTCCTGATTTCGCCCTGGTTTAGCCATTTCATTCACACTAACAAACCTCAACGCTGCGTAAAACTAACCCACTCCTTGACCTGCTCCGACTCCAGGGCTGGGGGAGTCTGGCAGGCGGGACACTCACCTCCGGAGGCGGCCGCAGAGCGCAGACAGCAGCCCAGTCTCCAGCGCCTCAGAAGGGCGTTCATGTCTCCGAGGACCGACGGGACCTGCTCCGAGAAGTGCGAGGTCAGAACGGACACGGCCAAACGCGTGAAGAGGGCGTCAAATGAAACTATAAAAACTACAAAACTACAGAAAACTACAAACTCTCAAACTGACAACAACACTGAGCTTCTTCACCGCTTTAAAGACGACATATGGGCATTGATACTGCCACCTGGCTGTGGAAAGTAAAATACATGTGCCTAACTTTGGACAAAATTTGGTAATACTACTAAACTCACCTGTAACTTTAACATTATAGAACTGGCTGATATAATTTCATATGGAGAGCAGAGGTTTGTATAATTCTATGGAAGAATTACTGTTTTTGAAAGAAATCTCCAAACTTCCACAAATGTTGTACCTGATCATTATTTGTTTAGGATCAGCTCCTCAAACTTGTCATATTAATCTTATGTCTTAAAGTCCTTTCAGATGACAACAGTCACGTCTTTGGGGTTAAATAACAGCATCACTTTCTAAAGCTGTTGTTAAAACATTATTTCACTTTTGTTTATTTATACAGACGCTCAACTTTGTGCCACTTTTTGTTTCATGTGGATAGCCCCAGTAATTACAGATGTGAAACATAAACCAGGTCAACAAATGTGCAATCTGATGGTTAAACAGCAAACTGAGAATTATAACCTTTCCTCCAGCTCTGATTAAACTAGAGGGATTCTGCAAACTTGATTATTAATGATAAATATTCACAGACAATCAACAGAATGTGGTGTAAAGTTATTTTACTAGAGAGGATATTTATTTATCTATCACACGTTAAATAGAAACAGAAAATCAACCATTAAATCTTAAAACAAAAATGTGAAGTGACCAAAAGAATATGGAAGAACAGTTAGAAATAAACTTTATTGCTCAGAACAGAAGTTGTCAAACCAAGTATTATAAAACGTCAAAGTATTATAGAATGTATTATAAAATTTATGCCAAATCTGAACTTCAATGCCAACAATAGCCATATTTTAGCCCTGTTACCAGGTTTAGTCTCGCTTTAGACCAGGTGAGTCCTGATTTAGTCCACTTTAGTTTGCATTGACCTTATAAAGTTCTGCACTTTGGACCTGGCAGACAAAGCACCTTTTGAATCTTAGTTTAGTCCAGCTTCAGTTTAGCGTTCTTGTTTGTGCAAGTCCAAGTCCTGCTCTAGTCCTGATTTAGCAAAATTTTGAGTCTATTCCTCTCCTGTCAGCAAATAGTTTAGTCCAGGTCCAGTCCCGGTTCAATACAGTCTAATCCAGTTAAGTCCTGGTCTAGTCCTCTCCTTTCTTCTAGTTGATGTGGGAACACTGGTTAGTTCTGGTTTGACGTGATTTAGTCCAGTTCCAGTCCTGGTCTACTCTTCTCCTGTCTTCTGGTTGATGTGGGAGCACTGGTGAAACACAAAACTGACAGCCGTGTCCCAGGACAGTTTGAGCACTTGGTCTCGGAGCTCCTTTTTGTGTGAAGTGTGATGCCACTGCGAGAGGTCGCTGTTACAGTCCGCGTCCACCGGGGGGCGCACCTCTCTGCCGTTCACGCAGCGTCTGCACTTGAACCGATCGTGGGTGTCGCTCAGAGTGTCCTCGTTCAGCGTAAACAGCTCCCGAAGTTCTCCGAGTGAAAAGTGTCTCTCCACGTCCGTCTCCTCGTCCACCACGCAGCTGCTCAGGGCCTTCTTGTGCGCCTGTCGCTGCAGTATCTTCTCTTCGATAGTCCCGGTGGAGAGGAGACGGTAGATATAGCAGCTTTTCTTCTGCCCGTCCCTCCACACTCGCGCCATCGCCTGCTCATCGTTCGCAGGGTTCCAGTCGGGGTCGAACATCACCAGACGATTGGCTCCGATGAGGTTGAGTCCGCACCCTCCGGCTTTACTGCTCAGCATGAAGATGAACTCCGGGTTGGTGGGATCGTTGAACCTCTCGACGATCTTGGCTCTCTTTTTGATGGACATGGTTCCGTCTAGTCTCACGTACAGATACTTCCTGCTGCGGAAAAGCTTCTCAAACAGGTCCAACGTCTGCGTGTAGTTGGACACCAGAACCACTTTGTCGTTCGTGGTGCTTTTTGTGATGGCCAGAATATAATCAAGGACGAGCATTTTGCCGGACAGATGCGGTTCCAGAGTTTTGGGGTTGTAGTTTTGAGGAAACAGATCTAGAGCTCCTTCAAACCCGTTCTCTCCCTCCACACACTTGTCATAGACTAGCGCCGGGTGGTTGCACAGTTTTTTGAGCGAAGTGATGGAGGAGAGAGAGGAGACGTTAATCTTTCCATCCTGAAGTTTCTCAATAGGGTTGGCCTGCTTTAAGAAGTGCTGATACAGTTTACTTTGCAGAGGAGTCAGTCTACAGCACACCACCTGTTCTATCTTCTCAGGGAGATACTTGGACAGAATATCAGAGGTCCTCCTGATCAAACATCTATTGACGATCCCAATCAGCTCCTTTAGCTTCTCCTCACCCGCGTGTCGGTCCTTCTCGCTCGCGTCTGCATCCCTTCCTTTAAGAATGGGCATCTCAAAGCGCTTCTTAAACTCTTGCGCCGTGCCCAGAATCCCTGCATTAACGAAATGCACGAGACTGAAGTATTCCAGGAGGTCGTTTTGGATCGGCGTGCCTGAGATGAGCACTCGCCTCTGTGCGCTCATGGCGTTTAACGCGTGGTACGTTTGGTTTTCGGAGTTTTTCAGCCGATGTCCCTCGTCGCAGATGATCAGACCGACTTTGCCTTTGTGCAGGACGTGCGCGTGCAGACGGAAAGTCTCGTAGGAGATGATGAGGATGGGCGTGGGCACTCGCAGACCACGCTGGGAGATGAAGTTCGTGAGCTGTCTGTCGATCTCATCTTTGGAGCCTCCGTCTATAGCGAGCGGGGTGACCCTGGTGCCCAGCCACTTGCCCACCTCGTTGTACCAGTTACGCACCAGACTCGAGGGCGACACCACGATCGCCTTTTCAATCTCCGGTTTGGCGTCAGGGCTTTGTCTCAGCAGCGTCCACATAAGCGCGATACACTGAAGCGTCTTCCCCAGTCCCATCTCATCTGCCATGATACAGCCGAAGGAACCGGGGATGCGCCTTCCCGTGACGCACTCCCACAAAAACCGGACGCCCTCTCTCTGGTGCGGCCGCAGGACTCGGGACAGCAGCGGGTCCACCACCACATGCACCTCCACTTTGTCCTTGTCGGCTCGGATCAGCTCGTGAGCGGAGAGGATGGGCGGCTCGTACAGCACCAGCGCGCCCTCTCCAAACGGGTCATGCAGCGCTCTCCTCCCGCCCGCACGCTTCACACCCAGCGCCCGGAGCCCCAGCGGACCAGTGTAATTCGCGATGGGGACTTTAAACGGTCTGGACAAGATGCTCTGGATGAACCTCTCATGTTTTTCTCCACTTGTACAGCTCCGATTGGGCTGCGAGCTCAGAGGAGTCAGCGGCTTTCTATACGGGTTCAAATGCGTCACGGTCGCCTCTTTCTCGGCATGTTTCGGCTCTCTCCAATCGGGATCTTCCTCCTCTCGCTTTATTCGTTTGGCCACTTGACTCGGGGCCAAACTCCGTCGCATTTTGCAGAGGGTTGCGTCCGTGGCAACACCGCATTAACTCCAAGCAGCGTCAGGAGCACAAACTATCTATTTAACTTGCTTCTTTCGCTTAAAAACTCGGATTCACACGACGTATCGTTCATCCTTTATGTTCAGCCCCGATAAAAGCTGGAGTTATTAGCAGAGACAGTTTAAATCCGTAGTTTTTTCCGCTGGAGGCTGACACATTTAGCTCCGAGCGTCGCGCCTTCTTTTGAGCGTTTGTTGTGGTTCCGGGTTGTGCGTCTTACGTCACAGTCATGGCGGCGGCGGACGGCTGGTTCACGGCGTTAGCTGTTGGAGTTTCTTTGCTAAAATGTCTCTTTATCAACGCTTAGTAAGTGTCTTTTTACTCTAGTTTAATTGGCACTGATCAGTCCGATATGTCCGTAACGTTACAATAAATTTAAGACTTGTTTTAAACGGAAACAGAGGTGTAGAAGTAGCTGACACTTAGCATTGGGCTAAAGTGGCTAACTTTAACTTCACATTTAAAAAGCTTCTCAATGAACGAAACAAAAGTACATATTACAAATTAAAGGGTTTGTTGTGGTTTTATTTTCAGGTATCCATAACAATAATGTACCGTTAAATTAAAGGATAAAATGTTAAGATGACGTGTGGATTTGTGATTGTGGCTAGTCGCCTCAAGATGGCGCCATTTCTATGATTTAACTTGGTTCTCAATTTTATTCATAAAATTTAACAATAACAATAATAATAATAATAATAATAATGGGCTTTCTCACTAATATAAATACATGATCAGATGCAACATTTGTGGATTTTCCTGTTTGATATGTGAACGGATACAGAACGAGAGGGATAGTCTATATTCTACTCTGTCTTATTAAAACTTTTATGTCTTGTATGTTTTTTTTTTTTTTTTTTTAATACTGGTCTTTTTTTGTTTTTTTGTTTGTTTTAAGTCGCTCTACAGATTTCGAGGTGCACAGAAACTGGTTGGCGATCACCCACAGCCTCCCAGTGTCCCGCTGGTACTACGAGGTCAGTACTACTAACTCTACTACTAGTGCTATTACTGCTATTACTACTGCTACTATTACTACTACTGCTGCCACTACTACTGCTACTATTTCTGTTATTGTAATAGTACTGCTGCTGCTGCTGCTGCTACTGCTACAACTACTTCAGCTACTGTAGGATTCATTTGTAGTTGAACATGGAAATTCTGATATAGTTAAGACTAAAGCCAGTTGAATTAAGTACACCAAGGCTTTTCCAATGCTCAAAACCAGGTCTATTCCAGGTCTAAGACATTTCTAGCCAGTTAGAACTAAACAGGACTAAACTGAGATTGAACCAGGACTAAGATGAAACAGAACTGAACCAACACTAAATTAGTACTAAACCAGGACTTGCTCTGTAATAACACACTTTGGACTGGGTACTAAACCGGGTCTAACCCATGTCTAGTTTTAGAGAACTAAACCAGGACTAAACCAATACTGAACCCGAACTAGGCTAGGACAGAACCAAGACTAAACCCCTACCCCTACGGTTTAGATCAAACCCAGATCTAAACCGGGTCTAACCCAGGTGTCTGATCCCTTGTGCCTTTCAGAACACGTCAGAGTGGACCCTGGACTACCCTCCACTCTTTGCCTGGTTCGAGTTTAGTTTGTCTCACGTTGGACGACACTTTGACAAAAACATGCTTCAGATTCAGAAAGCGCCGTACGAAAGTGACGCGACTCTACTGTTCCAAAGACTGTCTGTGATCTGCACCGACCTGGTCTACATCCTGGCTACAAGAGAGTGAGTCCCCACCTGTTTTAGTCCTTGTTTAATCTGAGTTTAGTCTTGATTAATTTCTGGTTCAGTCTTCAAGGCCGTCTCCATTATTTTCTTTGTGCGTGCACACTGGATGGTCATGCGCTGGGTTCTTAACATTGCACCTTGGAGTTTGTTAAATTGGGACGCGACACTGTGTCTGAAAAACTCAAGGCTTTTTGCACTTGTGCACTCCTCCTCCTCCTCGTCTCTGTGCAAGAAATTCTAACATGTTGTGTCTCTCATTTTATAAATAATCTGCAGGTAAACAGACTTTAAAATAACTTGTGACATTTTAAGTACCGTGATGTGTGGTGTTCAGTGTGCTCAAATGATGCACTGTGCTCTGGTGTGTGTTAACTTTAGACCTGGCTTAACCTCAGGAGTACAGAGATCTTCTATACCTGTGCTGTTTTTCAGGTGCTGTCGCTGTGTCTCGGAGCAGAAATCCTCCAAAGACATTTTGAATCGTTCTTCGTTTGTTCTCGCTGTTCTTCTGCTCTTCAACTTCGGCCTCCTCATTGTGGACCGTATCCTAAGACCTGTTTGGACCCAACTAATGATCTTTTAGTCCTAGTTCAGTCCCGGTTTAATCTTGGTTTTCAGTCCTGGTTCAATCATGGTTCAGTTTTTGGTTCAGTTTTTTTCTGAGTCTGTTGTGTCAGATATTCATTTCCAGTACAATGGTTTCTTGATGGGCTTCCTGCTGCTGTCTGTGGCCAAACACCTCCAGGTCTGGATCCATGGACTTGTTCTAGTTTATTGAAATGTTGAGACCTGATGTTTAACCTTGTGTCCTGTCAGGCCAAACACCTGCAGGGGGCGCTGTTGTTCTCTGTGCTGTTGAACCTCAAACACATTTACCTGTACGTGGCTCCAGCGTACGGCGTCTACCTGCTCCGCTCCTACTGCTTCACCAAAGACCACACGGGTAAGACTTCCTGTAGACCTGATTTAGACCTGGTTTAGACTGAACCAATTTAGGTCTTTACATAGAATAAGACCCCACGGAGACAAAGGGAGGGCATCTGACACACAGGAACAGGAGGTTAACTAAAGAATAAAAACATTTATCATTTTATCATTGATGAAGTTATGATTTGTATTTGTATATATCCTTAACTGGTTTAGTCCTGGTTCAGTCCTGGTTCAGTCCTGGTTTAGACCCTAAACCCTGCTTGACAGCGCCCCCTGTGTGTTGCAGATGGCCGGTTGACCTGGAGGAGCTTCAGTTTGCTGCGTTTCTCAGCTCTGGGTCTGATCGTGCTGTCAGTCACCGCTGTGTCTTTCGGCCCCTTTATCGCCATGGTAACTGTCACACAAACATGGATTGGCTCTAGCCCTGGTTTAGTCCTGGTTTAGGTCATAAGTTCTTGCTTAGTCATGGTTTAGTCCTGTTAGAGTCCTTGTAATCTCAGTCCGTTTTTAGTCCTGGTTTAAAGTTAAGGTATAATTTATTCCTTGTGAGGGGAATTCTTCGGCTCATCCTTCAGTGTCTCTGCCTTGAAGAAACCCACCCAGGCACAGGGAGAACATGCAAACTCCACACAGAAAGGCCTGGGAGTTGAACTCAGGACCTTCTTGCTGTGAGTTGAGCGAAAGTGACCTCGGGGAAAGAAGGCACCTGATTTGTTTGTTATTAATGTTCATATCTTGTTTTAGGGACAAAATTAGTGAAATAAAAACCCCAGGATCATGTGCAGTGAGTTAATTCAAACATTTTAGGGTCGGAATGACGAGCCTCACAGCAGCAGTTACAGAGAGAGCGGTAATAGTTTTTCAGTAAAGTGAAATGGAGCCAGAGTCAATGGAGCCGGAAGTGCGCTCATACTCACTACCTGTTTGGAACACGGTGGCTATCCAGAGACACAGTCCGTGGTCCTTTCTCAGTCCTGGTTTAAAACCTGGTTCAGTCCTGTTTTGTTCTCTCCTCAGGGTCAGATGCCTCAGGTTTTGTCTCGTCTCTTCCCCTTTAAGAGGGGACTGTGCCACGCCTACTGGGCCCCGAACGCCTGGGCCCTGTACAATGCCGCGGACAAGGTGCTCACTGTGCTGGGTAAGCCCTGGTTCAGCCCTGGTACAGTCCTGGTTTATCCCTGTTCTAGTCCTGGTTTGTCCTTGTTTTCAGGTCTTCGCCTGGGCCTAGTTGGGTCTGGTCCTCGGGCCTTGATGACTGGAGGTCTGGTTCAGGAGTTCCACCACACTGTTCTGCCCTCAATCTCCCCATCTGTGACTCTGCTCTGCACCGTACTGGCCATTCTGGTGAGGCCAGCTTTAGTCCTGCTCTAGTCCTGCTCTAGTCCTGCTCTAGTCCTGCTCTAGTCCTGCTCTAGTCCTGCTCTAGTCCTGCTCTAGTCCTGCTTTAGTGTTATTTCAGTCCTGGTTTAGTCCAGAGGTCTGTACTCTGAAACTGTCTGAACTTATCCTGGATGAGTTTCTCTTAACCCAGACCTGAGCGTCTCTGGGTAAGCGGTACAATGAAGCAGGTTCACAACTCGCTTTGTACCTCTCGGGATTTTCTAAATGAAGTCACCGAACAGGGGGCGGGGTCAGCGTCAGTCGACCAATCAGAACAATGGAGGAGCGGAGAGCTGCATAGATACCCAGACCTCCCTCTCCCCAGACACTTCCTCCAGCTCCTTTCACAGCCAAGCTGAGAGAGACCCTCTGGGAGGCCACTTCAGCTGGCTCCGCTCCACATGGAGGAGCAGCAGCTCTACTCCGAGCTCCTCCTGTGGGGAGTCCCTGCCCCAAGTGGACTGTAAATCAGAATCCCAAAATATACGAGGAATTAAAAAATACTATCAAACAAAGAAAACGTGGACGCTGCGTTCAGGTGGACCTTCCGTTATTTGGTGGGCAGTCACGTCCACAAATACACCTCAGAGAATAATAATCGAATAATACAGAGGCCAAAGGCGCACACATTTAGTGATTTTACAGATTTGAAGTGTATTTAATACAGTTTTAGGTGTTCAGTCCTGATTATTGTTTTGTCTCCACAGCCCGCGGTGTTGTACCTGATGTGGCGCCCGCGTTGCTCCACCTCCTTTCTGCGAGCGCTGGTCCTGTGTGCGCTCGGCTCCTTCCTGTTCGGCTGGCACGTCCACGAGAAGGCCGTACTCCTCGCCATCCTACCCCTCAGGTCAGGCATGGACCGGGTTAGACCTGCTTTAGATCTGCTTTAGACCTGGGATAGACCAGGGTTAGATCTGAGTTAGACGTGGGATAGACCAAGGATAATCCTATGTTAGATCTAGGTTAGAACTGCTTTAGACCTGGTTTAGACCTGGTTAGACCTGGTTTGAGATTTTCTACCAATAAAGAAGAAATTTGCTTCGAAATGTAAACCACCTCTCAGATGTGAATGCTCCTGGACAGGTTTCAACCTTTTTGTCCCTGCTTGTTGCTGTAGCGTGCTGGCCGTGCAGAGCAGAGAGGATGCTGGGATATTTCTGGTTTTGGCAACGACTGGACACTACTCCCTGTTCCCGCTAATCTTCACCGCAGCAGGTACCAAAACTGTCAATGACAAGGTCCATTCTCCTGCTATATTTCTCCAACCACAACATCCAGAAGGGCATCTGACACACCACAGCATCTGCAGATTAATTAGAGACATTTGTCCCCATCTCAGTCTAACACAGCAGGGATACAGGAGGATGGGAGGGCATCTGACTCTTTGTGTATGTATTTCCAGAGTTGCCACTGAAGTTCCTCCTGATGTTCTTGTTCTCAGTGTTCTCCTTCAGCACGCTCCACAAACTGCACGGGTAAGTACACTGTCTGCACTCCAGGGGGCGCTCCTCACAAACCTCACACTAGGGCTGGGCAATTTAACAAACTTTAATCGATTTTTACCTTTTTAAAAACGTGAAAAACAAAACTAGTTCATTTTAAACAGTTTGCAGTGGTCCAAAGTCATTCCTCACTTACCTTATGTATTCTGAGTATCCTAATTATTCACAATTAACAACTAGCATGCTAAAGCGCACTTCCTGATTCTCTGACAATAAAACGCTTTGTAATTAGATGCAGACAGTACCGTGTAGGTTACCATGGTGATGACTGTTTTGGCGTAGTCGTGTGCGGACTTCATTTCCCATGATGCTTCTGTCCCCAGGCCCTCTCTGCTGTGTGTCCCGGAGCGCTGGTACCTGTTCGGTCTGGGTCTGGTGTGTGTGACCTCTGACCTGCTCCTGCCCCTGTCGACAGTGAGCACGCACCTGCCGTTTCTTCCCCTGCTGGTGACCTCCGTGTACTGCGCTGTGGGTGTGGCCTACTGTTTCATCCAGCTCTACAGAAGCCTCCTGAGGACAAACTACAAGGTCAAAGCCAGCTGAGACCAGAGGTGACACGGACCGGGTTTAGACCGGGTTTAACCGGGTTTAAAGAGGGGGTATTATTATCAACTTTTTGGAGCTTTCTACCATGTTATAACATTGTTCCCTCATCAAAAACATTCCTGAAGAGGTTTTAGAGTCATCGATGCATGTTTGAGTGATCCGATTGATGATTGATGATCTAAATATGTTACCCTCCTCTTTAAGCCAGGTTTAAAATCGTGTTTAAGCGTCAGAGAAGACTTAAACTAAGAACTGCGTTGTACTGCGTATATGGAAATCAAAATGGTTTCTGGGTGTTATTTTTTTACTTTCAAACAGAACAATCTTGATCACTTTTGAACGCATCAGGACGAAATGGTCAAAAGGAGACGTACTTATGTTTTGGAGACAAAAATGCCGTTCATGAATAAACATTCCTCTTTCTATAAAAACTGTTTTTTTTATTTTTTTCATGTGATATCATGTATTATCTGTTTGGACGTGAAAGGCATGTCTGGTCCTCTGACCTATTTAGCCCTTTTTTGGGAAATGAGTTGTATTTTGTGTCGAGTCAGATTAAATATTTTTAACTTTGCTCAAAGGCACTTTGTCCGGAAGTCTGAGGAAAGTCTGAGGGAAGCAAACCCATAATTTTGCCCCTGTAACTGCAGGTTGCACAGGAATATGGTGAAATGTTGAGTCACAAACGTCAGATCTCAATAACTACAGTGTTTAGTGATCTAAATATCTAAATATGTCTTATGGTTCTGAATATGTTATATTCGTCACACTAAGTCCCCTTCAGAGCGCGATCACAACACTGAATCTCTCAAAAGAAACATCGCATCAGATTTGTCAAGTTGCTCTGTACAGTTTTGTGTCATGCTTTTGTATATTTATGGAAAATGTCCGTGTGCTAAAATCATCATACGTTTTGAAATTGGTTTTAAACATTTTATTTACGTAATAATCATTTATACAAGGAAAAAAATAAACCAACTATTTCTGAATATATGTAAAAAAAATATAGTCCCTGAAAAATCACTGACAGGTGAGACAAGATACAATACAAGACATTGATTTTCACAGATTTTCAATACATGGCTTTAGACCTGGTTTAGAACTGGTTTGGATCCATTTTGGACCCGGTTCAGGCCTTAATAAAACGTTTAGGTGCAGTTAGGTCTTGATCTGGTCCTGGTCTGGTCTGATCCCGGGTCCTGGCTCCGTGGGTCCAGTCGGGGTGAGTTCATATCTGCGTTTAGTTTCTCGTTTTTTGTTTCGTCTTTGAATCAAAACCATCACCAAAAAACAAAACCAACCACCACAAAAAAAGAGCAGCTGAAGACCCAGGAACCTGCAACAGAAGAAACCTGGTTTAGTCCTGGTCTCACTCCTAGTCTCAGACCTGGTTTAGTCTCAGTTCAGTCCTGATTCAGTCCTGGTTCAGTTTCGGTTCAGTCTCGGTTTAGTCCTGCTTCAGTCCCGATTCAGTCCTGGTTGAATCCTGGTTTAGTCTCGGTTTTGGACCTGTATCTGAAGAGATCCATGTCGTAGTAGAGACAGGAAGTGTGTTTGTTGCACTTCCTGCCCCAGAGGAGGCACGTGGTGTCGATGACTCTGCCGTAGAGCACTGGGCCCGGGAAGAACGCTGCCGACAAACAAATAAACATGATCAAAATGTGCTCCGCATTTGACCCGCCCTTCAGTGTCTCTGGGTCAAACCTGCATTTGACCTGTCCATCAGTGTTTCTTGGTTAAACCTGAACTGGACTCATCCTTCAGTCTCTCTGGGTCAAACCTGCATTTGACCCGTCCTTCAGTGTCTCTCGGTTAAACCTGCATTTGACTCATCCTTCAATGTCTCTGGGTTCAACCTGCATTTGACCCATCCTTCAGTGTCTCTGGGTTCAACCTGCATTTGACTCATCCTTCAATGTCTCTGGGTTCAACCTGCATTTGACTCATCCTTCAGTGTCTCTGGGTTCAACCTGCATTTGACTCATCCTTCAGTGTCTCTGGGTTCAACCTGCATTTGACCCATCCTTCAGTGTCTCTGGGTTCAACCTGTATTTGACCCATCCTTCAGTGTCTCTGGGTTCAACCTGCATTTGACTCATCCTTCAGTGTCTCTGGGTTCAACCTGCATTTGACTCATCCTTCAGTGTCTCTGGGTTCAACCTGCATTTGACCCATCCTTCAGTGTCTCTGGGTTCAACCTGCATTTGACCCATCCTTCAGTGTCTCTGGGTTCAACCTGCATTTGACCGGACCCTTCATTGTCTCTGGGTTCAACCTGCATTTGACCCGTCCTTCAGTATCTCTGGGTTAAACTGGTCCTGGTTCATTCCTGGTTTACTCTGGGTTGAGTGAGTAATGCAATGATTTATGTGATGTCAGTTAAATGTTTTGTAAGCACCAAATACTAAACTGTTGCTATGGTGACCGCTTTAAATAAGGTCACGTGTTAATTAATACTTCGCAGTGAAATCCTGCCGGGGGGGACTAACTGAAAAACCAGTGACTGTGTTATTTGAGAGAGATTTTAGCAGCACAAATCAGGTCAACTGTTCCAGCTAAACCAGTTCTTTCTGGTCAGGTTGTGTTCAAATAAAGCTCAGATTAAAATCTAAAAAATCCAGACAATGCCTTCATTTAGCGTCACACCCCCAGAAAATGTTGCCCGTGATTTAAATAAAGATTAAACAATGATGAGCCATGCGTTGTGCAGTTTTCACACACGCCGCAGGGTCGTAGAACAGCCGAGTGGTGTTCCTCCGCACTTATATCACGGCTACAAACTGAAATGTCTCACTTGAGAGTTTGAAAAGCCTGACCACGGCATTAAGCCACTGGAATTCTCACTGACCGTGGTTTAAGTCGTATTAATCTTCATTTGAGTTCATTTTGACTCAGGATTTGCCAATAAACAAGCAGTTTGTTTCTTATTTTAAGAGCAGGAGCATCTAATGGTCCTATATTAAGCAGAATTCTGACTCTTGTGAGATTTAAATCATGTTCTAATGTTGTTTCCTCCTCAAAAACACCTGGAGTTGTGTTTGTTTCATTCACATGTTTGAGTAACTCTTTATTATTAGTCTGTCTACATCTCCAAAGCTCCAAACGCTCTGTTCCACCTTGTGATGTCATGAAGCGATAGTTTTCAAGTGAACAGCTCCTTTTACCTTTAGTTCAATCGAGATCGGCAATTCCAGGGCTGAAGTGATCCAAATGTTTCTAGTGAAAGTGTGTGGAGTTTAAAACCACAAAAGTTAAGATAAGTGAAAGTGAAAACATGTGGAATAAATGACGTCTGTGTCCCTAAAGCTCATGTGAAAGGAATGTGAGACCACCTGCTGTGAAGGAAGTAAAGCCAGGAAAAACTGACTCGTCTCCTGTACCCCTCTGCTCCTCTGACCTTTTCATCTCTGTCCTCTGACCCTCTGCTCCTCTGACCCGCTGCTCCTCTGACCCGCTGCTCCTCTCCTCTGCTCCTCTGACCCTCTGCTCCTGTCCTCTGATCCTCAGACCCTCTGCTCCTCTCCTCTGCTCCTCTCCTCTAATCCTCTGACCGTCTCATCTCTGGCCTCTGTTCCTCTGACCCTCTGCTCCTCTGACCTTTTCATCTCTGTCCTCTGCTCCTCTGACCCTCTGCTCCTCTCCTGTGCTCCTCTGACCTTCTCATCTCTGTCCTCTGCTCCTCTCCTCTTCTGACCTTCTCATCTCTGTCCTCTGCTCCTCTCCTCTGACCTTCTCATCTCTGTCCTCTGCTCCTCTCCTCTGACGCTCTGCTCCTCTGACCCTCTGCTCCTCTCCTCTGTTCCTCTGACCCTCTGCTCCTCTGACCTTCTCATCTCTGTCCTCTGTTCCTCTGACCCCCTGCCCCTCTTCACTGCTCCTCCTCCCTTCCTCCTCTCCTCCTCCTCTCCTCCCTTCCTCCTCCTCTCCTTCCTTCCTTCCTCCCCTCCCCTCCTTCCTCCTCTCCTCTTCTTACCCAGGACTCTGAAGAACATGTACTGAAGTCCAACAGCGAAAGATTTGTCCTCCACCGGCACTGACCTGTGAACAGGAAAAACACTTTAGTGTGATTGGTTAAGTAGTAGTAATAGTAGCAGCAGTGGTAGTATAGAGGGTATGCAGTTGACGTCACAGGTTTCCCCTGATCCACTTCCGGCGGTCCAGATCTCCGTAGGCCGCCATAGTAAACACACTGTCCAATTCAAAATTACGCGTCATAAAGTCACAAAATGCCCGAGAAATGTTGTGCCTATCAGTGTTCTCAGACAAGGGACAAAGATAAAAACATTCAGCTGTACAGGATTCCTGCCGAGTCTGATCCTGACCGCAGAAGTAGGTGGATTGCTGCGATTAGACGAGCCCATCATAAAACTGCTGACAAGCCCTGGGAACCAACCAAACACTCCAGGCTTTGTAGCAGACACTTCATATCAGGTGTGGTTTGATTTTATCTTTACAATTTTACTAGTAGGTCAATCACATTGAGTGATTTCACATTTGTAAGCAAGAAGACTTAATTACTATTAATACAGTGTAACTATCAGATGTTGCAGTGTTTTTGTATGTTTTTGCACATAACTATCACTTTATTGGTCTTTATTCACAAAGTTTTAACGTATCATTACCTCCGCCAAGGAGATTATGTTTTCGCCTGAGTCTGTCTGTTTGTTTGTTAGTTAGTTAGCTTGTTTGTTTGTTAGCAAGATAACTCAAAAAGTTATGGACGGATCTTGATGAAATTTTCAGGAAATGTTCCTAATGGTAAATCCAACAGATGATTAAATTTTGGTGATGATCCAGAAGAAATCCTGGATTCTGGATCACTTTGAAAATTTCGTTAGCATTGCGTTAAATGGGGCTTGGCGGAGGTCTGCGCTCTCTGAGTGCTTTTCTAGTGTATGTTTGTATTATTATATATTTATTTATTATTCATTTAATGGTTAATAATTAGCCATATGACAACTATAAATTTATACTCCCCGGTGAAGTGTGATGGGAAATTTATTAGATAGTTGTAAATATCTGTCCACTGAAGGTCTGGGACAGAATCTACCGCTGTTAGGGCTGTAAAAAGGACCTGGGGCACACTGTAGGGGTCCGATATGTTCAGATTAGCAAGCTTGCCCTCATATCTTTTCTTCTGATTACTATCTAGGTGATTAGTGAAGTCAGTATGAGTAAAAGACGGTTTTTTGTTGTCACTAGAGCACTGGCGGTCAGTCATGATTAGACCGTCAATATGGCGGATTGACAACTTCCTGTCACGTGACTGCATACGCTCTATTGGTAGTACCAGAGTATTATGATGTAGTAGTAGTAGTAGTAGTAGTAGTAGTAGTAGTAGTAGTAGTAGTAGTAGTAGTAGTAGTAGTAGTAGTAGTAGTAGTAGTGGTATTACCTGAGTATGATGATGTAGGACGGCGTGTGGCAGAAAGAGGCGATGAAACACGTCAGAGACACAAAAACCACAAAGACCAGGATCAGGTTTGAACACGGACTCCCACAGGTCCCAGGGGTCGCCCAGGACCAGCCTAGACCCGGATCTGGATCTAGACCTGGACCAGAGTCTAGTCCTGGAGACCCAGACACACAGCCACAGTTTGTGTAGTTCTGAAAACCAAAAGAAGAGGAGTGAGGCTCCAGCTCATGACATATTTAGATCACCATGTTACCGAAAACGATATACAGGGTCTCCCAAAAAATGTGACATCATTTTGCAAAAATTTTGGCAGTTCTTATTGAAATAGCATCAAATTTTCACAGAATGTCGGACCTGTCCCTGTGTGATTTATTTTTATGGGGAAATGTGAAGGGACTGGTCTATGTCCCCCCCTTCCTGCTCTCACTGATGAACTCAAGCAGAGAAGCACTTCCGGCCTGGATAATGTTACCGGAGACCTGCTACGGCGAGTTTGGCAAGAGCTTAAATACGGACTTGACGTGTGCCGCGTCACAGGCGGTGCACGTACTGAACACTTATGAAATCAGTCCCATAATAAACTCATGATGTTCAACACCGAAACTGTTTAAATTTATCGAGCTAGACTTAGTAGTTTTCAAGATAATTGCTTTTAAAATGATGTCAAATTTTTTGGGACACCCTGTATTAAGTATTAAGTAGTTTCCCCTTTGCTCTCTCTATATTTATGGAGAATTGTGGGAGCGTGGGGGACAGGCGTGTGGGAGCGTGGGGGACAGGCGTGTGGGAGCGCGAGGGACAGGCGTGTGGGAGCGTGGGGGACAGGCGTGTGGGAGCGCGAGGGACAGGCGTGTGGGAGCGCGAGGGACAGGCGTGTGGGAGCGTGAGGGACAGGGGTGTGGGAGCGTGAGGGACAGGCGGACGTGTGGGAGCGTGGGGGACGGGCGTGTGGGAGCGCGGGGGACAGGCGTGTGGGAGCGCGGGGGACAGGCGTGTGGGAGCGCGGGGGACAGGCGTGTGGGAGCGCGGGGGACAGGCGTGTGGGAGCGCGGGGGACAGGCGTGTGGGAGCGCGGGGGACAGGCGTGTGGGAGCGCGGGGGACAGGCGTGTGGGAGCGCGGGGGACAGGCGTGTGGGAGCGCGGGGGACAGGCAGGCGTGTGGGAGCGTGGGGGACAGGCGTGTGGGAGCGCGGGGGACAGGCGTGGGGGACAGGCGTGTGGGAGCGCGGGGGACAGGCGTGGGGGACAGGCGTGTGGGAGCGCGGGGGACAGGCGTGTGGGAGCGTGGGGGACAGGCGGACGTGTGGGAGTGTGGGGGACGGGCGTGTGGGAACGTGGGGGACAGGCGGACGTGTGGGAGCGCGGGGGACAGGCGTGTGGGAGCGTGGGGGACAGGCGGACGTGTGGGAGTGTGGGGGCCGGCGTGTGGGAGTGTGGGGGACAGGAGTGTTTAGCAAGGGGGAGACTCACAGTGGGGTGTCCGCTCTCGGGGTCATTCTTCTGTGACTTGCATCCGGCGTGACACGGAGACCGGAACTCCACCCCATCCGAACCACACACCGGGTTAAACGAGTCCTCCGGGCACCAGCAAGACCCACAAATCGGACCCGAAACTGGACCAGAGACCGGGATCGAACCAGAGACCAGGTTTGGACTTCACAGAGGAGAACAGGTTCAGACAGTGCCAAGGATCAGTGTCTGACACATAAGAGGCGTGTTTAAACCTGATGGCCTCCCGTGGGTAGACTCCGTGCACGTTCTGGGTGGAGCAGCCAATCAGGAGCAGCGGTACGGCGGACAGGACGCAGAGAGACAGAGACCCGAGACACATCCGCCCGGCGCCGATCACAGAGAGACCACGACGCCGCATCAAGACTCCGCCCAGAACGATGCCCGCGATGGAGAAGGGCAGAGCCACGCCCCCTGAGACCGTAGGGACATGGGTTAGACCTGGTTCAGTCCTGGTTCAGTCCTAGTTTAGTCCTGGTTCAGTCCTGGTTCAGTCCTGGTTTAGTCCTGGTTTATTGTCCTGGTTTAGTCCTGTTCAGTCTTGGTTCAGTTCTGGTTTAGTCCTGGTTTAGTCCTGGTTCAGTCCTGGGTCAGTCCTGGTTCAGTCCTGGTTCAGTCCCGGTTCAGTCCCGGTTTAGTCCTGGTTCAGTACCGATCATCATGTTGGAGAAGGCTGTGGTTTGGCTGAATTGTCGTTCCATAAACTTGGGCATAAATGTGGCGAGACCCGAGAGCAGCGCGGCGAGATTGACTTGGGCCAGGACCACACACATGTAGACCGGAGAGCGCAGGGTCCGGAGCGCCGTGCAGGGAAAACCTGGGAATACAACCAACAACTCATTTGAGCAAGTATCGATATTAAAAAAGTCTGAAGCTGAATCAGAACAAGTCTAAAGCACATGGACTATCGCCAAAAGATATAAGGAAACTTGGGAATATAAAAGAAAGTTCTACCGTTTAATTAGACTTGGACAAACTTTATTGATCCACAAGGGAAATTATTTGGACACAGCAGCTCACACGTCACATTCTATACTCAAAAACCGATTGCGATACCTCAATACTGAGTATTGAGTCTATTCCTTAGTATCGAAATCGAGTTTAAAATTTCAGTATCGTTTCAGAATAATCCCAGAGCAGCATCGTGGTTCAGACTATTTTCCGATTCTGTAATACTCCCAGATGAGGGCAGTTTTCCCTACTGATTACATTAAACTTTACTATGAAATAACTAAAAGGTAAACTGACAAATGTTGAACCCGATTGTTTTATTCGTGACTAGACTCAAGAACTTTCACTTTTACGACATAAATCCCCCTTTGAGCAATTTTTGTTTTAGCCGCCCCCGTCTGTACTAAGTAATGTTGGAATGCTGTGATGTCATCTGCTTGGGATGTGCGCATGGAAGATCTCTGTGCATTTTTAGAGGGAAAGCCGTCTGTGTTTTTCTCTCAACTGGATTTCATCAAAGTTTGGTTTTGTCGTCTTGTTCAGCTTTTGTGATGCTTCGACGAATCAGATTCAAGTTTTCATCCTCGTAGGTCGCTTTCAGGGTGAGCTGCTCCAGACTGACGCTGTTACAGACGTCAGTTTTGAGCCCCGCGTTCCCTCTCCCAGCAGATTTATCCAAAACCAGTGATTTGTCTCAGTTTTACACAAGAAACCATCAGCTGGTCATGAGACTGTGTCCCAGTTTTTTTTACCAAATTAGTGCCCAACAACAGTAAAGAGTAAAACGACCCGAACACAAAGCCTGTTGCACAAACTGAAGTCTCTGGGATTATATTGCTGGGTTTCAGAAGGAATCACAACATTCCATAGACCAATAATGTTTAATACAGATGGGGGCAGCTAAAATGTCCTGAATAAGTCAAGAATGGACAAAGTACATAATACTTTTCCTAAGTTACAGGTTCTTTTCACAGTTTTATTATCACCAAACCGGAGATGTCCCAGTTTTTGGTTTTGAAATTCTGTAAGTGGGTTAAAGCTTTTTGCAGGTTGTGGGCTACCTGCAGTGTTTGTGTGTTTGTTAGCATGTTTGTGTGTTTGTTTCTTTGTTTTTGTGTTTGTTTGTGTGTTTGTTAGCGTGTTTGTTTGTGTTTGTTAGTGTGTTTTTCTTACTGCGGATGAAGTCGCCCATCGTCTGCGCTGATCTGCCCTGAGGAGGTTTAACGTTCCCCTCGTCCTCCACCTGAAAACACGTGTATCACATTTACTCTAAAGTGGAACGAAACACCTAAACTCCACCCACAACCACACTGCAAATATCACTGCTAAACTGGGGAGGACTAAAGGGGAGAGTGAGGAGGGCGGAAGGGCGGGTTCTGGAGGTCTAAAGGGGAGAGTGAGAGTGGAGGAAGGGTGGGGTCTGGAGGACTAAAGGGGAGAGTGAGAGTGGAGGAAGGGTGGGGTCTGGAGGTCTAAAGGAGAGAGTGAGGAGGGCGGAAGGGCGGGTTCTGGAGGTCTAAAGGGGAGAGTGAGAGTGGAGGAAGGGTGGGGTCTGGAGGACTAAAGGGGAGAGTGAGGAGGGCGGAAGGGCGGGTTCTGGAGGTCTAAAGGGGAGAGTGAGGAGGGCGGAAGGGCGGGTTCTGGAGGTCTAAAGGGGAGAGTGAGGAGGGCGGAAGGGCGGGTTCTGGAGGTCTAAAGGGGAGAGTGAGAGTGGAGGAAGGGTGGGGTCTGGAGGACTAAAGGGGAGAGTGAGGAGGGCGGAAGGGCGGGTTCTGGAGGTCTAAAGGGGAGAGTGAGAGTGGAGGAAGGGTGGGGTCTGGAGGTCTAAAGGGGAGAGTGAGAGTGGAGGAAGGGTGGGGTCTGGAGGTCTAAAGGAGAGAGTGAGGAGGGCGGAAGGGCGGGTTCTGGAGGTCTAAAGGGGAGAGTGAGGAGGGCGGAAGGGCGGGTTCTGGAGGTCTAAAGGGGAGAGTGAGAGTGGAGGAAGGGTGGGGTCTGGAGGACTAAAGGGGAGAGTGAGGAGGGCGGAAGGGCGGGTTCTGGAGGTCTAAAGGGGAGAGTGAGAGTGGAGGAAGGGTGGGGTCTGGAGGACTAAAGGGGAGAGTGAGGAGGGCGGAAGGGCGGGTTCTGGAGGACTAAAGGGGAGAGTGAGGGTGGAGGAAGGGTGGGGTCTGGAGGACCATTGTAAGAACAACACACACACAAAGGCTCCACGGCTTCTTAAGTTCTGTAGTTTTTAAATATCAGATTCAAATCATGTATTATTCCAGTAAAACCTGATCCAATACAAACACACTGCTTGTTTTTACTTCACATTCCTGATTTTTATCTCACTGCCCTGTTCCAGTAAAGGATTTCCTGTGTACAGACCTTTACTTGTCCTGGTTCAATCATGGTTTTAGTCCCGGTTCAGTCCTGGTTTATTTTAGTCCCTCTGATCTCTCGAGGTCCTGATCTGACATGTTGTCCATCTTTGCTTTAGACCGGGATCTTGTCCAGATTATACAACAAAACCCAACTTTGACTTTTACTCTCCACTCCAGCTGCAGCTCATCACAGAGACCTGGTTCAGTCCTGGTTCAGTCTTGGTTCAGTCCTGGTTTTAGTCCTGGTTTAGTCCCTCTGATCTCTGGAGGTTCTGATTAGGCATGTCCGGTCTTGCTTTAGATTGGGATCTCGTCCAGATTATAAAACAAAATCCAGATCTGATCCAACTTTCACTTTCACCCTCCAGCTGCAGCTCATCACAGAGACTGTGAGCGTGCGTGCATCTCCACAAACCTGCCTAATACTTAGTCTGGAGGAGGGCCTCTTCCTGCTTGCTTCCATGGAAATGTTGTTCTTTCGGCGATAATATTCCACAGTATGTCATTAAACATATCTGTCTCCATGGAGAATGTACAGACGTATGGTTTTAACTTTATATTTCTATGGAATCATCAGTCATCAGGTGGCTTTTCACCTCCAGAATATTACAGACTGTTGCTTTAAGTTGTGGCAATATTCATGTTAATATATTTACAGTTTTGTCGTTTTAATTTGGACTCAGTATTTTTCATACAGCAAAGGTCACGTAAAAATCAGTTAATGTTGATTTTTCAGTGAAATGAAAACATGTTAAATATAGACACAAACACAAACACTAACCTCGGCTCCAGTCAAATGAAGCTCATTGAGGTTTGCTGTTAGCCAATCCGGAGTGAAGCTGTTGAAGGTAACGCCCTTTCTCTTAGCTTAGCAACGCTGTCAGTTAAACCTGCTGCTAATGCTAACGGGAGGTACCTCTGGGAAAGAAGGCGCCTAATTGGTCGGTTATTTATATTGATATCTTAATTTATAGACAAAATTGTGAGAAAAAAAACACCAGGATCATGTAGAGCAAAACATTCTAAGACCAAAATGACGAACCTGACAGCAGCAGTTACAGAGAGAGGGGCGACGGTTTTTCAATAAAAAGTTAATTGGAGCCAGTGTCGATAGAGCTGAAGTGTGCTCAGGCTCACTTCCTGTTTGGAACTATAGACAGGCTCTGGTTCTGACCCAGACTCTCTGAGGAGCGCTGGTGTCATGTCCTGGACTCACCTCTGGGGGCAGCTCTCGAGGGAAAAACAGGATGGGCAGCGCCGTCAGAAACAGCAAACAAGACGCCAACAGGAAGCCGAGCCACCACGCCCCGACCCACCGGAGGTCCCCAGGCTCCAGAGGGACCTGGTCTAAGAGGGACCAGATTAGACCAAGTTAAGTCCTGATTTAGTCCTGGTTCAATCCTGATTCCAGTCCTGTTTCAGTCCTGGTTCAGTCCTGGTTCAGACCTTTGGAGACGGTGTTGAAGTCCACAAAGATCCTGAGTGTGAAGGCGCTGGTCATGAAGCCGAAGGCTGGTCCAATGGACGTGACGGCCAGAAGGATCCCTGAAGAACAGGACCAGAACCATCAGAACCACATGAGACCGGGAACTACCGGAGACCCAGGACCAGAGACCCAGGACCAGAGACCCAGGACTAGAGACCAGAGCGCCTCCTCCTGGTTTGGCAGGGGGGAGGTGCTTAGCTGTCAGTCGTGATGACAGGATGTTTGGAACGCAGTGGACCAGCACCAGGACTCTTGGCTGAGTTCTGCTCCAAACATGTCTGCTCATGTTTGGCGTGAAAAGGTCTAGCAACGGAACACACCAGAGCTAAACCGGTTAGTGCCATCTGATGTCATTTACTTACAAACAAACATGTCCCAACAAGGTCTGAGCCAGGATCCTGAAGTACCTGACAGGGAGAACATGCAAACTCTGGGATTTGAACCCAGGATTGTCTTCCTGTGCCATTCCTGGTTTAGACTTGTTTAGACCTAGTTTAAACCTAGTTTAGACCTGGGTTAGTCCTGGTTTAGACCTGTTTTAGTCCTGGTTTAAACCTAGTTTAGATGTGGTTTAGACCTAGTTTAGGTCTGGTTTAGATCTGGTTTAGGTCTAGTTTAGATCTAATTTGGACCTAGTATTTTAGTATTGTGACAACACTAAACTGTATGAATGCCATACTGTGGAACATTCAGGCAAAGCAGTAACATCTCCATGGAGACGAGTAGGTGATTCCCCTCACTAACATAACCTAAAGGTTCCACAGTGCGCCTTTAGAATCGTAGTTACATAAAGTCATTGTGTCATACCGAGGTAGAGAGGCGAGTTGCGTTTGCTGGCGTAGTCGTCGATGTAGGAGATGCCGAACGGTTGGATGGGCACCGCCCCGATACCCAGGAGCAGTTGCCCTAGCAACAGCAGCGGGTACGCCCCCTCGTGCCCACCGCCCTCACGCTCATCACAGCCCGGGTCAGACCACAGAGACCCGTTCACCCGGCACAGGCTGGAGCTGTTACCCTGAGCTGAAGGAGAAGCAGGACTTAGACCAGGTTTAGACCAGGCTTAGACCAGGCTTAGGCCTGGTTCAGTCTTGGTTCAGTCCTGGGTAAGTCATGGTTTTGTTTGTATTGCAGTAATACTGCTGTAGTACTCGCCTGTACTGTGAAATAGTCCGTGTATTTCATAGTTAGTACTGCAGTAGTACTCGCCTGTGTTCTGGTCCGTGTATTTGTAGTAGTAGTACTGCAGTAGTACTCGCCTGTGTTCTGGTCCGTGTATTTGTAGTAGTAGTAGTATTAGTACTGCAGTAGTACTCGCCTGTGTTCTGGGCCGTGTATTTGTAGTAGTAGTACTGCAGTAGTACTCGCCTGTGTTCTGGTCCGTGTATTTGTAGTAGTAGTACTGTAGTAGTACTCGCCTGTGTTCTGGTCCGTGTATTTGTAGTACTAGTACTGTAGTAGTACTCGCCTGTGTTCTGGTCCGTGTATTCGTAGTAGTAGTAGTACTGCAGTAGTACTCGCCTGTGTTCTGGGCCGTGTATTTGTAGTAGTAGTACTGTAGTAGTACTCGCCTGTGTTCTGGGCCGTGTATTTGTAGTAGTAGTACTGTAGTAGTACTCGCCTGTGTTCTGGTCCGTGTATTTGTAGTACTAGTACTGTAGTAGTACTCGCCTGTGTTCTGGTCCGTGTATTCGTAGTAGTAGTACTGTAGTAGTACTCGCCTGTGTTCTGGTCCGTGTATTTGTAGTAGTAGTACTGTAGTAGTACTCGCCTGTGTTCTGGGCCGTGTATTTGTAGTAGTAGTACTGTAGTAGTACTCGCCTGTGTCCTAGTCCGTGTATTTCATAGTTAGTACTGCAGTAGTACTCGCCTGTGTTCTGGGCCGTGTATTTGTAGTAGTAGTACTGTAGTAGTACTCGCCTGTGTTCTGGGCCGTGTATTTGTAGTAGTAGTACTGTAGTAGTATTCGCCTGTGTTCTGGGCCGTGTATTTGTAGTAGTAGTACTGTAGTAGTACTCGCCTGTGTTCTAGTCCGTGTATTTCATAGTTAGTACTGCAGTAGTACTCGCCTGTGTTCTGGGCCGTGTATTTGTAGTAGTAGTACTGCAGTAGTACTCGCCTGTGTTCTGGTCCGTGTATTTGTAGTAGTAGTACTGTAGTAGTACTCGCCTGTGTTCTGGTCCGTGTATTTGTAGTAGTAGTACTGTAGTAGTACTCGCCTGTGTTCTGGTCCGTGTATTTGTAGTAGTAGTACTGTAGTAGTACTCGCCTGTGTTCTGGTCCGTGTATTTGTAGTAGTAGTACTGTAGTAGTACTCGCCTGTGTTCTGGTCCGTGTATTTGTAGTAGTAGTACTGTAGTAGTACTCGCCTGTGTTCTGGTCCGTGTATTTGTAGTAGTAGTACTGTAGTAGTACTCGCCTGTGTTCTGGTCCGTGTATTTGTAGTACTAGTACTGTAGTAGTACTCGCCTGTGTTCTGGTCCGTGTATTCGTAGTAGTAGTAGTACTGCAGTAGTACTCGCCTGTGTTCTGGGCCGTGTATTTGTAGTAGTAGTACTGTAGTAGTACTCGCCTGTGTTCTGGGCCGTGTATTTGTAGTAGTAGTACTGTAGTAGTACTCGCCTGTGTTCTGGTCCGTGTATTTGTAGTACTAGTACTGTAGTAGTACTCGCCTGTGTTCTGGTCCGTGTATTCGTAGTAGTAGTACTGTAGTAGTACTCGCCTGTGTTCTGGTCCGTGTATTTGTAGTAGTAGTACTGTAGTAGTACTCGCCTGTGTTCTGGGCCGTGTATTTGTAGTAGTAGTACTGTAGTAGTATTCGCCTGTGTTCTGGGCCGTGTATTTGTAGTAGTAGTACTGTAGTAGTACTCGCCTGTGTTCTAGTCCGTGTATTTCATAGTTAGTACTGCAGTAGTACTCGCCTGTGTTCTGGGCCGTGTATTTGTAGTAGTAGTACTGTAGTAGTACTCGCCTGTGTTCTGGGCCGTGTATTTGTAGTAGTAGTACTGTAGTAGTATTCGCCTGTGTTCTGGGCCGTGTATTTGTAGTAGTAGTACTGTAGTAGTACTCGCCTGTGTTCTAGTCCGTGTATTTCATAGTTAGTACTGCAGTAGTACTCGCCTGTGTTCTGGGCCGTGTATTTGTAGTAGTAGTACTGCAGTAGTACTCGCCTGTGTTCTGGTCCGTGTATTTGTAGTAGTAGTACTGTAGTAGTACTCGCCTGTGTTCTGGTCCGTGTATTTGTAGTAGTAGTACTGTAGTAGTACTCGCCTGTGTTCTGGTCCGTGTATTTGTAGTAGTAGTACTGTAGTAGTACTCGCCTGTGTTCTGGTCCGTGTATTTGTAGTAGTAGTACTGTAGTAGTACTCGCCTGTGTTCTGGTCCGTGTATTTGTAGTAGTAGTACTGTAGTAGTACTCGCCTGTGTTCTGGTCCGTGTATTTGTAGTAGTAGTACTGTAGTAGTACTCGCCTGTGTTCTGGGCCGTGTATTTGTAGCAGTAGTACTGCAGTAGTACTCGCCTGTGTTCTAGTCCGTGTATTTCATAGTTAGTACTGCAGTAGTACTCGCCTGTGTTCTGGGCCGTGTATTTGTAGCAGTAGTACTGCAGTAGTACTCGCCTGTGTTCTGGTCCGTGTATTTGTAGTAGTAGTACTGTAGTAGTACTCGCCTGTGTTCTGGTCCGTGTATTCGTACGGCCCGTACAGGAAGTGGGGCATGGTCATGAGGAGTGCGGCTGCTGCAGCTAAACTCGCTCCTCCGGCGATGAACCTCGGGCGGTGAACGCGACTGCCCCAAAAACTCACGAAGACGATCAGCAGAGTGTTACCCACCTGAAACAGACCAAGACCGGGGCTAGACCTGGTTTAGACTGAAACCAAGTTTAGACCGGGTTTAGACTGAGACCAGATTTAGACCGGGTTTAGACCAAAAGAGACCGAGACCAGGTCTAGACCCGGTGTTGACTGAGACCGAGGTTAGACTGGTTTTAGATCGGGTTTAGACTGAGACTAAATTTAGACCGGGTTTAGACGGGGTTTAGACCTGAAAGAGACCAAGGAGTTAAACCGGGTTTAGACCTGAAAGAGACAGAGGCCAGATTTAGATCGGGTTTAGACCTGAACGAGACCGAGACCAGAGCTAGACCAGGTTTAAATTGAGACTGAGTTTACACCAGGTTTAGACTGAGACTAGATTTAGACAGGTTTAGACTGGATTTAGACCTGAAAGAGACCAAGACCAGCACTACACCGGTTTCAGACCTGAAAGCGACCGAGACCAGGTTTAGACCGGGTTTAAACCTGAAACAGAACCAATGTCCTCTCCAAAATTCTCGTAAAAGTCAGAACAAAATATTACACTTTTCTAGTGCAGGGTCCACCACCTGGTTTTTCCAGGACAATGTTATTTTCCCTGAACACATTATGGCATTAATCTTATCCGTATCCATGGTGACGATGTTTGTCAGCCTGTAATTGAATGAATGGAAGACAGATCAGTTTATTGCCTCGGTGTGGAATAAATCTTCATGGAAAAAGCAGGGTTCTCAGTCTCTTTTAGTGGCCATATTTGTTTTGTCCTAAACGGCGCATGCTTCTCTCTGATTGGTTAATCCGCCTGTCAATCACGCCCTCTGGAATCAGGGAAACAGGACCCGGATCCAGATCCACTCGACTTTGTAAAGTTTTGTCAAAGCCTGTGGTTCTGGCCCGGACAGGTAAGGTTTAGATTGGGTTTAGACCGGGGTTTGGACCTGCAAGAGACCAAGTCCAGTCCTTTTTCAGTCCTGCTCCGGTCCCAGTTCATCCCTAGTCTTGATTCTGGTCCAGTCCTGGTCCTGCTAAAGTCCTGGTCTCAGTCCAGTCTCAGTCCTGGCCCCGTTGAAGGAGGCCAGCAGGACCAGGACTGGACCAGAATCAAGACTAGGTATGAACTGGGACCGGAGCAGGACTGAAAAAGGACTGGACTTGGTCTCTCCCCAGTCCTGGTCCTGCTGAAGTCCTGGTCTCAGTCCAGTCTGAGTTCTGACCTCGTTGAAGGAGGCCAGCAGCCCGGCTCTCTGGCTGGACAGACCATAGCGCCTCTCGATGGTGGAGATGGAGCTCTTCATGTACCCGGAGACGAGGAGCTGAGCGAGCTGCAGAGCGCTGTGACACAGCACAAAGAACTGAGGAAGAAAAGACAAGATTATTATCACAGAAGAAAGAACTAAAGGGTAAAATTATATTGAAACTGCAACACAAAGAGTTAAAGACGGGGTATTTTACTTCTGCTCAAACATCACATGTTTAGATCACCATGTTTCCTTTTATTGTTTTGAAAATGCTTTATTCACCAAAAACAACTGATTCATGTTTTATAAGTTTCACCTTCATTTCACTTTGTTTTTTTTGGGGTTTTTTTTTTGTGTGCGTCCCACTAAAGAAATTACCGCACATCGAATCAGGTTTGTGAAGTTGTAGTGAACAGTTTTGTACTTGTTTTCGTTTATTTACGGAGAATTGACGTAGGCTTGTGGGCGGAGCCTCGTACAGAATCTTACAGAAGGGTTTGAACAGGGCCCAAGGGAGATCTCTAAATTACTCAAACATGCACGGATGATTCTTAAACCTCTTCAGGCATGTTTTTGATGAGGGAACAACGTTATAGCATGAACGCTCCAAAACGTACACTTTGTATAATACTCCCTCTTTAGTGCGAAGAACTGAAAATGAAAACTGTTAAAATACGAAATACTTTTAAAATACTTTGGTTTTTATACTGATGTTCTGAGGCCACAGACGCCCTGGGACAGACGGACAGAGGTGAGGCTGCCAGTCTGCACCGCCTCCGACCACGAGCGACACATTCATACATGAGCAAAGTGAGGGAAGTGTCTTGCCAAAGGACACAACGTCAGACCTTGATGCTCCTGAAGAGGCTCCGCGGCGCAGGGTCCTCAGCGGCCATCTTGGACCCAGGTGTTTATGGCATCACCGCTCTGAGGAGAGAGAGGGAAAATAAAAGTAAAACAAAAGAGAGAGAAAGAGAGAGAGGGGAAAGAGGGAGAGAGAGGGAAAATAAAAGTAAAAAAGAGAGAGATACTGATACTGCAAAGAGAGAGAGAGAGGGGAGAGGGGGAGAGGAGAGAAAGAGAGAGAGGGAATATTCAAGTAAAAATAAAAGAGAGAGAAATACTGAGACTGCAGAGAGAGAGAGAGAGAGAGGGGAGAGAAGAGAACAGAAGAGAGAGGGAATATCCAAGTAAAAACAAAAGAGAAATACTGAGACTGCAAAGAGAGAGAGGGGAGAGAAGAGAAGAGAGAGGGAATATTCGCGTAAAAACAAAGGAGAGAGAGGGGGAGAGAGTGGAGAGGAGAAAGGGAATATTTTAATAAAAACAAAAGAGAGAAATACTGATACTGCAAAGAGAGAAAGAGGAGAGAGAGGGAATATCTGAGTAAAAACAAGAGAGAAATACTGATACTTAAAAGAGAGAGAAAGAGAGAAGAGACAGAGAGGGAAGAGATAGAGAGAAGAGAGAAGTGACCCAGTTAAAGTGCTGATGCTGAGTGAGAGAAAAAGAGAGAAGTAGGATAGAAAAAGAGGGGATGAGGAAGAGTCACTTCCTGGACAAACGAATGGAAACGACACTAAACGAACTCATTACTGAAATGTTCCAGCGGTGATTTCATTGGTGCATTGTGTCACTTTTCTTTTCTCCATGGAGATGTTGTTGCTTTCTTTGTCTGGAATGTTCCACAGTATGGTGTTAAACCTTTCTATCTTCATGGAGACCAAACCAGACCAAGTTACAGGTCAGATCTGTGGAGAGGCGACCCCGCTCACAGTCAGAATGTCTGTTTTTATAGGTATTTTTGAGCTCTAAAACCACCTGTAATGTAATGAATAAATAAATACAAATAGTGGGTAGTGTTTAATGTCACACTGTGGAACATTCCAGGCAGAGCAACAACGTATCCATAGAAACAAGCAGGCGACGGACCCCCAAACAAAGTTCAAATCAGTTTGTTTGGAGGAAAATCTCTGTTATATCCCAGACTTTGCTGCTCTGGGAATGTGAGTCAGAGGGAGTTTAAGACGTGATGAGTTCTTCATGTTCCACAAAGAGAAAAGTGAAGGAGGAACCAGGACCAGATCTGAAATCTCCGTCATCAAATTGAATGTTGTGAAAGAGCTCCACATCAGCCGCAGTTCAATGCCCCAACACTGTGAGGATTAGACTAAAGGCCGCCACACACTACTGGAGTTTTCATTTTAAACGATTTTTAAACCCGTGACAAAAAACGCACAACACAGACACGAGGAGAATCTTATGAGACTTAAAATTATAGACCCAAAGCCCCCCCTGCTGTGGATGACCGACAACTAGCGGAAAGGCTTAACACCTACTACGCTAGATTTGAAGTCTCACACCCCTCCCCCACCCCACTGACTCCTCCCCCACTCACACTCTCCAAGCAGGATGTGACTAAGACATTTAAAAGGCAAAACCCACGGAAAGCCCCAGGTCCGGACGGTGTCTCTCCTTCCACCCTGAGACACTGCGCTGAAGAACTGGCTCCTGTCTTCACGGACATCTTTAACATCTCCCTGGAGTCATGACATGTCCCAGCCTGCTTCAAGCTGTCCACCATCGTTCCCGTCCCCAAGAAGCCCAGGATCACCGGACTTAACGACTACAGGCCTGTGGCGCTGACGTCTGTAGTCATGAAGTCATTTGAGCGCCTGGTTCTGCCTCACCTCAAGTCCTTCACCTCCCCCCTCCTGGACCCTCTGCAGTTCGCCTACAGAGCAAATCGGTCGGTAGACGACGCCATCAACCTGGCCCTCCACTTCATCCTTCAGCATCTGGACTCCCCGGGAACCTACGCCAGGATCCTGTTTGTGGACTTCAGCTCTGCATTTAACACCATCCTCCCTGCTCTGCTCCAGGACAAGCTCGCCCAGCTCAACGTGCCTGACTCCACCTGCAGGTGGATCACTGACTTCCTGACGGACCGGAGGCAGTGCGTGCGGCTGGGGAAGAATGTCTCGGACATTCGGACTATAAGCACAGGATCTCCACAGGGCTGTGTACTTTCTCCCCTGCTCTTCTCCCTGTACACCAACTGCTGCACCTCCAGCCACGACTCCGTGAAACTGGTTAAGTTTGCGGATGACACCACCCTCATCGGGCTCATCTCGGACGGTGATGAGTCTGCCTACAGGAGGGAGGTGGACCGGCTGGTGTCCTGGTGCAGCAGCAACAACCTGGAGCTCAACGCCCAGAAGACAGTGGAGATGATCGTGGACTTCAGGAAAGTCACAGCCCCCCTGCCTCTCCTCACCCTGACAGACTCCTCCATCACCACTGTGGACTCCTTCCGCTTCCTGGGCACCTGCATCACCCACGACCTCAAGTGGAAGCCGACCATCAGCTCCCTCATCAAGAAAGCCCAGCAGAGGATGTACTTCCTGCGGCAGCTGAGGAAAGCCAAGCTGCCTGCCCAGATGATGGTGCAGTTTTACACGGCCATCATTGAGTCCATCCTCACCTCCTCCATCACTGTGTGGTACGCTGGGGCCACTGCCAGGGACAGACAGAGACTGCAGCGCATTGTGCGCTCTGCTGAGAAGGTGATCGGCTGTAGCCTTCCATCTCTCCAGGACCTGTACGTCTCCAGGACTCGGGGGCGTGCAGGCCGGATAGCAGCTGACCCCTCTCACCCTGGACATGGACTATTCCAGCCACTTCCCTCTGGCAGAAGGCTACGGTCCATACGGACCAGAACCTCTCGCCATAAGAACAGTTTCTTCCCTTCTGCTGTTGGACTCATAAACACTTTATGAACACTTATAACACCTGTACTAAGGACACTTTATAATACCTGTACTAAGCTGGACACTTTATAACACCTGTCACCTTAAATAAGTCATGCCACATCACTTGATCTTTTGCACTGTCAGTTTGCACTGTTGTTCTGATGCTCTGTATATACTTGACTATTTTTATTTTTTATTATATATCTTAATCTTTTTGCATGCTCTTACTTTATTTTCAAATAGTGATAATAATAATAATAATAAAGTATTATTATTATTATTATCTTTTTCTAACAGTGATATCTCTACTTTGTATTATTATTATTATTCTTCAGTGTTCTATGTGGCACCTTATCACCAAAGCAAGTTCCTAGTCTGTGAATTGTGTTCTGACAATGGCAATAAAAGCTTTTCTGATTCTGATTTCCAATCGCAAAGACTTCAATTCTAAATAAGTAGCAAAAACAGCAACAGACGGTGTCAATGAGGCATAATTATATAAATGTAAATGTACAAGTCAAAATAAAATAAAAACAGTTATAAAAATATATTTCAGCAATATTCAAGAGGTCGTAAAGAGAAAACAGGGCAAAGACTGACAGGACATAGGGAGTATTATCTGTTACATAAGGATGAGTTGTTGTAGGGAGTATTATCTGTTACATAAGGGTGAGTTGTTGTAGGGAGTATTATCTGTTACATAAGGGTGAGTTGTACAGTTGTAGGGAGTATTATCTGTAAGAAAAAACAATTTGCTGTGCTCTAGTTAGGTTGTCAAAAGTACTGAAAATCAGACACTAATCCACCCTTAAAGTATCCAAACTAGTGCTGTCAAAAATATTGCAGTATTATCGAGTTAACGCAAAACTATTTTAACGCCGTTAAATTTTTTATTACGAGATTAACGTGAACTCGTTTTTTCATAAACTGTGGCCACTGCTCGTAAAGTTCGAAAAACTACAGGATCCGGCGGTAAACAGGAAGGAAAACAATTTGCACGAATCTGAGAAGACCCCGGAAACTGAGAAGACCCCGGAAACTGAGAAGACCCCGGAAACTGAGAAGACCCCGGAAACTGAGAAGTCCCCGGAAACTGAGAAGACCCCGGAAACTGAGAAGACCCCGGAAACTGAGAAGTCCCCGGAAACTGAGAAGTCCCCGGAAACTGAGAAGACCCCGGAAACTGAGAAGACCCCGGAAACTGAGAAGTCCCCGGAAACTGAGAAGACCCCGGAAACTGAGAAGACCCCGGAAACTGAGAAGTCCCCGGAAACTGAGAAGTCCCCGGAAACTGAGAAGACCCCGGAAACTGAGAAGTCCCCGGAAACTGAGAAGTCCCCGGAGGAGGTCGGCCAAAGCACGCGCACACGCACGACTTCACCACAGAAGCCCCGCGGCGCGCCGATGCCACCTGCACGAGGAAAACACGAAACAAAGTCCAAAACATACGGCGAACCCGCGTCCACACCCGACAAGGACCGCGGACAGCAACAGAAGCCCCGCAGCCTCCCGGCCGACCCCACTCCCCCGCGCCGCCGCCACATCCACAAACCCACGGAGGAGGACGCACCACAGCAGGATCCACATCGGCTCCACCACTCAATAGACCCCCGTGCCGCTGGACCCACCCTCTCCACCAAAAGCGCCAAACAAACAGCGCCGTGCGCCGACGCCATCAGCCACAGCCCGGCCGCGCAGGTGCGAACACGGGTCACAGAACCCCAGGCCACCGCGCCCGAGCGCGACACGGCCCAAAAGTCCCAGCGCGAGTGCGCCCCCTAGTGCAGCAGGTGTTGGGACAGACACAGTGGCGCTAACTGGAGATTACAGGACGTCCCTCAGTGATGGAACCACCTCAGGGTCACAGCAAATTATTCCACCCACAGTGGAAATTCAGCCACTTTGACTGAAGACAGAAGAGAAACACTGGAACATGACAGTGGAACATGACAGAGGAACATGACTGAGGAACATGACAGAGGAACATGACAGTGGAACATGTGAGTGGAACATGACAGTGGAACATGACAGAGGAACATGTGAGTGGAACATGACTGAGGAACATGTGAGTGGAACATGACAGAGGAACATGACAGTGGAACATGTGAGTGGAACATGACAGAGGAACATGACAGTGGAACATGACAGAGGAACATGACAGAGGAACATGTGAGTGGAACATGACAGTGGAACATGACAGAGGAACATGACAGAGGAACATGACAGAGGAACATGTGAGTGGAACATGACAGTGGAACATGACAGAGGAACATGTGAGTGGAACATGACAGTGGAACATGACAGAGGAACATGTGAGTGGAACATGACAGTGGAACATGTGAGTGGAACATGACAGTGGAACATGACAGAGGAACATGACAGTGGAACATGACAGAGGAACATGACAGTGGAACATGACAGAGGAACATGACAGTGGAACATGTGAGTGGAACATGACAGAGGAACATGTGAGTGGAACATGACAGTGGAACATAACAGAGGAACATGACAGAGGAACATGACAGAGGAACATGACAGAGGAACATGACAGAGGAACATAACAGAGGAACATGTGAGAGGAACATGTGAGTGGAACATGACAGTGGAACATGACAGTGGAACATGACAGAGGAACATGACAGAGGAACATGACAGTGGAACATGACAGAGGAACATGACAGAGGAACATGACAGAGGAACATAACAGAGGAACATGTGAGAGGAACATGTGAGTGGAACATGACAGTGGAACATGACAGTGGAACATGACAGAGGAACATGACAGAGGAACATGACAGTGGAACATGTGAGTGGAACATGACAGAGGAACATGTGAGTGGAACATGACAGTGGAACATGACAGTGGAACATGACAGTGGAACATGACAGAGGAACATGTGAGTGGAACATGACAGTGGAACATGACAGAGGAACATGTGAGTGGAACATGACAGTGGAACATGTGAGTGGAACATGACAGTGGAACATGACAGAGGAACATGACAGTGGAACATGACAGAGGAACATGACAGTGGAACATGACAGAGGAACATGACAGAGGAACATGTGAGTGGAACATGACAGTGGAACATAACAGAGGAACATGACAGAGGAACATGTGAGTGGAACATGACAGTGGAACATAACAGAGGAACATGACAGAGGAACATGTGAGTGGAACATGACAGAGGAACATGACAGTGGAACATGACAGAGGAACATGACAGAGGAACATGTGAGTGGAACATGACAGTGGAACATGACAGAGGAACATGACAGTGGAACATGACAGAGGAACATGACAGAGGAACATGACAGAGGAACATAACAGAGGAACATGTGAGAGGAACATGTGAGTGGAACATGACAGTGGAACATGACAGTGGAACATGACAGAGGAACATGACAGAGGAACATGACAGTGGAACATGTGAGTGGAACATGACAGAGGAACATGTGAGTGGAACATGACAGTGGAACATAACAGAGGAACATGACAGTGGAACATGTGAGTGGAACATGACAGAGGAACATGACAGTGGAACATGACAGAGGAACATGTGAGTGGAACATGACAGAGGAACATGACAGAGGAACATGACAGTGGAACATGTGAGTGGAACATGACAGAGGAACATGACAGAGGAACATGTGAGTGGAACATGACAGAGGAACATGTGAGAGGAACATGACAGAGGAACATGTGAGTGGAACATGACAGAGGAACATGACAGAGGAACATCGAACACAAAGTGTCTTATTCACAGTTGTGGTTTGCAGTAAAAAAAACATTTGCACAAAACGGCGTCTGTCCACTTTTCTATGTTGATAAGAGAATTAAAACGATGATTCAAGGGACAAAAATGTGCAATTTGTGATTAATCGCGAGTTAACTTCGACATTCATGAGATTAATCGCGATTAAATATTTTAATTGAAACTAAATACTCATTTGAGCAGGTATCGAGATTCCCAGGATCAGGATCTTGATCTGTATCAGAACAAGTATAAGAGCTCATAGACGAGTACACGCCCATGGACCACTGTCGACCACAGATGGCACAAATGGACTTTAATTGTTAATGGTCGTATATTACACAAAATGATTCCTCATCACAAACAGACCTGGAGCTGTGTTTTGTTTCACACATGTTTGAGTAACACTTCTACATCTCCAAAGCTCAAAATGCTCTGTTCCACCTTGTGACGTCATGAAGTGGTATAGTTTTCAAGTGAACAGCTCCATTTACATTTAGACCAGAGATTGGAAATTCTAGGGCTGAAATTATCCAAATGGTTTTAGTGAAGGTGTGTGGAATTTAAAACACAGTGACATCACAAGGTGGAACAGAGTGTTTCTAGGGTTCTGAGGCTCGACTTTGGGCCTGAGGCGGGTCAAATGTCTGTGTTCAGTAGAAAAACAAAACAAGATCGCAGCGTTTTGTGAGTCTACTCCGGAATTCCTCACATTCCAGTCACTTTCCCTTTTTCGAGTGGAGCGTTTATTGACAGAAGAGAGGCACGAGCGTAGTAGTAGTAGTAGCAGTTGTAGTAGTAGTAGTAGTAGTAGTAGTAGTAGTAGTAGTAGTAGTAGTAGTAGCAGTAGTAAAAGTAGTAGTAAACACCACATGAACTGGTAAGGGTAAAGGAAGAACAGTGACAGTAACCGTGAAATTGTTGTAGTGGTAGTGGTAGTTGCAGTTTTCTTCCATTATACACATGCATGCTGGGTTTCAATGAAGTAGTAGTAGTAGTAGTAGTAGTAGTAGTAGTAGTAGTAGTAGTAGTAGTGATAGCAGCAGCAGAAATAGCAGCAGATGTATGAAATACCACATGAACTGGTTAGAGGAAAGGGGGGACAGTGACAGTAACAGTAAAAATAACACATTGTACTTGTAGTAGTAATAGTAGTAATAATAGTAGTAGTAGTAGTAGTAGTAGTATTTGAAGTAATGTAATCATGTCTATAGCAGTAATTCTGGTCTAGTGCTAGTCTTTGCAGGGACTTACTTGCAGCTGATTCCCAGGTGTTTGAGTCCTGGTTGAGTCTTGCTCCGTGGACTTGGTTTTTGTGGGTGGATTGTTGTTACGCATGTGCAAGAGGCAAGAGATAAGGACTGCAAACAGGAGGGGCAGCTGCTCAGGAAAATAAAGATAGACACAACATAGTGCTGGTTTAGATCAGTTTAGACACCCTTTAAAACTGGTTGAACATCCAAACAAAAAGAAAGAAAATGTGGTATTTTTCTGTGCCATCTTTTACAACCAAAAACACTGTAATGAGAGACTAAGCCAGGACTAAACATAAAGTAAGTCTAACCCTGACAGAAGTCAGAATCACTTTTTACTGCCATGTTCCAAAGTCCAGTGAAAAATGCAATTCCGAAAAGCACGAATCACTGAGCTTGATTCATGCTGAGGAAATAAACTAATATAAAACACGCGCTTTAATGCCCCATGGCGCCCTCTGGTGGTTTATTCCAACTACACTAAAGAGAGAGACAGAGGGTGAGAGGAGCAGAGGAGAGGGTCAGAGGAGCAGAGGAGAGGGTCAGAGGAGCAGAGGAGCAAAGGAGAGGAGCAGAGGGTCAGAGGAGAGAGTCAGAGGAGCAGAGGGTCAGAGGAGCGGGTCAGAGGAGCAGAGGGTCAGAGGAGCAAAGGAGAGGAGCAGAGGGTCAGAGGAGCGGGTCAGAGGAGCAGAGGGTCAGAAGACACACTAAACCACACTTATTACTTCAACTCTTTATTAAAAATATCTTGCATCAAAGTCATTCATTTCTTCTCACAAACTTCACGGTGATCTTCGTTGATCACCTCCGTACGATCAACTCCTTAATTCTACAAAAATAACCTTTTTCTGCTCCACATTCGGACTACACTCGAAAGAAAAAACAAAATCATAACTCAAATAAACATTAATCATAAAAGAATAAACACCTCCTGCTGAAATCTGGCAGACATTTTAAATCCAGCTCTTCTCCGATTGGTTGGTTCAGTTTATCAATAAATAAACCAATAGAAATTTATTTGCTGTTCTCTTACGAGTCCTGATGGGTTTAGTCCTGATTTAGACCAGGATCGAGACTCTAGTCCTCATTGGTCTTGGCTTAGACCTGCCATGTCCTGGTTTAGGCCCCAGTTTAGTCTGGGATCGAGACTAATCCTGGTTTCGTTCATGTTTAAGATCTGATTTAGTCCTTGGTCTTGGGTCAGATCTGCTTTGTCCAGGTTTAGTCCCTGATTTAATCCTTATATTTGTGAAATCTCAAACACTAGTCTAGACTGGGACTAAACCCATAATAATGTGACCTCATCTCTTATATTTTTTTCAAATCCAGTTAAGACTTTCATTTGAATGTCTTTACTTCTTTTTCATTGGTCGATTCTTGAGTCCTCTGCTCTGATTGGCTCTCTGGATTTTTCACTGCTCATTCTCAGCTCCCATTGGTTACAGTCAGTATAGAGACGTTTCATTGGACTAGTTTGGATAATAAGCTTTCACAGAAGAGTTTACTTGGAAATAATTAACTGTTAAAGCTGCACACTGGAACATTTCTGGTGGAGGATCTCTCCCTGCTTGTTTCCATGGCGAAGTTTCTGCTTTGTCTAAAATGTTCCACACTAAGACAATAAACTGATCCCTCTTGCTTTCATTCAGGTGCAGGCTGACAAACATCGTCTCCATGAAGATGGACAAGATTAATGCCATAATGTGGAACATTCCAGGCAAATTAACATTCTCCCCATGTGTTGCATCCGTCTCATCAGTGTCTGTTGGGTTAAAGCCACATCATGGAACTTTTCCAAATGGAGGGTCAGCTACTTTGTCATTTATTTAGATCACAGATGTTTTTATTACTCAAAAATACCTTGAAAAACCTTATTTCTTCATAAACTCGCCAATGACCTGACCTGTAACTTGACCTAGTGGCACCACCTGCTTTCAGAAAAGTTCCATAATGCAGCTTTAAACTCGTCAGAAGTAGTGAACAGATCAGACGCTCTCAAACTCAGATAATATACTCATTTGGACTTTATGGAGTTTAAGTTACGGCACTATTGCTGCGTTAAACAGTCTTGTATTGGCGCTTTTTCAAAGTCACGTTTCATTGGTGTGTCCGGTGTCCTGGTCCCGCCTTCGCCGCGCTCCCATTGGCCGCAGCTCCTTTGGCTCCCGCGCTCCTATTGGCTGAGGACGAGCTGGCGCAGATACGATTGGGTGAGCCCTCTCAGCTCCTCCAGGGTGTAGTCTTCGGGCATGGGCAGACGGCTAATGTGAGGGGCCACATGGACCAGAGGAGCGCCCCCTTCTGGAGAGTCACCGAGCTGCAGAGACACCACCACACGCAGGATGTTCGCCAGGCGCTTCGCCATCTCTGACAAAACATAGAAGGTTGTGGGTTAGACTCCTGATCTCTGAGTGGAGTGTTGCTGCGGCGGACCATGTGACCCTGTTCTCTAACCTGATTGGGCGAGGCGGTCCTTGGCGCAGTAGCACTGCAGTAGTTCAATTCTCCCACACAGAGACGTGACGTCAGTGTAGAGACGCTCCAGCTCGTACCCACTGTCGCCCCCTTCAGACTGTGAGGTGAGAGAAGTTTGAGAGGATTCATATAAAAGTGATTCAAAAACACACAGGAAAACGTTAACCTACAAAAATAGGCCATAAAACTGTATGGCACATGACACATGGATAGTACTCAGTTCCATTTACTCAAGCATCTTTTTAAAGAAATTGCAGTTTTCTATCAGCTCCTACTTGAGTAATGTTTTTATTGAAGTAACTCTTGAGTAAAAGTTCTGGTCTCTTCCCACTGTGAGTAAATCTACAAGTGACAAAAGCTTCATGTGGACAATATGAAATGATTTGAACATTTGTGTTTGTTGCACTGCTCAGATATGACTTAGTTTGTCTCATTTTTGTGTCTATTCTAATACCAGATTTTGTACATTATAAATCACATGTTACGTCCCAACAGTTACTCTTTGTTACTCTTTCTTTATTTAATTTTTTTTAATTAATTTCTTGGACCACTACTTTGTGCTTCTACTTGAGTAATACTGTTTTGAAGTAATGTTACTCTTACTTGTCAGAGGAGCCTAGAGCTGTGAAAAGTCAGTTTGATTTGCCTCTAATTTGTCTCATTAAAATGAATAAAAGGCCTGAACATTAACGATACAGACTTTTAATTAGATCCATTTAACATAAACAAAGTCTTGTGTCTGCTCCAAAACCACCTGCTCTTACAGAGGATTGGCTGTAGACTTCTCCGTTTAAAACAACAGAGCCGATCACTGACCATTAGACTGACTGAAAATAGATTAAAATGACTGTCTGGAGGAGAGCGCCACCTGCTGGATGTGCTGCAGAGTCTTCAGGACCCGGATGTAGTCCAGGAACAGTCTCCCAGCGCAGTCCCAGTCCTGGATCACTGCGCTGCGTTCAGGGACACTCAGGCCCTCCAAGAACTCCAGCAGGAAGTCCAGGTTCTCGTTGATGATGCAGTCTGAACAGAGGGGCAGGTAAACAGGGACACACAGGTAAAACATCTGCTTTGAAGAGCTACTGAAGGGGCCGTATTGAGAAAAGGTTTAAAAATGACAGTTACATCAACAAAACACAAAACGCTTTCCTGCCCAGAGCGACAGCTGAGGTCATAGGTGTGAAATATGTGTTGAATTTAAACATTTTGACTTGGAAAAACATTACATTTAAAAGAAAGACTCACTTACCGTGGTTCATACCACCCAGAGACCACAGAAAGTGTGATTTAACTGAAAATGCATTATGATTTAAAGAGAAGATCTTTTCATTGCAACTTGGAGAAAAGTGAAATCAGGCTCTTAAGCCCTGTTTGTGGGCTTCAGTTTGTGGGCTTCAGTTTGTGGGCTTCAGTTTGTGGGCTTCAGTTTGTGGGCTTCAGCTTGTTTCTAGGCGCCCTTTTGAGTACTTTACCACTCAAAACACAGACTAAATTAACAGTTGATTGCCCTGCCATCCCACTGACCCCTTCCTTACCAGAGGCGAGGTGGCGGGTGAGGGTGCGGTGGCACTGGCTCCACTCCCCTGCCCTGTACAGGTGCAGCGCCTGCCGACGGGTGTCGTTGAGGCTCTTGGCCCTCAGAGCTTTGGCCTGATGGATCCACGACTCTGGGATCAACAGAGTCTGAGTCAGGAAGTGCTCTCGCCGCAGTGACTCCTCTGTGTCCTCCAGGGGGCAGTGCAGCTGCAGCATCAGACGCACCGCGCGCTCCCGCTCACTGAGGAAGAGACAGGGTTAGACTCAGATGCCCTCCCATCATGTATCCCTGTGTCAGACGCAGTCCCGTCATCCTGGAGAGGGATGGGCATCTTTAACACTCCTCATTCCGCAGCGCTCTGCCTGTGTCTGTTGTATTTGCAGTAGTAGTACCTGTGACTGCGTATATGTAGTAGTATTTGCAGTAGTAGTACCTGTCACTGCGTATATGTAGTAGTATTTGCAGTAGTAGTAGTATTTGCAGTAGTAGTACCTGTGACTGTGTATATGTAGTAGTATTTGCAGTAGTAGTAGTACTTGCAGTAGTAGTACCTGTGACTGTGTATATGTAGTAGTATTTGCAGTAGTAGTAGTACTTGCAGTAGTAGTACCTGTGACTGTGTATATGTAGTAGTATTTGCAGTAGTAGTAGTACTTGCAGTAGTAGTACCTGTGACTGTGTATATGTAGTAACACAAACACCCCGAGGTGCCACAGCCCCTCCCTCTCCAGCACAGAGCAGAACGACAGGTGCAGCTGCCCCAGACTCGACTCCGGCAGGTGACTGAAGTTCAGGGCGTCCAGCACCGTCCAGAGGAGCCAACTGAGCCTGAAGTCCAGTCTGCGAGGAGACACGGTCAGAGGGTCCAGCAGAGGGTGGAGCGGGTGGTGCCTGTGAAGAGAAAGAGACGGTCAGAGAGGAGGAGGAGAGGAGGAGGAGAGTGGAAGAGAGAGGAAGAGAGGAGGAGGAGAGTGGAAGAGAGAGGAAGAGAGGAGGAAGAGAGTGGAAGAGAGAGGAGGAGAGGAGGAAGAGAGGAGGAGAGACGGTCAGAGGGTCCAGCAGAGGGTGGAGCGGGTGGTGCCTGTGAAGAGAAAGACGGTCAGAGAGGAGGAGGAGAGTGGAAGAGAGGAGAGTGGAAGAGAGAGGAGGAGAGGAGGAGGAGAGTGGAAGAGAGAGGAGGAGAGGAGGAGAGGAGGAGGAGAGTGGAAGAGAGAGGAGGAGAGGAGGAGAGGAGGAGGAGAGTGGAAGAGAGGAGGAGAGACGGTCAGAGGGTCCAGCAGAGGGTGGAGCGGGTGGTGCCTGTGAAGAGAGGGAAACGGTCAGAGGAGGAGGAGAGTGGAAGAGAGGAGGAAGAGAGGAGGAGAGAGGGCGGAGTCTGGGTGATCTGCTGTAATTCCAGGACAAAGATTTCAGGAGTCCTCATTAGAGATCATTAGAGATCATTAGAGATCCTCCTCAGAGATCCTTGAACAGGGCTGCTCAGTGTTTCTGATGATTATTGGGATTAGACTTAAATAAATGTTCACAGGGCACATTGTAATTTATGACTTTGTTAGTCATAAATTGTTAGTTATGACTGAACTCTGAATCCCGTGCACGTCACAACATGTTTGTAGAGGTCTAAACTTCAGGTACAAAAAGACTTCTTTACAGAAGATATTCTATTATCTAAACAACTGCAGCGTTTGCAGTTTGGTAATTGTGTGGTTTAGTTTTGGTTGTAATACACTGTGCAGCCCTTTCACTGAAGTCCAGTGGAGACTGGGGTCCACACTGAACTGAGATCAAACTCAAAGTGCAGTAACGCAGTACACATGCAATGCCAGCAGGGGGAGCAGTGCTACCTGTCGCTGTAGAGCTTCAGCAGGTGGAAGCAGAGGTCATACAGAGGTCGCTGGTTCGATTCCTCCTCGTCCAGGTCCAAACACTCAGACTCCAGGTACGGAGGGAGAGGGGGGCAGGCGTACCTCCCCCCGTCAGCACAGCCCTGAGCGCAGAAACAGAAGAGGAAAGGGCAGTAAGTGAGATGATCACGTTTCACTGGGTTTCAGTGGGTTTCACTGGGTTTCACTGGGTTTCAGTGGGTTTCAGTGGGTTTCAGTGGCTGTGGCCAGGCTGACGTGTGCATCACTCTGAATGGAGTTCAACACATTATCAGTCTGAACAGCTCTCACAAAAGCCAACAAATACTTGAATCTGACTGATCTGCCGCACGGTGGCCAGGCCCCATCGCTCCAGTGGGGAATGGGGATGTCCAATGGAACATTCCATAATCCAGTCATGTTTAATACAGATGGGGGGCAGCTAAAGTGAATATTGTTCAAAGGCACATTTCTGTGGTAAAACAGTTCTTGGGTCTAGTCATAGTCATTAATAGAACTGATCAGGTTCAACATTTATGAATTTACGTTTTGCATATTTCATGGTTAAGTTCAGTGTTATCTATAGGGAAATCTGGCTCTTGCCCCTGTCTGGAGTATGACATCACCACTTCAACACAGAACAGGTGGTCTTCAGTTTTTAGAATGTGATGAACAGACCTGGAAGGCGTCCTGGTAGCGCTTGAGGGCGTCGGACACGGAGGCGGTGGGCGGGAGCATGTACCACAGGTGAACAGCCAGGCACCGCTTCCAATCCAACTCTGAGCACACGTTTATGAAGGAGTCTGAGGACTGCCACACCTGAGGAAGAGGAGGAGGAGAAGAGAGGAGGAAGAAGGAGGAGGAAGAGGTTTGTTCACTGCTTCTTGTGACAAAGTGTAATGTAGGTGTAGACGAGCATGAGTGTACATGATATTCTACTAGACCCGTTTTCGACTAAAGAAATGTCCTGCAGATGGATTAGTCGTCTAAAAAGGGGCGTGTCAAGACTACACCTCCACGGGAGGTGAGATTTCACACAAAAACTACTATTTATGCAGAAAAAAGTACAAGGAAACAATATATTTATATATAGACAGATTAAACAAGTTTAATCTACCTCTTTACCAACTCACTCACTTCTTTCTGCTGTTGTCCCATGTAAATCCCTATAATCTAAATAAAACTATTAGTTAACTAATACAAATACATATATTTTGGTTGACTCAAACACCATCGGTCGATTATTCGAATACGTGACTAAAGGTCTCGCCCTATATTCTACACATGGGGAGTGTTGCGGTCTTACTGGTTTCCCGGAGAGCAGAGTGAAGATCCGGAGTCGCTCCTCTGACATGTAACTGTCCGTCCCCATTCGGTTCCAGTCGGCGAGCTGCAGCGCCAGCAGCTCTCGGCAGAACTGAGAGCCAAGAGCCTGAGAGAGAAGCAGCGAGAGCCGGTGGTCCCCTGGAGAGAACAAGCGTGTGAGGTCATCCTCTGCTCCTCTGTGGATGTCTAAACTAGGGATCCACCAATACTGATGTCAATACTTTGGCGTTATGAATCTGCCAATACAACTTATTTATTTATAACGCATGGCAAAACAGATCCCAATGTGTTTTTAATACCCGATCCAGCATTTCTTTGTATTGGCGCATCACTAGTCTAAACCACCTCAGTCTCGACAGTAGTAGTAGTATAGTATTCTTGGCAGTATTTGCAGTATTTTAGGAAATAGTACCGTGTTTCTGTGCGAGCTGGCAGGCCTGGCTGATGCAGTTTCCCGTGAGGAGACTGAAAATGGCGTCCGCGTGTCTGCCCTGGGAAAGAGCTACTTCCCGCTCCACCCTGCAGAGGGCGCCGTCAGCCAACCATGAGGAGAAGGCGCGGCGTCGGAAGAGCTGCTGCTGGTACTCTCCTATGGGGGGGTCCTGGCCTGAGTCCTGGTCTAGACCCGGGTCGTGGTCTAAAGGTGACAGGCGGCCCCACAGAGCCTCACACAGAGTCCACGCCTCTCTCCAATCGTTCAGAACAGCTGCAGGAGAACCACAAACACAGGGAGGCCAAAACATGAAACGACACCAAGTGAATCCCCTTTATTCTTTCTCTAGAGATACTTTGCAGTGACATCAGGCTGGGGGTGTTCTAGATGTATCTCTATGGAGTTGGATTTTCAAGAAAACGATGAGAACGACTAAAAAACTGTTGGCTAATTCTAGCTAGGTTGTGACTGCAATTTTATGTGTGGGAGGCTTTTAACTGGAGAAATCTGCTCACCTGTTGTAGTTCCAATTAAGTCAGTTCTTTATGGTCAGACCGAGTTAAAATAAAACACAGATAAAAGTCCAATAAAGCCTCAGTCAGGGCAGTGCCTACAGCTAGCATCACCCACAGGGACTGTTGATGACATCAGCTGCAAAGTATCAATAAACCTCAATTCTTTTTTAGGCCGGTGAGCTTTGTTGGACGGTATGGAGGTGAAGACGCAGGTCCCAGTCCAGAACTTGGTCTAAACTCCCCGTTCTCTCGTGGCAACTTACGCTGGGCGGAGCCGTGCCGCTCGCTGACCTCTGCTGCCCACTGCGCGTACTCGTGCAGAGCGGCGACTCCACTCTGAGGCTGCACAAACGGACAGCGCTCCGAGCTCACAATCCTGCTGTGCTTCAGACAGATCTCCAGGGGGCGCTCCAACACGGCCTCACGCAGCTCCTGGGCTTCAGAAGAGTCCAGACCCAAATCCAGACCAGAGTCTAGACCCTGAACCTGCTCCAGGCACACTTTGTAAGGGGATTCCGAGAGGCTGAAGACCAGAGGGAAAACAAATGAGAAATGAGTCAATATACGACAGAAAATGTTTTTTCTAGGCGAATACTAAAATAATCAAACTCCTCATTATCTGGAATCCTGTCAGAAGCAGGGTTGTCAAAAGTATCAAAAATTAGATACCAAACAATACTAAAACTAGTACTGAAACTAGATATTAATTTGAGCTGGTACCAATACTAAAAAAAGTCCCATTCACAGGACAGAAATGAACCTTTCCTGAATTACTTTAGAATGATGAGCTGTATCAGAACAAGTATAAGAGCTCAAACACTAGAACATGCCCATGGACCACTGAGGAACCTAAGTGGATGACTGAGGGATTACACGATATTAGGCCACATGGGAATATAAAGGAAAGTATTACCATTTAATGTTGAAATCACACTGTATTGTCTAAAGAAATTATTATTATTATTATTATTATTATTATTATTATTATTATTATTATTATTATTGTGACAACACTAGTTAGTATTTAGAGTTTTAGTGTAATTCTAAGTAAAATTAAAACATTACATTATATTTGAACTGTAATTCAAATATAAAGATGTTCATAAAACATCACTCTCTTTTAACACAATTGACGTCATGTTAATGTTTTATTGCCTGGCCCAACGGTGACAATAATGCTTATTTATCCTAGAGTTCTCCAAGATTTCTCAAACCATTCCCATTATAAAGATGAGCTCACGTTTTGTGAGTCGGTTTTGGCAGGAAGCTGTAGTCCGGGTCTTTGTACAGGACTTTGGACTCGGAGCTCAGGGTCTGACCCGAGTGAACCAGAGTCCAGCCGGGACCCCAGCCCACCCTGAAGGAGCGGCCCCGAAACAACCCCGCATCCATCAGCAGAGAGCCCTGGGGAGAAAAGGACCAGAGACCTGGGTGAGACCTGGGTGAGACCTGGGTATGATCTAGGTTAAACCTGGGTACTAGACCGATCTTTTCATTTTTATTTTTATTTTTTATTTATTTTTTTATTTTTTTTTACAACCTTTAGGCTGTGCCTTTATACATAATTAAGTATTCAATGGTGAATTTAGTCCCACTTAAATTAAAGTATTACCAGGTATAAAAAGGTAAAAATAATTGTTATAATAATGTAAATTAATGACTTAAGCTCCTTCACAGTACAGCAGCTTCAGAACATAGTGACATAGACATTATGTGATGTTTTTTTCATATTTTTTATGTTTGTGCCAAAGCACATGATTACTAAACATATGTAAATAAATTAGAGCATTCGGCTCTGCTCTAGTGATCTGTCCAAAGTTTTGTTTGGGCTTCTGTGATTTTTAGCGGCTTTAGAGCCTCCGATCTTTTCACCAAATCAGATGCAAGCAGATACTCTACAAAAAAATAGTTTTTGTTCTGCCAATCTAGGCATTTTCTGTCCCGGTTTAGTCCTGGGGTTCAGTACCTTGTTGTACGTGACAGACTCCTTCAGAGGCACAGGTCCTCCCAGTCTCCTCGCGCCCACAGTCCTGATGTTGAGGGCCTCCTGATGTCGAGAGGGGAGAGAGGGAGGAGCCAGGCTCTTCGGAGGAGTCCAGAGAGCGGGCGCAGTGAGGGGGCGGGGCACAGACGGGTGAGCGAGAGAGGGGGAGCGTGGAGAGTCTGAGAGCTGAGACAGGAATCGAGTCTGTAGAAGTCCTCCCACTAGAGAGAGAGACCCACACAAAGAGTTAAATACACCTTTGCAGAAAAAGAGAGTGAGTGTGTGAGAGAGTGAGAGAGAATGTAAGAGAGAGTGACAGAGAGCGTGTGAGAGAGAGAGAGAGTGAGTGTGTGAGAGTGAGAGAGAATGTGAGAGAGAGTGAGAGAGTGAGTGTGTGAGTGAGAGAGAGTGAGTGAGTGTGTGAGTGAGAGAGAGAGAGTGAGAGAGAGAGTGAGTGTGTGAGAGTGAGAGTGAGAGAGAGTGAGTGTGTGAGAGGGTGAGAGAGAGTGAGAGAGAGTGAGTGTGTGAGAGGGTGAGAGAGAGAGTGAGTGAGAGAGAGTGAGTGTGTGAGAGAGTGAGAGAGAGTGTGTGAGAGAGTGAGAGAGAGTGAGAGAGAGAGTGAGTGTGTGAGAGTGAGAGAGAGTGAGTGTGTGAGAGGGTGAGAGAGAGAGTGAGAGAGAGTGAGTGTGTGAGAGTGAGAGAGTGTGTGTGTGAGAGGGTGAGAGAGAGTGAGTGTGTGAGAGGGTGAGAGAGTGAGTGAGTGTGTGAGTGAGAGAGAGAGAGTGAGAGAGAGAGTGAGTGTGTGAGAGTGAGAGGGAGAGTGAGAGAGAGTGAGTGTGTGAGAGGGTGAGAGAGAGTGAGAGAGAGTGTGTGTGTGAGAGGGTGAGAGAGAGAGTGAGTGTGAGAGAGAGAGAGAGTGAGTGTGTGAGAGAGTGAGAGAGAGTGTGTGAGAGAGTGAGAGAGAGTGAGTGTGTGAGAGTGAGAGAGAGTGAGAGTGTGAGAGGGTGAGAGAGAGAGTGAGAGAGAGTGAGTGTGTGAGAGTGAGAGAGTGTGTGTGTGAGAGGGTGAGAGAGAGTGAGTGTGTGAGAGGGTGAGAGAGAGAGTGAGAGAGAGTGAGAGAGAGTGAGTGTGTGAGTGAGAGAGTGTGTGTGAGAGGGTGAGAGAGAGTGAGAGAGAGTGAGTGTGTGAGAGGGTGAGAGAGAGTGAGAGAGAGTGAGTGTGTGAGAGGGTGAGAGAGAGTGAGTGTGAGAGAGTGAGAGAGAGTGAGTGTGTGAGAGAGTGAGAGAGAGTGTGTGAGAGAGTGAGAGAGAGTGAGAGAGAGAGTGAGTGTGTGAGAGTGAGAGAGAGTGAGTGTGTGAGAGGGTGAGAGAGAGTGAGAGAGTGAGTGTGTGAGAGAGAGAGAGAGTGAGTGTGTGAGAGAGTGAGTGTGTGAGAGAGTGAGAGAGAGTGTGAGAGAGTGTGTGAGAGTGAGAGAGAGAGTGGGTGTGTGAGAGAGAGAGTGGGTGTGTGAGAGAGTGAGAGAGAGAGTGTGTGTGAGAGTGAGAGAGTGTGTGTGTGAGAGGGTGAGAGAGAGAGAGTGAGTGTGTGAGAGAGTGAGAGAGAGTGAGTGTGTGAGAGGGTGAGAGAGAGAGTGAGAGAGAGTGAGAGAGAGTGAGTGTGTGAGTGAGAGAGTGAGTGTGTGAGAGGGTGAGAGAGAGTGAGTGTGTGAGAGGGTGAGAGAGAGTGAGAGAGAGTGAGTGTGTGAGAGGGTGAGAGAGAGAGTGAGTGTGAGAGAGTGAGAGAGAGTGAGTGTGTGAGAGAGTGAGAGAGAGTGTGTGAGAGAGTGAGAGAGAGTGAGAGAGAGAGTGAGTGTGTGAGAGTGAGAGAGAGTGAGTGTGTGAGAGGGTGAGAGAGAGTGAGAGAGTGAGTGTGTGAGAGTGAGAGAGAGAGTGAGTGTGTGAGAGAGTGAGTGTGTGAGAGAGTGAGAGAGAGTGTGAGAGAGTGTGTGAGAGTGAGAGAGAGAGTGGGTGTGTGAGAGAGAGAGTGGGTGTGTGAGAGTGAGAGAGTGAGAGAGAGAGTGTGAGAGAGTGTGTGTGAGAGTGAGAGAGTGTGTGTGTGAGAGGGTGAGAGAGAGAGAGAGTGAGTGTGTGAGAGAGTGAGAGAGAGTGAGTGTGTGAGAGAGTGAGTGAGAGAGTGAGAGAGAGTGAGAGAGAGAGTGAGTGTGTGAGAGTGAGAGAGAGTGAGTGTGTGAGAGGGTGAGAGAGAGTGAGAGAGTGAGTGTGTGAGAGTGTGAGAGAGAGTGAGTGTGTGAGAGAGTGAGTGTGTGAGAGAGTGAGAGAGAGTGTGAGAGAGTGTGTGAGAGTGAGAGAGAGAGTGGGTGTGTGAGAGTGAGAGAGAGAGAGTGAGAGAGAGAGTGTGAGAGAGAGTGTGTGTGAGAGTGAGAGAGTGTGTGTGTGAGAGGGTGAGAGAGAGAGAGAGAGAGAGTGTGTGAGAGAGTGAGAGAGAGTGAGTGTGTGAGAGAGTGTGTGTGTGTGTGTATGTGTGAGAGAGTGAGAGAGAGCGTGTGAGAGAGTGTGTGAGAGTGTGTGAAAGTGTGAGAGAGAGAGTGAAAGTGTGAGAGAGAGAGTGTGAGAGTGTGTGAGAGAGTATGACAGTGTGAGAGTGAGAGTGTGTGAGAGTGAGAGAGTGAGTATGAGAGTGAGTATGGCAGTGTGAGAGTGTGTGTGCATGTGCAAATGTATATGTGTGTGTGCATGTGCAAATGTATATGTATGTGTGTGTGTGTGTGTGTGTTACCTGAGGGCCGTCCCTGCACTCGTGGAGATGACACCTCAGAGAGCTTCAGTCTGGGCTCCACAAACATGTCCACAGCATCCACCTCCTCCTCCTCCGCGAACAGAGACGCCTTCATGATCTGCAACAAACACACATCCTCCTGTGTTAGATGCCCTCCCAGCCTCCTGTATCCCTGCAGTATTATGAGATGGGGGCGGGTAAAATGTCTCTAGTCAATCTGCAGATGTCGTGGTGTGTCTGATGTCTTCCCAGATGTTGTGGTGTGGTTAGAGAAATATAGTGGGAGAATGGACTGTGCCACTGATAGAAATGATCAGGGAAAACACTGGACACCTGTAGAGTGTGGGGGTTGATTCCCAGGGACGTAGCAATGTGGGCGGAGCCTGAGATGGCAGCATGCTCTGATTGGCCGATGTCCCTGCTGCTCACTTCCTGTTCATCTGGGCTCTCTGAGGGGAGGGGCTGTGTGATGTCAGCCATGTCACTGTCCAACTCCAGCGCTGGGGGGACACAGGGCTCCACGACCACAGTGGACTGAAGACAGAGGTGAGAGAAAGAGGCTAAAATCAGGCTAAAACTACTGATAATTTGCAGCTGATGTCGTCATGGGTTGTGATGCTGACTAGATGCACAGTACTGTGACTCAAGTTAAGATTTTAATCTGAGCTTTATTTTAACACAATCAGCTGAACATTCCCCCATAAAGATGGATGTAGAACACCCCCAGAGTGATGTCACTGCAAAGAAGCAATAATAATAGGGCTGAACAATTCTATAAAAGCGTTGACATTATCACAATGTCAACAATGTCATCTATAATTACTGGTCCTATCCAATTTTTCCAGTTTTTGTTTCAACGTCTTGTCTGTCATTATAAATAAACAAGTTTAATTATTTTTTCACAATCGCCTCAGAAAACTGTGCCATTATTCAATCTCCAAGACGTGATTGTTGTCAGTTGAAAGGACTTTAATATTAATGTGACAAGTTTGTGAAGGAAACTTCATGTTTATTTTTAGAAAAACAGTCACCAAACATATTAAATATTACACTCAAATCAGTTGGCCTCTGTTTCTCTGCTTTTCAGCAGTTAAATGTGCTGTTAACACGAACGCTGGGCTTATATTTAACTTAAAATTAACATTTAAAGAGTAATAAAAAATAGACGTAGCATATTACAGTTTAGTTTGTGGGTGTATGTGTTGCCGTAGTAAGTGACAAGTATTTGCTCATGTCTAGATGCTTCTGCACAGATTTCCTAAGATTCCCTAATATGAATCAGAGCGAAGAAAAACGTTGTAGTTAAAGGTAGGTGGTGACCATAGACTGTATATAAATGGACACAGACAACGCGCTCGCCGCTGCGTTCCAAATAGGAAGTTTGCATGTGACTCTTCCGGCCCCTCCTGACCCTGGCTGCCAGTGACTTACACTGGAATATTTTGGCCCCTTTCTGTAACTGCTGCTGTGAGCCTCATCATTTTAGTCTTAAAATTTTTTTATAAACCTGTTCTACATTATCCTGTTTTTTCCGCTATATTGTACATTAAAAAAATTGTTTAAAAAATCCTATACATAATATAGAGCCTCCAAATTCGCCCCTATAACCCTTAGCATGGCGAGCTTCATTTGAGTGGCGCTGAATGCTATGGATGACGTCACACTCGCTTAGTGCACTTCTTTATACAGACGATGGTGGTGACAGACACCTGTGTTTGTGGCGCCCCCTGCTGCTGGCCCGCAGGAGGAACAGGGCCCAAAGTCTTGAGTTTCTTTGGGTCGAGTTTGAGCGGCACTTCCTCGTCTTCGTCTGATTCCTGAAGTCCATACTTAGAAAAGTGAGAGACCTGAGAGACAAAGAGACATGTTTAACCATAACACATTTGAGGATTTTACTTTTGGATATTTGTTATGAGAACCATATGTAATCACTAGTGTCATAATGCTAAATACTCATCTAACTTGATTTAGAGGAAAGGGGAAAAAAAAAATACACCCTTAGATAATACTGTGTAGTCAAATAAAGTATTTATCATGCTTTATTGGTTCTGATATAAATCAAGACAATTACAAAAAGGTCTCTGGTCTGATTGTGTCCTGTTTATGTTGTTTATTTTTCAGTATCAATACTTCAAATGAGTATTTAGTTTTGATTAGTATCCGAGTACTGACACTTTTGACAAGGCCTGTCATGATTACAAAATTTGGAGGTGAAAACACTGATACGGCACTATATCGTATTCAAGTCCATCACAATTGTATTCTGATATTAAGGGAATTGTGCACATGAAATTCAGATGCATTTTGTTATTCTACTTAATCAATATTAACTTTTAACACTTTTTTAAAGGGATATCCATCGTATCAAGTTACAAGTATTGGAATACTTGTCGTGTGGTACACATTCGTATCCCAAATGTATTTTGTTGAGTAGTATGTTGTAAAACTGTTTTCAAAGCTTGTCTGATGTTATATTGGGGGCATCTCATTCCTCTTTGCTTCCTTCTCCTTGATTCCTCTCCCCGATTCTGCAGGAAATGGGTGAGGAAGTCCCGCCCACAGAGGAGACACAGGGAGGAAAGAGGAGCAGAGGAGAGAGGCAGGAGACACGAGCTGAGGGTGAATGGGACAGTCTTTCCTCAGGCGCTGGTACTGCCCAAAATTACCCTATAATGACGACCAAACTAATGATTACTTTATATTATTATTTCAGGACTTTTAAATCAAAGTCAGACCAACGTCTTTATTTTAAGATAAAAAAAAAAAATGTTAAAACACATTTATTAGTTTCATTGTCAAATTCAGGATTGGTTGTGACAATACCAGCTCCTCACTGCGAGACAGTTTTTTGAAATCATGTCTGCTCTTGAACCCTCACTTAGGTTTCCTCTGTGGTTTCCTTCCCTTGCCTCTTCTGAGCTTTGGGACATCCCTTAATATGGTGCATTTGATTGACAATGGAGAAAGGGAGGATCAAGGAGAGGAATCGAGGAGAAGAATGCGAGGAAAGAGAAATGAGACGCGCCCATTGTTTCTGTGTAAAACCACTTCCTCACCTCAAAGACCCAGGAGCCAGTCTCGGACCTGTACTCCAGGAAGCGCGCCCCCTGTCTGCGGGAGGCCTTCTCCAGACGGCCCTCGTAGTTCATCTCTGAGAGGCGCTCGGGGCTGCGGATCTGAGAGCACGTGGTCTTATCGTTCGGCCACACTCCATCCAGCGTCACCTCCGCTCGCCTGCAGGGGGAGCTCAGAGTCAGGACCAGTAGCAGAAGCTTACTTTTATTCAATCTGGTTGTTGGCATCTCAATTTGGTACCAACACCTCAGAATATGTTCTTTTTTTTAGCACCCCCTTCCCACTTGGCAAAAATACACAAGGAGTTTGTTTCTGACTGATGCTGCAGCTGAAGTACCAGCTGGAGGAAGTGTCTGGGGTGAGGGAAGGTAAGATGGATGTATGATTGGAGCTGAAGTAGCCGAATATGGCCAAGGAAAAGATTACGTTTAATGGCACTTTACTGTATTAAAGACTAAAGTGCTCACGCCTCTACGTACTCAGAATGTAACTGGGGCCAAAATCGCACAGCTGCGTACAGGTGAGTACGGCCAAAAAACTCGCCCGTAGTCCAGACGGTATTGCAGTAGTCCAGACAGTAGTCCAGACAGTGCTGCAGTAGTCCAGACAGTGCTGCAGTAGTCCTGACAGTAGTGCAGTAGTCCTGACAGTAGTGCAGTAGTCCTGACAGTAGTGCAGTAGTCCTGACAGTAGTGCAGTAGTCCTGACAGTAGTGCAGTAGTCCTGACAGTAGTGCAGTAGTCCTGACAGTAGTGCAGTAGTCCTGACAGTACTGCAGTAGTCCTGACAGTACTGCAGTAGTCCTGACAGTACTGCAGTAGTACCTGTTGAGGCCCTGTCCCTCTGGAGGCTTGTTCTTATCATCTGGATAAATGATCACTTCTTTTCGTCTGAAGTGAACAATGTCGTCGAGGTTCAGCCCGGCCACATTCACTTCTCCAGGGAAAAACACAGAGCCGTACCCTAAAAAAACACAAAGAAATGTTCATCTGGAATATTAGAGGGGGTATTTTACTTTTATGGGGTATTAAAGGTGGTTGGGGACCTGTCACCTGCTTGTTTCTATGGATATGTCATTGCTCTCCCTGGAATGTTCCTCAGTGTGACATTAAACAGTTGTATCTTACATTTATTAAATTAAAGGTGGTTTTACAGCTCAAAAATACCTAGAAAAACATGTATTCTGATTGAGAACAGGGTCGCCTCTCCACAGATCTGGCCTGTAACTTGGTCTGGTTTGGTCTTCATGAAGATATAAAGGTTTAATGCCATACTGTGAAACATTCCAGACAAAGCAACAACATCTCCATGGACAAAAGCATTTGACGGGCCCTCCATCCGAAAAGATCCACTGCTAACAAATAGATAAATCACCATCTAACAGATTAGCAGATCGTTAAAAAGTCATTCCGTACCTCTCCTGCCCACGGTGAAGTTCTCTACGAAGCAGTCCCCATTCGAGTCCACCATCTCTGCCAGCTCCTCAAGGGACGGGATGGTGAAGTAACCCACGCGACTCAGCACGATGCCTGCAACAAACACAAGGTCAGGCAAGGTCAAACAGGGTCAAATGATTACCTGATGATTTGTGTTAAACTCACTGTGCCTCACTTTTATGGTCTTAAAAACGTGAAAAATGGAACCAATTCATTTTAAACGGTTTGCAGTGGTCCAAAGTTATTTCTCCTCACTACATTCTGAGCATCCTATTCACCATGATGAGTTTATAAGGACTTTTCACAACTGTCAGAGACCAATGCACAGTTTAGCCGTCACAGTAACGCCAACAACTAGCATGCCATTGCACACTTCCTGATTAGACAATACAATTAGATGCAGACGGTATTCAAGAGCTATACTAGACAAGTCAAATATACGATAAAAATCAGGTACTGAGCCTTTAAATGGCACTGCATTGCAAAGTTCATAGTGTCAGGTTTATTTAAGCTTTTCAAGCTTTGTAAACCTCATAATTTTATCAACAGCTCTGGTGTCTATGGTAGTGTGTGTGTAGACTATAAAAAGAAGTGGACTAAGTGACTGTGACATCACCCACAGCCTTCAGCTTCAGCCAAATGAAGCTCCATGGGGCTAGCAGTTACAGCAATTCCATATTTACAACTCTAACCACAAGCAACGCTGTCAATCAAACCTGTTGCTGGTGGGAACAATCTCGGGATAAGGCGGAACTTGATTTAGGGACAAAATAGTGAAATAAAAAAACTCAAAATAATGTAGAGCAGGATAATATGAATACTTTAAAGTCAGAATGATTAGCCTGACAGCAGCAGTTAAAGGGAGAGGGACGATGTTTTTTCAATAGAGAGTGAATCTGAACCAGAACAGAGCCAGATCGCGCCCATGCTCACTTCCCATTTAGAACGCAGCGGCCACCAGGTTAGCAATGTCCATTTATACAGTCTATAAATGTGTCTCAGGTGTGTGGCTGCTACCTGCAGGATGTGGAGCCTGAACCTCCAGCTGCTCGTCGTCCCGATCGTCCTGAAGAGACTCTTCTCCCAGAGAAGCAGACACATCCTCGCTGCTCAGCTGTCAATCAACACAGTCAAACCACACAGCTGTCAGTCAAACCTTTAATACCTCATTAACTCGCATTAATTCTGTTTAAAGTATTTCAGTAATCAGGATGAAGATCAAGCATAACTCAGGGAGTAATTATGGCTTTGTCAAGGCCATAATGGGTTAAAACAAGGGAATAAACCAGAAACTGACCCTTAAAAATACAGTTATCAAAGCAAGACAGACAGAATTTGCATAAACATCTAAGAGTGATTGAATTACGTTGTGAAAACTGTACCAGAAACATGACAGGAATCCAGCCATGGTCTTTTTAATGCAGTTCTATGCAGGGTTTAAAGCAGGACTCACCTCGAGGCTGGTCTTAGAAGCTTTGTGCATGTTCATGTCGCTGATGGTGTCCTGCAGGTTGGTGTGGAGTCTGCTCTGGGGGATGGGTTTGGCAATCGGGTTCACGTAAAACTGGGTCACCTCTGGGTCCTCCTCCGGGCGAGAGCTGGAGGCCGCCACCTCCCGAGACGCTTCCTCCTCCTCTGCCGGGCTACACACACACACACACACACACACGCACACGCACACGCACACACACACGCACACACACACGCACACACACACGCACACACACACACACGCACACACACACGCGCACACACACACACACACACACACGTCCTGGTTTAGAACTGGTTTAATTCTAGGTCTAGTTCAGAGCACCCATTTTAAACAAATCCAGGAATAATATTAATAACTGAGAGAAGACTGAAATATGAACTGTGAAACTAATACAATAATTACATGCATTTCAGAACATGTTTGCAAAGGTCTACAGACAAAAGTAGCTGAGTTATCTTTTTTTTTTTTTTTTTTTTTTTTTTTTTTTAATAAAAAGACATGATATTTTCTTTTTCACAGTTGTTCCATTGCAGAAATAAATGCAGCTTTAGTTCTTTGATATGATTGCAATACAAAGGCAGCACTAATTTATGCCAATCTAGCCCAAGTCTAGCCCAGGTCTAGCCCAGGTCTAGCCCAAAAGTCTAAGCCAGGTCCTTACCTGTGACCGTTCTGGGGGTACTCTGGAGGGGAGGCGAGGTCGTCCGTCTCTTTGGACAGGGGGCTGCTGTACTGAGAACTGTTCAGGTTTTTCAACACCAGCTTCTTTATGCTCTTCCTGAAAAAGATGGACAATAAAATGTGCCATTACCAGTACGATCCAGCAGAGGGTGGTAGAGGATAGCTGCAGGTGTGTGGATGTGGCTGAGATTTGGAAATAATGATTTAATCAAGCAAACTCTTAAACTGCAAATTTGTATGAAAACAGGCTGCATAAATTCACCTGAAAGAATAATGACGTGCGTTTCAGAGCATGTTCGTACCTGGGGACGAAGGCTCCATTGGACAGTGCGGGTTCGTCATCGTCCAGTCCGTCAAACAGCTGAGACTTGGAGGCTCCAGATGAGGACAGGGCTTTAGGACGCACCCTGGTGGCTGGGCGCGGGGTCAGCTTATAGTGAGTGGGCGTCGTCAGGGCCTTCTGAGCTGTTGGATTGGTTGGTTTCAGGCGCTAGAGGAAAATTTAGTAAAAGAAAACTTGAAGACATTTTGCACCAACTGTAAGCTAAAATGAATTCATCTGAATTGAAAATAAAATGCACAAATCGGAGCCAGTTGTCAAGATCCAGTGTACTAGGACTGAGTAATTTGGGAATCACTAAGCGAAGTACTAAACTGTTAATATGAGTTATTATATGTCATTTTGTTTGTAAATGATGGGTGCCCAATGAGCTCCTTCATTTCACATGTGTCACTAAAATAAACAAATCTGATTGGATTACCAAGGTTCTGGCTCAAGATGCCATGGTGGGAGTTGGGACCAGACTAATATCCCTCTGTATAAAAAAGTACGCCTGATTCGTCTGTTATCTATTCTTATTTTGAGTTGGAGACAAAATAGAGCAATAAAATCATGTACATCATGTAGAGTGGGTTAATACAAACATTTCAATGTCAAAATGATGAGCCTGATAGCAGCAGCTACAGAGAGGCGGGGCAACGTTTTTTCAATAGAAAGTGAACTGAAGCCGAATTGAGACAATGGAGCCGAATCGCGCCCATGCGCACATCTCATTTGGAACGGAGCAATCAGTGGGTTAGCTATGTCCATTTATATATCGTCTATCTTTTGTACACCGAACACTGGCCCTGCTTCGTATCTGGGGCAGCTCACCTCCTCCTTCTTCTTGGGGTCGGACAAAGGGTTCCTGAACAGAGGAGAGTCTTCGTACGGAGAATAGGCCAGAACACTGAGCTGCTGCTGCAGCAAAGCCTGCTGAGCTGCCGATGCACTGGGGTCGGTGAGGGCTTAAACATAAGAGAGAACAGGTCTAACCTTAATAAAAACTATAAGTGTATGTTATGTACTGAAAGTCCTGAAATTTCATGTCAAATTACATCTGGGCTAAACCTGTGGACTACTCAAAGACATCTTGCCGTCATGGTGCATAGTTACAATTTCCCCATTGTACTGCAATTTCCCCATTGTGGGACAAATAAAGGATTATCTTATCTTATCTTAGATACAGGCTGTAGTTTGTGGTGTGAACCCAGAGCTCCACGTACCCACAGGCTGCTGAGGCGCTCCGAAGCCCAGGCTGCTGGCTCCAGTGTTGAACCCGGTCGTTCCGAACGTTCCCATCGTTCCCAGAGTCGTGCCCAGTTTGTTCTGTGTGTTTCCAAAGAGCGATGGCTGTCCAGTCCCCACCGCTGATCAATAACATTAAATTAGGCAACACTTTTTAGCCTTTAAAAACCTTTTTTTTTTTTTTTAAATACTTTTTAGCTTTGGAATGTTTCTGTAAATAAAATTATTTTTTTTTATATTTTGGCCAACATCTAGACTCAACTTGTTCGATTCCAAAACTCGCGTGTGTTCGCCTTGTATCTGCATCTTTCCGTAGTAACCAGAAACCACCACTGAGATGCCCAGATCTGAGCCAGGACCCAGGTCAGAGTACCTTGAGGTAGGATTTTTTCCTTCGTGTTTTAGGTTGTACAAACCAGACACAGGCAGCACATTAAAAAGTCCTATATTTTCCAAAATTGACTCTAGTGACCTTTAAGCCATATAACTTTGTTACCACTTCAAAAACATATCCCATCATTATTGGAGTTATTATCCAAATTATTCTAATGAAAACATATGGAGTTTTTTCTGTTTGAGAGAAGAACTCAGCCTAAATATGCAGCACAACTCCATGTATGTTTTTGATGAGGAAAGTGCCACCACAAAGAGAACGGTAGTAGTATTTAGAGGTAAAAGTTGGCGGCAGCATAGGGTCAATATTATGACATATAAACCCATGGTACCTGCTCCAAAGCCGGTGCCCAGCCCGGTGCCCAGGCCTCCAGTCGCGGGTTTGGTCCCAAAGAGACCTCCACCGGCCGGGTTTGTGCCAAAGCCTGCAGCACAAAAGCACAGTCATCTTGAGACATTCCTAACGAAACCTGTGGAGAGGTGGAGTGCGGTGAAACTCACCAAACGTGGATGTGTTTGTACCAGTGCCCAGGGTCAGAGCCGGTTTGTTCCCGAACAGACTGGTGCCGGTGCCAAATGACGGGGCGCTGGTGGTGGTGGTGCCAAAGCCTGCCGTCTTATTCCCAAACAGACTTGGCTGTGAAGGCAACACGTTCAACAGTTTACATCAGATCACATGGTAAATACTAATACTGTATGTTAGCAAAGCAATGTGGGTACGGCTGGGTACAGTTACCAGTACTTTAACGATACCGGCACGCTGTTATTAAAGCAATCAGTGTGGTGTATGTATTGGTTTATTGACGCGGGTATTTAAAGCCAAGGAGCCAAGTTGGCACCGAACAAAGGTTAGTTTTTCGGTACCAATTCTTACAAAACCTTTTCTGTCAGGTCCTACTTGGAACTGAGTTTCGGTACCCAGCCCTAAATGTGGGGCTAATTTACAGGGCTAACTTATCTGAAAATTATTTTTATGAATTAAACATTAAATTTTGTAAACCCGTGTTACCATAATCGAAAGATCGAAAAGTCACGTCTAATCGTCAAAGATCTGGTTGGAGGAGCCAATCCTCTGTCAGTAAAACACTGGTTTGGAGAGGAGGTTAGACTCTGGTCGGGTTCTTTTTTGTGTTAAATGGCAGATTAAAAGCCTGTATTTATTTTCATAAAATTAACACTAAGAGACACTGAAACAAACAGGATAGTTTTTTCTCCATATCGTGCAGCCCTAAGATGAAACTAAGAGTTACTTTTTCAACCCTCTACAGCTCAAATCTAAAATAACAAAAATTTCCCCACTATTGCAAAGAAAATGTACACACGATAAATACTGAGCCCAAAAATATATTGTTCCAGCTTTCACATATTAAATGATAAATGATTTTTGATAATTAATCATTATCATGACAGGCCTAGTGTCTTACCCACGTGTTACTTGTGCACTTCTGTTACCTGCGTGCCCACGGCGCCGAAGCCCGTGTTGGTCCCGAAGAGGCCAGTGGTGGTGCCAAACCCAGAAGTGGTGCTGGTCTGAGTCGCGCCAAACAGACCTCCAGACTGAGCGGGAGCAGTGTTCCCAAACAGGCCCTGAGCAGAGCAGAGGAAGAGACCACACACTTTACACTCTCTCTGGTTTTAGATTGAAAAAGAAGACGTATTGTGCTTGTGTCTGCTCTGCTTTAGGGATGTCACGTTGTACGTTTTCAGTCGACCAAGGATTTCTTTAGACAATTACAGCCCGTGATTTCGACTCTAAAGAATACCCAATACAGATTTTGACCAAACCAAATTATCATTTTAAAAATGTAACACAAAATATGAGTAGTTTTGATACTAGTTTTAGATTAGCATTTCATTTTCAATATATTTGACAATTCTAGCCCATATAAATACTAATATAAATAAAATGATTAGATGATTGTTAACATTTTTGGTCAACTAAAGGCTCATTTATGCTCCACGTTTTAGATGTGTATGGATGGAGGCTTCTGTCCGTTCTGTGTTGTTCTGTCCGTCATTTGGTTCATCTCCTCAGAACATGTGGAATCTTAGCGACAGAGCTCTACATGAGCTGAAAGTTGAGGACAGTAGTGAACACAGCTCAATAGTGGAGGCTCAACTTTTAAAAAATGACCAGAACCAGCAGCAAACAAATAAGTGTTTCTCAAGCCTAATTTTTCTTGACTATTTTCCAACAGATGTGATCTAAAAACTGCTGTGAAAGCCTCCATGTTTATTTGTTGCTCTATTTCATCGTATTGGTCAACTCACCACCAGAGGGCGCCAAAAGTCAATTAAACACGACACAGCCTTGACATCAGAAACGTTTAGAAGCATAAATACAGTGACAGTTACTATGCTTGAACCATACGGATCGGTTTATGTACAAAAGTGGAGCATAAATGAGCCTTAAAAGATCACTAACCAATTAACTGACTAAATGGCTAATGGCCTGCAGCCCTGGTCCTGGTGTCTGTGCCTGGTTGGTGCTCAGTTTGTGCTCTTACCATGCTGGAGGTGTTGGCCTGGCCCATGGTAGCGGTGTTCCCAAAGGAGAAGCCGGTGTTCTGTGTGGTGGTAGTTTGACCAAAGGGTTTGAAGAGGCTAGCGGTCGGCGCTGGCTGAGGCTGCGGCTGACCAAACAGATTCCCTGTGGTGGCACCAAATCCCCCTGTACCTGCAACCAGAGGGCAAAGGTCAAACACCAGATCTGCCACTGCCAGTGTTCATGCAGTCGAGGGATCGACCTACGGATTATTCAGAGCCAATGCCAATATCCGATATTTGGCCTGCTGCTGTGGCCAATAACCAATATTTACCAATACAGATTTATTTAGTTTTTAAAATCCATAGAAGTTGATAAATTGATCTTAAGTAACAATCCAAAATAAAAGATAAAAATCACGACAAAATGTATTTAACTGGGATATAAAATAATTTGCCATATAACTCTTCTATTTCCATTTTGACTCATTAGTTTGTTGAAAAACAGCACAAGTATCGCATGCACGCACTCAATGTTTGCATACTGTCACTTGAAATTGTTCAACAAAAACAGCTTGCTGGAGGCGGCATGTCACCTCGACGATTCCATCCAAACAAAATCAAAACTATACTTCACAACATTATCCATGAGGCTAGATTATTTTACACCATACTGTGGAATATTATAGCCAAAGGAACAACATTTTCATGGAAACAAGCAGGAGGAGGACCTCTTCCAGGCCAAATAAAAGTCAGGTTTATGGGGCTATAAGCCTGCTCGCGGTAAGGATATACATTTTCTGTGCAATTAAAAACATCCATTGAAAAAGAGTTACATATTGTGGCTTTAATAAAATCTATCCATCTAGATAGAAAATATATCATGTAAGAAGTTTGGTTTGTGAAACCCTCCCAAAAAAAAATGATCCAACAGTCTTGCTCTAAATATACAAGTGTGAATACAGTATTTCAATAGTCTTAGTCTAGTCCCTAGTCCCAGGTCTAATCTCAGTGTTTTAACAGTTTCTGAACATTACAATAAAAAGCGTTTGCATACTGGTGCCAAAGGTGGTCTTGTTCTGCCCAAAGGAGAAGCTGGTGTTGGGGGCAGAGGCGCCGAAGAGCCCGGTGGAGGCGCTGGAGGTGGCGGTGTTTGCCCCAAACAGAGAGCCCGCGGCTGGGGCCATGGGGTTGGACGGGCCCTTCCTCCCGGCCTGGTAGTCTTCCAATCGCAGCTCCTAAAAGAACATGCGGACATCAGTAAAACTCCAGGTCTATAATCTATATTAGGGCTGAACAATGATGTTTAATCAGGATTAATAAATGGCATGTTGCACGCAAAATATAAAAAAAGAGTAGGATTGTATTATTTGCCTTGACTGGGACCTAGAATACAGTTCTTCAATACTTGAATATGTGGACACATTAGAGCTGCAACGATTCATCAACGTAATCAGCGTCAATGCGTCACCTTTAGAACCGAGTCTTTAATTAATGTGTCAGATATAATAGGAAAGAGCGCGCTCTGAACATCTGCACTGTATTGCCACACAAAGCAGCAGTGCACGTGGAAGCCAAAGGTCGACAGAGTACAAACGCATAGCACCACGGACTGTATGGGCATGCGGCACTACAGACTGTGGGGATACCGCCTGTATATTATAGCCTTAAGCAGCATTTTATGTCCCTGTCTTGAACCCTATAACGTGTCTTACATGACACAGCAACGTTCTAATAAGACAAAATACACTTTTTATTAGTCTAACTAATAAAACAAGAGGATGAATCTTTATGGAAAATTTGGAACAAATTTCTCTATAAAAAGTCATAGTTACAATTTAATTAACAGATTAATGAAAAAAAAAAAAAGTCTATAGATCAGTCGATTCATCGAAAAATTTGTCGTTAGATTTATAAGAAAATAATCGTTAGCTGCTTACCAGGGAAAAAAAGGAAAAAAGATATCGCTGGGGACTAAAAGACAGCCGATTTTTGCAGAATCAATAAGAGTACTAAACAGTTTATCTGAGGTGAGGGAAATGTCGTTTTGTTTGTAAATGACAGATAAATTATGGATTTGTTTCACATGCACCACTAAAAAGACAATCTGATTGCACGATAACGTTTGGTTCTGGCTCGAGACATGACGGAGGGCGAGGGGACGAGACTGATATCCCTCCTTTTTAAAAAAATACAGAAACAAATCGGTCTGGATTTGCCAGGCAAATGTTCTCCTAATGTCAACATTCAAATACAGGATTGGAGTGTTATTTAAAAAAGAACCTATTTTTCCATATTAAATGTTTCTATTCCTGTGGCTGTGCTCCTTTCTGCTCACTATAAGCCATGTAGGTGACGACCTTTGCTCTGGTGTGACCTTTGACCTACCTCCAGGGACTTGTTCTCGTACTCCTTCATGGCAGTGATGCACTGGTGTTTGGTGTTGATGCTCGTGGTCACGCCCGCCTTCACCATGGTGTCACTGCCTGTAGGAGCCTGGACACAACAGAGGGGAAAACGGTTTGTAATGGGGGTTTTGATCTAAACGTTCCTGACTTTAGGTGAATGTTAAAAGGATCGCAGCCCTCCTCTGCCTCTACTGCGTTTTCATAATAGGGATGCAACAATATAGTTCTGGACCACAATGTCAATGTGATTTCTTCTCCGTTATACAAATATAGCAGAATCGGACCTTTATGGAGCAGTTTTCTTTCTGTATTTACTCGTTTAAAGTGTCTATAACAGGTCAGAGTTCTCGTTTTACGTTAAACAATCAAGATTATTTTAAAATTCTTTTTTAAATATACCTGCTACTATAACCATGTTGTATACAGGGCCAAATCTCCTCTACTCTACAGAGATCATTTATCTGACAAATAAAAATATTAAAAAAAAACACCTTTATTTTTTTTAAATCATGTTTAAAGTATCAGACAAATGTGTTTCTTGTATAAATTATGCTGAACTTCTGGATAGAATTCTCCCTAATGTGATATCAGTGACATCAATGTGTTTTACAACAGCTCTGTACTTTCTATAATTTTTAACTTTTCTTTGACAATTGCTTCTTGATTGGTGTAAAACTATCAATTTATAGTTATAACAGGTATTATCCCACCAAATTAAGTCAACATAAGAAAATCATAAACCCTGTCACTTTAACCCTTTTTTGTGTGTGTGAAATGTGGTGTTGGAGAGCATCGAGCCTGTATGTTTTGTATAGTGAGGGTCGTATTGAACACTTGGATATTATATGTATTGTATTGTATTGTGGTTACTTCATACATTAAACTTGACGGTGGTCCCGGGCTGCTGCGCTGTGGCGTTGAACCCTGAGCCTCCGAACAGAGAGCTGGAAGGACCGAATGGATTGGACGTGGCGTTAGCAGAACCAAACACACTGCTCGTGCTTGTGCCAAAACCTAAGACAAAAACAAATAATGAATCAGAAAACCACCAATACAGACACATATTCTCCATTAGAGTTGTCAAAAGTATTGAAATTCAGACACTAATTGATAATAAACTAGTATCGAAACTAGATACTCATTTGAGCATGTATGGGAACTGCAAAAGTCCCATTCACAGGAGAGAAATGAACCTTTCCTCAATAGCTTTAAAATGATCTTGAGCTGTATCAGAACAAGTATAAGAGCACACAGACTAGAATACACCCATGGACCACTGTGGAACCTACCTGGACCACTGAAGATTACACAGATATACTAAGGAATAAGCTCGATACTCAATACTGATTCTGATACTAAGATGGTAATAAAAAACACTCTTAGAATGTGATTTTCATTAAATCGCAGTACTTCCTTGTATATTACCATGTGGTCTTATATCTGTGTAATCCCTCAGTGGTCCAGGTAGGTTCCATATGGTCTTACACGTGTTTTGATAAAGCCGACGATCATTCTAAAGCTTTTAGTATCAATACCTGCTCAAAGGACTATCTAGTTCCGCTACTAGTTTTAGTACTGATTAGTTTCTGATTTTGAATACTTTGACAACTCTTGTGTAAAACAGACTCACTGCCAAAGGAAGTGGGCTTGTTGGCTCCGAATGCATTGTTGTTTGTAGAGAAGAGGCCTCCGGTGGTGCCCGTGTTGGTGCTCCCGAACAAGCTGGTGGAGGTGCCCGTGTTGGCCCCGAAGCCGAAGCCGGAGCTGGTGGAGGATGTGGCGGGCTGGCTGAAGGTGGTGGAGCCGAACAGACCTCCTGTAATAGTCCACAGGTTTCCCATTAACATAGAGCAGAAGAACCACTGAGATTTATCCCAGAGTCTGCAAAGCTCTCCGTGTAGGTGGCTCACCAGGACAACATCAAGTTTCTATTCTGGAGCTATTGAAACTTTGCAATGACATCACACTGGGGGGGTTCCTACATCTATCACTATTAGCAAAATGTTCAGCAGTTAACACGGTGACACAATGCATACACTTTTAATGTTTTCTAAATTTCTTCACAAACTGACACTTGACTGTTGTGACATTATGATGAATAGTTACCAGCAATCAATCCCACAAAACCAAGTTAGAATTAGAAAACATATTAATTGATGAAAGTGCTTAATTGCTTTTCAATCCGATTCACAGTCATGTTTCATTTACATTATAGTTCATTTAGAATTATGTGTTTAAGACAAAGTAGTCACTATATTTAAGGAGAGGCTGAGGCACTGACCTGGCTTATTTTGCGTGGAGCCGAACAGCCCTCCGGTGTTTGTGGTCGCTCCGAATGCCGACGTCCCAAAGCCTCCGGTCGTCCCAAAGCCTGTGTCTGAAAAAGAGAAACACCCAACAGCTTCAGTCAAGTACTGAGGCGAACCATCTCCAAATGTGGGCCTGGATTAGGCCTGAACAATTTGGGAAAAATATCGAAATGTGATTTGTCTGACAAGCATTGCGACTGCGATTAAATTTGCTATTTCAAGTTTTAACAGTAGGATTCTGTTCAGAGTTCATGACCAGGAGAACTGCAAAAAATAATAATAATAATTAAAAGTTGTCAAACTGCAGAGTTAGCAGTTTTCATACAGAATAAAACAGGAGATTTTGTTTGTAGAGGAAATTCTGGTACTTCAAAAACTGCACTCTTCTAATTGCTTCCATTTTAAGTGCAATTTTGATTAAACTGTGATTAATCTTGCAGTCCTATCCAGGATCCTGGTGTGTGTAGCTCCAGACGCCAGCCAGAATCCTGAACCACCGCTCAGGCCTTCCTCCAGTTCAATATTTCCACACATGTTCGGTAATACATTTAAGACTTACTTTGCTGTCCAAAGGTGGAGGAGGTACCGAAGCCCCCGGTGGTGCCTCCTCCAAACGGAGTCCCAAACGACTTGTTGAACATCTTCCCTCCTGCTCATGCACCTCCTAAAAATAGAAAAATCACAAATTAAACCTGTTAAATAGAACTGACAACCAGAGGTAGGTAGAAACTTTTGAAAGAAATTGTACTTTTCAGAGTACTTTTCTAACAGCGCACTTTTACTCTTAGTAACAGTACTCTTACTTAAGTAAAAGTTTTGGTCACTCTTCCCACTGTAACATAAGCTTTATGTTGGAAATATGAAACGATCTGAACATTTGTGTTTCCTCACTCCTTCAGATATGATTTAGTTTACCTCATTTTATTGTCAGAGTTTTGTCCTTTAAATTATGTTAACTTCAAACTATAAATCAGATGGTACGTACCGTCAGTTACTCTTTAAGTTACTCTTACTTGAGAAATACTTTTCTGAATGAGCTACTGTGGTGTCCAAGTATTTCCCCCGATCAATAAAGTCTGTCTAAGTCACGTTGCCCTTACTCGAGTACATTTTTGGCTACTCTACCCACGTCTGCAGACAAATACCCACTATCAGACACAGATGTTTAGGATTCATAACACTAACTCACATCAGTAAAGTAAATATGCATATGCACGGTTGAATAAGTAATTAAAATAAATTAAATTATCCAATATATTTACAACTAAAACAGGTAAGGCATCATTGTCTGCTGCTTCACAACCACAACAACTGTGATAACAACTGTAGTTATGTCGCAGTTAAATTTAAATGGTCTAAGAGTATAAAAACAGAGGTATTTTCGGGTAAAACTGGAACTAGGACGTGATGTTTTCTGGTAAATGTGATCCGCCGCCACACGTGGGTCTCACCCAAACCAAACCCAACAGTCTCCCGGACGAAAACACTGGGTTCAGGGTGATTACACGGGTATGAGCGCTTCTGGTCAGAGTGTTTCGGTACAAGAGCCCCAACTTGTTTGTCGAGATCCGCTTTAGGGGTTTACAAAAGTGAAAACATCCGTAGCTTTTAGCATTAGCTTCATAAGGCAACCACAACACCCCAGACACGGGCGAATAAAACTGTCACCGCAAACGTTTCACATGTCAACATTATATACGAGTAAAACTAAAGATATGCATTTATATTCTCACCTAATTAAATACCCTAAACAAGTGTAACTGAAGTTATAAGCGGCTTCTCGGCTAAGTTACCAACTAGCACAGCGGCTAGCCCCAAACCGCCGCTCAGAAACTGGACTAAAAGCGTTGTATTTAACTTCTAAAACATGACGTGCGGGTTTACCTGGTGTTACACGCTGCCCAGAGTCTCGCTGTTTGTCTGGGAGTTTTTATCCGTGCACAAAAAATGTGGTGCTGATAACGTTTATCTTCAGACGCACACTAGCACGTTAGCTTTAGCCGCTTAACTCATCGTCGCGGAGGGAAAACTGACGTGCGCAACGGGACGTGGTCACGCTCTTTCAAACGTCATCACGCAAACCTCTGAAGTCCGCCGTAACCACTTCCATGGCCAAATAACATATTGGAATAATTGGAATTTTAACAGATTATTTATTTTATGTTTTACGATTTTAATAAAAGTTACTGTTAGCGTTGAGACACAGTGAGCTACTGTTATATCGGCTACATTAGAGGAGTTCTGGCTAGAGTTTTGGCAGATGAGACTGGCTGAAATTCGGGACGGTTTTTTTTTTGGTTTTTTTTGGGGTTTTTTTGGTGGGGGGAAGGGGGACTCGCTGATGTCACAAACATTTTTATTCAAAGATCAAGTAAAGAAAATCATGAACTCAAAATGTCATTGTGGAAAAATAATGCACACGTGTCGGCCTGCGACCAATTAATTAATCACTGCTGCCATGTCGAATGAATGAAAATTAGCTTATCGTCAATGCATATTCACACCTAATTGTAGAACGTCAAAAGATAAACAAAACGGTCTGGTCACCCTAGTTTTGACCCAGTGTACAAAATGGTTGCTAGGTCACAGTTATGAGATTCCCTAGCGTAATGCAATAGATCCATAGTGTAATGTCATGATTTCCAAGCAGGAAGTAAAATTTTAAACCTAAAAAAAAAAAAATGCAAACTGGGAAAAGGTTTTATTTTTATTTTTATTTTTTTTTCCCACTCTAATGATGTATAATGTTTTAGTGAAATTAGTAGTCTAATTTAGACACATCAATTTAACAACAACAATAATATTTTGTATTCAGCAAGGGTAAAGGATACTGTAAACTTCACCCAACACTTATTACAAATAAGTGTTGGGTGAATATATATACAAATATTTGAGTCGGTTCATCAGAAAAACAAATGTGTTTATGCACAACCATCACTGGGACAGTTCCTGGAAAGACTTGAATTTTCATTTCAGTTTTGCAAAGCTGTAAAAGGCCAAACACATAACTTTATGAAAAACATGTCATGAATCAATAAAACTTTATTTAAATTGACACACATGGAAAGTGAACATTACAAAACTATATGCTTTGTTCAGGTCTTGTTCAGGAAGGGCATCTGATGCAGAACTGTTTCAGATCACATTTCCATCCAACACCAGACACAAACTTGCCTCATCTCTTCTGCAAACACTGAAACACAGAAGTGACATCAACCCCGTCTCTGGGGTCACCGCTGTGTTTCACTGCACATTTCTGTTTATTCAGTAATTGTGAAGTTACGGCTTTGTTGCAAGATTATAGGATTATGTGTGATTATTAGAGATACAAAAGACACATCCTTTTTCTTGTTAAACTTAACCAAATGTACATCATAATTTTACATTTTGCTCATTGTAAAGTGCAATATTTATCAGTGAGTCCACTGAAATCCTGTTGAAAAGTGCCTTTGTGACATTTTCAACCCTACATGTCAGACCGCTGTAAGAGTGTGAATTAAGTGGGTGGGGAGAGGAGGGTAGGTGAAAAAGGATTGTTTTGGATGAGGTAACTACATTATAATACGGTAGAAAGCTCCAAAACGTCTATTTTGCATAATACCCCCTCTTCAAGGTTAGGATCAGGATGCGAGTAGAGGACTTACTGTAAAAATATCTTTTAAATGTGAGAAGACATACCTGTGGAGTTTCGGTAGTACTCTTTCTTTTCAGAGTACTTTTCTAGCAGCACAATTTTACTCCTACTTGAATAAGATTTTTGTTGGTAGTACTCTCACTTGAGTAAAGTTTTTGGATACTTTACCACGTCTGACTGTACCCTTCTACACCACAGGACCTGCTCCAAACCGAGGAGTCTGTGAGGACCTTCACCCAAAGTGGAGAGAAAGGATGATTATTATTATTCATTAAAGGGCCCATAGTATTTGTTATTTTCTGATCTATGTTATAATGCTGTTTCAGCATCAAAAACACACCTGGAGTTGTGTTTTATTTCACTCACACATGTTTAACATACAAACTCTGCATATTTAAGATGAGTTCTTCTCTTAAACAGAAAACACTCCACCTGGTGATGTTATGTGGTAATACAGGAAGTGCTCCTTTGTGTTTTTAAACTCTATACACCTTCACTAGAATCATTTGGATCATTTCAGCCCTGGAATTTCCAATCTCTATTTAACTATAGCTAACAGGTAGCTGTTAACTTGAAAACCACCAGTTGATATGACATCACAAGGTGGAACAGATTATTTTGAGCTTTGGAGATGCAGACAGACTAACAATAAAGAATTACTCAAATATGTGTGAATGAAACTAAACACTCTAGATGTTTTTGAGGAGGTAACAACATTCTGACATTCCTTAAAGCTCACAAGAGTCAATTTTGAGTAATACAGGATCTTTAAACTTTAGCCTTCCTCTGTAGCATCATGTGCAGTTTGACAGGGCCGAGCCTGACACAGACACAGCAGCAGAGGCGTGACAGGAGCAGTGGCCTCAGTTTTGGGTCACGCAGTCCATATGTCAGAGCAGAGACACTGCGGGGGGTCAAGATGATCAGTATATAAATCACCACGAAGAACTTCCCCACCAAGTGCTGACGCTCCGACCTCTCTACGGTCGTGAAGAGCGTCATGTTCAGTGTCGAAATCAGATTCAGAAGCAACTGAAACATGTGCAAGAGCAGAGTCTTCTTAGCTTTATCCGTAGACTCCTTCTGTGAAGAGGCGGCACGAGCGACCACCATCACAGCCACGAAGGAAGAGGAGATGATTAGGCTGCACAACAGGAACAGGATGTAAGTGGAGGCGTCGGAATACATTTTGGATCTGGGGTTGAGCAACATCTCGACACCACTGCAGTATCTGGACATCAGTAGAGTCGGCAAGTCACGAAACGGGAACTCGAGAAGGAGGACGATCCGGGTCAGGATGTCTGCAAAGCTAAAAGTCCAGATTAAGAAGATGCATATGAAGGTGTTCCTCAGAGTGACAACAGCGGAATGTCTAAACGGGAAACACACGGCGATGCAGCGCTCTAACGACATGAATATTAACGTGTACGGAGAGATTTGGCTGGTCAGGAAGGAGACCAGGGCCAAACAGCCGCACAGAGGGTACGAGATTTTGATCTGAAAGGAGGCGAGAAGATACAAAATTTGGGCCTGAGCGATGAGTATTGTGTCACCAAGCACCAGGTTGAAGAGCAGGATGTAACGTGGGCACTGGGAGAACGTGGGTTTACTGCACAGAACGAAGAGAATGGTGCCGTTGATAATGAAGAACAAGCAGCATGGGGCGGAGGTGGCACACAGGAAGAAGATCTTGGCTCCGATCAGGTTTTCAGATGACGAGTTGGTTTGGAAGGCAGCCTCCATCATCCACACCTGAAACACAAGTTTACAGATTCAACACAAGCAGTTACTAAAGTGCTATGAAGGAACACTTAAAGGCACTGTACCTGACCAAATGTAAACGCATTGTCATCTCCTCATCTGATATGTCCAAAAGGCTCAAAGTGAAAGTTTTTTTGTAGTAGAAACCTCAAATACTAGTATAAAGGCTCAAATCAAGTAATGTAATCAAGTACATGTCTAACTAAGTCATCACAAACTTTGATGATACATAAACACAAACAATGATATAGAGTCACAATCATAGTAAAACCAGCTCAACTGGAAAAGGCTACCAAAAATCTAAAGCAGATCTAAATCAGGACTGAAACTTGTCTAAACTGGGTATGAATCAGGACAGATTCAAGCACAAAAAATAAGTCTATACCGGGACTAAACCAACCAAACTACCAGGTTAAAAACCAGGTCTATGCCCGCATAGACCATGTGCATACACGGCATCATAATAAGGACTATAGGTAAAAACCAGGACTAGACCAGGACCAAACTAAGTCACCTTAGGATTAAATCAGGGCTGGACCAGGACCAAACCAGGATTAAAATAGGACTGTGAAAGCAAAAAGCCTCAGTTCAGATACTATGCAAAGTGAACCTGAGGCGAAAGCAGCATCAACACCACCAGTCTCTCTGCCGCCGTCGTCTGAGCTCCCACAATGCACTGCTTTAAATCAGAGGTGTCACGTGACCTTTGACAAAGGAGTAGGGCTCAAATTAAAATGTAATTGTATGTAATCATGTTTTTAGATGTAATGGATAGCTGAATATGGGAGAGGCACTGCAGAGTCAGACTGTTGTGGGATGCGGCAGTACGGAGTTGTAACCGGCCTTGCCACTTGAAGGCCTGGGTTATATTAGCGCTCATGGTAGCTATCGATCCAAGTCTCTCCCGCTGTGGCTCAAAGGCTCAAAATGTGCAGTACTTTTTAAAGAAAGTGGTAAAAATGTACATTTCTGTTTGCTGGCCTTTCTCATCAGAGCCTTAAGTGTTTCTCTTAAGTGAAGCTTAAGTGAAGCATTTGGTAATGTCACTCACACTCATAAACAGGCACCTGCACACTATGTGCGTATGTGGTATGTGCTATGTGCACCTGCACACTATGTGCGTATGGGCCAGGGTGCTGCACATCTAAAACTTAACACATTCTGGCATTATCAAGTTGAGTTCTGTTAATAAGCATTCACTAGCAAGGACCACGCCACAACAATGAAATACGATAAAGATTTTTATTGACGGTGAATAGATGTGACGACTGGGGGGAGACTCAGGGTGGGGGCTCCGTCTCCAATCCAAAATGGTCACCCAGCTCGAGTCGAGAGCACTGACATGGACGGTGTTGTTGGGACAGGCTGTATAAATAGGGCTTCTGGGTAATTGAAGGTGTGGTCGAGATGAGCTGTGGTTGGCTGGCGAGGAGGTTGAGGCGCGGTCCAGCTCCTGAATCTAAGTTAATCGTATTAACTCCACTTATATACTAAATCACAAATTCAACTGCATTTGCAGTCAAACTGTGATCCTTATGTTTGGAAAATAATAAAAGGGTAATGAATGTAGGCCTGTTAGAAATGTATTATTACAGTTTTGCTAAGGTACATAATTTGGCCTTCTGCAGACCTCACTACAAAGAATGTGGCATTGTAAAGAAAATGTATGAATATTATTACATTTATGTTCTGTGCCAATTTCACTCATAAACAGGCACCCATACACACTTTGTGTGTGTATGGGCCTGGGTATGAGTGACACACTGAAAACTGTGTTTTTGCCATTTTTTTGTAACCAAACTTGGATATTGAAGGTGACTCTTTTCTTTCTTGTGGTATTGGTAATCAAACAGCTGTTTACTCTAATGTTACATGTGAAAGAGGGTAGGCTCAAATAAGCTTTCGCTTCTGACTGCTCCTTTGAGCACTGATGTGTCACTTATGTAGTATTTTATTTTAAAAATGTTTTCTTCTGTGTTTCCCTGTATAACAAATTACTCAAATAAAAATATATGAATGAATCGGCCACTCCCACCACCAACGCTCATACATGTTGGGCATGACACTTGACTAAAGTCACTGCCGCACTTGGTATTCCCAGCGGTTTCCCATCCAAGTACTGACCAGACCCAGCCCTGTATGTTCAAATCACTTTTTTAAAATCTGCTTGTTCATTAAATAATCAAAGAACTAAATCCTCAAGTTTGAAAATTAGCTTTTGTTTCTCTGGGCTGACCTTGTTGAAGCACATTCAAATTTTAAATTAAATAATAATAATTATTATTTTTTAGAGCTTTTAACCATGTTGATTCCCCTCACCATATACTCTGATTGTGTACTTGTATTTGAAGTGATTCATGCATATTTTACATCACTATATTATTACATATAGAATATCTATATTGCAAGCACAATATGTCTTCTTTTGTCTTTTGTCTTTCTCCTGTCATGGATCATGGGGTCAACTTTAATTTAGTTTGGTGCAATGACTGCAATGAGCATAAAGTGTTGAACCCAAAGTTTAAAGTTTTGTTTTTAAAAAGTGAAGTTGATTTGTCCCACAGCCCAGGGTGACACTGCTCTGTGGGTGTGTCTGGAGGTTTTGTACCTGGAGAGTCTGTGTCTGGGGTTTATGGAGCTTTAATATTTGATGAGGTGAAACTCTGTGCATTTTAGATGAAGTGAAACAAGTGTTTAGGGAACAGACTGAAGCACAAACACATCAGACAAACTTAAACTTTCTCAAACAATAAACTTTAATGATGTAACAGGACTGAGCTCCTGCAAACTCAGGGAGGCCCCACACTTTTGGAACCAGGATGTGTCGGCAGAAAACACAAGATATTTCAGATGTCTGAATTTAGATCGAGCTCAAGCAGTGGAAAACAAGGCAAAAACAGTGCAGATGAAATGAACAGGAAATTTGTGTAGAGTGTATGATACATTGTGGATTTAGGGCCAAATGACATGTTATCCATACTGCAGAACAGTCTCATCTGCTGGTCCGGAAGCTTGTGAAATGGAAACTTGAATATAAGCAAGACTCGGATAAAAATGTCAGAACAGCTCACAGTCCACATCAGGAAGATGGTGACGTAGGTGTTTTTCAGAGTGACAACAGTGGAGTATCGAAACGGGAAACACACTGCGATACAGCGCTCTAAAGACATGAATATTAACGTGTACGGAGAGATCTGATAAATCAGGTAGCAGACCAAAGTGAGGCTGATGTATAGAGGTAGGAAATCCAGATCTTGTAGCTGCCAAGGAGGCACAGAATTTGGGCATTGTGTCACTGAGCACCAGGTTGAAGAGCAGGATGTAGTGTGGGCACTGGGAGAACGTAGGTTTACTCCGCAGAACCAAAAGGATGGTGCTGTTGATGACAAGGAATATGCAGCAGAGGATGATAGCCTATTATATATATTATACTATATTATAATAAATTATAATATAATATAGTATAATATAATATAATATAATACACAACACAATAAGAAAAAGAGCAAAAAAATAAAAGTTAATGATAAATTCAAAGTGGCAAAAATCAATACTAAAACTACTCATATATATTGTGTTCCTCACCTTTCACAGTAATTGGTCTCCCTCACTCTCATCCAGCTCGGGCCCTCTACCAGAGTCCTGGGAGCTTGAGAGTTCTGCACAGTATCTTTGCTGTTCCAGTACTGCACTTTTCTGGACTGAGATGTCTGATGTTTTTCCTGGGATCTGCTGTAACCTCCTCCAGTTTGGGGATTACAGCCCCAAGTGCTCTGATCACCACGGGCACCACTGATGCCTTCACCTTCCAGGCCTTCTCCAGCTCTTCCTTGAGCCCCTGGTATTTCTCTAGTTTCTCGTGTTCCTTTTTCCTGATATTACCATCGCTTGGTATTGCAATGTCCACCACCATGACTTTGTTCTGTTGCTTATCCACCATCACTATGTCTGGTTGGTTCACCATCACCATCTGACAGTCTGTATCTGGAAGTCCCACAGGATCTTGGCTCGGTCATTCTCTGCAACCTTTGGAGGTGTTTTCCACCTTGACCTTGGGGTCTCCAGCCCGTACTCTGCACAGATATTTCTGTACGCTATGCCCGCCACTTGGTTATGTCACTCCACGTATGCTTTCCCTGCAGCATCTTACATCCTGCAGTTATGTGCTGGACTGTCTCAGAATCAGAATCAGAATCAGAAAAGCTTTTATTGCCATTGTCAGTGAACACAATTCACAGACTAGGAACTTGCTTTGGTGATGAGGTGCAACATAGAACACTGAATAGTAATATAATAATAATATAAAGTAGAGATATCACTATTAAAAAAACAAGATAATAATAATAATAAAGTATCACTATTTAAAAATAAAGTAAGAGCATGCAAAAAAGAAAGATTAAGATATATAATAAAAAAAAAATAAAAATAGTCTAGTATATACAGAAGCATCAGAACAACAGTGCAAACTGACAGTGCAAAGCCCAGGATCACTGGACTTAATGACTACAGGCCTGTGGCGCTGACGTCTGTAGTCATGAAGTCATTTGAGCGCCTGGTTCTGTCTCACCTCAAGTTCTTCACCTCCCCCCTCCTGGACCCTCTGCAGTTCGCCTACAGAGCAAATCGGTCTGTAGACGATGCCATCAACTGGCCCTTCACTTCATCCTTCAGCATCTGGACTCCCCAGGAACCTACGCCAGGATCCTGTTTGTGGACTTCAGCTCTGCATTTAACACCATCCTCCCTGCTCTGCTCCAGGACAAGCTCGCCCAGCTCAATGTGCCTGACTCCACCTGCAGGTGGATTACTGACTTCCTGACGGACCGGAGACAATGCGTGCGGCTGGGGAAGAATGTCTCGGACACTCGGACTATAAGCACAGGAGCTCCACAGGGCTGTGTACTTTCTCCCCTGCTCTTCTCCCTGTACACCAACTGCTGCACCTCCAGCCACGACTCCGTGAAACTGGTTAAGTTTGCGGATGACACCACCCTCATCGGGCTCATCTCGGACAGCGATGAGTCTGCCTACAGGAGGGAGGTGGACCGGCTGGTGTCCTGGTGCAGCAGCAACAACCTGGAGCTCAACGCCCAGAAGACAGTGGAGATGATCGTGGACTTCAGGAAAGTCACAGCCCCCCTGCCTCTCCTCACCCTGACAGACTCCTCCATCACCACTGTGGACTCCTTCCGCTTCCTGGGCACCTGCATCACCCACGACCTCAAGTGGAAGCCGACCATCAGCTCCCTCATCAAGAAAGCTCAGCAGAGGATGTACTTCCTGCGGCAGCTGAGGAAAGCCAAGCTGCCTGCCCAGATGATGGTGCAGTTTTACACGGCCACCATTGAGTCCATCCTCACCTCCTCCATCACTGTGTGGTACGCTGGGGCCACTGCCAGGGACAGACAGAGACTGCAGCGCATTGTGCGCTCTGCTGAGAAGGTGATCGGCTGTAGCCTTCCATCTCTCCAGGACCTGTACGTCTCCAGGACTCGGGGGCGAGCAGGCCGGATAGCAGCTGACCCCTCTCACCCTGGACACGGACTATTCCAGCCACTTCCCTCTGGCAGAAGGCTACGGTCCATACGGACCAGAACCTCTCGCCATAAGAACAGTTTCTTCCCCTCTGCTGTTGGACTCATAAACACTTTATGAACACTTATAACATCTGTACTAAGGACACTTTATAATACCTGTACTAAGATGGACACTTTATAACACCTGTCACCTTAAATAAGTCATGTCACGTCACTTGCTCTTTTGCACTGTCAGTTTGCACTGTTGTTCTGATGCTCTGTATATACTAGACTATTTTTTTTTATTATATATCTTAATCTTTTGCATGCTCTTACTTTATTTTTAATAGTGATACTTGTTATTATTATTATTATTATTATTATCTTTTTTTAATAGTGATCTCTATATTATTATTATTATTATTATTCACTATTCTATGTTGCACCTCATCACCAAAGCAAGTTCCTAGTCTGTGAATTGTGTTCACTGACAATGGCAATGAAAGCTTTCTGATTTCTGATTTCTGATTTCTGAAAAGATCAAGTGATGTGGCATGACTTATTTAAAGTGACTGGTGTTATAAAGTGTCCATCTTAGTACAGGTATTATAAAGTGTCCTTAGTACAGGTGTTATAAAGTGTCCTTAGTACAGGTGTTATAAGTGTTCATAAAGTGTTCATGAGTCCAACAGCAGAGGGGAAGAAACTGTTCTTATGGTGAGAGGTTCTGGTCCGTATGGACCGTAGCCTTCTGCCAGAGGGAAGTGGCTCGAATAGTCCATGTCCAGGGTGAGAGGGGTCAGCTGCTATCCGGCCTGCACGCCCCCGAGTCCTGGAGACGTACAGGTCCTGGAGAGATGGAAGGCTACAGCCGATCACCTTCTCAGCAGAGCGCACAATGCGCTGCAGTCTCTGTCTGTCCCTGGCAGTGGCCCCAGCGTACCACACAGTGATGGAGGAGGTGAGGATGGACTCAATGATGGCCGTGTAAAACTGCACCATCATCTGGGCAGGCAGCTTGGCTTTCCTCAGCTGCCGCAGGAAGTACATCCTCTGCTGAGCTTTCTTGATGAGGGAGCTGATGGTCGGCTCCCACTTGAGGTCGTGGGTGATGCAGGTGCCCAGGAAGCAGAAAGAGTCCACAGTGGTGATGGAGGAGTCTGTCAGGGTGAGGAGAGGCAGGGGGGCTGTGACTTTCCTGAAGTCCACGATCATCTCCACTGTCTTCTGGGCGTTGAGCTCCAGGTTGTTGCTGCTGCACCAGGACACCAGCCGGTCCACCTCCCTCCTGTAGGCAGACTCATCGCCATCCGAGATGAGCCCGATGAGGGTGGTGTCATCCGCAAACTTAACCAAATTCACGGAGTTGTGGCTGGAGGTGCAGCAGTTGGTGTAGAGGGAGAAGAGCAGGGGAGAAAGTACACGGCCCTGTGGAGCTCCTGTGCTTATAGTCCGAGTGTCCAAGACATTCTTCCCCAGCCGCACGCACTGCCTCCGGTCCGTCAGGAAGTCAGTGATCCACCTGCAGGTGGAGTCAGGCACATTGAGCTGGGCGAGCTTGTCCTGGAGCAGAGCAGGGAGGATGGTGTTAAATGCAGAGCTGAAGTCCACAAACAGGATCCTGGCATAGGTTCCCGGGGAGTCCAGATGCTGAAGGATGAAGTGGAGGGCCAGGTTGATGGCGTCGTCTACCGACCGATTTGCTCTGTAGGCGAACTGCAGAGGGTCCAGGAGGGGGGAGGTGAAGGACTTGAGGTGAGGCAGGACCAGGCACTCAAATGACTTCATGACTACAGACATCAGCGCCACAGGCCTGTAGTCATTAAGTCCAGTGATCCTGGGCTTCTTGGGGACAGGAACGATGGTGGACAGCTTGAAGCAGGCTGGGACATGTCATGACTCCAGGGAGGTGTTAAAGATGTCCGTGAAGACAGGAGCCAGTTCTTCAGCACAGTGTCTCAGGGTGGAAGGAGAGACACCGTCCAGACCTGGGGCTTTCCGTGGATTTTTCCTTTTAAATGTTTTCGTCACCTCCTTCTTGGAGAGTGTAGGGGCAGTGGGGGAGGAGGAGGGGTCTGGGGTGGCCTTGGTCGCAATGTCCATTGTAGTCAGTGGGGTGGGGGAGGGGTGTGAGCCTTCAAATCTAGCGTAGTAGGTGTTAAGCTTTTCTGCTAGTTGTTGGTCATCCACAGCAGGGGGGGCTTTGGGCCTATAGTTTGTAATACCCCTCAGACCTTTCCAGACAGAGACGGAGTCGTTGGACCAGAACTTCTCCTTCAGATGTGTATTGTATCTCGATTTAGCCTTCTCCACTTCCTTGCTAAATGAGCACTTGCTCTGTCTGTATGAGTGAGGGTCATTACTTCTGTGTGCCTTTTCTTTCTCCTTCCTCTTTGCACAACCTACACCTCGGGTCTTGTCTGGTGTGGTAGATCTGGGCCTCTATTGCTCGGGTGCTCAAGGCCTGCTCCTGTGCAGCCAGGATGAGGGTCTCTGTGCTGTCCTTCAGACCAGCCCTCTCCAGCCATTGGTTTCTTGATATCAGCCACTTCAGTTATGTTTCAGTGGTACGCCCCATGTAGGGGCTTGTCCTGCCATGATGGTCCCTCCAGCGCCTCTTCCTCTGAGCTCCACTGTCTGAGACAATCCCTGAGCACATCATCTGTCGGGGCCTTGTCCTTGATGTACTTATGGATTTTGGATGTTTCATCCTGGACAGTGGTTCCCACACTCACTAGTCCTTGGCCTCCTTCCTTCCGGCTCGCGTACAGTCTCAGGGTGCTGGATTTGGGATGGAACCCTCCATGCATGGTCAGGAGCTTTCGTGTCTTAATGTCTGTGGTCTGTATCTCCTCCTTTGGCCAGCTTATGATTCCTGCTGGGTAGCTGATCACTGGCAGGGCGTAGCTGTTTATTGCCTGTGCCTTCCCTGATAACATGACGACGTCATGCCAACGTTGGGCCAACGTATGTGTATACGTTGGGCCAATGTTGGCAGTTGACGTTGGGCCGACGTCATTTTGCTCATTGGCAAGTGGTTGGGCCAACGTCATCAAAAGACGGTTGGATATTCATTCAATAGGTCAGTTTGATATTCATTCAATAGGTCAGTTTCAGACGTTGGCCCTACGTCGGGCTAACGTATGTGTGGACGTTGGGCCAACGTTGGTAGTTGACGTTGGCCCAACGTTGGCAGTTGACGTTGGGCCAACGTCATTTTGCTCATTGGCAAGTGGTTGGGCCAACGTCATCAAAAGACGGTTGGATAGACGTTGGCCCAACGTCTACCCAACTATTAATTAGGCTTTTTATATACTGTATATATTGTACTACTAAATTGCATACTTTATGGAAAGTAATCACAGGTGAACAGTGCATGTAGGTTTTGTTGCAGTATTGCAACATTTATTGATAATACTTGAATTCATGTACACACATATTATCAAAATATAATGTTCAAGGGTGGTTCTTAATTACAATGTACAAAAAATGTTACCAAAATATATTGCTGAAGGCTGATTTACAACAGAAAAAGTTAACTACATTTCAAATGCATTAAAATGCACTACAAGTTTCTGTGTACCTATATAAGTAGATGGAAATAAATGTAATGAGATCAACTTCTGAATGTAAAAATAAAATACTACCAACATGTCAAAACATACCTGAACAATCATGAGAAATCATAGCACCAAAACATAGCATATTTTCATACTTTTATCAACTAAACACACCCTAACTATGCATACACCGTGCGTGTGCCAGCACTGGATGGAATTACTAACAAAATAACAACCAAAATTACGAACCCAAATCTTAGACAATATATCTAAAGTGAATTTCAAATACAAGCCGATAAACCACGTGGGACAAGATCCAGTTGGAAAATGGATAATTAGTCAATATTCAGTGAGTAATCTAGCACTTTTCACGGGTGACGGCACATACTTGAAAACCGATGGGATGTAGTCAGGTGAAAGCGGGTTGTCACTCTTTTTACCTAGGACACAAAATAAGTAACGTTAAGTAAAGAAACCACTAAGATTACACTGAGAAAAAATATTCACTATTCAATGATACAGGCAGTTTAAAATGTTGTGATGTCACATGAATGCAACCCATTAGCTAATACGTTTTTAGGTCTGGACATTAACCACCGCAGTGAGGTTTATATCGCCAACTTGACTGGGTTGGTAGATTAGGTTGAGGACGTTTCGGCTCGTCCGACTGAAATACAATCCACCCAGTTTAGTCGGTGATATTTATTGTCCAAAACAATAACTATCAGCACCATTTAAGATAATATTAACTGTATAATGTTTACGTGAAATTACCTGATATGAAATGGTCACTGCACAAGCGAAATCCATTAGGTGATGGGTTCCAACGCTCGGTTTTCTTCAGCACGCTTCTTGCCCGTTTTATCACAGAAATCCATTTTCCCCTCCGAGCTGGATCTTTGGGAATGCGATAAAAGGCTTTATCTTTAACTTGTCCTCGGTGGTTTGTACATCCAGGGGCACAGCATGAGTCTACCATCGTTGTAAGCTGGAAGTTTTGTAAGCTAGTTAGTTAGTTTGTTTACAATAATTCCTGCCAAGATGGCGCCCGGTGGTGCATGCTGGGATAGCGTGACGTCATCTCCCGGAGCTCTATTGAAACGAATTGTCATTACAAACGTCGGCTCGACGGTCGCGCCAACGTCGTTAACCTGTGTCAGATATGACGGAATACCGAAAAATCGCGAACTTCAAACAACGTCGGTTCGACGTTGCGTTGCGTCGTGTAGACGTCGGCTCGACGTCTAAGATTATACGTCGGCAACGCCGACGTCGGCAAGACGGATCGATGTTTTCAGGGTTGTTCTCGCCATTGAGCTGGCTTCTTAGGACTCGCCTTACTCGTTGCAGGTATTTGGCCATAGCCGATTTCCTTGTTGCCTCTTGAAGGTTGCCATTTGCTTGTGGGATACCAAGGTACTTGTAACTGTCCTCAATGTCTGCTATTGTTCCCTCAGGGAGTGAGACCCGCTCTGTATGGTTTACCTTCCCTCTTTGTCACTATCCTACTACATTTCTCAAGCCCGAATGACATTCCAGTGTCTGTGCTGTAGATCCTGGTGGTGTGGATCAGTGAGTCGATGTCTCGCTCGCTCTTAGCGTACAGCTTGATGTCATCCATGTAGAGGAGGTGGCTGATGGTGGCCCCGTTTCTGAGTTGGTATCCATAGACAGTGCGGTCAATGATTTGGCTGAGGGGGTTCAGACCTATGCAGAACAGCAGTGGGGACAGTGCGTCTCCTTGGTATATGCCACATTTGATGGACACTTGTGCAAGTGGCTTGCCATTCTTTTCAAGGGTGGTTTTCCACAACCGTATCGAGTTTGCAATGAACACCCTTAGAGTCCTATTGATATTGTACAACTCCAAGCACTCAGTGATCCATGTGTGTGGCACTGAGTCATAGCCTTTCTTGTATTCAATCCAGGCAGTGCACAGGTTGGTCGGACGGTCTGCAGTCACGGGCGACTGTTCGGTCAACCAGGAGTTGGTGTTTGGCTCCCCTTGTGTTTTTGCCAATGCCCGTCTGTGTTGTGCTCATGTATTGATCCATGTGCCCACTTATCTTAGCCGCGATGATGCCTGACATGTTGTGGAGAGACAGGTTATTGGCCGATAGTTGGATGGGACTGTACCCTTTGAGGGATCCTTCAGGATCAGGATCATATGCCCTTGGGTTAGCCATTCAGGGTGAGTGCCATCCCTTAGCAGCTGGTTCATTTGTGCTGCCAGGCGCTCATGGAAAGCCGTGAACTTCTTTAGCCAGTACGCATGGATCATGTCAGGGCCAGGTGCTGTCCAGTTTTTCATGCTTGAGACTCTTTCCTGAATGTCTGCCACTGTGATGATAGATCTTGTTCAGGGAGGTTGCTGTGGTCTTCCCTCAGAGCCACTAGCCACTGTGCCCCTCTCCCATGTGCCTTTCCAGTACCTTTCAGTCTCCCGCCTTGGTCTGGTGTTATTCCCCTGCCATTGAGCGTACACTTCCGCAGGTTGTGTTGTGAAGAGGCGGTTTATTCGTCTGGCTTCATTATCTCACGTGTACCTCTTTAGGCGGCTGGCTAAGGCTGGCTAAGGCTGTTTGGCAGTTTTGAGTGTTTCAGGTATGGGCATCTGGCTGTACGTCTTGATTACTTGCTTTTTCATTGCACCTTTCTGAGGCTCCGCCACTGCTCCATCACATCTGCGGTATAGTTGGAAAAAATTAAAATTCTCTTCCCACCATAATTGAGGGTGCGTTGTCCCCAGTGCATAGAATCTTTTCTTTGACCTGGGCAAAGTGGACCCGGGCAAGGGTGGTGCAAGGTTTGGAGCTCTCAGCTCTATAAGTACGATGGGCCCTGTCTATGACCAGTGGCTTATCGAAGTTCCCAGCTCCCACCTAAATGTCCTAATTCAAGTGCCTTTCTGCTGACTTCAATTAAAGTACATTCAGGACTACCATACTTTCTTTTGACAGATAAAAATTTTCAAAAGTTCCAGTCCAGCTTGTGCAGCATCCCGCTCCAGTTGCAATCTTGCTCGTTCCGCCCCCAGCTACAGGACCTTCGCACGGAGTCCTTCCAGCTCCTCTGCCATCAGTGGGATAGGCACCTTCACAAATTCAGGTTACCAGCTACGTCCCACGGTGCACCTACTGCTGCAGTAATTTTGTTCTCAATTTCTCCTAACACTACAAAAAACCCAGTACTACCAAATTAAAAGCCAATTGAACCACTATTGCCTTGTCCGCCAGATCCTGCCAAGCAAATACCAGACTGTAACCTTGAGTAGGCTATGGGTCCCCACTAATACATATTTAAACTACAGTAACGCCAAAACAAAGGACAAAGGCAATGTATAGTGGGAATTGTACAATTTATTTATTTAAACAATCATATTATCATATTAAAAATGGCTTCTCTTTTGGCTTATTAAAAATACAATAGAAAGTGCTGTAGTTGGTCTTTAATCTATAACAGTGGTTCTTAACCTTGTTGGAGCTACCGAACCCCACCAGTTTCATATGCGCATTCACCGAACCCTACTTTTATTTATTTATTTTTTTTCATTTTCTCCCGCTTTATCCGTCTCCGGGTCACGGGGGCAGCACTCCACGGATCCGCCGCTCAATTCACAATGCAACCGAATCCTACTTTAGTGTAAAATAAAATATGATTTTTTTTTCAAATTCCAGACGTACATGTTTTTCTACTGGTGCACAAAATGAACCGTGCATGAACATCACCTTGTTCAAAGAACAAAGCCAACATAGTGCATGAATTCACAACAAATTACATACCTGCAAATCAGTGTGACTTCTGTTGTTGCCTTGGAGAGACCAGTTCAGATATGCGTGGCTTCACCTTGGCAAGTGCCACTCTCATGTCATTTTCACAGCAAAGTCTGTTCCTTTTCTTCGTTTTTATGTCCAGCATCCTCGAAAAGGATTGCTCGCAAAGATATGTTGTAACAAATGGTATAAAAAACTCCAAGGCTTTCTTGGCAATAACTGGATACTTTTCCATTTGTCGACACCAAAACGTTGAGAGCGTTGTTGTTCTGAAGAGTGGCTGTTGAACCTGGCTCTGCTGAATTTCAATGATTTCGTCGAGGTATTCATCATTGACTTCTGCTGTCTCAACAGCAAACGTGAACGGCTGTCTCACCCATGCTGGATATGACTCTCGTGTAGGGAAGTATCCGTCGAGAGACTTTGCAAGCTCATCTAAGTGCGTGGCAATTGCTTGCTTCAGTTCCATGGGTACAGAAATGTCACCAATTCCAGACACATCTTCGATCTTACTTACACAGTTGTCCAGAAGGGGAAAGTTTGCGAAGTTATTGTTCTCTATTCGTCTTTTCCATAATGGTAGCTTTTTTTTAAAAGCCTTCAGGTTTTCTTCTGCTTCCATGTTGTTGACTCCACCACCCTGCATTTGCTGATTAAGGTGATTGAGAGCTGCGAATATATCAGTCATGTACACTAAAATGAGAATGAACTCAGAATTTTTGAAGCAATCTGCATAACAATGTTGGTGCTCTTCTAAAAACATGGCTAATTCCACACGCAAGGCAAAAACACGATTCAGCACCTGTCCCCGGGATAACCACCGAACATTAGAATGGTACAGAAGTACCTCGAATTCAGTGCCCATTTCTTTGCACAGCTCACTGAAGATGCGGTGCCTCAGAGCACTATTTCGCACATAGTTCACACATTCCACTACAGTTTTTAATACTTCTATCATTTTTGGAGGCAAGGTTTTTGTTGCCAACGCATGCCTGTGCAGAATGCAATGCGTAACAATGATGTGTGGTGCATCGGCTTTTACTAGTGCACCAAAACCAGACTTTCTTCCCAGCATGACTGGAGCTCCATCCATACAAACTGCAGAAACCATATCCCACGAAAGATTATTGTCTCTGAAGAAGTCATCCACAAGCTTCTTCACATCGGCTGCCTTAGTTGTTGTTGTAAGAGGCTTACAAAATAAAAACTCTTTTATCATGTCCTCTTTCAAATAGCGCACAAAAACAGCAAGCTGGCTTAGATTAGCAACGTCTGTGGTCTCGTCGAGTTGAAGGCTGAATTTTGCCTGGCTTGAAATCAGATCTGCGACAACTTGAGCCAAGATGTCTTTACTCATGTCCTCTATTCTGTCGCTGATGGTGTCATTTGAAAGAGGAATTTGGGATAATTTAGCTTCGGCCGCTGTTCCGAGTATCACATTCGCCATCTTTAACGCAGCTGGTTTTATAAGTGTTTCACCAATGGTGTGTGGCTTGCCCTGCTTTGCGATCAGGTACGCAACTTCGTACAATGCTGTGACGATTGGTTTGTTAATGGGTACAAATCCAAGAGCAGGCAGAGTGGCCTTATCATCGAATCTGGCTCTCTTCAGCTTGAATTCAGCAAGCATTGTGTTCTTGTATTCCCCATCTCCATGCAGCTTCACGAAGTGTTCCTTTAGTTTTGCTGGTGCGAGGCTAGAGTTGCTCAACTTGGCAGTGCAAATCATGCAGATAGGGCGCTGACTCCCATCCCGTTCCGTGATACATGAGAATCCATATTGAACATATTCGTCCGACCACTTTCTTTTTTTGCTCGACATAGTTAGTGTGGATTAAAATATTAAGAAATAAATTACACGACGTACTACGATGACAGTCACACGTTGACCACTCCTGAGTGCACTAAATTCCTCGCAGCACTGATTGGCCAAGCAATGAAACGTGATCATCTGCAGCCAGTGATGGCCAAGCGGGGCATCGCGTATTGACATGATGAGTCGGTGTGTCAAGACCTCCACGGCAGAGGCTCCACCGAACCCCTGAGACCGACTCACCGAACCCCTAGGGTTCGATCGAACCCAGGTTAAGAACCACTGATCTATAAAGCGCTTAAGTGTAACAGGACTAAAGTGCATTGAGTTTTAGGGGGTTAAAGTGCACTGTGCTAGAAGCCTATATTGCACCAACCTCAACTGCATCTATAATCCCGACGATTAAATAAATAAGCATCTAATAAACTACAACTACGTTCCAAAGTTACTATAACCAGGAGAAACTGAAAACAGAATTACAAGCAGCAGCGGCAATCTAACACACTTTTGCTCTACATGAGGCTTGGGATGCAATCGGAACGGCCGCTGTCACCACCGCCAACTTCGTACAACACACGCACCACTTTCAGCTACCTACAGAAAGGCCCGACAACAACACTGAGGCACAGCCCCCTTTTTGTTTAAGTTTTTTGGTGCACTGAAAATAAAAAGTGGCACACTAGTGAAACCAAACCAAAAGATTAGTGTGAAGCCCTCAAAACATTTGCTGCTTTCGGAAACAATTAGACAGGACAGGATTAGAAACTCTGCTCTGTTGAACTGGAGCTAGGGTCTTCAGTGCATCTGGATGTAGAAACTCCAAAACCAATAATAAAAGTTTGAACTCCCAAAGTCCAAGTGTTGCTCCAAATCAAAGGTGCAGCTCTGAGGGCAGGTCCCTGAAGGCATAATTTAGACTCATGTTGTTATTGACATCAGACACAAAGGGGCAGCGAGTAGTGAAGTCACTTGGCCCAAAGTGTTTTAAAATGGACCATTGTGGGAGCTCATACAGCCCTACAATGACTTCAGTCTGAGAGTGCTGCTGTAGGACTCATGGTATGATAACACTATTTATGTGCTTCTTTAAGAGAGTGAGAGGCTGATTGTGAGTTTAGAGCTTTAATTAGTTAGTTTTTAATGACTTTTACCATCGTTTCAAAGGAGCTCTCTGTATCCAGTGCTTCTCTGTGGGAAAACTGTTTAGTTCATTGTGCATCAGAGTTTGCATTTGCAATTGGACCCTAAATCTCAATTAAAAAATATGTCTCTGACACAAGTTTCTCATTCTGGAAATGTTTTGAAGAAAAGTATTTCAGGACATTTTTGTGTCTTTTACTCAAATTACAAAATGAAACACAACCTTAATCTCTGTGCAATTTACAAAAGACATTATAATGTACTGTTGAGATGAACTTTGGGGGAAGAAATATATTATTTAGTTTTGACATTTCAACTGAGAAGGTTTGCTGCTACATAAAGTACTTAAAATAGTTCATTAATGTCACATGCTTACAGACAAGTGATTCATGGACATGAAGGGACAAGTGTGTGTAATATGTATTTGTTTTTAGGTTAATTTACTTCAGGTTAGTAAAAGTTTAGAACTACATCAAAGGCAATGATGTTAAATATGTGATTTTAAGTTATGCTCATCTCTCTAGTACATTGTCAACAGTGACACATGATGTTCTACTAGTTGCTTCTTTTTTAGGCCTTTTTGGGTGAGGCTGGGGTCACTCTCAGAAAATAAGGCACTACTGACTTGATCTTGTGATTTTGACATTCTCAGAGATGACTAATTATGCTTACCAACAGTACATCAAAACTGTTGTGGTTTGTTGCATTCATCTTATTTTTTATTCAAATGTGAAAGGCATCTGTAATTAATTAATTGTAATCTGTAACTGTTTAACTGTTCTGCCTTCTCTGTTCCAGCTGATTCCTGAGGTTTATATGCAATGGAATTGCAGAGCTTCTATCAGAACCTCACAGGACAGGAGTGGACAGCAATGATCAGCTTTAAGTTTTTCTTTATCGTGCTGACTAACCTAGCCAGTCTCACGTTCCTGGTCATAAACGGCATCATCATCCACACCCTGTGGAGCGGGCCTGTGTTCAGGGAGACACCGCGGTACATGCTCCTGCTGAACCTGGTTGTGGGGGACTCCATTGTGCTCTTCATGGGGCAGTTGTTGTACATGCACAGTGTTCCTAATCTGAATCTGTCCTACCCTCTGTGCGGATTCTACATCATGATCACTTATCTGAGTGCGCAGATCGCTCCTCTCACGCTGACGGTCATGTCCACTGAGCGCTACATTGCTGTTTGTTTCCCGTTTCATCACCCCACCATAGTTACCATAAGGAACACTGGCTTTGCCATCCTCTGTGTCTGGGGGCTGAGCTGTGTAGACATTTTTGTTCGGGTCCTGCTTCTTATTGAATACCCTTTTCACCTGCTCCCCAGCCTCCAGATGAACAGCTACTGTATATCTACGGCCTTACTGCTGGGACCACGATCTAAGGTCTACCAGACGACATTCACCATTGCACTGTTTCTGTTTTCAGGTTTAGTAATTGCATTGACCTTCATCGGTGTAATGGTGGTGGCACTCTCCTCCTCCACAGATAAGGTGTCTGCAGACAAAGCTCGGAACACTCTGCTCTTGCACACGTTTCAGTTGGGTCTAAACCTGATGTCTACCACGGAACAGTCCATCTACAGAAGTGTGGTTGCTGTGGGGGACCCAGTTTTGGCCGGAAGGCTTTCTGTGGTGGTTCTTGTGTTTTTGGTGATGATGCCGCGCTGTCTGTCAGCTCTGACCTATGGACTCAAGGACCCGAGCCTCAGGCCGGTCCTGGTGTCTCACCTCTGCTGCCACCTGCAGGCCTCTCCAAATACTGTCACTGCTCAAATACATAATTGGCAGAAAAAGACGAGTCCTCCTTTGGCCCCTGGATGCACCTAGACCCCCTTTCAATAGATGCTTAGATTTCATGCGCATGTGCAAAATGGTGGACACATTCAGTTTGTGGCGTTTTTTTTCTAATCAGTTTCTATTAAAAAAAATCTCTTAATCTTTTTGTATTTTCCAGAAACCTTCATTGGAATTTAACTCACTTAAGGCTGCTACACACTACAGGATTTTCGGTCTTAACCCTCTAGGTGCCACTGTCGACTTAAGTTGACTAGATGCCTCTCTGAATGAAACGGCCGCTTTTGTCAAAGAGGGTGTTTCATTCAAGCTCCCCTGCACTAGATAGCAGACGTGTAATACTACATTCCCGACATGTAATACTACATCCCCAAATAGAATTATGTCTGGCGCCTAAAGGGTTAAACAATTTTTAAATGTGCGACAAAAAGCGCACACCACAGACATGAGGAGAATCTTATGAGACTTAAAATCTCTGATTGCACAGACTGCAACGAGATATGGCTGTATACCACAGGCTTAAGTGTTCAAAAGATCAGAGCACTGCACTTCTAGTTTAGCTACAAGTCAAAACTGTGTTATTATTATTTGTGAAATGTGGTGCAATACTTCAGATACATGATTGTTAATGCACAGAAAGCTGGTAATGAAGCACACAGGAAGTAGAGTCACTATCGCTAATCTGCAGCCTCACCTCGATCCAAGAAACTTTCCCTTCCATTTAGAGGATCTGGAAGCGATAGTTAAGAAACTGTCTCCGTAAACAAAAAGAGTCTCTCCATGAACACTTCATGGACCTAGCTTTTAAACAGTCCCAGCGTATCAGTTCCATGTCCGTGCTTCAGGACACCGTGGTCTAGGACCCCCACTCCTCCCCTCGGCCTGTTTGTCCTGTTCAACTCCACATAGATGTTCCTGGGTTGATGTGTTGGTCCATGGTAAAAATAAAAGTCCAATCAAGAATGCCGCAGCTCCTAGGCCAAGCCTGTCTAATCGATTTGCCCCTCTGTCCAACAGCGAGCTAATGTCAAACCACTTTGGCCATATCCCCTACCCTAACTCCCAGGCCCCCGTTGGCAGTGGTCAGAAGCAGCAGGACCCAGCCTGTTCTGCGTTCTTCCTCTTCTCACTGCATGCTGTTAAAGGAGGCTGTCTACTGGTGCTTGGGAGGCCTTCCTCGCACTGACAGTGCACAGAGCCCCCCAGTGAGCACTGGCACAGCTCTAGGCAGGTCCTCGCCATCCTGTGAATGTTAGCACTGTCCTGCCCTCCTGACTGTGGTTCCTCCGTGGCCCCCTTATGAACGCAAGGGTCCTCTGCTTAGCCCTGTCCCTCTGCATTATCCACGGCCCTTGTAAACTCTCAGGAGGTAGCCAGCCCATCCCAGCACCCTTCTGTCCCCTCCTCTTCATCCATGTTGGACCCATCGCCGCAGCAGAGTTCCCCCTTTCCCCACGGCCCCTCTTTGCACCAACTACACTTTTTTTGGGAGACTCCACTTCTCAAATCAACAACAGTCTTGGCCCTCTCGCTTCCAACATCACCCTTGCTGCCAGAAACCGTCATTTTTGACCTCAACCTTAACTTCCACCTTCATATCAAAAAAGTCCTGTTTTCTCCATCTCCGTACAATTAACAAAATCAAAACTATCCTCTCCCGCCCTTGAAAAATCAGCCATGCGCTCATCTTCTCCCGTCTAGACTATTGCAACTTCCTCCTCTCCGGCCTTTACACCAAATCCATCTCCCGCCTCAAACTGGTTCAGAACGCAGCAGCTTGGCTCCTCACAGGTTTTAACAGACATCAGCACATTACCCGTTTTATCTTCCCTTTACTGGCTGCCTGTGCATTTTAAGAATTGATTTTACTGATCACTTTAAAGCTCGTTTAGGTCTTGCACCAAGTTACATTTCAGAACTTTTAACCCCGTACGAGCCTCCCACAGCCTTAGATCCTCAGGCAGGTCCCTGTGGCTGTTCCAAAGTCCAGGCTCTGGACAAAAGCTGATGGAGCCTTTTCAGTCCAGGCGTCTCGGCTTTGGAATGACCTGCCAGAGGAAATAAGGCTCGCACCATCAGTATAATTTTTTTACTCACTTCTTAAAACTAATTTTTATCGGTTGGCCTTCCTTTTAGCTCGATTTTATACCTTATTTATTTTTATTCTATTTTATTAACTTATTTATTATAATGAATTTAATTGATTGCTTCATTGTCTGATTTTGTTTATTATTATAAACATGACGAAAGAACAGACGACTCAGGGCGGCCCTGGCAGAGTGTTACATGCACCGAACTGGAAAACAACTGATGCTTCTGTACCAAAGACATCCCGTGGCAACCTAATTTTGATGTGGTTACCATTCTAAACTAAATTAATTATAGGCAAAAAGTAACAAATAACACACAAATAAAATAATAAAATAAAATAATTAATAATAAAAAAAAACTAAAATAAATAAATATAAAAGGTATTTTAATAAAAATTTATTTTCTGTATGTTCATTTTTCTTCATTCACTCATTCTTGTTATAAAGGTTTAGAGTTCATTGCTCCAGTAAATAGCAAACATGTGACATCCAGAAATCAAATCATTTCCATCAGCAGAGACGAAAGCAAAGATGTTGAGACTGAGATGGTTTAGATAGACCAAAGGATGTGAGGGAAGGGTCAAAAAAGCAGAAAAAAGCAGAGGATGCTGAGGAGAGGGTTATATTTTGTCTGATGTAAGTGAGTCTAAAACCAGGGTTGAAGAGATCAAAGATTAGGCCAATGAGAGTTAATTTAATTTTTAGGTGCACTTTTATCTAAGACACTGTGTGTCTCTGACTTCCAGCACAGGACTCATACGAACCATGTGCGAAGGCTCAAATCAGCCAAATGTTATACAGTCACATGTTATTGTTTCCTCTGTGCTGCCAAAGTCCGATAGCCTGCATACTTGTCTACAGACCCCCAAACTAAACCCACATTTTATAGATGAATTTTCAGAGCTTCTCTCAAACATAATATTAAATATGACAGAATTCTTATTTTTGCTGCCCTTCATCATCCACTTTAGCTTCTGACTTTATTAAAATTGTCGAATCATTTATGTTAACTCAACATGTGAACGCTCCAACCTACTCCAGAGAACATACGCCTGACCGAATATTACAGTATTCCATTTCAATTGAAAATTTAGATCGTATTGATTTTATTATGTCTGATCACAAAGTTTTAAACCAAAGTCAGCAGTGACTTTTTGTGAAATGTTTTTGGTTGCTTCTGACGATACCTCCACAGATGTGTCTCCTGACACATTACTGAACAGGTTCAATACAGTTGGTGAAAATATTCATGACCAGACTGTCTCTTTCAAAACCAAAAACCATAAATCCCCAACTCAACAAGAGAATTAAAATAGACATGATAACCCCACACACAGGCAACGTAGATATTTTGTTCATCTCCAAACTGTACAGTTTTGACAAAATTACTATGTTGTCACTAGCATTACATTACTAAGTGTCAGTTAGGCATTACACCTCCAAAGTTTCTTCAAGTTATTTTCCATACAATTGGTCCTCACTTGTTCTCCATTGTGAACTGCTCCTGATCAGTGCGTCAGTTCCTCTCTCAAACATGCAGCAGTACGACTAATTCTTAAAAAGCCAAGACAGTGACTCACTCGGTCTCTTTTTGTTTAGGTTTTTTGGTGCACTGAAAAAAGTGGCAGACTAGAGAAACCAAACCAAAAGGTTAGTCTGGAGCCCTAAAAACATTTGCTGCTTTTGGGTAACATTAGGTCCCCCCTTGAACTGCCACCTTACCATGGTGGGGGAGTTTGCGTATCCAAATGATCCTAGGAGCTATGTTGCCTGGGGCATTATGCCCCTGGTAGGGTCTCCAATGGCACCTCCACTAGGTGATCCCTCACTTAGTGGTCATACTAAGAGCAGTTCATGAACCCCTATGAACAGTCTGTTATCAAGTATCGTGGCGTCAGCAGGTATGACACAGCCGGGGTCCCACCCTGGAGCCAGGCCTAGGGTTGTCCAGGAGGTACCATCTAAATATAGTCGGGCTCACCTTCACGCACTGATTGGGCTCTGGTACCCAACTCCTCAAGAGGGTTTGGACCCTCCACTTTTCTGGCATTGCTCACAGGATCAGCGGGGGGCTGGTGTGGGCTTGCTTATAGCCCCACAGCTCAGCCACCACGTACTGGAGTTCAGGTCTCTCACTGTGGTGTCGGCCTACAGGCCAAACAGCAGTGCAAAGTACCCGGCCTTCTTGGAGTCCCTGGAAGGGGTACTAGACAGTGCACCAACCGGGGACTCTGTTGTTCTACTGGGGGACTTCAACACCCATGTGGGCAACAGCAGTGACACCTAGAGAGGGGTGACTGGGAGGAACAGCCTCCCTGATCTGAAACTGAGTGGTATTCTGTTATTGGACTTCTGTGCTCGTCACAGTTTGTCCATAACAAACACCATGTTTGAGCACAAAAGTGTCCATCAGTGCACATGGCACCAGGACATCCTAGATGATCGACTTTGTTGTAGTGTCATCGGACTTTCCACCGTCATCTGACCTTCCGTGTCCAAGACACGCAGCTGGTGGATGAGATCTGTCCTGAGTATCTTAAGTCTCTGGATGTTGTGGGGCTGTCTTGGCTAACACGCCTCTGAAAGTGGCGTGTCGGCCGAGTGCGAAGCGCAGCCCGCGCACCAAACTTTGCCCAAAATTCAGGAGTGCCGAAAAATTTGATAAAATATAGGTTGTATGCATGGGCATAAAAAAATGGCGAGACTGCGCCATCTGGAAAACTCAAAATACATTGTGCCCGTGGGAGACGTCCCGACACAAACTTTGTCGTAGAGCCACAAAATTCGCTACACACATTCGTCATGTGAAGACAAACAAAAAATATTATTTTGGCCACGCCCTCTGACAAACCAGAAGGCGGCCATCTTGGATTGAAATTTTCTAAATAACGCTAACGTTGCTGATGCATTTTAACGCACTCCTCTGAAGGCACTTCACCGACAGGGCTGAAAATCACCGTACATCATCTAGAGAAGTGGGACATCAAAAGTTCGCTAATTTTGATAAGTGTCACGGTTTACGTGCGCCAAAGCCACAAATTTCAATCAAAAATTTTGACAATTTTCAATGTCAAGATTTGTTCCCGTTCGCACATGCTTAGTCCGATTGTGCTGAAATTTGAATCACTAATGTGCGATCTCAGCCTGAGTATAATACACTATAAAGTATATGAAAAGTGAACACTATAGCGCCCCCTACCATAGACATGAAACGTCAACATTATCAGATTTGCTCCAAATTTGGGAATTAAATTCTATGCACGACTACAAGCAAAAAATATATTATGGACATGGGGAATTTTTCACTCTTGGCCAGCAGGGGGTGCAAAGACTACCAAAAAAAAATTACAAAAAAATAATACACGCACATGCTTAGTCCGATCGTGCTGAAATTTGAATCACTAATGCGTGCTCTCGGCCTGAATATAATACACTATTAGGCATATGAAAACCCTAACCCTAACCCTATAGCGCCCCCTACCATAGACATGAAACGTCAATTATCGGATTTGCACCAAATTTGGGAATTAAATTCTATGAATGACTAGAAGCAAAAACATATATTACTGACATGGGACATTTTTCACAGTTGGCCAGCAGGGGAGCAAAGACTCCTAATAAAAACATTTAAAGGTGCACCATGTAATATTTCTGGTGGAGGATGTGTTGGCCTGGGCAGCCAAACCGGAAGTCTTGGATGTTTTAAAAAAAAAATCAACATGTGTGAAAGTTTAGAAAAATGGCAGGGTTAGGTTAGGAGTTACGGTTAGGGTTGGGGCTATAGTTAGGGCTACGACTAGGGTTAGGTTTAAGGTTAGAATTACGTTTAGGGTTAGGCCTAGCGGCGTTGCGTGTTGGGGAGGGCCGTTCAACACACTTTTGCTCTACATGAGGCTTGGGATGCAATCGGAACGGCCGCTGTCACCACCGCCAACTTCGTACAACACACGCACCACTTTCAGCTACCTACAGAAAGGCCCGACAACAACACTGAGGCACAGCCCCCTTTTGTTTAAGTTTTTTGGTGCACTGAAAATAAAAAGTGGCACACTAGTGAAACCAAACCAAAAGATTAGTGTGAAGCCCTCAAAACATTTGCTGCTTTCGGAAACAATTAGACAGGACAGGATTAGAAACTCTGCTCTGTTGAACTGGAGCTAGGGTCTTCAGTGCATCTGGATGTAGAAACTCCAAAACCAATAATAAAAGTTTGAACTCCCAAAGTCCAAGTGTTGCTCCAAATCAAAGGTGCAGCTCTGAGGGCAGGTCCCTGAAGGCATAATTTAGACTCATGTTGTTATTGACATCAGACACAAAGGGGCAGCGAGTAGTGAAGTCACTTGGCCCAAAGTGTTTTAAAATGGAGCATTGTGGGAGCTCATACAGCCCTACAATGACTTCAGTCTGAGAGTGCTGCTGTAGGACTCATGGTATGATAACACTATATATGTGCTTCTTTAAGAGAGTGAGAGGCTGATTGTGAGTTTAGAGCTTTAATTAGTTAGTTTTTAATGACTTTTACCATCGTTTCAAAGGAGCTCTCTGTATCCAGTGCTTCTCTGTGGGAAAACTGTTTAGTTCATTGTGCATCAGAGTTTGCATTTGCAATTGGACCCTAAATCTCAATTAAAAAATATGTCTCTGACACAAGTTTCTCATTCTGGAAATGTTTTGAAGAAAAGTATTTCAGGACATTTTTGTGTCTTTTACTCAAATTACAAAATGAAACACAACCTTAATCTCTGTGCAATTTACAAAAGACATTATAATGTACTGTTGAGATGAACTTTGGGGGAAGAAATATATTATTTAGTTTTGACATTTCAACTGAGAAGGTTTGCTGCTACATAAAGTACTTAAAATAGTTCATTAATGTCACATGCTTACAGACAAGTGATTCATGGACATGAAGGGACAAGTGTGTGTAATATGTATTTGTTTTTAGGTTAATTTACTTCAGGTTAGTAAAAGTTTAGAACTACATCAAAGGCAATGATGTTAAATATGTGATTTTAAGTTATGCTCATCTCTCTAGTACATTGTCAACAGTGACACATGATGTTCTACTAGTTGCTTCTTTTTTAGGCCTTTTTGGGTGAGGCTGGGGTCACTCTCAGAAAATAAGGCACTACTGACTTGATCTTGTGATTTTGACATTCTCAGAGATGACTAATTATGCTTACCAACAGTACATCAAAACTGTTGTGGTTTGTTGCATTCATCTTATTTTTTATTCAAATGTGAAAGGCATCTGTAATTAATTAATTGTAATCTGTAACTGTTTAACTGTTCTGCCTTCTCTGTTCCAGCTGATTCCTGAGGTTTATATGCAATGGAATTGCAGAGCTTCTATCAGAACCTCACAGGACAGGAGTGGACAGCAATGATCAGCTTTAAGTTTTTCTTTATCGTGCTGACTAACCTAGCCAGTCTCACGTTCCTGGTCATAAACGGCATCATCATCCACACCCTGTGGAGCGGGCCTGTGTTCAGGGAGACACCGCGGTACATGCTCCTGCTGAACCTGGTTGTGGGGGACTCCATTGTGCTCTTCATGGGGCAGTTGTTGTACATGCACAGTGTTCCTAATCTGAATCTGTCCTACCCTCTGTGCGGATTCTACATCATGATCACTTATCTGAGTGCGCAGATCGCTCCTCTCACACTGACGGTCATGTCCACTGAGCGCTACATTGCTGTTTGTTTCCCGTTTCATCACCCCACCATAGTCACCATAAGGAACACTGGCTTTGCCATCCTCTGTGTCTGGGGGCTGGGCTGTGTAGACATTTTTGTTCGGGTCCTGCTTCTTATTGAATACCCTTTTCACCTGCTCCCCAGCCTCCAGATGAACAGCTACTGTATATCTACGGCCTTACTGCTGGGACCACGATCTAAGGTCTACCAGATGACATCCACCATTGCGCTGTTTCTGTTTTCAGGTTTAATAATTGCATTGACCTTCATCGGTGTAATGGTGGTGGCACTCTCCTCCTCCACAGATAAGGTGTCTGCAGACAAAGCTCGGAACACTCTGCTCTTGCACACGTTTCAGTTGGGTCTAAACCTGATGTCTACCACGGAACAGTCCATCTACAGAAGTGTGGTTGCTGTGGGGGACCCAGTTTTGGCCGGAAGGCTTTCTGTGGTGGTTCTTGTGTTTTTGGTGATGATGCCGCGCTGTCTGTCAGCTCTGACCTATGCACTTAAGGACCCGAGCCTCAGGCCGGTCCTGGTGTCTCACCTCTGCTGCCACCTGCAGGCCTCTCCAAATACTGTCACTGCTCAAATACATAATTGGCAGAAAAAAACGAGTCCTCCTTCGGCCCCTGGATGCACCTAGACCCCCTTTCAATAGATGCTTAGATTTCATGCGCATGTGCAAAATGGTGGACACATTCGGTTTGTGGCGTTTTTTTTCTAATCAGTTTCTATTAAAAAAAATCTCTTAATCTTTTTGTATTTTCCAGACACCTTCATTGGAATTTAACTCACTTAAGGCTGCTACACACTACAGGATTTTCGGTCTTAACCCTCTAGGTGCCACTGTCGACTTAAGTTGACTAGATGCCTCTCTGAATAAAACGGCCGCTTTTGTCAAATAGGGTGTTTCATTCAAGCTCCCCTGCACTAGATAGCAGACGTGTAATACTACATTCCCGACATGTAATACTACATCCCCAAATAGAATTATGTCTGGCGCCTAAAGGGTTAAACAATTTTTAAATGTGCGACAAAAAGCGCACACCACAGACATGAGGAGAATCTTATGAAAATCTCTGATTGCACAGACTGCAACGAGATATGGCTGTATACCACAGGCTTAAGTGTTCAAAAGATCAGAGCACTGCACTTCTAGTTTAGCTACAAGTCAAAACTGTGTTATTATTATTTGTGAAATGTGGTGCAATACTTCAGATACATGATTGTTAATGCACAGAAAGCTGGTAATGAAGCACACAGGAAGTAGAGTCACTATCGCTAATCTGCAGCCTCACCTCGATCCACGAGCTGTGTGGATGTAAACAGTCTCGTACCTGGTTGACATCGCCCGGATCGCTCGCTGCTACCCACCTTGGAAACGGTGGCGGCTATCTAGCCGCTAGTTTCCTTGTTTACTGTTGGCATGGACACCAAGAAACTTTCCCATCCATTTAGAGGATCTGGAAGCGATAGATAAGAAACTGTCTCCGTAAACAAAAAGAGTCTCTCCATGAACACTTCATGGACCTAGCTTTTAAACAGTCCCAGCGTATCAGTTCCATGTCCGTGCTTCAGGACACCGTGGTCTGGGACCCCCACTCCTCCCCCCGGCCTTTTCGTCCTGTTCAACTCCACATAGATGTTCCTGGGTTGATGTGTTGGTCCATGGTAAAAATAAAAGTCCAATCAAGAATGCCGCAGCTCCTAGGCCAAGCCTGTCTAATCGATTTGCCCCTCTGTCCAACAGCGAGCTAATGTCAAACCACTTTGGCCATATCCCCTACCCTAACTCCCAGGCCCCCGTTGGCAGTGGTCAGAAGCAGCAGGACCCAGCCTGTTCTGCGTTCTTCCTCTTCTCACTGCATGCTGTTAAAGGAGGCTGTCTACTGGTGCTTGGGAGGCCTTCCTCGCACTGACAGTGCACAGAGCCCCCCAGTGAGCACTGGCACAGCTCTAGGCAGGTCCTTGCCATCCTGTGAATGTTAGCACTGTCCTACCCTCCTGACTGTGGTTCCTCCGTGGCCCCCTTATGAACGCAAGGGTCCTCTGCTTAGCCCTGTCCCTCTGCATTATCCACGGCCCTTGTAAACTCTCAGGAGGTAGCCAGCCCATCCCAGCACCCTTCTGTCCCCTCCTCTTCATCCATGTTGGACCCACCGCCGCAGCAGAGTTCCCCCTTTCCCCACGGCCCCTCTTTGCACCAACTACACTTTTTTTGGGAGACTCCACTTCTCAAATCAACAACAGTCTTGGCCCTCTCGCTTCCAACATCACCCTTGCTGCCAGAAACCGTCATTTTTGACCTCAACCTTAACTTCCACCTTCATATCAAAAAAGTCCTGTTTTCTCCATCTCCGTACAATTAACAAAATCAAAACTATCCTCTCCCGCCCTTGAAAAATCAGCCATGCGCTCATCTTCTCCCGTCTAGACTATTGCAACTTCCTCCTCTCCGGCCTTTACACCAAATCCATCTCCCGCCTCAAACTGGTTCAGAACGCAGCAGCTTGGCTCCTCACAGGTTTTAACAGACATCAGCACATTACCCGTTTTATCTTCCCTTTACTGGCTGCCTGTGCATTTTAAGAATTGATTTTACTGATCACTTTAAAGCTCGTTTAGGTCTTGCACCAAGTTACATTTCAGAACTTTTAACCCCGTACGAGCCTCCCACAGCCTTAGATCCTCAGGCAGGTCCCTGTGGCTGTTCCAAAGTCCAGGCTCTGGACAAAAGCTGATGGAGCCTTTTCAGTCCAGGCGTCTCGGCTTTGGAATGACCTGCCAGAGGAAATAAGGCTCGCACCATCAGTATAATTTTTTTACTCACTTCTTAAAACTAATTTTTATCGGTTGGCCTTCCTTTTAGCTCGATTTTATACCTTATTTATTTTTATTCTATTTTATTAACTTATTTATTATAATGAATTTAATTGATTGCTTCATTGTCTGATTTTGTTTATTATTATAAACATGACGAAAGAACAGACGACTCAGGGCGGCCCTGGCAGAGTGTTACATGCACCGAACTGGAAAACAACTGATGCTTCTGTACCAAAGACATCCCGTGGCAACCTAATTTTGATGTGGTTACCATTCTAAACTAAATTAATTATAGGCAAAAAGTAACAAATAACACACAAATAAAATAATAAAATAAAATAATTAATAAAAAAAAACCTAAAATAAATAAATATAAAAGGTATTTTAATAAAAATTTATTTTCTGTATGTTCATTTTTCTTCATTCACTCATTCTTGTTATAAAGGTTTAGAGTTCATTGCTCCAGTGACTAGCAAACATGTGACATCCAGAAATCAAATCATTTCCATCAGGAGAGACGAAAGCAAAGATGTTGAGACTGAGATGGTTTAGATAGACCAAAGGATGTGAGGGAAGGGTCAAAAAAGCAGAAAAAAGCAGAGGATGCTGAGGAGAGGGTTATATTTTGTCTGATGTAAGTGAGTCTAAAACCAGGGTTGAAGAGATCAAAGATTAGGCCAATGAGAGTTAATTTAATTTTTAGGTGCACTTTTATCTAAGACACTGTGTGTCTCTGACTTCCAGCACAGGACTCATACGAACCATGTGCGAAGGCTCAAATCAGCCAAATGTTATACTGTCACATGTTATTGTTTCCTCTGTGCTGCCAAAGTCCGATAGCCTGCATACTTGTCTACAGACCCCCAAACTAAACCCACATTTTATAGATGAATTTTCAGAGCTTCTCTCAAACATAATATTAAATATGACAGAATTCTTATTTTTGCTGCCCTTCATCATCCACTTTAGCTTCTGACTTTATTAAAATTGTCGAATCATTTATGTTAACTCAACATGTGAACGCTCCAACCTACTCCAGAGAACATACGCCTGACCGAATATTACAGTATTCCATTTCAATTGAAAATTTAGATCGTATTGATTTTATTATGTCTGATCACAAAGTTTTAAACCAAAGTCAGCAGTGACTTTTTGTGAAATGTTTTTGGTTGCTTCTGACGATACCTCCACAGATGTGTCTCCTGACACATTACTGAACAGGTTCAATACAGTTGGTGAAAATATTCATGACCAGACTGTCTCTTTCAAAACCAAAAACCATAAATCCCCAACTCAACAAGAGAATTAAAATAGACATGATAACCCCACACACAGGCAACGTAGATATTTTGTTCATCTCCAAACTGTACAGTTTTGACAAAATTACTATGTTGTCACTAGCATTACATTACTAAGTGTCAGTTAGGCATTACACCTCCAAAGTTTCTTCAAGTTATTTTCCATACAATTGGTCCTCACTTGTTCTCCATTGTGAACTGCTCCTGATCAGTGCGTCAGTTCCTCTCTCAAACATGCAGCAGTACGACTAATTCTTAAAAAGCCAAGACAGTGACTCACGCGGTCTCTTTTTGTTTAGGTTTTTTGGTGCACTGAAAAAAGTGGCAGACTAGAGAAACCAAACCAAAAGGTTAGTCTGGAGCCCTAAAAACATTTGCTGCTTTTGGGTAACATTAGGTCCCCCCTTGAACTGCCACCTTACCATGGTGGGGGAGTTTGCGTATCCAAATGATCCTAGGAGCTATGTTGCCTGGGGCATTATGCCCCTGGTAGGGTCTCCAATGGCACCTCCACTAGGTGATCCCTCACTTAGTGGTCATACTAAGAGCAGTTCATGAACCCCTATGAACAGTCTGTTATCAAGTATCGTGGCGTCAGCAGGTATGGCGCAGCCGGGGTCCCACCCTGGAGCCAGGCCTAGGGTTGTCCAGGAGGTACCATCTAAATATAGTCGGGCTCACCTTCACACACTGATTGGGCTCTGGTACCCAACTCCTCAAGAGGGTTTGGACCCTCCACTTTTCTGGCATTGCTCACAGGATCAGCGGGGGGCTGGTGTGGGCTTGCTTATAGCCCCACAGCTCAGCCACCACGTGCTGGAGTTCAGGTCTCTCACTGTGGTGTCGGCCTGCGGGCCAAACAGCAGTGCAAAGTACCCGGCCTTCTTGGAGTCCCTGGAAGGGGTACTAGACAGTGCACCAACCGGGGACTCTGTTGTTCTACTGGGGGACTTCAACACCCATGTGGGCAACAGCAGTGACACCTAGAGAGGGGTGACTGGGAGGAACAGCCTCCCTGATCTGAAACTGAGTGGTATTCTGTTATTGGACTTCTGTGCTCGTCACAGTTTGTCCATAACAAACACCATGTTTGAGCACAAAAGTGTCCATCAGTGCACATGGCACCAGGACATCCTAGATGATCGACTTTGTTGTAATGTCATCGGACTTTCCACCGTCATCTGACCTTCCGTGTCCAAGACACGCAGCTGGTGGATGAGATCTGTCCTGAGTATCTTAAGTCTCTGGATGTTGTGGGGCTGTCTTGGCTAACACGCCTCTGAAAGTGGCGTGTCGGCCGAGTGCGAAGCGCAGCCCGCGCACCAAACTTTGCCCAAAATTCAGGAGTGCCGAAAAATTTGATAAAATATAGGTTGTATGCATGGGCATAAAAAAATGGCGAGACTGCGCCATCTGGAAAACTCAAAATACATTGTGCCCGTGGGAGACGTCCCGACACAAACTTTGTCGTAGAGCCACAAAATTCGCTACACACATTCGTCATGTGAAGACAAACAAAAAATATTATTTTGGCCACGCCCTCTGACAAACCAGAAGGCGGCCATCTTGGATTGAAATTTTCTAAATAACGCTAACGTTGCTGATGCATTTTAACGCACTCCTCTGAAGGCACTTCACCGACAGGGCTGAAAATCACCGTACATCATCTAGAGAAGTGGGACATCAAAAGTTCGCTAATTTTGATAAGTGTCACGGTTTACGTGCGCCAAAGCCACAAATTTCAATCAAAAATTTTGACAATTTTCAATGTCAAGATTTGTTCCCGTTCGCACATGCTTAGTCCGATTGTGCTGAAATTTGAATCACTAATGTGCGATCTCAGCCTGAGTATAATACACTATAAAGTATATGAAAAGTGAACACTATAGCGCCCCCTACCATAGACATGAAACGTCAACATTATCAGATTTGCTCCAAATTTGGGAATTAAATTCTATGCACGACTACAAGCAAAAAATATATTATGGACATGGGGAATTTTTCACTCTTGGCCAGCAGGGGGTGCAAAGACTACCAAAAAAAATATTACAAAAAAATAATACACGCACATGCTTAGTCCGATCATGCTGAAATTTGAATCACTAATGCGTGCTCTCGGCCTGAATATAATACACTATTAGGCATATGAAAACCCTAACCCTAACCCTATAGCGCCCCCTACCATAGACATGAAACGTCAATTATCGGATTTGCACCAAATTTGGGAATTAAATTCTATTAATGACTAGAAGCAAAAACATATATTACTGACATGGGACATTTTTCACAGTTGGCCAGCAGGGGAGCAAAGACTCCTAATAAAAACATTTAAAGGTGCACCATGTAATATTTCTGGTGGAGGATGTGTTGGCCTGGGCAGCCAAACCGGAAGTCTTGGATGTTTTAAAAAAAAAATCAACACGTGTGAAAGTTTAGAAAAATGGCAGGGTTAGGTTAGGAGTTACGGTTAGGGTTGGGGCTATAGTTAGGGCTACGACTAGGGTTAGGTTTAAGGTTAGAATTACGTTTAGGGTTAGGCCTAGCGGCGTTGCGCGCTGGGCGAAGGCCGTTCAACTCCGCTTGCGGCTTTTATTTTTAATTTTGTATTTGCTATTACACAATTTAAGATGTGCCTTCACAAATAATTAAGTAGTCCATGGTGAATTTTGCCCCAGTTTAATAAAAGTTATTACCATGTATAAAAAAGGGCCTTCTTAAAGATAGCCTAATTTGTTATAATATTGTAAATTAATGTCCTAAGCTGTACTGTGGAGGACAACAGAAGCTTCAGAACATAGTGACAGAGACATTACATGATGTTTTATCTCATTGTTTCTAAAGGCAGTGTTTTTTCACCATCATTATATAAGTTTGAGACCCGCACGAAGTACATGGCTATTTAGCATATTTAAACAAGTGTTCGCATTTGGCTCCTCTCCTCCTCCGTTTTGTCTTAAAGTTTGTTTTCATTCTTAAGGCTCTGTGAAGACATTGCAGAGGTAAAACAAATACTAACTCATTAATAATTAATAATTAATAATCACAAAAATAGCTTCCTTTATTCCTCTTGCAATTTTTTTTCTCTCTGCTTAAATCAGGTGCAAATATTAAATTTTTTTGGAATGTCTATGGGAAATTTACTTCCTGAACCAGAACAGACTTCAAAGTGGGCAGAACTGCTCCATAGCCTCCTTTATGGACTCCCATCCACTGATCTCCAAAAACTACAGTATGTTCATATGCTCTGGTGACCACCTCCTCACCTGCACCTGGACCAGAGACCATTCTGGTTTTACAACAACTCCACTGGCTCCCAATCACACCATGCACATATAAAGCCCTTCACAACCAGGCCCTACTGACCTTCTCCAGCCCAACTGTCGACTCAAACCTTTTCACTCCCACAGTTAACACAATGCACCAGACGTTTGGGCACCGAGCCTTCGCCTTCACTGCTCCTAGCCTCTAGAACATAACAGAAACGGACTCACTGACTTTCAAAAACTCACCTTTTTACCACTGTCTCCAACATCCATTGATACGGCCCATATTCTTATTTTTTATTTCAGTTTCTTTCTTGCTCTTTGAAAACTGTCTTTAAGTTTGTTGAGAAACACGATATAAAAATCATATATTGTTATTACCTTTAGGAGCGACCTAACGGAGGCCTGATGTGTTCAGTGAATCTGGATCTAGAAATTCATACCAATAATGAAACTTTGAACTCCCAAAGTCCAAGTGTTGCTCCTAAACAAAGTTGAAACTCTGAGGGCCGCAGGTCCCTGAAGGCATAATTTAGACTCATGTTGTTGACATCAGACACAAAACGGCAGCGAGCAGTGAGGTCACTTGTGGCGAAGTTTAAAGCGGTGCAGGACTCATGGTACTATAACACTGTATGTGCTTCTATGGGTGAGTAAGTGCGGCTTTAGTGCTTTCTTTACAGATAACACTGTTTTTAAATGACTTTTACCATCATTTCAGAGCAGCTTTCTGTATCCAGTGCTGCTCAAACTGTGCAGTCCTATTCTGGTTAGTCCTCATTTTATTTTTTTATTTTTTGTTTACTCCATATATTGTTGTAGTCCTGGATTAGGTTTGATACCTTGCCCAGAGCTGAGTTTGTCCTGGTTAACATCTTAAAAAAAATAAAATAAAACTACTGAACTACAAGAGAATTTCAGTATTTATCTCCAATGTTCATCATTTTAAATAGGTTGCAGGACTCATGGTACTATAACACTATATGTATTTTAGTGGGAGAGTGAGAGGATGTGTGTGGCTTTAGAGCTTTCATTACAAATATCACTGTTTTAATGACTTTTACCATCATTCCAGAGCAGCTTTCTGTATCCAGTGCTGCATGCTGTATTTTGCCTGTGAAAGTTTGAGTGAAATTAACCTTATTAGTTTATGGTCAGCCCTGCCTTTATTTTGTAATAATTATAATAATAAAAAGCACCAGTAATAGTACATTTTATTCATATGGCAAAGAAGGAATGTGCATAAAGCAAAAGAGCATATCTTTTTATTTCAACATTCGCAGATTTACAAAGAGAAAAACTACTTAAATACATGTAATTTACCGGTTTTTCTTAGATGAAGTATATCTCTAGTTCATTCATACTGATTTGCATAAGATACACACAATTAAAATGTGTAAAAATTAAAACTATGCACATTTGTAATTGTCTTTCCACGCTGCATGGCAAAGGTATAATTTCATTCAGTCTATGGCGCTGTATGATGTTGTTCATGACTTAAACATATTTGTGCTGTAGTCCATGATATTCAAATGAACAAATCTTTTAATTCCTTGTATATTTAAAATAACAGTAGTGCTGAACAAAGCCTTATGTTTATTATGTTGCGTTTGCAGCCGTTGGTACTCTAGGCCAAGACAAATTTTCCTCTGGGACAATAAAGTGAATTTTGATTAATATCCTCCTCATGTGTGAAGTTTGGAGCTCTCTCTTTTTCCATTGTTCTATTTGGTCGGCCATTCTTCTGTGACACGGCTTCACACAGAAAATCTGGTTTAGTTTTAGTTTAGTCCTGGCTTTGCTCTGGTCTTCTTGATGAGGGTGCTGTGATGTTCAGGTCCTAATGGATTTCTTGGGTGATGGTGGTGCTGAGGAAGCGAGAGGAGTCCACGGTGTTTGATGGTGTTCTGATGCTGTGTCTCTTTTTCAGTCTCTCTGGCAGATGGAAGGTGGCTCTAACTCTTCTCTCTTCTCGTATGATGTGTTTGCCATGCGCTTCCTGCTGACGATGGTGACTTCTGCCCCCTCCTGCATGTTCCTTGTCATCAACAGCACCATCCTCTTGGTTCTGCAGAGTAAACCCGCGTTCTCCCAGTGCCCTCGCTACGTCCTGCTCTTCAACCTTGTGTTCGCCGACACAATACTCATTGCTCAGGCCCAGATTTTGTATCTCTTCGCCAACTACAAGATTTGGATCTCTTACCCTCTGTGTGGTAGTCTTTGCATGATCTCCAACATGGCCTACCAGATCTCTCCGTACACGTTAATATTCATGTCTTTAGAGCGCTTTGTCGCTGTGTGTTTGCCCTTTAGACACTCCACTATTGTCACTCTGAAAAACACTTACTTTGCCATCCTCCTAACGTGGACTGTGAGCTGTTTAACCACTTTGACCCAAGTCATTCTTATACTCGAGTTTCCGTTTCATGAGCTTCCAGACCTGCAGATGGGACAGTTCTGCAGTTTAGATGCCATATCATTTAGCCCGAACTCTCAACTCTATAACTTCATCTACACGTGCTTTGTGTTCGTCTTGTCAGTACTGATCATCCTGTCTTCATTCATGGCTGTGATGGTGGTGGCGTGTCTGGCCTCAGGGGACAGGGCTCAGACGCAGAGGACTCGGAACACCCTTCTCCTGCACCTGTTTCAGCTGGGTTTAAACCTCCTGTCTGTGATGCACGTACACGTGAATATGGCAGTCGCCAGGTGCTGTGATTCAAAGAACCGCCTATTTACGGTGGTGTATGTGTGTGTGGTCCTGATGCCGCGCTGCCTCAGTGCTCTGACATACGGTCTTCGTGACCCTGTCCTCAGACCAGCACTGGAGACCTATCTGAGTTGCGGGCTGCGGAACACAAAGTGCAGCCCAAACACACAGCGCACAGGCCTAAGCTAATCACTAACTTACCCAAACACAGATAAAGCTTAGAAAGGCGGTTTTAATTTTCATTCCTTCCACATTATTTGATGGTAATACATTTATATAGCCATATCTGCACTGGGGCTAACTGGCTTTCAATCTGGCACAACAGCCTCTCCAACCATCAATTATACATCTAGAATTAGAGCTGCAGGACTTAAAGGTTGTTTAGAGGGTTTTCCAAGGACCAAGAAATCCAGCGACTGTTTGTCCTTTTTCAAATGTTGCACATGCGCGAAACCAAACCCCTCCTCCACAGCTCCATAAGTAGAAACGCTTCCTCCCGCCTCCTCCTTATGCTTGAGATCATTACAGCCGGTGCTCGTTCAGAATCGCTGTTGCTGCTGTAACTCTACTGTACGTTTCCAAATGATAAGCAGAAGTTTCCTGTCCAGAAGTGATGTAGCGACCAACACGTCACTGACCCTCTGCTTCAGTGCACGCCATCGCTGGAAGGAATCTCCGAGAATCACCTTTGGCTTCGCTCCTTCTCCCCTTCCCTTCTTCTTTCAGTGACCTCATAAACGGACTTTCTTTTGTGGCTAACTGGTCGTGGATTCTCATCTGCCATCGCAACAAACTTTGTGCAAACTGTGAGGAAGCTACAGTTGGAAAAAGTTGCTAAGAACCGCTGCGTTGGTCGAGTAAACGGCGTCTTGCGTCTGTGGAATGTGTGAGAGGCGAACGTAAACCACGTGATCCCAGCGCGCTGGAGAGTCAGTTACACTAGAAACATAGGGAATTTGATTGAAACCTTACAGCCAATAGATAATGAGGTAGCCTTGTTATCTATTTAGCTGGCTCCACCACGTCCACAGTTGATGGGTCAATTTGAAAAAAAAAAAAAAAAAAAAAAATCCACCATACAACCTTTAAGGGGGTTTAGCTTAAAAAACTGTACTGCCACAATTTGGTATTTTAGTGCCATTTAATTTGTAAAGAAAGACAAAGTTCCAGTTTTGAATCTTCAGTTATTATAATGGAAAACATTTGGCATAGGAGTAGAGGACGCCATCATCTCTCTGATGCACCGCTTGCTGTCCCACCTGGAGAGGCCCGGCAGCACTGTGAGAATCTTGTTCTTCGACTTCTCCAGTGCTTTCAACACCATCCAGCCGCTGCTCCTGAGGGACAAGCTGGAGTGGGCAGGAGTGGACTGTGACCTGGCCGAGTGGATCCTGGACTACCTCACAAACCGGCCCCAGTTTGTGAGAGCCCAGGACTGTGTGTCTGACCTCATGACCTGCAGTGTGGGGGCGCCCCAGGGCACGGTCCTCACGCCCTTCCTCTTCACCCTCTACACTGCAGACTTCAGACACAACACGGACAGCTGCGTCCTGCAGAAGTTCTCTGATGACTCTGCCATCATTGGCTTCATCAAGGATGATGACGATGTGGAGTACAGAGGACTAACGCAGGACTTTGTGGACTGGTGTTACCGGAACCACCTTCTCATCAACGCGGGAAAGACCAAGGAGATGGTGGTGGACTTCCGCAGACGCCACTCTACTGCCCCCCCACCAGTGAACATCCAGGGAAGAGACATTGAGAGAGTGGACTCTTACAAGTACCTGGGTGTTCATCTGAACAATAAACTGGACTGGACTCATAACACAGATGCACTTTACAGGAAGGGCCAGAGTCGGCTTTATCTCCTGAGGAGACTCAGGTCTTTTGGAGTGAGGGGGCCACTCCTGAGGACCTTCTATGACTCTGTGGTGGCATCAGCCATCCTGTACGGTGTGGTCTGCTGAAGCAGCAGCGTCACAGAGAGGGAGAAGAAGAAACTGGAAACAAGATCATCAAGAAGTCCAGCTCAGTCCTGGGCTGTCCTCTGGACTCGGTGCAGCAGGTGGGGGACAAGAGGGTCCTGGCTAAACTCATGTCTATGCTGGGCCATGAGTGTCGCCCCCTGCAGGACGCCCTGTCTGCTCTGGAGAGCAGCATCAGTGACAGACTGATTCACCCTCGCTGTGTTAAGGAGAGATTTCGCAGGTCTTTCCTTCCTGCTGCTGTCAGACTGTACAATGATCAATGCTAGTCAGGTGTCATCCCCATAGCAACCATGTGTCATCTCCATAGTAATAATAACAATGTGCAATATTATTTAAAGTCACTGTACCTGCTACTTATTTATTTAACTATCACTGCACTGTACACAATCATCTGAGTCACTTTATTGTAGTAATATTATATATTACTATACTGGAGTCACTTTAACTGCTGTTTGTTCACTGCTCAGAATCAAAGACACTTATTGTGCAACGTTCCTGTGCCTTTTAGCTTTACAGTGTTGTGTTTTTTAGTTGATTGTAAATACTTATTATTATAAAATCTTGATTTTGATGCTCTTATTTTCCTACTGTTTCTGTAACTTGCGTTGTGACACTGCAATTTCCCACGTATAGAAACATGTTTGAAGCTGAGGGCCACAAACCAGTGGTAAATACAGTGGATTATTCAGATGGGTGCTTTTAACACAGCTTTGACACAACCATCATACCTGTACTAAGGCTTGGGACATTTAAAGTGATGTTATTAAGTTTATAATGGTAGAATCACTTAAATCTGTAGAAATGTGCTGTAAAAATGTCCACTTGTGAGCCAAAACAACAGGTGGTTCAAGAGCCAACAAAAACTGTTCTGAGGGCCGCATTTGGACCCTGGGCCATAGTTTGGAAACCCCTGCTTTAACATTTTGACAATTGACAATATGCAAACGGTCACCTGGAGTTGTACTATATTAATAAACTGAAAAGAAAAAAAAAAAAGGAGATGTGATTATATAAAAGAAAAAGCACAAAAAGCTGATAATAACATTACAATTTTCACAAGTGGAAGCTGTAAAACCCTAAAAGGCAAATAACTTCAGTGTCGTAGTGACTTCACCGTTATATCCACATCACCAGATCACATGAGCATTCACGTGATCAGACCTGTTTAAAAGCCTCTCCTTAGGTTTAGGTTGGGTACTCCGGGGTGGGTTCTCTCAGTTGAGGGCTCGGGGTCTCGTTTAGCTCAGGTTTGATTTTAAGCTCTGTTTGTTTGTCTGTTGTTAAATCTGTTCATTGTAGATTCATTAATTCACATGTTGGACTAGCTGCTCTCATGTTGTTTTTTAAGACTCATGTGTTCAGTTTATTGATGACGTTTTGATTTTGCATAGAGCCATTCGTCTTTAGGGTTGGGCAGAATCCAAAATAAGTGCAATATTGTCATTTTTTATATATATATTTTGTAATTAATCTATTTTTTAATCAGTTGCATAATGGGGAGCTATACTGTATTTGCAAAATCCATTCAGTCCTGGTTTAGATGTGATTTTCGTCCTCATTTCAGACTCATTGTTCTGGTTTGGTCCCAGACTAAGTTTGGTCTTGCCTAGTTAAAAAAAAGTTTGTTATATGTGTGTGAAAACTACAGAGAGTTAAAAAAGACTTAACAAGGACTATACCAGAAATATGCCAGGATTTAATAAGGACTAGACCAGGACTGAACCGGGATTTGAATAGGACTAAATGGGGATAACATTAGCAGATGAGCTGGGCAGATTATTCATATATTGATCATATTGTGAATGTTACTTTAAAGATTTGAATATGAAAATGAAAACAAAAATCTTTCAAATAAGGGTATAAAGTGATATTGCACTTTCGTGGGTAGCTCTTTCACATTTGTCTGATACTTAAACCTCTACTAATGCATTTAAAGACATGTTTAACACATTTCTGTCGGTGATGTCTGAATATTGCTATTGGGATAATCTTGATTAGCGATAAAGTTGAGAAAATAATCTTATTTGCACTTGGGTTTAAAATGTTGCAATGCTACCAGGACTAAAATGGGACTAAACCAGGACTTAACTGAATGTGAACCAAGTCTAAACTAGTGCTGTCACAATACAAACATTTCAAACTAAATGTTCTATACAATATGACACAATGATAATGACAATGTCAGGACTAATACCAATTGGTCTTAAAATAAAAGTTCTGATATAGATTACGATAATATAAAATTACTGGGAAAAGGTTTGTGTCACACTGAAATGAATTTAAAATCTGAATCTTTGGAATGTGACTTTAATGACAGCAGTAAGGGCTACAGAACTGTTAAAACACTAAATATATGAGGTTAATACTGTGATAAAAAAATGTTCGACATTGTTACTTCACAAATAAATTCATACTAGGGAAGGGAGAGGTTTTTGCTCAAGGGAACAGGAAGGAATTGAACCCCAAACCCGCTGCCGAATTAAGTGAACATTACTGTTTATTTGATGTGTAAACTAAAAAAAACAATTAGTTGAATGTGCAGAGAGGTTCTTGCTCATGGACACGAGCACAATGTAAAGAGTTAAGTGGGAACAAGAAGAATTGGAACCCCATGTGTGATGATGCTGAACACATCTGCGCCGGCACAGTCCAGGTCTGTGTTGGAGCGTGCCCTCTCTGGTTTCGTGGTCTGTCTGCTCTGCCTCGTGTTCCTCTGGGTGAACCTTATGATGTTGTACACTCTCCGTTCTCGTGCCGTGTTTCGTGAAGCAGCTCGTCATGTGTTGCTGTTCCACCTGCTCTTCGCTGACACCCTGCAGATGGTCCTGACACAGGTGCTGTTCGTTCTGGCCTACGTGGAACTGTTCCTGTCCTTCCCATTGTGCGCCCTGTTGGTCTTGATGACTCACGCCTCTCACGACTTCTCGCCGCTCATGTTGGTGTTGATGTCATTGGAGCGTTTCGTGGCTGTGTGTCTGCCGTTGCGTCACGCCGCCATAGCCACGCCCAGAAACAGCTTTTGTGCCTGTCTCGCTGCCTGGGCCTTCACCTTCATCATGATCCTGGTACGACTGGGCTACATGCTGCCACTGTCCACCGTGTCTGCCCTAACCTCACAGGTGGGTGCTCCTTCGGGTGCTTTTTGTTTCATGTGGATAAGCCCAATGATTGATGAGGATTTGACAGTAAAAATGGTTTTTCATAGAACTTTCCACCTCAGTGTTGAACTACAGACAGTTTAGGATCTTGTGACATCTCGTGAGCCTTGTGCTTTGGTGTCATGTGACCCTATCTCGCTGCAGATGACGCAGACGTGTAACACTTTGGTACTCTACCCGACCGCTCAGTCCAGACTCTTTGATCAGGCACTGCTCTACTCCCTCTTCCTCGCGGCGTTCCTCTCCATCGCTGGATCCTACGCCGCTGTGATGAGGGCAGTGCGCTCCCTCTCCACTGACCAGGTGACCAACCTCAAAGTCCTGTGTGTCAGATGCCCTCCTTGTGTATCAGATGCCCTCCCATCATCCTATTTGTTTCAAGGTATTTAATAATAATAATATATTTTATTTGAGGCACCTTTCAAGACACTCAAGATCACCGTACAACAATTTAAGATGGTCTTTCCATGGACTAAGATTTTCAAACCTTGACCATTTCAGTAGGAAAGATAATCCCTGCTTAAAGAGAAATGTCCATATTACAGAAAATTGAAAAAATCAAAACACTCATTTGTTAAGTAAATCATAATTGAGTGCTGTAATTAAGTAATTTCAATTCAATCTGTACTCCAAAAATGCAAACCTAAATGCCATCCATCCATTTTCTTCCACTTATCCGGGGCCTTCACCCCGGACACTTCCTCCAGCTCCTCCGGGGGGACCCCGAGGCGTTCCCAGGCCAGCCGAGAGACATAGTCCCTCCAGTGTGTCCTGGGTCTTTCCCAGGGCCTCGGAACACCTTCTGAGGGAGACGTCCAGGAGGCATCCGGAACAGATGCCCGAGCCATCTCAGCTGCTCCTCTCGACGTGGAGGAGCACCGGCTCTACTCCGAGCTCCTCCCATGTGACTGAGCTCCTCACCCTGTCTCTAAGGGAGAGCCCAGCCACTCCGCTTGTATCTGCGATCTCGTCCTTTTGGTCATTACTCAAAGCTCATGACCATAGGTGAGGGGAGGAACGTAGACTGACGGTAAATCGAGAGCTTTGCCTTTCGGCTCAGCTCCTCTTCACCACAACGGTCCGATACAGCGACCACATCACTGCTGACGCTGCACTGATCCACCTGTCAATCTCACGCTCCATCCTCCCCTCACTCATGAACAAGACCCTGAGATACTTGAACTCCTCCACTTGATGCAGGGACTCTCCACCCACCCCAGAGGGCAAGCCACCTTTTTCTGGTCAAGAACCATGGCCTCAGATTTGGAGGAGCTGATCTTCATCCCAGCCGCTTCACACTCGGCTGCAAACCGCCCCAGTGCACGTTGGAGGTCCTGGTCTGTTGAAGCCATCAGGACAACATCATCTGCAAACAGCAGAGATGAGATCCTGTGGTCCCCAAACCGGATCCCCTCCGGCCCCTGACTGCGCCTAGAAATTCTGTCCATAAATACAATGAATACCTAAATGTAAAGTGCTATTTAGTGCAGTTCCATGAATCGCTGTTAAGTAAAGTCACATCTCTAAAACGTTCAAACCTTAAAAAATAATAGCAAAAGGAGAAATTTAATTTGTCAACTGGACAGAGTTAAAAAATAATAAAAAGTGTCCGGTCTGGTTTCTTGCAGGCATCTGCGCGTAAAGCTCGCACCACTCTTCTGCTGCACCTGTTCCAGCTGAACCTGATGGTCGCTTCCACTTTCCATGACTCCCTGTTGGTGGCGCTGTACCACGCCTTGCCACGGCTCGTCTTCGCGCGGGTTCAGACGGTGCTGTACATTTTTCTCATCATTCTGCCCAAGTGTCTGAGCGTCCTCGTGTATGGACTCAGAGACCCAGTTATCCGTGCCACACTAATACTGCACCTCTGCTGCCACACAGGACTCAAATGACAATAACCACTGCAACAAATACTATTACTACAGCAACAAAAGACACACAACACTAGAGGTGGATTGAGTGGCCAGAAACTGTATTTAAAGAACCAGATTACACTATTTACTGATCTATATTGTATAGTTCTATGCGCATCCCCAAGGAATGTAAAGAAGAGGGCGCGGACTGTAGACAGGCATCCAGGTCAAGACCAAGCGTGTCCTGCGGTCAGCGGGCTTCACTCGCGTCGCCACAGGTGGCTGACGCCAGTCCCACTACCACAACATGCACTCGGAAGCGTAGATGTCGACTTCATACACCACCGGTGGACTGGAGTCAGCACAGCCCTGGCACTTTGGTGGTCAAACCTCCTGGTCCCCAACACCATCTTGGCCGTCTCTGTTTACATCCCCTAACTGGTAATAAATATTCAAGGGACATTTAGTTAGCAGAGTATTGTAAACAGGCCACATTAAATGTGTTACAGTTTATATGAATTACTTTAATAAAAAATAAAGTTTTATGCCTTATGGCTTCAGCTAAAATGTGTTGTGTTTATCCTGCCCTGTTGTGCTTTGAGTTCTGCCAACTATTTCTGTGTGCTGTTCACTTTAGCCCATAAAAATACTCCCACCGGCTCCCTACATGACCAAAGCTAACTGATAGATAATATATATATAGTTAATTCTTTTATTTATTTTCTCCTATACGTATAAGGGCCCATATTGCGCCCCTTGGAGACATATCGGCCATCGCCAGGGTCATGTCATGTGACTCTCATGCTCTTGTTTATACCAGTGCGCTCTCGACATTCACTCTGAGGCAGCACTGAAGCTTTAAATGCTCTCGTGTCTGATCTAAACTGTTGACAATGAATAAAGGTGAACTTCAGCACAGTTTAGAGCAGCAACAAAACTACAGCTTGTTTTTAGCGGAGAAGAGAGGAGTGTCACCATAGAACGTCATGCAAAAATGTCATGAGGCCTGACTAGTTTCTTTAAATATGTAAAGAGGAAAAATAACAGTAAAGGTGTTTAAAAAAAAAAAAAAAAAAAAAAAAACAGGAAAAGAATGAAGTTAATTTAAGTTAACTTTAACAGAAACTAGATTCAGTGACTGACGTTTTATATGGAATTTTGCTTGGGAAGAAAATGCTTGCTGGTCAAATGCATCTTCATAATGGCAAAACAATATATGCATAAATCTGGACAAATGAGCTATTATTTTTTGTACTATTATTTCAAATACTCAATAATAATAGTGGCTGTATTTCTGTTGTCAGTGTATGTGAGTCGTGTGCTGTGTGCGTGTGCGTGTGTGTGAGTGTGTGAATGGTGGTCAGTTCGATAAAGGCTCCTGTATGTAAGTGTTCAGGTGCCTGAAGGTGCAAAAACCAAAAAGAAAACATGGTGGATGCAGCGTTGCAGGCCCGGAGGATGGAGAGGAGAAGGGAGGAAGAGGGAGGATGTGCGCGCGCATACACACGCATACACACGCACGCACACACGCACACACACACACACGCGCGCTTTTACCGTCCGGAATCATGTGGGTGGAGCGGCAGGCAGGACAGGTGAGGCAGGCGAAGATACAACACCTGCAGAAAGAGGAGAGCTGCCTGGGCTGTGACAGTTGCCTTTTATTTATTTATTGAAGATTTATTTCCTTTCATTATCTATATGGTATTATATTTTTTTGTTGGATTACATTTATATATACAGTCTATGATTGCATACGTTTTGTCTACCCAGTACTAAGTATGTTAAAAATACTTGAATTTGTATGTGCCTTATGTTTTGTAAAGTAACAACACAATAATTAAAAGGAAAATAAAATAATGCATTTTAACTACTTCACATTAAACTCCTCCAGATTAAAGGAAGATCAAATAAATAAAAAATCAAAAGGCAAAGTTAATCTGTGGTAAAGTTTGCCTCAAGCAGGAGGACGTGTTCCTCTGATCACTGAAGGTTCAGTGATACAGATCTAGAAGCATATGTATGTTACCAGAGAAGCCATAGAACTTTGTGACAGACTTTGCTTTAAATTTGTATTTAGGCCTAATAATAATAAAAAAAAACAAAAACACAATCAAGATTCAGTTGACATTTTAAACCAGGAGCAAAGAGAAGAGAGAAGACTGCAGTCCAAGAACCCCCGTCATTTCAGAGCGTTTGCAGTGGGCGTGGGACGATACTGAAATTTGGTGTCACGGTTATCATGGCCAAAATAAATGCGATTAACTATTGTATCATGATCATTATTAAAGTTGCTGACAATTTAAAAATATTATGGATATGAATTATCATTTTAATGTTATGAATCTAGCAGAAATTATGATGGATACGTAGCTTTTTTCCCAGCACATTCTGGTGCTAAAATGGCGATTCTCACGCTTCTATAAAATGCCCCATGAACGATTAATGCCTTTTTATCACGATAAATAATATTATTGTTTATTGTCCCGTCCCTAGTTTGTAGAGGTCTAAACTACAGGGTTAGCAGCTTTTACACAGAATATGACCTCATGGAGACACAGGGAGGGCATCTGATACACAGGGAGGGCATCTGATACACAGACATTTGTGGAGGTCTACATGGTTTGCAACTTTTATTCTATTAAAATGTCATTGTAGAGCCTTTGTGGTTTAATATTTGCAACAACGGCATTGCAATATGAATTTGACTGGGATCAGTTGCGTTGGTAAAGGTGTTTGGGATGAAAAATAAAAACTTACAAAACAAATATCAAACAAAAAAACGTTTTTATTTACAAAGCGGAGACTCAAATCCATGAGTTCTGATTCTCGTCACAAAAGTTCATTTCAAACTAAACCAGGATCAGTCCAGAGTTTTACCAAACAGAGCGGATTGGTCCACAATGTCTTCAGGGTTGAGAGCTCCACCAATCAGAAACCAGAATTCAAGCCTCGTCCACCAATCAGAAAACAGGCTGGATTTAGGAGCTTCTGACAGATACAATTTTGTTAGAGACAAATCAGTCACGGACCTTCCAAGTATCACATTTCATAGATTGTTACGCAAAAATGTAAAGCAGAGCCCAGAATTGCTAATTGCGGTTTGAAATTGACACATTTCGAGGGCAGCAGGTCAAAACGGCAACATTCCAGTAACTTCTCGTACGTTTTCCCCGAAGCTGGACTTTGGCAACAATTTTTACAAGAATTATTATGAGCTCAGTTTTATGCACATTGTTTCAAATATATGGAATAAAGTATGACTCAAAACAAAAATATGTAGTTCATGAACGCAATTGTCACTGGCTTGAAACTCTTTCCATCATTTTGAATCGACGTGTCTCTTCACTGTCCAACGTGGCGTCTCCAGCCAAACTCCGTTCTTGTCACGCCAAATCGATGTTTCGGATACTGTGACCACACTGGATTGCGCAGTAGAAATATTGTCTCAGAATCTCAGAAGAAAGTTTCTATAATAATGAATTGAACTCTTTCCAGCCCTGACCAAAACGGCATCTGCAGCAGCGGCTCTTCTATGGAATGTCGTGTTTCTCCCAAAACTCTTCATTTCTTTTAGGTAATTTTCTGTCCATTTTTTGATCCAGTTCAGGTCTGAGGACCACATTTGGGCCCAGGCCATAGTTTGGACATCCCTGCTTTAGAGTGCTTGTTGCCTGGTTTTCGGGGGTACTCTCAGCCTGGTTGTCGGGGGTATTCTCAGCCTGGTTTTCGGGGTTGCTCTCTGCCTGGTTTTCGGGGGGTGCTCTCTGCCTGGTTTTCGGGGGGTGCCCTCTGCCTGGTTTTCGGGGGTCCTCTCTGCCTGGTTTTCGGGGGTCCTCTCTGCCTGGTTTTCGGGGGTACTCTCGGCCTGGTTTTCGGGGGTATTCTAGGCCTGGTTTTCGGGGGGTGCTCTCTGCCTAGTTTTCGGGGGGTGCTCTCTGCCTGGTTTTCCGGGGTGCTCTCTGCCTGGTTTTCGGGGTGCTCTCTGCCTGGTTTTCCGGGGTGCTCTCTGCCTGGTTTTCGGGGTGCTCTCTGCATGGTTTTCGGGGTACTCTCTGCTCAGTTGTCCGACTCGTCTGTGGAGTCGCGGCTGATCTCGATCTGGAGCGAGGGCAGGTTGTCCAGGCGACTCTTTTTGACGTTTTTGTGACTGGATTGTTTCTTTTTGATCATGGCGCCCCAAACACGCTGCAGCTGTGAGTCCTCTTCCTGCTCATCCTCTTCTTCCTCTGTGTCCCGTCTGTGTGCTCGAGGTTTGTGCCTCTCTGTCGCCGCCCTGGTGGATGTGGAGAAGGCGGCGCGACGGACCGGAGCAGAGTCGTCATCCGATGAACCTAAACGGCTCCACAAACCTCCTGAAATGTGGAAAGACTTAAGCGTTTATCACTGAGCACATGTGGTTTAAAATCCAGATTTAAACCCACCCAAGAGCATTCACATAAAAAAAAAGACTCAAATCTGTACTTCAAACTAGATATACTATGTAAGATATACTGTTGTCAAATCAAAATCACAATTTGAAGACTTAATTAGCAATGAACACAATTGTTTAAATTATTATAATAAAAAATGTTGCTAACCCTGTAGCATTGTAACATTTGGACAACTGAGCGATTACACAAAAATGCTAATCCTGTAGTTTAGACCTCTGCAGACATGTTCTCTCAGGAGCATTTCAGAAGATGTTTGGAGAGGTTTAAACTACAGGGTTAGCAGCTTTTACACAGAATAAAAGCCCAGGAGACACAGGGAGGTTCAGTTCTCTATGATCTTAACATGCAGCCCTGGGAACAGAAACAGCGATTTCAATCTTAGTGATTAAAACAGTATAATCTTGTGGCTGTACCCGTCTTCCTGTCCTTGGCCGCGCCCAGTCTGCGGTGCACATCTCTGATTGGCTCTCGCTCAGGGGGAGGGTCCCGTGGGGGTGACGGCGAGCGGGGGGAGGGGGAGCGCCGTCTTTTTCCCAAACGGTGACGAACATCTGACACAGACAAAACGCTTTGGTCACATGACAAAGGCCACTGTGCTGCATGTCTCTCTGGACAAAGATAAATTTAATGCCATGGAGACAAGTGGGTGGTGGACCTTCCAGCAGAAAAGTTAGTTAAAGCAGAAATACTTTGCTTGTGTCTGGTATAGAAATCTACAACACCCATAAATCATTAGGTTATAGTTAATATTTTGGACATTTTAAATCGCAATATTGACCTAAATACAATACCTGTTTTCCCCGTGGATGCCTGCGGGGGGCGCTCTCTCCGCTGCCCCTGCCTCTTCTCCTCCAGCAGCTGTCGCACATCGGTGACTTTGGGCGGAGGCGAGGGCTTTCTCTGAGGAGCTCCTCCACCAAGACGGTTCCTGAACACACCACAGCGCAAACGGTCAAAAAAACAACACCACAAGTCACGCACGACCCAAACGAACAACGATAAATTACACTACACAGTCAAACGTTTGAACACATCACCTTATTCTTAATTTTTACTGTTTTCTACTAAGCGATATATTGCTATACAGATACACTGTGATAAACAATAATATTTAAACTATTTTATGCCACTGATTCAAATAAAGCGAGATCCTTCATTTTTAAACACAGTATCATTAAAAGGCCTGAGCTGCAACAAATAAATAGCCGAAAGAAACTAAAATTACCCATAGTGACTTATTCAACCCCCTACAGCTCAAATCTTGGCGCATTACAACAAAAATAAAAAGTTCCCCAGTTTTTAAAAGAGAAAGTACCATGATATATTGAGAATATTTAAAAAAAAAAAAATCCACAGAGTTAAACTTTAACTGTATCCACAAACTTTATCTTACGGTTTTAAGTCCATGCTGCACTCAATCACGTCTTTGGGGCTGAATAATGGCCCCACTTTCTGAAGCTATTGTGAAAAAATAACTTCACTTTTGTTTATTTATGACAGAGAAGATGTTGAACTTTGTGCCAGTTTTTGTTTCACGTGGACAGGTCCAGTAACTACAGACGTATTCACCATAAACCAGGTAAAAAAACAGGTTCCTGCTTCCTTGTGCTTGGCTCTTGGTTCCTCACCGGATGCTCTTGAGGCGGTTGTCCAGCTCGTCCGCATACATGGTCATCTTCTTGCTCTTCTTGGGAGACGGCGTGGAGATCATCTTGAGCTCCAGGTCGTAGTCCATGTCATCAGAGTCGGAGGCGGAGCCCGAGGAGGGGCTTCGGCTGTGCGCTGTGGCCCTCCCGCCCCTCTCCCCCCTCTCTCTGTACTCCACCACACGGTCGTCAGAGTCCATGTCTTCATCCTCGTCCTCCTCCTCCTCTTTTATGGGCTCTTCTGGGAGGTTCACCAGCTCAGCTAGAAAAGAACCAAAACAAAATGATGAGGTGGAAAAAGGTCCTAGTCAGAAAAAAAACGGCTTTTGAACAAGTCATACTTTTCAAACTCCGATTTGGGCGTTTCTCCAAATAATCTAGAGAAGTGGGGCATCAAAAGTTTTCCAAACCTTTAGCAAAATCTTAATACTGATCAAAATTATTAATTATTTTATAATTAAGATGAACTAAAAGTTAGTCATGTAGAAGGCAAAACAAAGTCAGTCTTAACTTAAATATGGCCACGACCAAAAAGGTAAAAAATGCTGGCACAGTTCAGAAACAGCATCATGGTGGAAAAGGGGAGTGCGGGACTGACACGAATGCTGTGAGCGGGGGGCCCTCTGTGAGCGGGGGGCCCTCTGTGAGCGGGGGGCCCTCTGTGAGCGGGGGGCCCTCTGTGAACGGGGGCCCTCTGTGAACGGGGGGCCCTCTGTGAACGGGGGGCCCTCTGTGAACGGGGGGCCCTCTGTGAGCGGGGGGCCCTCTGTGAGCGGGGGGCCTTCTGTCCCTCTGTGAGCGGGGGGCCTTCTGTGAGCGGGGGCCCTCTGTGAGCGGCCGCCCTCTGTGAGCGGGGGGCCTTCTGTGAGCGGGGGCCCTCTGTGAACGGCCGCCCTCTGTGAGCGGGGGGCCTTCTGTCCCTCTGTGAGCGGGGGGCCCTCTGTGAGCGGGGGCCCTCTGTGAGCGGGGGCCCTCTGTGAGCGGGGGCCCTCTGTGAGCGGCCGCCCTCTGTGAGCGGGGGGCCCTCTGTGAGCGGGGGCCCTCTGTGAGCGGCCGCCCTCTGTGAGCGGGGGGCCCTCTGTGAGCGGGAGGCCCTCTGTGAGCGGGGCCTTTTGTGAGTGGGTGCTCACCCGAGTGCCTGTGGGGGTACGGGGGTGTGTGGCCCAGACTGTCCCCGATCAAAGGCTTCTTACTCTTCAAGACGTCCCTCTGGATCCGACGGTTATGATATCTGCGCTTCCTGTGACCACAAAGAACAAACAGGACTGAACGAGAGCTAAAGCGGGACTAGAGCAGGACTAGAGCGGGACTAAAGCAGGACTAGAGCAGGACTAGAGCGGGACTAAAGCAGGACTAGAGCAGGACTAGAGCAGGACTAGAGCAGGACTAGAGCAGGACTAGAGCAAGGCTAGAGCAGGACTAGAGCGGGGCTAGAGCGGGGCTAAAGCGGGGCTAGAGCGGGGCTAGAGCGGGGCTAAAGCGGGGCTAAAGCGGGGCTAAAGCGGGACTAAAGCGGGACTAAAGCGGGGCTAAAGCAGGGCTAGAGCAGGACTAGAGCAAGGCTAGAGCGTGACTAAAGCGTGACTAAAGCGGGGCTAAAGCGGGACTAAAGCGGGACTAAAGCGGGGCTAAAGCGGGGCTAGAGCGGGACTCGAGCGGGGCTAGAGCGGGGCTAGAGCAGAGCTAGAGCAGAGCTAGAGCAGAGCTAAAGCAGAGCTAAAGCAGGACTAAAGCGGGACTAAAGCAAGACTAAAGCAGGACTAAAGCAGAGCTAAAGCGGGACTAAAGCAGGTACCATGAGTTGCTGAGGATGCCCTTCATGCCTCCATAGTTGGGGTTTCCGTACTTCATGTAGTATCTGCTGCGTCGTGCTGCTCCAGGCTCCTTCTTATCGTCTGAAAACAAAACAAAAACACACAAAGTTTCTCTTTTACTTCCCGTTGATGCTTCAGGTTGGTACCATTTTCCCTCCAAACAGAAAAACAACCAAACAACAGCCTAGGCTTTTTTTTTTTTAGGTTAAGGTTAGAATCACGGTTAGGAACAGGTAAGTTTAGGGGTTTGGAATAGGTTTGCTAACTGGATCTTGGTAAAACTTGAGACAAAATATATATATACTGTATATGTAAACAAAAGGTATTAGTTAAAGGTCCTAGATTACGCTAACATGAATCTTGTGAGCGTTTAACCACGTCACATGACTCACCGTGTGTGGCGAATCGCAGCAGGAGTTTGTTTCCTTTAAAGGGTTTGAGGGCAGGTCGAAGGTCATTCCTCATCAGAGACTCCACCTCCGCTCCAGACAGGTCCTGCAACTGAATACAGATAAAATGATGCTACTGTTATCCCAGAGCACATCATAACTACACATGAATTATTTTGTCATCAACATTCCCTGGGGAGTGAAGCTAACTCGAGGCTCTGCTCTGTCTGAAGCTCTGTTACTCAAGTTAGACTGTAATATAAGCTTTATTTTAACGCAACCTGACCTGAAGAGCTGATTTAGCGGAAACTACAAAAGGTAATCTGATTGTGCCATTATCTGAGCGTCCCTCTCAAGTAACATTACACTCACAAGCTAGCCAGCATTACCCAACAGTTTTTCAGTTCGTTACTCTGAACATCAAACACATAAACAGGTCCATGAACTCTCGTTTTGATCACAGGCTCCGGAAAATGTGCCGTTTAAATCCATTTAGTATTTTTTCTTGCGTTTTTACACCATCTTAAAACATTCTTAGAGGGACAACAGACTACAGAGGGACGGATAATACTCCCTACAACTGTACAACAACTCACCCACTGTACCAGATATAGAGGGACAGAGGAGATAATACTCCCTACAACTGTACAACAACTCACCCACTGCACCAGACTATAGAGGGACAGAGGAGATAATACTCCCTACAACTGTACAACAACTCACCCACTGCACCAGACTATAGAGGGACAGAGGAGATAATACTCCCTACAACTGTACAGCAACTCTCCCACTGCACCAGACTATAGAGGGACAGATAATACTCCCTACAACTGTACAACAACTCACCCACTGCACCAGACTATAGAGGGACAGAGGAGCTCATTCTCCAACAGGCTCCTTCAGCTCCGCTCAAACAGTGAGAGATACAGGACTACATTCATACTATAATACTCCCTACAACTGTACAACAACTCAAACTTAAGTAACAGATAATACTCCCTACAACTGTACAACTCAAACTTAAGTAACAGATAACCTTATGCCCTGTCAATCAGCATATTATTTACACTGTCGTTCTTGTCTCTTGTTTATAGCTGTGATTTTAGTTTATTTTATAGTTTATTACTTATTTTTCTATTTTATTTTGACTTGTACATATACATTTATTTTTATAATTATGTCTCATTTTACACCTGTCTCTTTTTTGCTGCATCATATATTTTTGTTACTCTCTGTTATTATATTATATTGTGATGTTTGAGCTGCTGTGTCCAAATAATTTCCCTTGTGGATCAATAAAGTTTGTCTAAGTCTAAGTCTATTCTTGGCAGTTGTTGCTAATGTACCATGGATTGTGTCACCATGGTAACAGCTGAACATTCCTCCACAAACATACACACAAACAAACAAACCCCCCCCACAGTGATGTAAAGTATGAACAGAGACCGGCCAGTCCATCTAATCTCAAGTATTTACCAAATCAAAATAACATTATAATACAGTTACAGCGCTGCCCCCTGGTGTTCAGAAGAGTCCGCCTCTCACCTGTCCCTCCGTCGCGGTCTCCGTCGCCTCCTTCTTCTCCTCCACCTCCCCCTCTTCATCCTCCTCATCGTCGTCCGACCTTTGACCTCTGCGTCCTGACACATGCATTAGCATCATTAGCATTGTTGGCTTTGTAATGAAATACCCACTTGGTTAGAGAAGATTTTATTTTTTTTCTAAATATATAAAGTCATTTTAATAAATAGACATTTTTATAATTTGTGAACAGTCCAGGAGCTCTTCAGTCAACTCTACCATGCCATTTTATTTATATATATATTTTAAAATAAGCTCAAAAACTTTAGTCTCAGGTCTACACATAGACCGTATATATAAATGGACAGACCTAACGTGCTAGCCGGCGCGTTCCAAATAGGAAGTGCACCAGGCGGCTCTTCCGCAGTGGCCTCGTCATTTTGGTCTAAAACATTCGTATTAATCCGCTCTACAGGATCCTGAATTTTTCATTTTGCTATTTTGATAAAAAATAGATAGAACAAACAAAAAAATAGATAAAAAAAACAAAAAACACCGAACTACTGCGGTCCGTGCAGAACGGTGTGGAGCAGAGTATGTGCCGCTCTCCGGTGAGAAGGGGGGCACATTTAACAACCTCAATCATGATTGGCTCTTGTGGTTGCTATGATAGTCACGATCGGATTTCCAAATAAATTCGCTCCTGTAGCCGTGAGCACCGGGAGCTTCATTTGAGTGGAGCTGAACTCTGTGTGTGACGTTACACTCGCTTAGTCCACTTCTTTTATACAGTCGATGGGTTCACGTCAAGTCCTGTACCTTTGCTGCTCTCTGATTGGTTGTCCTCTGCGCCTGTCTGGTCCGTGGGGGCGGGGACAGTGTCAGAGGGGCGGGGCATGCGGCTGGTGTTGACAAGCGCTCGGACGCAGGTGTCTTCGTCCAACCAAACCACGTTACCTACAGAGACAGAGACGGGAGGCTCAGCACAGTATCCCCAACTATCTTTAACTGTATTTGACCCATCCTTCAGTGTCTCTGGGTTAAACCTGTATTTGACCCATCCTTTGACGTCTCTGGGTTAAACCTGTATTTGACCCATCCTTCAGTGTCTCTGGGTTAAACCTGCATTTGACCCATCCTTCAGTGTCTCTGGGTTAAACCTGCATTTGACCCATCCTTCAGCTTCTCTGGGTTAAACATGTATTTGACCCATCCTTCAGCTTCTCTGGGTTAAACATGTATTTGACCCATCCTTCAGTGTCTCTGGGTTAAACCTGTATTTGACCCATCCTTCAGGGTCTCTGGGTTAAATCTGCATTTGACCCATCCTTCAACGTCTCTGGGTTAAACCTGCATTTGACCCATCCTTCAGTGTCTCTGGGTTAAACCTGCATTTGACCCATCCTTCAGTGTCTCTGGGTTAAACCTGTATTTGACCGGATCCTTCAACGTCTCTGGGTTAAACTTGTATTTGACCCATCCTTCAGCCTCTCTGGGTTAAACTTGTCAGGAGCAGTGGGACTCATCTCTACTGCTCTCACTTAACAGCAAAAAAGTTCCAGGACCTGCTTGCTGTGAGGCCAAAGTGCTAACTCCGTCTAAATGAAGCATGGTCATGTCTACTGCCCTGAAAAACTTACAAAAAACATGCGTCCTTACTGTGAGCGGGCTTGCATCTCCACAAACCTGACTCTTATTTGGCCTGGAGGAGGGCTGCCTTGTTGTTCTATAATATTGCTCGATTTGGCATAAAACTTATCTCCATGGAGAATGTTTTAAGCTTTTGTTTCCATGGATAAAAATACATTAACAGGACAAAATTTGAAAATCACCTGTTTAGGTGATTTTCAACAAAAACGCGAGAGTGACTAACTGAAAAACTGTTATTTTGTGATTAATTTTATGTGGGAGGAACTTGTTTAGATACTTTATTGATCCTGAAGGAAATTCAAAACACAAATCAGCTCACCTGTTGTAGTTTCAACCAAGTTCTTTATAGTCAGATTGTGTTAAAACAAAGCTCAGATTAAAGTCTCACTTGAGTAAAGTGCTTCAGACAAAGCAGTGCCTCCTGTTAGCTACACCCCCCTCCCCATTGAAATGACTTGACACTAGTTTGCGTTATGGTGTCTAATGCAAAACGATTATTATATTTGCACATATACTTCAAGTCTATAAACAAACACATTTAAATAAAAATAAAATGAGGTTACGTACAAGAGGTGTCGTCGATCCACTCGATGTGGGCGGGCGGGTACTCTCTGAAGTACCCGAACACGTCCTGGGTACTCATGTCATCCACCCCACACATGTGCACCGCCTCCAGCCGCACGCGAGGGATAGCTGCAAGACAAGACCAGGACTGAACCAGGGACTGAACCAGGGACCGAACTAGGGACTGAACTAGGGACCGAACTAGGGACCGGAACAGGGACCGGAACAGGGACCGAACCAGGGACTGAACCAGGGACCGAACCAGGGACCGAACAGGGACCGAACAGGGACCGAACCAGGGACCGAACAGGGACCGAACCAGGGACTGAACCAGGGACCGAACCAGGGACCGAACCAGGGACCGAACCAGGGACCGAACAGGGACCGGAACAGGGACTGAACCAGGGACAAGAACAGGGACTGAAACAGGGACCAGAACAGGGACCGAACCAGGGACCCAACCAGGGACCGAACCAGGGACTGAACCAGGGACCGGAACAGGGACCGGAACAGGGACCGAACCAGGGACTGAACCAGGTACCGGAACAGGGACCGAATCAGGGACCGGAACAGGGACCGAACCAGGGACCGGAACAGGGACCGAACCAGGGACCGGAACAGGGACCGAACCAGGGACTGAACCAGGGACCAGAACAGGGACCGAACCAGGGACCGAACCAGGGACCGAACAGGGACCGAACCAGGGACCGAACCAGGGACCGAACCAGGGACCGAACCAGGGACCGAACCAGGGACCGAACCAGGGACCGAACCAGGGACCGGAACAGGGACCGGAACAGGGACCGGAACAGGGACTGAACCAGGGACAAGAACAGGGACTGAAACAGGGACCAGAACAGGGACCGAACCAGGGACCGAACCAGGGACTGAACCAGGGACCGAACCAGGGACCAGAACAGGGACCGAACCAGGGACCGAACAGGGACCGAACCAGGGACCGAACCAGGGACCGAACCAGGGACCGAACCAGGCACCGGAACAGGGACCGGAACAGGGACTGAACCAGGGACAAGAACAGGGACTGAAACAGGGACCAGAACAGGGACCGAACCAGGGACCGAACCAGGGACTGAACCAGGGACCGAACCAGGGACCAGAACAGGGACCGAACCAGGGACTAAACCAGAGACTAAACCAGGGACTAACCCAGTCTCCTTCGTACCTTTCTTGATGTTGTCCTTGTCGAGGCAAACGTTCCTCTGGGGAGCACTCTCCTCGGCCTGGAAATGAAAACGTTGTGCTCTCTTCTCCTTCTTCTCAATGGCCTCCTGAAATCACAAACCCAGAGCTTGAACTAAACCAAGACACAAACCAGGATTAAACTCGGCCCTGAATTGGGACTAGGGTTGTCAAAACAAAAGCATCAAAGTAGCAGTATCGAAACTAGACACCAACAGGGACTGGTATTGATAATAAAAAAGTCACATTTGCAGGACAAAAATGAACCTTTCCTGAAGCTTTAAAATGATCTTGAGCTGAATCAGAACAAGTTTAAGTTTAGACCTGGTTTAGACCTGGTTTAGACCTGGTTTAGACCTGGTTTAGACCTGGACCACTGTGGAACCTACCTGGACCACTGAGGGATTACACAGATATAAGGCCACATGGGAATAGAAAAGAAAATACTATTATTTAATGTTGAAAATCGTTTTCAACGTGGTATTTGAAATCTTCGCGACAGCACTAACCAAAACACACCTTTGAGTTGACGTCGATCCCGGTGATGAACGCTCCGGCCTTGTTTTCGTATCTCCGGCTCGTGTCCTGAACAACAAACGGTAAAACATAATGTGAATAATTTGTATAATTTTGCAACTGAATGTGCAGGAGAAACCGCAGGCACATTTATACTCAAACCAGTTCTGCAAAAGGAGAAGGGGACGGCTTTGGTTTAAAGAGGCAGTAGGTAACTTTTCTGGTGGGGAGACTGCCATGTGAAATGTTATGGCTTTGGTTTATTTGTTTCACAGTATAGAATTAAACTGTCCTGCATTTATTGGAACAGAAGCATTATTTGCTCATAAATCCCCTGAAAATCTCGCATTCTCCACAGATCTGACCTGTAACATGGCCCAGAGACATTACCTGTTTGTTCCCATGGAGATATGCTCAATATTAATGGTGGTTTTCAGGCTTTAGAATGTGATGAATGTGATAAATTCCCAAATACGGAACTTTATCATTTCTATTATTGACTAGACCCAAGCCCATGCTACATAACAACAAAAAGCCCCATTTGTATTAAATAACATTGGTCTATAGAATGAAGTGATGCCATTATTATAAACTGGCCTACCAATAATAAATCATGTACATATTAATTGACATAATTAAACATCTTCATAACACAGGGGAGCCAGTGCGTTACATTTTTGGAACAGATTAACCGCGTACGACTTAAAAATGATTTTCTAAGTTAAATGTTTATACAGTGACAAAGCTCACACTGAAATGTGAAGAGAATTGTCCAAAACGCCTCTTAAATCCTCCATAATCTCGCCTTTATAAACTGAACCTGAGCTTTTTTCATTTAAATTAAAGACGTGAAAACAGAGGCGGTTCAACAGGTCCCCAGCCCGGGCCGCGGTGAGGGCCCCTGACGCGTCCTCCCCGGGCCGCTCCGCACGCGAGTCCCCGGTCTGCGCGGCCTACTCACCGGCAGCAGCTCCTTCAGAGACCGCTTCACGGACACGTCCTCCGGCCCGCAGCCAGGCCCCAGCCCCGGCCCCGGCTCCGGCTCCAACTCGCCCTCCTCCACCTCCATGGGCTCGGCTTCGCGTGGGTCCCGGTCCGATTCCGAGTCCGAGTCCGAGCGCTCGGAGCCGCTGCGGGACGGGAGGGACACTCGCAGGCTCCTGACCGCCGCCATGTTGCTCTCCGGGTTGCCAGGTTCTCACAGAAACAAGCGAAGGAGCCGCTGAAAATCCATACGTCGCAGTGACATCACGCATGGGGTGTTCTGGATGTGTACGGCGGAATGTGCAGCAGTTACCATGGTGACACAATGCACACATAGCAATACCTGCCAAAAAAGATTTAAGATTTAAAAACTATATATATATAAAATGGAGTAAAGAGGGTCATATTAGTGTATTTCTGATCTGTTATGATGTTGTTTCCTCATCACAAACAGACCTGGAGTTGTGTTTTGTTTCATTCACATGTTTAACACACAAATCCTGCATGTTGGAATTGCTTACCTCTACTGGACTAAAAGCAAAAGGTATCTGTTAAATTGAAAACTACCACTTCATGACATCACAAGGTGAAACAGAGCATTTTGAGTTTTAGAGATGTAGACGGACTAATAATAAAGTGTTACCCAAACATGTGAGAATGAAACAAAACAACTGCAGGTGTTTTTGAGGAGGGAGTTAAATCTCACAAGATCAGTAATAATAATAATACTTTAAACAGCACAAATCAGCTCACCGGTTGTAGTTCCGGCTAAGTCCGCTCTTTATGATCATGTGTTTAAACAAAGCTCAGATTTAAGTCTAGAGCTTCAAGACAGAGCAGTGTCTCTAGTTAGCATCACCCCCCATGGAAATGTTGATGAAATCAGCTGCGAAGTATTAATAAGGCCAAAACAAGTGATCCCAGACCCACAAAAATAAGACTCAAAAAGGTATGAATTTACAAGGAGGTTTATTTTTGTTTTGTTTTTATTTCAGGGAGAAAAAACATCAACTAAACATAAATTAGGCTTATTTATTTATCAGTTATCAATTTAGGTATTTATTTTAATCAGCCAAGAAAGCGATTTTTCACAGTTACAGTTTTTCAAATTAAGAGCACTTTGCTGTGTCACTCTCGTCCCTCAGTTATTCTTTTTTTAATTATTATTTTAGGGACAGTGCATTTCATAAACCCCCAAAAATGTGACCAGCGCCTGAGCCCTGAGGTGGCGGAAATGGATGTGTCTGCGCGCAAAGTTTGACAATGAAGAATACAAAAACAAGAGAAAAAATTATCTTTATCGAGTGACACTTGGATTAATGAGGAGGAGGAGTGTTTTTGGTACGATCAGGGTGCGATTTGCTGAGGGGATTGGGGGACTCCGGATGTGGCTGGTGTTTGTGAAGTCAAACAACTAACAATATTTATCAGTGGGATGAAAGAAGACTCAACTTCAGTGTGTTTGACAAAAAATAATATAATAACGAAAAAAGAGATGCTGTGGACACTGACGAGGGTAAAAACCTTTGACGAGAAGTGTTTTTTCTGCACATCGACTCTGGAGAAAATGTCTGAGAAAATTTAAATGATTTTAAATTAAGTAAAAAGGACGAAATCACTGGGGAGGATTTGTTCAAATCACTGAAAGAAAAGAGGCCTTGACTTGGGACAGAATCAAAAGTCACTGTTACGGGATTATGTTGGAGTGTTTTTTATTTTTGTTTCTAAATTGCCTTTTAAAAACGCCTTGCAAAAAATATTCAGTAGGTGAGTGCCATCCCCATTAAAAGGTTTATTTATTTATTTGTCATTAAGGCATTAAGGAAATTCCCTCTGGTTTCATGACAGTTCGTTAATGTCGGCCTAAAAACCCAGGATAAGCACATATGTTGTACATATTTTACATCAATAATAGCTTAATAACGTTAACATCTTATATTTCAGTCAGTTTTTTTCACTTAGGGATGTTTATTGTGATATTGTGAAGATGCGAACAGACTTGAAAAGATTTTAAAAGTCTTGAAAAGCCTTTGGTGCTTTATTACTACATTATATACCAAATAATTAAGACAAAAGTGTTATTTCTTCATTCTGTCTGCACTAAAATGGAGCACATGTAACACACACCAGTCACACAAAGGATCATGGTCTATGCAGTTTTTTTAGATGTTGCTGCAACAAAACAAAACGTTTAAGCAAAGAAGTTGTCCATACGAAATCACGATATTTCAGTTAAACGGTAAAATGGTAAATGGTCACATTTTTATACAGCACTTTTCTACCTTTGAGGCACTCAAAGAAACAAGTAGACCAGTTGCTTCAATAACACGAACCTTCCTTTACAACAAGGAACCACTCACCCACTCACACACCAGTGTACACAGACACAGGGTTAAGAGTCTTGCCCGAGGACACAACGACAGCATTCATCTGTGGGAGCTGGAATCACACCTCCAACCTGTGGGTCAGTGGATCTGCTCGTTCAACCAATGATGCTTATGTCGAGAGCGGGATTCAAACCGCCAACCTTCTGATGAGTGGACAAATCCTCTAACCAACTAGTCGTTAATGTTACATCCTCACATTATGTGTTTATTAAACTAAACAGAACTGAAAAAACCTTATTTTTTTGACGTGAAAGTGTCTCTCAGGAGAAAGACGCAAAGATTCTTAAATTACAAGCGGAACGGAAAACAATAGCCCAAAGTCGCTCTAAAGAAGCAAACCTGGCAACCCTACTCCAGGTGCGGCCTGAAGGTGGCGCTGCGGAAGGTCTTTTTCCTTTTCCATCTGCCTTATTGAACTGTAATGCCTCTGGGAAAGTTCCAGTGGAGGGCTTTAATCTGGTGATAGAAGAGGGTCAGCTCCATTGACTTACACAGAACACTGGAGGAATTTAAAAAATGTAAAGAAAAGGGCCCAAAGTATCATTCAGTAAAAGTATTTCTGGATAAATATTGTACTCATCATTTTGAATTTCTGGATAAATATTGTACTAAATAAGAGGAAGTTACTTATTTAAAATATTCCTAATATCCTGTAAGTAGATCTACAGGTTAATGGTCCAAGAATCTACTCAAGTTAATGAAGAAGCTGTGACTGTCTGCATGAGAGTCCTGCTTCAGTCCTGGTTCAGTCCTGCTTCAGTCCTGCTTCAGTCCTGCTTCAGTCTTTCTGGTTTTGCCCAAGTTCAGTCCTGGTTCTTTCCTGGTTTATTCCTGGTTCAGTCCTGGTTTATTTCTTGGTTAGTTCTGGTTTATTCCTGGTTTAGTCCCGATATAGTCCTGGTATAGTCCTGGTTCAGTCCTGGTTCATTTCTTCTTGGGTAATCCTGTAAAAAACACACGTTGTTTTAAAAACTTTATTGATAAGGCAACACAGACAAGAATTTGATTTTCATAAATAATCCATGAACGCGCCACAGTTAAATTATTGTGAAATATGAAAACTAACAGACACAAGACAAAAATGATTTCTCTCATTGGTTTAGAAGAATTTTGGACAAACAGGAGCAGAACCACAAATATTCCAAGCAAAACAATAACATTTCCGTGGAGACAAATCACCCTCTAACAGAAAAGTTACAGAGTAGACCTTTACAGAGGGGGTATTACACTTCTGTGGGGTATAACAGATTAATCACCAGTTTTTATTGCTTTGGTGTGGGAACATGGGCGACATAGGCTTGTGGGCGGAGCCTTGCACAGAATCTTAACGCTCCTAACCGTAAGAAGAGTTCGAATAGAGCCCAGGAGAGATCGCTAAATTACTCAAATATGCATGGACGACATAGAAAACCTCTTCAATACCCCCTGTTTAAGTTTTGGTGCAGACCTGGTTTAATCCGCTCCTACAAAGATATAATCACATTTTCTGTTTTAACAAATTAAATCCAGAAGCTTTTCAAATTAAGAGCACTTTGCTGTGTCACTCTTGTGGTTCGGATCAGTTTTATCTGAATCATTCCTGTCGTGGATTAGCCTGCGTTTGGCCCTGTTCAGTCCTGGTTGAGTCCTGGTTTAGCCCTGGTCTGGCCTGGTTTCTCGTTTGGTGACACAGTGATTGGATTGGAGAGGATTAAGCCTGTGTAAGTTTCCCCTTCCTGATTTCTTAACGCTGACAAAGACAAAATGGCCGCTGAGTTTGCAGCAGTCGTGATATTGTGCGTAAAATCCCTCCGTCGTCCAGGTAGAAATTCAAATTTATCAAATGGACAAAAGTTTATTTTTGTCCATTTGACAAATTTGAATTTCTCCTTAGTAGTAGTAGTAGCCACAGTAGTAATATAGTGCGATCAGTAGTTGTGGTAATAGTAGTAGTAACGTAGGAGTCTAACCCACAACCTCCTTACTGAGAGACGACAGGCTAACCACTCTGCCACAGTAACACAGGGAGAACATGCACACTCCACTCAGAGATCAGGACTTTAACCCACAACCTTCTTACAGAGCGGCTATGCCCAGCCCATCTGCTCAGTTACAGATCTTTGGACTAAAGAGGATTGAGCTCCCATGATGCACTGCTCCAGTCCACAGTACATGAGTTGCATGTTCTCCCTGTGTCTTCTGGGCGCTCCGGTTTCTCCCAAACACACACTATAATCCTCCAGCTAGGTACTCCTGACCAGGACCTTGGCTCAGATCAGGTGCACTGCTCCTGTTTTCTTACTGTGAGTGGCATCGCCTCTCCACAGATCTGACCTGTAAGCTGACCTGTTTGGCGTCACCTGTTTGTCTCCATGGAGATGGATTTGATCTGTACTGTGGAGCTGTTAAGTGATGTCACTTCCAACCAGAAACTTCACAGCTGATTTCTTTGTTTTTGTTCCTTTTTCAACAAACGAGAGAGAGTTACGTTTCAAAAGTTCAACCGCAAACTGATCAAATATGAAAATAATGTAGTAATAATTTATCAAACATCAGTGTGTAAATCTCACTAACTGAACAGATCAGACCCTTGAAACCTTTAAACGACTGCAGTTTCTTTTTAACGTGAGCTGTGTTGTCTCTGAAAAAAGACAAAATTGTAAATAAAGACAGACCGATACTTGCACTTTTTTAGTTTATCAGCTATCGGCTTTAAATCTCCAGCACAGGCCGATATTTTGTTTTGGTGATCTGCTGGGTAAAAATACCCATAAACCTTTATTTGAACACTTTAGTGCAGAGACATAACTGCTGAAAACACGACTACACCATTCTCTTAAAGGTTTGTGGTAAAAAAAAGGACTGTGGGTGAGTTTTTAGTCAATTTAAATGACGCGATTAGGGGGGAAAATCAAAATTGTCCCTACGTACTGACCCAAATATATCGGTAAAGTTTATCAGCCATCAGTTTCTCTGGATTCTAAACAATCGGTATCGGCATTGCCCATGAAAAAACCCGTATCAGTGGATTGTAATTGTAAACGTGTTTAGCTGATGGACCAGGAAGTGACATCACATCACAGCTCCATACGCTGCACCATCCCAGGCAAAGCCACAACATCTCCACACAAACAAACTGGCGGTGAACCCTCCAAGAGAAGTTACACCTTAAAATCAACCTTAATCTTGTGTCTCATTAACAACTGGACAAAATCACCGTTTCAATCTGCAGTTCTTTAAATAATCTAATGTCCTTTAGAGAAATTTACAGATATTATTTGTGCAGTTGCAAAGAGTAAAAGTATGTGACTCGTTAAGTTAGTTTTTAAAACAAAGAGTACATAAATGAAAATGACTTGACTATCTGAGTAGTTCTGAGTTGTTGTAGTAGCAGTTGTAGTAATAAGTTACTTTTATAAGATACTTTTTAAACATGACTATCTTAAAGAGGGGGTATTACACTTCTATGGGGTATTACCTGCTAACACATAACATATTTAAAGCGCCGTGTTACCTTTTATTGTTTTGAAAATGCTAAATTAGCCAAAAACAACGTATTAATAAGTTTTCCGCTTGCTTTGCTCTCCGCTCTAAATCGCTCCCCCTTCAGACATCGCGACACAAAGTGCATCCTGCTAATGAAACTAATGCACATCGCATCAGGTTGGTCAGGTTGTAGTGTACTGTCTTGCATATTTATGGAGGGTTCAAAAGGGCCTGAAGAGGATCTAAAACCTCTTTTTCTGATGAGGGACCGCAGCTATAACATGGTAGAAAGATCCAAAAAGGTTGATTTTGCAAAATATTCTCTCTTTAACCTATTTAACAGTAACAGTACTTTCACTTGAGTAGTTTTACACCTCCACCCATTCACGGTATAAAATACATTCACTCAATATCTGTCAACATTCATTCATCAGTTCAATTAACATTCAAATCTCGCCTTTCATCCAGAATTAGCCAAGTGTCTCTCTGACCGATCACAATGAAGCATCGTTTGAGAATCTAAAGTGCACAGTTCATTTCAGATGTGAATCCTCCAGCTACAGGAAACCAGCTGCATTTATCATGATGGTCTGGTGCAAAAGAAATTCACAAAATTTAAAATTTAAAATTTAAAATCTAAAGTCCACAGTCCAGTTTGGTGCCGTTTTTTTCACAGACTGGACCCAGCAGGACAGCATAGTGGTTTGGGCGAAGACAAAAGTCAAGCGCTGAAACTAACCAAAACAAATCAGAAATCTGGACCATTTTGAATTTGAAAAGGCTTCAGGTTTGATAAGTTCTGGTCCGGTTTTGATACAGCTTTTTTTTGTCTCAGCTTTGGTCCAGTTGTGGTTCACTTTTGGTTACTTTCAGTTTCAAGTATTTATCCCCAGTCCTGGTTCAGCCCTGGCCCAGTTCTGATTTAGTCCCTTCTACATTATATTTGAATCCTGAAGAGTTTGGAATTGGACAATAAATCGAGAAAACCTCTGTCCAAACTTGAGACAATCCAACCACCGCCACTGTTTTGTATCAAGTGTCTCTCAAATGCAGAAGACATCTCCTCTCCAAAATTCTCATATTATTCACAATAAAATACATCACTGTTTTTACCTGAGATAAATCAGAGTTTAGAGCTTCAATTGTTGATTTCCGTGATTTTCCACGAATGGAGCGTGTCTCTCTGTTTGGTAAATCTACCTGTCAGTCACGCCCTCTGAAATCAGGGAGACCGGATACTGTTCCAGACCCATTCGACTTTGTAAAGTTTTCTCAAAGTGTGTGGTACTGCCTGGACAGGTAAGTCCAGTCTTGGTCCAGTTCTGGTCCAGTTCTGGTTCAGTCTTGGTCTAGTCCTGGCCCAGTACTGGTCCACTTCCATCTGGCTCAGGAGTGCCTCCCGTTGATGATGATGATGAGCACTGGGGTCAGGTCCATGAGGTTCTTCAGCATGTCCATGATATCAGGATGGGCCTTGGCTCCTTCGATGAACTCCTCCAATGTCAACTCTCCTAAAGACCACACACAGAGAGTCAGCGCAGAAACAAAGACGTCTACAACCATAAACCTACATCAAAATCTGAGAAAAGTGCTTTTAGAATCAGAAAAACTTTTATTGCCATTGTCAGTGAACACAATTCACAAACTAGGAACTTGCTTTGGTGATGAGGTGCAACATAGAACACTGAATAATAATAATAATAATAATAATAATAATAATAATAATAATAATATAGTATAATAGTAATAATAATAGTATAATGTATAATGATAGTATAATGATAATTTATGAGAACTTTTGGACTTAAAAATGCTTACTTGTGGGTTTCAGGCATTCGGATTCCAACATGATTTGAAGGATTAGAAAAGGAGTGCAGGATTATTAGAAAGAGACCAATATACTGGGCCAATATTTGCACTTTTTACCGTATCGGTTACTAGCCTTAAACCTCCAGCAGAGGCCGATATTTTGTTTGGCCAGCCAGCTGCGTCCATATATATAATTTAGGTAAAATGACCAAAAATAACAGCAGAGCTGATCAGCCATCAGTTTCTCTGGATTCTAAACAATCGGTATCGGCCATGAAGAAACACATATTGGTTGATCTGTAATTATTCTATCTTTTGAATTGCAAAATCCTTCAAATCACGAATGAATCATTTCACTGAAAGTTTCTGAAACCCATGAATAAACATGCACAATGATCCACCAGCGAGGTACTCCTGACCAGGTGTGGACTGTACCTTCTCCTTTGACGTCAATCCTCTCAAAAATGAGTGAGACGATCTCCTCTGGGTCTATGTTTCTGTTTCGTGTGATGTCCTGAATTGCCTGAAAGACACACAAAATTTAGACCTAGTTTAGTCCTGGTTTAGACCTAGTTTATTCCTAGTTTGGACCAGGTTTCTGGCCTGAGTGGACACAGAATGATCCTGTCATCAGATTATCTCAGAGCTAATTTCACAGCTAATCCTGGACTTCCCCACATCCTGCCCAGTACCGCTCAGGTAGTCCTGACCAAGACCTGCTTCAGTCCTGTTTAGTCCTAGTTCAGATTCCGTTTCAGTCCCTCTTTAGTCCTGGTTTAGTTGTGTTTTAGTCCTGGTTCAGACCCTGGTTTGGTCCTGTCCTGTATACCAATGGTTGAAGTTCCCGTTTGTTCAGATTTGACCTTTTCACCTTAGACAGTTTGAGTCGTCTCTTAAAACTCACCTTTTCTTTCCAGCGTTTGATTGTGACTGATACAGGGCTGCACAATTAATCGAAACAATATCAAAATCACAATTTGAATGGACGCAATTAGCAAATCGCAAATGCTCCAATTTTGTACGAACTATAAAAATCTGCTAACCCTGTAGTTAAGACCTGCACCTAAATGTTCTGAAATGTGATTTGATTTTTAACTCATATTACAGTGTTTTTCTTAAAGCACCCGTTACGCTATTTTCTGATCTGTTCTAATGTTGTTTCCTCATCAAAAACCCTGCGTATTTAGTTCTTTTCTCAAATGGCAAACACTTGTTCCACCTTGTGATGTCATGTGGTAATACAGGAAGTGCTCCACTGTGTTTTTAAACTCTAAACACCTTCACTAGAATCATTTGTATGATTTCAGCCCTGGAATCTCTACTGAAATAAAAATAAAAGGCAGCTGTTAACTTGAAAACTATCACTTCATGACATCACAAGGTGGAACAGCTTTTTGAGCTTTGGAGATGTAGACAGACTGATACTTACTCAAACACGTGTGAATGAAACAAAACACAACTCCAGGTCTGTTTTGATGAGGTAACAACATTATAACATAATATAATTCTCATGTTTCTTCAAGGAATAGACTCGATTCTCAATACCGATTCTGATACCATGAGTCGTCCGAGTAGGTTCCGCAGTGGTCCATGGGCGTGTTCTCGTCTATCTGCTCTTATACTTGTTCTGATTCAGCTGAAGATCGTTCTAAAGCTTCAGGAAAGGTTCATTTCTGTCCTGTGAATGTGACTTTTTTAGCATCGAGACTTGTCCAAATCACTGTCTAGTTTCAATACGAGTTTAGCATCAGTTTTCGCTACTTTTGACAACCCTGTCAACAAACCAAAGGGTAACTGCTGTGAGGAATTTAAATCTAAAATATGAAACTGATTTAAAGTTACTGATACTTGGCAGCTGATGTAATCAACATTCCCTGGGGGTGTGATGCTAACTGTAGACACTGCTCTGTTTAACGCAATCTGGCCAGAAAGAGCCAGACTGTATTTCTAACCAAGGAAATACAACAGGTGAGCTTGTTTGTGCTCTTGAACCCATCTCTCACGCATAAAATTACAGTTTTTCAGTTTGTCGCTCTGACCTTTTTGCTGAAAATTAAACTCCTAAACGGGACCCTGAAAACTCACAGGCTCCTGAAGATTTGTTTGTTTAAATCCATTTTGAGTTTTCAGACAATCTAAAAACTTTTTTGTCTTTGTTTGCTAATGTGTGCTTTGTATCACGATGGTAACTTCTGAACATTCCGTCATAGAGATCGATGTAGAACACCCCCAGTGTGATGTCACTGCAAAGCCCAGTGAACAAAAACATGTGACTCACGGAGAAGATGGTCTCGAGCTCGTCGCGGTCGATCTTCCCGTTCCCATCCTGATCAAAGAGTTTAAAATACCACTTGAGCTTCTGGTTGATCTCCCCCTTCAGCAGCAAACTGATGGCAGCGATGTACTCCACGAAGTCTATGTACCCGTCCTGCAAAAAGAGAAGGAATCTGACCCACAACCTCCAACAACACACTTCACTCAGACAACAAGAGTCAAACACACAACCTCCAACAACACACTCCACTCAGACAACAAGAATCTAACACACAACCTCCTTACTGAGAAGGGGGAAACCCACTCGGCTTTGGTCCTGGTTTAGTCTTAGTTTGGTCTTTGTTTAGTCCTGTTTAAATCCTGGTTTAATCCTGATTTAGTCCTGGTTTAGTTTAGGTTAAATCCTGGTTCATTCCTGGTATAGTCCTGGTTTAGTTCTGGCTTAGTCCTTAAACTGGTGTTGAAAAAGTGTTGATATCACACAAACATGATCATGACACGGTAGTAAGACCTGTAGTCCAGTTTAGGCCTGGTTTTTCCTGGTGTAGTCCTTGGTTTAGTCCTGGTTTTGCTCTTATTGGAACCCAGTTTAGTCCTGGTTTTGTCCTTGTTTGGCTGTGATTTGGTCCTTGTTTGGCCCTTGTTTGAACCTGGTTTAGTCTTTGTTTAGTCCTGGTTTTGTTGGACCTCTTTGACCTCTGGCTAAAGAACATTAGTTGAGTTTTGATGAACTTTACCTTCAATAGCCTTCTTTCTGTTTGTTTTTTTGATTGCTATGATACTCGAGCTCATAATTCTAAATATGGAACTCAAAACTCGCCCCTATAACTGTCGCAGAGCAGCTGATGTAATCAACATTCCCTGGGGGTGTGATGCTAACTGTAGGCACTGCTCTGTTCCGCTTCATTTGACTGGAGCCGAACGCTGTGGGTGACGTCACACTCCCTTAGTCCGTTTCCTTAAACAGTTTGTCCTCAGTGAAGCAAATGTCATTTTTAAACATGCACTATTTTCCTACCACCTGCTGGTCTCAAGGGAGATGTTATTGCCCAACCCAAATCTGAATATTCCACAGTAAGGCATTAACAATATCTATCTCCATGCAGACAAGCAGTTGACACCATCACCAAGTTACAGGAAAGTTACAGACTAGTGAGTTGTCATGGAAATAGAAAAACGTGAGGCTAAAGAGGACTGTACGTTACTTTTATTTCAGTCCAGGTAAATACATTTTGTCATTTTAGACAGAGAAGTAAGAAGTTAATCTAAGTTCACCAACTCACGAGAATCCATATTGGAGGTTCAGTGAGTGGGCGGACCAATCGCAGAGCAGCATTGAGGTTTGTGCGAAAGTCAAAGACAAAGTGCCCAAAAAAACGAGCCCTGTGGGACTTTCAGTTGTGAAACTGACCTTGGCGACATGACAGATCCTGATTTGGAGAGCCCAGGAGCTTACACAGCAGTTTAAAGATCTGACCTTTAAAAAGAACATCAGGATTTGGCTCCAAGTTCAGTTTGGAAACTCAGAACAAACTTTAAAAGGCTCTGTTCCACCTTATGATGTCATGTGGTAATTTTTTAAACTCCAAACACCTTCACTCAGCCCTGAACAAAAAGTAAAACACAGCTGTTAACTTTATTTTGAACTTTGTAGATGAAATATGAATAAATGAATAAATGAAACAAAACACAAGTCCAGGTCTGTTTTTGAGGAGAGAACATGTTCATATTTCTTAAAGCTCAGTCAGTTTTGAGTAATATATAAAATATCTGAGCTCATATTTGGTCCACTGCCCCTGACAGTTTAACACGGACACAATAAAGACATTTAGTTTAATGTTGTACAGTGGAACATTTCAGGCAATGGAAACGAGTAGTTGACAGAAAAGTGGCATAGTGCAGCTTTATTTAAACATGGTCATTTTGAGTAGATTAACTTCAGATTTGAAAGTGACTCGAGGCTGGACCAGGACTTGGACCTGTGTCTAAAGAGATTAAGACCTGGATCTGCCCCAAGTTTACCCAGGACACAAAACCAGGACTAAACCAGGACTTAATCAAGACTGAACCAGGACTAAACCAAGACTGAAACAAAACTTAACCAAGACTAAATCAAGACTGAAAGCTCTAGAGTCCATTTTCTGTAATACAGGAACTTTAAAGACGTCTTGGTCACAAATAGACGAACGATTCTGAATCCACGGTGATAATAAAACACAAAACATAGTAACAGTAGTAGTATTTGTAGTACTACTGACCCCGTCCATGTCAAAAGTGTAGTAGCAGCAGTATTAGTAGTAGTATTTGTAGTAGTATTTGTAGTATTTGTAGTATTTGGAGCAGTACCGACCCCGTCCATGTCGAAGGTGTAGTAGTATTTGTAGTAGTATTTGTAGTATTTATAGCAGTACTGACCCCGTCCATGTCGAAAGTGTAGAAGACCTGGTCGACGTAGCTCGAGGCGTCCGGGTTCATACCCTGTAGACCCAGGATGGCCTTGAGCTCGAATAACGTGATCAGACCCGACGGACTCTCCTTCATGAACTTGTTGTACCAGTGATGCATGTCCTCCGACAGGATCTCATCCAGGTTAGAGCCGTGGTTCCCCATCGCGCCGCCCAGAACGACCCGGGTACTCTGCTCCACCCAGGTAGTAAGGTAAGTAGTAGTGTCAGTTTTAGTCAAAGTAATGGTAGCAGAAGGATAACAGTTATAGTAGCAGTAGTACAATTCCTTTGTTATGGCGTAGCAGCAGTAGTAGTAGCAGTAGTAGTTGCAGTAGTAGTTGCAGTAGTAGTTGCAGTAGTGGCAGTTGGCCAAATAGTTGCAGTGGTAGGATGTACCTATTAGTAGATGTAGTAGTAGTACAGTAGTACAGTTTCTACAGTAGGAATTTTAGTAGTAGTAAAAGTTATTGCAGCAGTATTAGTTCTTATTAGTTCAAATTAAAATAGCCGTAGTGGTCGTAGCAGTTGTAGTAGTAGCCCAGAACTAACTACTAGAAGTTGCCACCAGTTACTATAGTAGTAGTAGCAGTAGTAGTACTACCTTTTTCTATCATTATTAATTAAAAGCATAAAGTAATACTAGATTTGAATAAACTAGATTCTCAAAAGGCGGGTGATTAAAAATCCAACGCAGTTTAGCTTTGGTTCAGCTAGCTCCTGTTAGCATTGTCATTGAAAGTCCATTCTTCTTAGTTTAGCCTTTAGCAGACTCTAAAACAAAAATATATTTCTGCCAATTTGTTCTTTTTTTCTGGGATTATCCAATATTTTGGGGGAATTCTGGTCTTTTTTTCCGTGGAGCTCCTCTTAGTTCATCGGGGTAGTTCATTTTTTTAGCTCAAGTTTAAGTCGGATTTTGATCATTTTTGTTTCACTTTATGCTACTGTAAATATGTTTCGTTTTTGGCGCACTGATCCAGTTTCTTTGCGGTTTTAAGTCTTTTTTTGCGTGTTTGTCGTTGGCGTGTGGAGACTTGGCGCCTCCTGGTTTCTGTAGTTCAGTTTTAAATGGATTCCACGGCTTTGCTCTGTGATCCTGCTACAGCCCTCTCTGCAGAGAGTCACTTATTTAGTCATAGTTTTCCTCAATGTTGCACAAATCCCTGTATATCGTTTCTTCTTCAAATTATTCCAAAAAGTCAAAAAAATATTGTCTTGTTTAAAAAAACTTGGTAATCCTTTGTAATTTCAGAGTTTGCAAACTATAATAGAAATGACAGGTAGATTTTTAATTTTAATGTTGTTCAAAATGGCGTCCAATTTCTCCAAAAATGTTGGTGGTTTTTCTGAATATTTTCCAGTCTCGTTTAGCTCCTCCGCCGTTCACAAGTCTCCATGATCCAACACGTTTCTGCAAAAGTTCTGAGCCAGATTTCAGAAGTCTGGGCAGTCCATCGTTGGTCCTGGAAAGATTTGCGATTTGTAGGTTGAATTTTCCCTGAATTTGGAGCAAATTTTGTGTTTTTTCCTGCTGATTTTTCCGTGGTGAAGTGGTGCAAGCGGCTGCAGAGTAAACCCTCTTAGACTCAAAAGTCAAACCAAAATAAACCAGTGTTAATGAGATCAGCTTAACCCAGAACACTCCACTGTAGCGTTATGTAAGGGAACTAAACCAGGGACTGAACCAGGGTTAAACCAGATCTCAACCAGTTGTTAGACTTTGTCTGTGCGGGTATGGGCCAGATTCCCAATTAATCCGAAACATCCCAAATCTGGCATCACCAAACCAGGCCCACATCCCAAAAGACACTGAATGATGGGTCAAGTCGACCTTATCCTTGACAAAAAAAAATAAAATAAATAAAAATAAAATAATAATAATAATAATAATAATAATAATAATAATAATAATAATAATAATAATAATAATAATAATAATAATAAATGAACTAAAGCAGGTCTAAACCATTTGGGTCCCTCTTGGTTCTTTCAAAGAGTCTGTTTGACTTTTCTGCTGGATTAGTCCAGGTTTTTCAGTGCTCTGCTGCTGGGACACCAAAGAATGTGAAAACAACTATTCTATGTGGATTTTTAGACCTGGTTTAGTCCTGGTTTAGACCCGGTTTAGTCCCGGTTTAGTCCTAGTTTAGTCCTGGTGCACATCGCTGCAGTTCTCCGCCTCTTTGCTGGGGGCGCTGTTCCAAAGTTCCATTATCCTCAAACACGTGGGACTTCCTCCTTCTGCATACGCACACGCCGATCTCCCAAAACTGCGGACCATTTTGCGGTTTAAAAACTTGAATTCGCACAAACATTAGCCCAAAATGACGAAGGTAAAGAAGGAGAAAAATGCGGAGAGACCAGCGGAGGCGGAGGAGGAGGCAGCGCCGCAGGAGAGGAGCTACCAGGAGCTGATCGCCAACGTGAATCCCATAGCGCAGCCCCTGGCCTCCAAGAAACTCAGCAAGAAGCTCTACAAATGCGTGAAAAAGGGTGAGAAACACGCCACTCTACCAGACCGAACCGGGACTGGGCACTTATTTAGGTTTATTTCATGTTTTTCACTCAGGTTTAATGATCAAACCCGAAACCCCGTTCACAAAAGCGCACATTTGGTATTATATTCTAGTTTGTCATTAAAATATGTGACATTATAATGATTTTACAGATTCAAAACAAGGCTACAAATAATTCCGTTTAATCCGTTTTACAAATGTAAATCTGTAAACTTAACAAATGCGGAAGTAAAGCCTGAACCGAAGCAGACCACGTGTTTTACGAGTAAACAAAGCTGAAACGCAGAAACAGTTTTAACATAGGATTTAACATTTTGAATTGTTATTTTAAAAAGTGTCATTCTTAAAGACTAAATGAGATGACGAAAGCTATTCAAACAAAATGACTTGACACTAGCACAGTTTTATAATGAGTAATTGGACTCACTTTGACATTAGGTTTAAAATGTATAAGGTTTACGTTTACAAATCTAAAATAAGCCCATTTTTGGTGCTAGTTTAGTTGGTTTAGTTTATAAATTGTACAGTCCTGCCTCTGTTTAGTTTGTGACTGTTTGTACCTGTTTTTGTTGCAGCGTCTAAAGTGAAACAGATTCGTCGAGGAGTCAAAGAAGTTCAGAAGTTCATCAACAAAGGAGAAAAAGGGTAAGACTTCTGAAAATACCCTGGTTTAGTCCAGTTTTAGTCCTGGTTTAGTGCCTGGTTTAGTCTTGTTCAGTGCTGGTTCAGAGTTTTTTCTTTTTTCCCCCAGAATCGTGGTTTTGGCTGGGGACACTCTGCCCATCGACGTCTACTGCCACCTGCCTGTGATGTGTGAGGACCGTAGCCTCCCCTACGCCTACATCCCCTCCAAACTGGTGAGACGGGGAGGGCATCTGATGCATTTGACACACGGGGAGGGCATCTGACGCATTTGACACACGGGGAGGGCATCTGATGCATTTGACACACGGGGAGGGCATCTGATGCATTTGACACACGGGGAGGGCATCTGACGCATTTGACACACGGGGAGGGCATCTGACGCATTTGACACACGGGGAGGGCATCTGACTCACCTGACACACGGGGAGGGCATCTGACGCATTTGACACACGGGGAGGGCATCTGATGCATTTGACACACGGGGAGGGCATCTGATGCATTTGACACACGGGGAGGGCATCTGATGCATTTGACACACGGGGAGGGCATCTGATGCATTTGACACACGGGGAGGGCATCTGATGCATTTGACACACGGGGAGGGCATCTGATGCATTTGACACACGGGGAGGGCATCTGACTCACCTGACACACGGGGAGGGCATCTGACGCATTTGACGTACTGGGAGGGCATCTGACGCATTTGACGTACTGGGAGGGCATCTGACGCATTTGACGTACTGGGAGGGCATCTGACGCATTTGACGTACTGGGAGGGCATCTGACGCATTTGACACACGGGGAGGGCATCTGACGCATTTGACACACGGGGAGGGCATCTGACTTATCTGACACACGGGGAGGGCATCTGACGCATTTGACACACGGGGAGGGCATCTGACTTATCTGACACATGGGGAGGGCATCTGACTTATCTGACACATGGGGAGGGCATCTGACTCACCTGACAGACGGGGAGGGCATCTGACGCATTTGACACACGGGGAGGGCATCTGACGCATTTGACACACGGGGAGGGCATCTGACGCATTTGACACACGGGGAGGGCATCTGACTCACCTGACAGACGGGGAGGGCATCTGACACATTTGACACACGGGGAGGGCATCTGACACATCTGACACACGGGGAGGGCATCTGACTTATCTGACACACGGGGAGGGCATCTGACTCACCTGACACACGGGGAGGGCATCTGACTCACCTGACACACGGGGAGGGCATCTGATGCATTTGACACACGGGGAGGGCATCTGACGCATCTGACACACGGGGAGGGCATCTGACGCATCTGACACACGGGGAGGGCATCTGATGCATTTGACACACGGGGAGGGCATCTGACTCACCTGACACACGGGGAGGGCATCTGACGCATTTGACACACGGGGAGGGCATCTGACTTATCTGACACATGGGGAGGGCATCTGACTCACCTGACAGACGGGGAGGGCATCTGACGCATTTGACACACGGGGAGGGCATCTGACGCATTTGACACACGGGGAGGGCATCTGACGCATTTGACACACGGGGAGGGCATCTGACGCATTTGACACACGGGGAGGGCATCTGACGCATTTGACACACGGGGAGGGCATCTGACTTATCTGACACATGGGGAGGGCATCTGACTCACCTGACAGACGGGGAGGGCATCTGACGCATTTGACACACGGGGAGGGCATCTGACGCATTTGACACACGGGGAGGGCATCTGACTTATCTGACATAGGGGAGGGCATCTGACGCATTTGACACACGGGGAGGGCATCTGACTTATCTGACACATGGGGAGGGCATCTGACTCACCTGACAGACGGGGAGGGCATCTGACGCATTTGACACACGGGGAGGGCATCTGACGCATTTGACACACGGGGAGGGCATCTGACGCATTTGACACACGGGGAGGGCATCTGACTCACCTGACAGACGGGGAGGGCATCTGACACATTTGACACACGGGGAGGGCATCTGACACATCTGACACACGGGGAGGGCATCTGACTCACCTGACACACGGGGAGGGCATCTGACTCACCTGACACACGGGGAGGGCATCTGATGCATTTGACACACGGGGAGGGCATCTGACTCACCTGACACACGGGGAGGGCATCTGACGCATTTGACACACGGGGAGGGCATCTGACGCATTTGACACACGGGGAGGGCATCTGACGCATTTGACACACGGGGAGGGCATCTGACGCATTTGACACACGGGGAGGGCATCTGACGCATTTGACACACGGGGAGGGCATCTGACGCATTTGACACACGGGGAGGGCATCTGACTTATCTGACACATGGGGAGGGCATCTGACGCACCTGACAGACGGGGAGGGCATCTGACGCATTTGACACACGGGGAGGGCATCTGACGCATTTGACATACGGGGAGGGCATCTGATGCATTTGACACACGGGGAGGGCATCTGACTCACCTGACAGACGGGGAGGGCATCTGACACATTTGACACACGGGGAGGGCATCTGACACATCTGACACACGGGGAGGGCATCTGACTTATCTGACACACGGGGAGGGCATCTGACTTATCTGACACACGGGGAGGGCATCTGACTCACCTGACACACGGGGAGGGCATCTGATGCATTTGACACACGGGGAGGGCATCTGACTCACCTGACACACGGGGAGGGCATCTGACGCATCTGACACACGGGGAGGGCATCTTTTTTTCATTTGCAAAAAAAAATAAAAAATATCTTTGTAAAACTGAAAATTCTGTTTGTAAAATGTGATTTGCATTTGTGGATCACCAGTTACACAAATTCACAGATTTGCTCCATGACGTATTTTTGAGACACTCTTTTTGAGAAATCCACAAACACAAACACTTTTGCAAATGAAAAAAGAGATTTACAAATACACATTTATTTGTAAAGACCAAAATTCAAGTTACAAAATATTAAATTTGGATTTGTGGACATCAAAACACATGTACAAACCTTCTGTGCATTTGTGAATATTTATGAGACAAAAGTAACCCCATAGTTGGACGTTTGTGTAACAGTCGTACAACAAATGTATCCCAGATAAATACGTTTTATTATTTTAGAAAAGTGAAATTTGTGATCTTTACTTAAACTTAAGATAAATTTGTGAGCCTTGCTATGGATTTGAAAAGCCAAATATCGGATATCGGCATCAAGTCAAATGATCCGCATGGGCCCGTCCCTAAAAACAGACGTAGAGTTCTGACTCCGGCTCCACCTTCACGTCTTTGTCTCTCAGGATCTTTTTGTCCAACTGTTTCCGACTTGGTGAGTTTTGACGCTGGTCTGTTTTTGTCCAGGATTTGGGATCTTCGGCTGGATCGAAGCGTCCGACCTGCGTGATCCTGATCAAACCTCACCAGGACTATCAGGAGCAGTACAACGAGGTCCTGGAAGAGGTGTCAGCCCTGCCCAAGCCCCTGTGACCAGGAACCAGGACCTGAACCAGGACCTGAACCAGGACCGGAACCAGGGACCGGAACCAGGGACCGGAACCAGGGACCGGAACCAGGACCGGAACCAGGGACCGGAACCAGGGACCGGAACCAGGGACCGGAACCAGGGACCGGAACCAGGGACCGGAACCATGTCCAATTCCAACGACTAACCCAAGACTGAACTCAGACTAAACCAAGTCTGAACCAGGACTTAACCGGGTCCAAGCTTGACTCTTATAAATATTTTGCTGTAGTTTATTTGAATTTGACCTGTTTTAATGTGTTTTCTTTTGAACAAATTAGTCTTGAGTTTTTATTGAAAAGAAATATTTCTGTAACATATGTTAAATGAGTTTTTGTAAATAAATGCAACCATGAAAAACGTTTAATCATTACTAAACTTGGTCAAACTTTTTTCATCCAGAAGTGAAGTGAGTTGGGACCCAGTAGCTCGTGTTACAATGGAGCTCAACAGTGAAGGGGATTTCACTTTCATTTTCCCATAAACTTTATGAAAAAATAAAAGTTAATATCAGAAGCGTCAAAGCTCAGGGCTAATGGGCTCCGTGGAAACGAATGAGCACAAGATTTATGATTTATCCAAAGTCTGTTTCTGAAACATTTCACAGAAGATATTAGTGAGCACATTATCCTCCGCGATGCCTTTGAACTCTTAATATTAGATTTTTTCCAAGTTTACTGATACAGTGACGTCACACTGGGGGTGTTGTACCTGTATGTTTATGCAAGAATGTTCAGGAGTTGCTATGGTAACACAGTGCATCAAGGCCAAGGGGCGGGATCATTAAGAATCCAGCGCACAGATGCAGTCGTGCACATAAAGTACAATTTATTTTTATCAAATGAAACAGGAGGACGGGAGATTTAAGAATCTGTCTCGTATTTTCTAGTTTTGAAAAACAAATATTACAACAAAACTAGAAAAACATTTCTCACTTTTTAAGTCATTTCAGGAGAACACAGCCTCACTCAGGGTCCACCACCTGCTTATCTCCATGGAGATGTTATTGCTTTGTCTGCAATGTTCCACAGTGTGTCTTATCTCCATGGAAACAAGCAGGTGACGCCATCAGGCCAAATTACAGGTCAGATCTGTGGCGAGGAGAGCCCGCTTACAGTTAGAATGCATGTAATACATGCAATTGAATAAATGCAAGATCGATATTGTGGAACATTGCAGGGAAAGTAATGAAACAAGCAGGAGGTGGAACCTCCACTAGGAATGTTACACAGTGCAGCTTTAAAGCCTGACAAATGCAGGACAATGGAGCTTTAAAGCTACCATCTGCTTTTTTTCACCCCTCACCTGTCGTCTCTGGTCTTCTTCTATCAGGCCTAAAGTGGAACACCATCAGACAGAAGTGACGTAGAGAGCACCTAGTGGTGAAGTGTGAGAATGCAACAGGGGCTGGGCAGCCAGTCTATTTACCGATGGAAGCTTTAAGTAAACAAAAGCAGAACCGTAACTAAGAGCTAAAGGTTCCAGGGCATGACATGTGCGGGAGGGCATCTGAAGTAAATGTCTGAGCAGGTTATGTTTAGCATTAAATAACACTGATGTTAATATTAAAACACTGTTAGTAAAAAAAGCTCATAGAAGTGGAGGCTGTCGCAGGAGGATGATGTCACTTCCTCTGCACGATGTCGCTGAGCATGCTGGGTAGCTGTCGGTGCTGGAGCTCTCTGTGCACCTGACAGTAAACGCAGGGACAGCAGCAGGTGGAGAGGAGGCAGTCGACACAGAACGTACCCTGAAAAACACACGCAGGGTCAGGGGTCAGGGGTCAGAGGACACTGGCAGTGCCAAAAGCTCACAGCGCCACACATCGATGATTAAAAAGTTTAATTCAGTGGCACAGCGGTTAGAGCAGCGGCCCACCAACCAGAAGCAAGTTCTGTTTTGGTGGGAGGGGCCACTGATTGGCAGCCTCGTTTCCATCACTCTGTCCCAGGGCAGCGGTGGCTACAATAGTGTGGAGTGAATGAAAAGAGACACAGTGCAGTGCTTTGAGAGGCTTCGTCTGAAAAGCTCATTTTAAGTGTAAAACATTAGTTCAGATTTGATTTAGATTTGATTTATTAAGAAAATATGACACCTGCCCCTGGACCCGGAGCAGAGACTCATTCCCCAGTTTGAATCAGAGCCGAATTTGCGTCAAAACCCTTGTCACACGGACAAACTACATGTGATATGCTGACTATTTATATTGTTTATTTTCAATTAAATATGAGTCAAATTTTCCTGTTAATGCCATTTAACTACTAAAAAGAACAGAACAGAAACATTGTGGCCAACTTATTTGAATGTAATGTTTAATGTGTTTTGAGCAATACAGTATTTTAGTGTTTTTCTAAAAATAAACATTAAAAAATTAAAATGAAATAAAATGAAAATAAAGTCAAGCTAATGACTAGTATGACTGACGCAGACTCGGCAAATGACTCAAATTGGGGTATGACAGAAACACATGAGGCACAGTAATCCCTGACCCTGTAACCGTAAATGCTCCAGCGGTGCCAGAAGTACCAGAGCAGGTGGTACCGTAACTTATGTTTATGGAGGATTGACCCAAGAGGAAACAACAGAGGCCTGAAGACTCACCCTTGAGGTGCTGTCCACCCACACACTCTGTACACACTGTTGTTTTGGTCCTAACTGCTCTTTCAGGTGTATTCTGTATTCTGTGTGGTCTAGATCTGGTTTAGACCCGATCTGGACCCTGTCTGGACCTGGACTCACCCGGATGCTGTAGCGCTCCCTGGTGGTGGCCCGGAGCGTCATGGCGATGGGGTGGATGAAGCTGCACATGTCCAGCAGGGGGAGACAGAGACATGCTCCGTGGTGCTTTGCAGTTTGACACGAGATGCACGGAAAGCAGCAGAAAGACCTGCAACCTGAGAGACAGAGATCAGGACTAAAACAGGACTAAAACAGGACTAAACCAGGTCTAAACTCGTACTAAAACAGGACTAAAACCTGACTGAACAGGACTTACACTCTTTACAGTCCCTGCAGCAGTGGCAGAGCCCTGTGGACCACTGTGAGGCGTCTCTCATGAAAACCTCAGACTGAGGCTGGACTGTGACCGAGCGCTTCATCTGCACCTGCGCCAGAGAAGAGTCTAACCCACAACCACTTTATTTATTTAGAGGAAGAGACAGGACAACCACTCTGCCACTGCACAAATCAACCAGGACTAAACCAGAACTAAACCAAGTCTAAACCAGGTTCCAAATACATGTAGGTCTATCTCCTATGACAGGAATCTTGGATTATCTCATCCATATTTCTACTACTACTAAACAAGAGAGACTGTGACCAGGACTAAACCAGGTCTAAACCAGGACTAAACCAGGTCTAAACCAGGACTAAACCAGGTCTAAACGAGAACTACATCGGATCTAAACCAGGTCTAAATGAGGTCAGGAATCATGGATTATCTCATCCATATTTCTACTACTACTAATAAAAATAATACTACAACTAATACTACCAGTAAAGTACAATTATGAAAGTGCATTCTGATTCTATAATTTTCTATAATTATAATAAGAAAACATTTAATAAACAGAAAAAAACAGAAGTTAAAATGAAGTGTAAAATATGAGCGTCTCACCTGCAGCTGCTGTCGCCTGTGCGGAGGAATGCTGTGCTCTGATTGGACAGGAGCCTAGAGGAGCCGCAGTGTCCAGAGCCGGAGTCATGTGACGTGGCTTGGATTTACCTGTTCAACCAGAAACATTACTGCACGGCACAACCATCTCAGCTATTTCTGTCAGATGCCCCCCCACAGTCAGATACTCTCTCGTCGCCATGTGCCGGTGTGTTGGACGTCCTCCGATCCAAGGAAAAAGAACCATCATGACTTAATTCGACTAAGGAATACTGAATACCGATTCGGATACCACAATGATAACTGACACTCTTTTCTTTTGACAACAGAATGTGATTTTCAGCATTAAATCGTAGTATTTTCTTTTGTATTCCCATGTGTTCTTATATCTGTGTAATCCCTCAGTGGTCCAGGTCTAAACCAGGTCTAAACCAGGTCTAAACCTAGTCCATGTGCTCTTATACTTGTTCTGATTCAGCTCCAGATCGTTCTAAAGACATTCAGGAAAGGTTCATTTTTGTCCTGCGAATGTGACTTTTTTTAGTATCAATACCTGCCCAAATTAGTGTCTAATTTCAATAGTTTTAGTATCGATTAGTATCTGATTTACGATACTTTTGACAACCCAAACCCTAAATGCCTCAGAATCATTTATAAGTTTGACCATGTAGTAGCAGTAGCAGTAGTAGTAGAAACACTAGCAGAACCAGTAGTAGAAGTATCATTCTTGTAAAAGTACTTTGTCGTGGAAACAAAGAGAGCTCATGTTTGCTCAAAGCGTTAAAGACAGAAGTTCATTTAGATAACAACCTCCAGCTATGGTACTCCTGACCGGGGTACACCATGTTATAACACTGTCCCCTCATCAAAAACATGCCTGAAGAGGTTATATGCCATCCATGTTTGAGTAATCCAGCGATCTCTCCCAGGCCCTATTCAAACCCTACTTAAGGTTATCAGTATGAGCCTGTACAAGGCTCCGCCCACAAGCCTAAATCACCCACGACAATTCTCCATAAAAATACAAAAACATGATACAAAACTGTACACTACAACTTCACAAACCTGATGAGATGTGCAGAAGTTTCATTAGTGGGATGCACGAGTGTAATATCCCCTCTTTAAAAATGATTGGACAAATTCAAGTTCAGTTTTCTGTTTGTTTTTAAATATATTTACATGAAAAATTGATTCTCTTGTTTTAGGAACAATACATACATAAATAAAAAAATAAATAGTAAAAACATTAAATAGTAGAAATAAATAAAAGGTATTTTTTAATAAACACTGTGAGGTCAATAATGAAATGTCCTCGGCCTGTCCTCAAAGTCTCTGGGTTCAACCATAGATAAAGAAGTGGACTATGGGAGTGTGATCTCACCCACAGCGTTTGGCTCCAGTCAAATGAAGCTCATGGAGGATAGCAGTTGTAGGGGTGAATTTTCATATCCTGACACAATAGTGAAAAATAAACCCCAGGATCATGTAGAGTAGGTTAATACAAACATTTTTAGAGCGAAATGACAAGCCTGACAGCAGCAGTTATAGAGAGGGACGATGTCTTTTCAATAGAAAGTGAATTGGAACCAGAGCTGATAGAGCTGAAATGGTTAACTATGTGGATTTATATACAGTGTCCATGTGTTAAACCAGAGTATCCAGCTGGAGACGTCTCAGATCCAGAGCGTGGAGGAGTCCAAGGGGGCGTCTCCGCTGATGTGCCTCGAAAACAGCGCCTCGCACTGGGCTTGGAGTTGCTCGGCCTCCTGGAGATCCGGGAGGTCGCTGGTGCTCAAGTCCAGGTTTGACGGGAAGAACATGGACGAATCCACGCTCCAGCTAAACGGCACAACGGCACCGGGAGAACAGTCGGGAATCGCGTCATCAACCCCCGCCTCAGGCACTGTGGGGTAGTAATGCTCAGCGAAGGAGTCTGAGGCGCTGGGAGAGGAATGTTCAGATGGAGGGGTGGAGAAACATGAGGAGGAGGAGGAGTCATCGAGAAGAGCGTCTACAGCGGCCACTGGGGGGAGCTGTGGTCTGTGCCGCTTGGTCCTGGTCTTGCAGGAAGTTGACGTGGCCTCGCAGGAAGTGGGGTTAGTGTCACAGGAAGTAGCATTGTCGGACTTCCTCTTTCGTTTGCGGCGGAAGTTCCCATTGTCAAACATTTTTTCGCAGTTTGGGTCCAGTGTCCAATAGTTCCCTTTACCTGTGAAGAAAGGAGATCAGAACAGAAAACAGAGAGGCCAGTAGAACACACAAGGATAAAGAAGGATGGGAGGGCATCTGAGACACAGGGATACAGGCAGATGGGAGGGCATCTGGGCTAAACTAACCGGGGTTGCTGGGGTCACGGGGCACTTTCTGGAAGCAGTCGTTGAGGGACAGGTTGTGGCGGATGGAGTTCTGCCAGCCGGCCTTCTCTCGGTTGTAGAACGGGAAGCGCTCGCTCACATACGCATAGATCTGACTCAGCGTTAGCCTCTGGCCCGGCGCTGACTGGATTGCCATGGCGATGAGAGCGGAGTACGAGTAGGGCGGGCGCACGTGGTGGAGGACGTCATACGGGGCCGCCATGTTTAGCCACGGCCCGACCCCCCACGCCTGCTGGTACAGAGGCAGGAGCGACGGCATGTGAACCCCAGGAACGAAGCTCGATTCTGGGTAGCCGAACGCCGTGGGCCCTGGGGAGGTGGAGGAGAGGCAGAAGTCAGAGCAGATCATGATGCCATATCAAATTTTAGTGTTTTATTGCAAAAAAAATAAACACCACGACTTAAAGGTCCTTTATTAAGTAGGAGTGTCAGTAGAGAGCGTTACCTGTGCAGTCTGGAGGTAGCCGCGTTAGCTGAGGGGTCGGTGGGGGGCTGTACAGGCTGAAGTCAGAGGCGTCCAGGTCCAGGTAGGGCAGCTCGTCCTGGGGCAGAGTGTGAGCGAGCACCTGGGGAGAGGAACCAGAGGAACCAGCCAGGGCCATCTCGGATCTCCTGCGGTCCGCTTGTGTCTGCCTCACCTGCGCTCACCTGGGCTTTTATAACTCAGAGCCCGCCCCCCGAGGCTTGTGATTGGCCCGGGGAGGCAGACGGCACAGGGGATTGGCTGACAGGTGCAGACAGGGGCAGACAGAGTGGCGTTTGCATAAGAGCTGCTCCATGGGTGTTCGGGGGAGCAGGGAGCAGGAGGAGCGTGAGGTCAGTTTCAGATTTCAAAGTGAACGCAGCGTCAGGACTTCAGAGCCAGTTTGGGAAAAGCTGATGTCACATTTACAAAAGCTCTCATTTTGTCAACTAATATATTAAAGCAACCCTGTCGGATTGTCTCCTTGGAGATAGTTTAAAGGGCCTATATTACAATATTTTCTGATTTATGTTGTTTCCGCATCAAAAACATGAAAAGTGACCCTCTCTCTCAAACTTATGCAATACTGTGTAATATTATACTCAAAGGAACAGCATTTCCATAGAAACAAGCAGGACGACGCCCTCTCCCAGGCCAAATAAGAGTCAGGTTTGTGGAGGTGCAAGCCCACTCAGAGTAAGTTACGTACTGTGGCTTTTATTTTTTCATATTTAACGTGCATCTGTTCTAATTCTTACTTGGTTTGGGATGGAACTTGTGGTCAATATTTATCAAAAGAAAAGAAAGTAAAATTATTAACTTCACCAAAACTTTCATGTGAACCAAGTTTTAGTGAAATGAGCCGTCTCACCTGTCTCACCTGTCTCACCTGTCTCACCTGTCATACGGACTCTAACCTTAAGGCTGCACTGTGAAGGAGGGGTGTGGGTGCAGCGCTGTAAACCTCACAGAAGGTGTACTGCTCATGGGCAGAGTAAACATGATTTTTTTCCCCGCCTTTGTCTGATTTCAGCCGATTCAGAGTTGAGTTAAAGATAGAAAGCGCTGAGTAAGTTTTCTTTAAGCGTGTTTGAGCAGTGGAGCCATTGTCCACGACGCTTCCTCCTCACAACGTAAACTTGGATCCACAATTTAAAAGTTTTGAATTTAAAAGTGATTTATTACAGATTATTGTCTCTCGAGAGCTTTAAACCATGTTATAATGTTGTTTCCTCCTCAAGAACAGACCTGGAGTTGTGTTTTGGTTCATTCACACATGTTTTATTAACCCTGCAGTAATCTGTCCACATCTCCAAAGCTCCAAACACTCTGTTCCACCTTGTGATGTCATGAAGTGGTAGTTTTCAAGTCAACAGCTACACCTTTTACCTTTAGTTCAGTAGAGATCGGCAATTCCAGGGCTGAAATGGTCCAAATGATTCGAGTGAAGGTGTGTGGAGTTTAAAAACACAGTGGAGCACTTCCTGTATTACCACGTGACATCACAAGGTGGAACAGAGTGTTTTCTGTCTGAGAGAAAAACTAAATAAACAGGATTTGTGGGTTAAAGATGAAACAAAACAGATACAAACCCACTCACAGTAAGGACACAGGTTTTTTAAAGTTTGTCACTGCAGTAAAAACAAAAAAGGTTACGCAGTAGGACTTTAAATCAAATAAAATACAGTATAATCATACATGGTTCAGTCCTGGTTTGGTTCTGGTTTGGTCCTGGTTTGGTCCTGGTCTGGTCCGGTTCTGGTGGATTTTGGTCCTGGTTTGGTCCTGGTTTGGTCCTGGTTTGGTCCTGGTTTAGTCCTGGTTTGGTCCTGGTTTGGTTCTGGTTTGGTCCTGGTTTGGTCCTGGTTTGGTCCTGGTGTGGTCCTGGTTTGGTCCTGGTTTGGTCCTGGTTTGGTCCTGGTTTGGTTCTGGTTTGGTCCTGGTCTGGTCCAGTTCTGGTGGATTTTGGTCCTGGTTTGGTCCTGGTTTAGTCCTGGTTTGGTCCTGGTTTGGTCCTGGTTTGGTTCTGGTCTGGCTCCGAGGCAGACGTAGCATAATTAGCCTGTAGCACATCGTTAGCATGTGAAAGAACGCCACACTCCTCTGTTTGTCTGTAAACATCTTTCACTTTAATCACATCTGATCAGAACCAGGTCTAAACCAGGACTACAACAGGTCTAAACGAGGACTACAACAGGTCTAAACAAGGACTACAACAGGTCTAAACCAGGACTAAACAAAAGGGAGCAGAGTCCTTAAAAACATTGTCAATAAACAAAACCTGAGGTCATTAAACACATCACAGCCTCTAACTGCTCCCTGACCCCATCATTGACCAGGACTAGACCAGGACTAGACCAGGACTAGACCAGGGCTGAACCAGGACTAGACTAGGACAGACCAGGACTAGACTAGGACAGACCAGGACTAGACCAGGACTAGACCAGGACTAAACCAGGGCTGAACCAGGACTAGACCAGGGCTGAACCAGGACTAGACCAGGACTAGACCAGGACTAGACCAGGACTAAACCAGGGCTGAACCAAGACTAGACCAGGACTAGACCAGGACTAAACCAGGGCTGAACCAGGACTAGACCAGGACTAGACCAGGACTAAACCAGGGCTGAACCAGAACCAAACCAGGACTAGACCAGCACCGAACCAGGTCTAAACCAGGTCTAAACTAAGACTGTCTAACTGCACTCACACATCATGGACTGGGACACGGGACCAAACCAGAACTAGACCAGGATTAGAGCAGGGTTTTTGTAAAGAACTCAAAATCGTCTCTTGACTTTGTGATTTCAGGGCAGGATTTGTAAACACAGGACTTAAAAAGACTTAAAACTACCAGGAGATTTAATTTTTTTACATTTATTAATTCATCTACAATGATAATTAAAAGGACAACTACAGCCCTAAACCAGGATTCACCAGATCTAAACCAGAATTTTGACCGGTCTAACCCAAGACTAAAGGCTCATCAGATCTTATCATCTCTGTGGCACACTTCAGGTCTTTAAACACAAACAGAAACGTCCCGCTCCCCTGAAGCCATCTCTCTGTGTATGTTTATGGTGACGAGGCGTTCGAGGACCTGCTTTTATCCTGCGGTCAGAAAATGAAACAATAAATCAGGTAAAGACGGTATTAAACTTCTATGGGGTATTAACATATTTAGATCACCATGTTACATAGACCAGATCCAGTCCTGGTTTAGATCTGGTTCAGTCCTGGTCTAGTCTTGGTTTAGTCCTGGTCTCGTCCTGGTTTAGTTCTGGTTTAGTTCTGGTTTAGTCCTGGTTTAATCCTTGTGTCATCCTGGTCTAGTCCTGGCCCAGGATGGGTCTCTGCAGTTAGATAGTCCTGGTTTAGGTTCGGTTCAGTCCTGGTCTAGTTCTAGTTTAGTCTTTGTCTAGTCCTGGTCTGGTCCTGGTCTGGTCCTGGTGTAGTCCTGGTCCATTATTGGTCTGTCGGAGCAGTTTAGTGCCCTTAAGTTTTATTTGTTGACGTTCAATTTTGTTCAGTCCTGGTTTAGACCTGCTGTAGTCCTGGTTTAGACCTGCTGTAGTCCTGGTTTAGAGCTGCTTTAGTCCTGGTTTAGTCCTGGTTTAGAGCTGCTTTAGTCCTGGTTTAGTCCTGGTTTAGACCTGGTTCTGATCAGATGTGATTAAAGTTAAAGATGTTTACAGACAAACAGTGGAGTGTGGCGTTCTTTCACATGCTAACGATGCTAACAACGGTAACGACGGTAACGACATGCTAAGCTACGTCTGTGCTAACGCCAGGATCAGATTGAACCGCATCACAAAGACTCGCTTTAATGTCAACGCCTCAAAAACAAATAAAACATATAATAAACAATATTTAAAGCCACACTCTGGAACTCTTCAACTGGACGCTCGTGGTCAAAGAGATGTTACTGTATGCCAGCAATGTTCCACAGTACGGCATTAAACTTGTAGGCCATATCCTACACTTACTCATTTACAGGGGTTTTAGCAGAATAACTTCTAGTCGTCATGGAGATAGATAACATTAAATGCCATCGTGAGGAATATTTCAGTGCGACATCACCCACAGCAGCGTCAAATGAAGCTCATCGAGGCTAGCAGTTATAGGGGCAAATATGGAGCTGAATTCCATATTTGGAATTCTGAGCACGAGTATCAAAGAGCTGATCCAGAGTGAGGCTGCTGAAGGTAACAGCCCTTCCCGTCCACAGGGAGCGGGCGCTTAGCAGTGCCGCCAGTCAAACCTGTTGCTAACACTAGTGGGAGCGAGCGCGGGGAAAGCCAAAACGACGGACCTGACAGCAGCAGTTACAGAGAGAGAAACAACGCTTTTTCAATAGAAAGTGAACTGGAGCCAGAGCCGATGGAGCTGAAAGCGTGCCCATGCTGCTATTTAAAAGGCGGTGGCTAGCGGGTTAGCTTTGTCCAGAAACATAATCTCGGTTACATTTACTTGAGTAACTTTTGAAAGAAAGTTTTTAGTTTTGTGTAATTTTTGTGTCTTTTGAAAATACCAGATGTTGTGATTTATTGATTTATTTCGTCTTTCCAGTTACATTAACTTGAAATTATGAATCAGATTATGTCCTGACTGTTAATACTTGTGCGTAAATTGTCCGTGGCATTTTGAATGGACTTTTCCGTGTTGAGGTAAAGGGATTTTGTTAATAAATATTTAGAGCAGGTACGACCAGACCAAGTCAGAATTAGAAAAATACACAAATCTGTCAAATACATTTTAATGAAAATATGCCACACTGCAGTAAAAGCTCCATTACACAGTCTTATAAATAATAAACATTTTCTTTAGCGCTTAGCATGAAGTTTACGTTTGACCTTTAGCCTCCAGAACTCGTCCTCCTAAAGATTTAACCTGGACACAAGTTTAATGTGAATCAGTCGTAAAGTTTTGTACCGTTAATAAAACGTGGACATCAGGATCTGTGTGTGGGATCGACAAAAAATCTGTGGGGAGAAGATTCATACTAAAATCATTTTGTAAATGAGTCCTTCTGAGCAGGCTTAGACCCATCAGAGTCCGGGTCTAGATCCAGACTAAACTTGGTCCAAGCAGAGTCCCCGTTCAGACCCGGTCCCATTGACGTACAGCAAGATCTGAAAGATGAACCAAAGACGGCGTCGTGTTGGTCATAAATCCACGCCCGGTCCATGTGTGGTCTTGTCTAGTTCCGTTCTGGTCTTGACCAGGTCTTTGGTTCAGACCCGGTCCTCAGACCTGGTGCTGGTCTTGACCCGGCCCATTTAGGGTCCTGGTCATGACCCAGTCCATGTAGGGTCCTGGTCTAGACCTGGTCCTGGTCTAGACCTGGTCCGTGTAGGGTCCTGGTCTAGACCCGGTCCATGTAGGGTCCTGGTCATGACCCGGTCCATGTAGGGTCCTGGTTTAGACCCAGTCCTGGTCTAGACCTGGTCCATGTAGGGTCCTGGTCTAGACCCAGTCCTGGTCTAGACCCGGTCCATGTAGGGTCCTGGTCTAGACCCGGTCCATGTAGGGTCCTGGTCTAGACCCGGTCCATGTAGGGTCCTGGTCTAGACCCGGTCCATGTAGGGTCCTGGTCTAGACCCGGTCCATGTAGGGTCCTGGTCTAGACCCGGTCCATGTAGGGTCCTGGTCTAGACCCGGTCCATGTAGGGTCCTGGTCTAGACCCGGTCCATGTAGGGTCCGGCGGGTGCAGACAGCAGACACTGGTTGTGTTGACTGGAGCTGCGATTCTTTGAGTCGATGAGGAGCAGCGGAGACTGAGAGAAATGTTCCACAATCCCCCGAACCGACGCAAAAGACTGAAACAAAACACACAAGAAATCAACCAACAGGCCGGATCTGAACTGGGTTTAGACCAGATTCAGTCGTGTTTAAGATCTGGTCTATTCCTGGGTTGGTCCCTGTTCAGTCCTGCTTTAGTCCCGGTCTATTCCCTATTTCCCTATGTAGTCCCTGGTCTTGTCCTGCTTTAGTTCTGTTCCAGTCTTGGTTTAGTCCCTGGTCTAGTACCTCTTTAGTCTCAGTCTAGTCCCTCTTTAGTCCCGCTGTAGTTCTGGTCTAGTCCCGGTTTAGTTTCTGTCTAGTCCCTGGTCTAGTCCCTCATGAGTCCCGGTGAAGTCTCTCTTTATTCTTGGTGTAGTCCTGGTCTACTCTTGGTTTAGTCCTGGTCTAGTCCTTTCTGGTCTAGTCCTGCTCCAGTCCCGGTGTAGTCCCTCTTTAGTCCGAGCCCAGACCTCCTGCACTTTGATGCCGGTCCCCAGCAGGTACTTGTGGTCCTGGTTCTGGATCTGGATGTTGTAGACCTTGTTCTGGTACTGGACCATGAGGGTGTAGGGCTGGACCGCAGACTGACGAGAGCTGTCCCGGATCACGAAGGCCCCGTCCTGAAACAGAACCGACCCAGATATTCTGTAAATATTGTCCTGCTGAGGTACTGACTTCACAAAAACACCTGGAGGTGTGTTTTGTTTTGTTTTTGAGGAGGTAAAAACATTCTCACGCAGTTTAAATCTCACAATCTATTTTGCGTAATACTGGACCTTTAATCTCTTTCTGCGTTCTGTTTGTTCTGCTATGACCTGACACGTTTTGGTAAAGTTTCGGTGAAGTTCTGGTGAAGTTTCGTACCTTCCCCAGTCGACTGAGCGTGGCTTCAGCTTCGGCTCGAGTCACTTTACCCACGTACCACAGAGGATCCAAGTCCTGAAAACAAGAGGATGAAACCAGGACTAAACTGGGACTGAACCAGGACTAAATCAGAACTACACCAGGACTAAGGACTAAACCAGAATAGAAGCAGGATTGAACCGGAACTGAACCAGCACTGACTGAACCAAGACTAAACCAGGACTAAATCAGGACTAAACCAGGACTGAACTAGAACTGAACCAGGACTGAGCTAGAATTGAACAGGACTAAACCAGGATTGAATGAGGACTGAACAAGGACTGAATCAGGACTAAAACCAGGACTAAACCAGGACTGAATTAGGGCTGAACCAGGACTAAACCAGGACTACACCAGGACAAAAGGAGGCTCTGACCTGGTTTGAGGATGAGGGAGGGGACCGAAAAGATGGTCTCTCTGGAGCTGGAGGTCCTCCTAAAAATTCATTCAAAATGTTTAAATATTTAACAAATAAATCTATAATAATTTAATTTCAATCAATAAAAATAAATAACAACGATCAAACTAAAACCTGAGAAAGGTTTGAGGGGCATCGATGGGAGTCCTGGAGGAAGACTGAAAAATAAATAAAAGTAGAAGGTGAAAAAGGGACACTCAGATGTAAATGATCGACAACAACATTCATCTGCGGGAGCCGGAATCGCACCGCGGGATTCGAGAGCGGGATTCGAACCGCCAGCCTTCGAATCAGTGGACAAACACTCTACCAACTGAACTACTGCCGCCCCCAAAAAAACACGACTAAAATGAATCTTTGGAGTTATTAAAAAGTCAATAAATAAAGAGGTGGTATTATGCAAAATCTATTATGTTTCATGCATGTTTGAGTAATCTAGAGATCTTCCCTGAGCCCTATTCAAACCCTCATTACGGTTTATGGTTTTTTTCACAATAGCTTCAGGAAATGGTGCCGTGATGCAAAGTTCAACATTTGTGGATCATAAGTTTGGAGATTTCTTGAATGTCCCGCCCACTGAGGACAGAGGCTGCAGGTTATTGGCTCTCTCCTCCTGATTGACAGCTAAGGAGACCAATTGACCAATTTCAACTCTGTACCTGTATCTTTAACATGATTCTCTACCAGGACTAAACCAGGACTAGACCAGAACTAAACCAGGACTAAACTGAGATTAAACTGAGATTAAACCAAGACTGACCCAGGACTGACCAAGGACTAGACCAGGACTAAACTGAGACCTTTGTTTCATTTGTTTTTATTGGACCTTTTTGAGTCTAAACCAGCACTGACCCAGAACTAAACCAGGACTAAACCAGGACTAAACCAGAACTAAACCAAGATTAAACCAGAACTAAACCAAGACTAAACCAGGACTAAACCAGGACTAAACCAGGACTAAACCGGGACCCCTGCCCTCCATCTGTTTCTCTGACCTGTCAGTGTGTCGGACTGGAGGGGGCCCAGGACGCGCGCTCTTATTGTGAAGGGGAAAAGTGTTTCGCTTATAATCTACAAAATAAAACAAGATTTAGGAGGGATTTAAAACACAGAATTTAGTTTCCGTCACTGATTCTCTCACCCTCATTTGGGACTGGCTGTTGCTGGAAATATAAAAAATAAAATAAAAATGAAAATATGGACATGTAGAAATTTAATGAATAATCGTATTATTTACCTCTCGCTGAACCTCAAATCTGAAAAGGAGAGAAACATTTTTAAAAAATGAAAGAACCAATACAAATGTTTTTCTAATATTTAAAGTGACAAAACAGGACTAAACCAGGACTAAAGTGGGTCTAAACCAGGTCAAAACCAGGACTAAACCAGGACTAAAGTGGGTCTAAACCAGGTCAAAACCAGGACTAAACCAGGACTGATTCAGGAGACTAAACCAGGACTGAACCAGGCCTAAAACAGGACTAAGCATGGAGTAAACCAGGACTGAACCAGGACTAAAACAGGACTAAACCAGAACTAAACCAGAACTGATTCAGGAGACTAAACCAGGACTGAACCAGGCCTAAACCAGAATTGAACCAGGACTAAACCAAGACTAAACCAGAACTGAACCAGGACTAAATCTGGTTTATCCCTGGTCCTGGAGCAGTACCTTTGGGGAGGGACTCTGGCTCCTGAGTTGCTCCGGCTCACAGAGGTTTGTGTGAGGGGCAGAACCGGCGGTTTAGTCCAGGTCTGGGACTCTGGAGGGTCCTGGGTCCGACTGTAGACCAGAGACCAGAGTTCAGACCAGAGACCAGGTGGAACCCAGTGAATGAACTGTGTTTGTGAATGACAGAAACGTACCTCCAGCTCTGTGGCAGCGGCTGGAAAAACAAACACATCAACTTTAAAATAGTTTAGAGACACAGGGAGGGCATCTGACACAGAGAGAGAGGGCATCTGACACAGAGAGAGAGGGCATCTGACACACAGGGAGGGCATCTGACACAGAGAGAGAGGGCATCTGACACACAGGGAGGGCATCTGACACAGAGAGAGAGGGCATCTGACACAGAGAGAGAGGGCATCTGACACAGAGAGAGAGGGCATCTGACACAGAGAGAGAGGGCATCTGACACACAGGGAGGGCATCTGACACAGAGAGAGAGGGCATCTGACACAGAGAGAGAGGGCATCTGACACACAGGGAGGGCATCTGACACAGAGAGAGAGGGCATCTGACACACAGGGAGGGCATCTGACACATATGGGGAGGGCATCTGACACACATGGAGGGCATCTGACACATATGGGGAGGGCATCTGACACACATGGAGGGCATCTGACACATATGGGGAGGGCATCTGACACACAGGGAGGGCATCTGACACACAGGGAGGGCATCTGACACATATGGGGAGGGCATCTGACACACGGGGACAGGAGAAAACCCAAAGAACTTTCTTTCTGATAACCATCAGGTCTAACCCAGGTCTTAAACAAGACCAGATTTAAACTAGGACTGAACCAGAACTAAACCAGGACTAAACCACTGAACCAACAAGGACCACTGACCTAAATCAGAACGAGAGCATCTGGTTTAACTGGACTTAGATCACCGTGTTTTCTTTTATTGTTCTGAAAATGCTAAATTCACTAAAAACAACAGATTAATTTGTTTTATAAATTTCACTTTCATTTTTAGCGAGTCTCCCCTCCCTTTGCTCTCCACACTTAGTCGCTCCCCCTTCAGAGCGAAATGAAACTACGGCACATCTCATCAGGTTTGTGACGTTATTGTGTAGTTTTTGTTTTTGTGTATTTATAGAGAATTGTCGTGTGGGAGGATGGGGTGACGGAGGCTTGTGGGTCTGTGGTTTTGAACGGGCTCGTACGGCCAACCGTAAGGAGGCTTTGAATAGAGATCGCTAGATTACTCAGACATGCATGAACAAAATCTAAAGCCTCTTCAGGTATGTTTTTGGGGAGGGAACAATGTTATAACAGGGTAGAAAGCTCACAATAGTTATTTTGCAAAATACAGAATAGCACTCCCTCTTTGACCTTCACTAAAGTGTCCTGCCAAACGGCACATCAACAGCAAGGATCTCACCTTTTCCACCGTATTTCTGTGCACTCCTGCAAAGAGAACAAATACAATGAAATGTATGAAAACACCTGATGACATCACAAGGTGGGGCAGAGTGTTGTGAGAGCGTAAATATGTAAATATGTGTGTAATACTCAAACATTCCAGCAGGAGGCAGGAGCAGATCTGATCTCACCTCGGTTTGGAGACTGACTCGAACCAGGATCTCGTCCAGGTTTATTCACTCTGCTGATCGGAGGAGGCTGAGGAGGGACTGTGGAAAAGAGACCTGGTTTAGTTCTGGTTCAGTCTTGGTCTATTCCTGGGTTAGTCTTGGTTCAGTCCTGATTTAGTCTTGGTTCAGTCCTGATTTAGTCCTGGTTCAGTCCTGGTTCAGTCCTGGTTCAGTCCCGGTTTAGTCCTGGTTCAGTCCTGATTTAGTCCTGGTTCAGTCCTGGTTCAGTCCTGGTTTAGTCCAGGTTCAGTCTCACATTTTCCTGCAGGTTTGGGAGCACCGGGTGGACGAGGAGACGCGTCTCTTCTGGTCTCTGTCGGCTGAAAACACAAAACATGTGTCAGACACACAGGGAGGGCATCTGACACACAGGGATACAGGAGGACGGGAGGGCATCTGACACACAGGGATACAGGAGGACGGGAGGGCATCTGACACACAGGGATACAGGAGGACGGGAGGGCATCTGGTACTTACGGTCCTGTGGGGGGCGGACAATGGGGGGCGGGGACACAGTGCAGGGGGCGGGCCTCTGGAGGACATGTGACTGTCTGTGAACCAATCAGAACACTTGAATTTGTGGCCCTTTTCAAATCTATTTCTGAAACTGTCTGAACGGTGAAGTTAAAAATATTTTTTTATAATAACAAAGCTTTAGTTCGACGTTTACAGAGTTTTACAGGGTTTTTCCAGACGCACAAAGTCGCTTTACAGTTTGGTGCGTTTTTCATTCACTCCACACTGACGTAAATTACTATTGTAGCCACAGCTGCCCTGGGGCAGACTGACCCACCACCGCCAAGACTCACACACCACGTTCATTCTAGGCAATGTGGGTGAAGTGTCTTGTGAAAGGGCACAATGTCAGCCCCAGTGTGGCACTTGGTATTTTCAGCGGTCTCCCATCCAAGTCCGGACCAGACCAGACCCGGCTGAGCTTCTGAGATCTGACGAGATCTGACAAGCTCAGACTTTGACAAGGTTTGGCCAAACCAGGTTAGTACAGAGTAGGTCTAAACAAGGACTAAACCAGGACTAAACTAGGACTAAACTAGGTCTAAATCAGGTCTAAACCAGATCTAAACCAGGTCTAAACCAGGTCTAAACCAGGTCTAAACCAAATAAGACTAGCCTTATTCTTTATAATTGACTAGTCAGGACAAATCTATTAACTTTTGCCGCTCTAATTGAAAGTTTGCACAGTTTATTCTGTGTCACCCCAATCACACAGGGAAGTGTCTTGCTGAAGGACACCTCGGCAGTAGCCACCAGCAGAATTGAACCCTCAACCCGTCTCACCGATGTAGTCTCCCTCTCCCAGGGGGGCGCAGGACAGTTTGTGGGTGAAGTCTTCTGGTTCTGAGGGCGGGGGTTCGTAGTCCGAGTCCTGGTCTGGTTCCTGGGTCCGGCTCTGGTACCGGTGCTGGACTCGGCTGGGTTCCGGGTCGTCATTCGGGTCTTCGTAGTCGCCCACGTCATCGTCATCGTTCTCCGGCTCCTCGTAATCATTGTCAAAATCATCTCCTTCATCTGAATCGTCCTAAAAGACCAGAACGATCGGATCTGAACCAGGACTAAACTAAGACTAAACCAAGACTAAACCAGGTCTAAACATGGACTGAGCCAGGTCTAAACCAGGACTAAACCAGTACTAAAGTCTAGGGAGGTACTCACAAACTCTTCTCTGCCCCAGCCGCCGTCGTCTGTCTCAGTTTCGACTAAAAACATTCAAATTAAAAACATCTTATTATTATTTTGTGAATTTGAGTTATTTTAAAATAATGTTTGTGGACTAAACCAAGACTAAACCAGGTCTAAACCAGGTCTAAACCAGGTCTAAACCAGGACTAGACCAGGACTACACCATATCTACAATAGGAGACTTTGTGGAGTACCTGGCTGTGGGTTTTTAGACTGACCAAAGCTGAAAGAGAAAGAGTCAAAGTAAATCTGATGTCACGATCACAGAGGGAATCGAACCCACAACCTCCAGACTCACGCAAAAAAACGCCTTTTTCCACTCTTCTGTTTCTGGATGTCAGCGATTAGTTTGGAAATCAACCTGAAAGAGCAAAAACAGATCTAAACCAGGAATAAACTAAACAAGGACTAAACCAGGACTAAACCAGAACTAAACAAAAAGAAACCAGGCCAAAACCAGGACTAAAACAGGGACTAAACCAGGTCTAGTTCCAGTGAGAGTTAGACTTACGGGTTGTAGGTTTTGGGGAATTTATCCAGGTCATTATTAGTCAAATTCTGGAGAAGAAAATATATTAAAAAAGGACAAAAAAGAGAATGAATGAATACAATGAGAAATGGAAAATAAAAGCAGTTGGCTGCTCTTGTGGCTGATTGGCTGACACACTGAGCAGTTTTTAAACTTTTTACATCTTTATCTCATTTTTATATATTTATATTTGGGGATTTTGACCAACTAAGAAGTGCAGCATGTGCACTTCTAAGGACAGAAGTTCAGGACTATTGATACTTTATACTGTACTGATGCTAACTGGAGGAACTGCTCTATCTGAAGCACAAGCAGACTTTAATCTGAGCTTTGTTCACCTTTTTGTTCAAAATCAAACACCTAAACAGGAGGTTTTCAGTCGAAAAAAAAAAGTGCTTGGCAGTTTGTTAATGTGTGCATTGTGTCACCATGGTAACTGCTGAACATGCTGCCATAGAGATACATGTAGAACACCCCCAGCATGATTGTGTAATTCGAGTTGTTTGTTTTTCCTGTATTCATGGTGACCCTGCTTGGAGCTAGAAATGCTACAAACTTTCAGTGCCACATATGACAAAAGAGGAAACACTTTGAGAGAACGGCCCGTCGCATCTCCAGTCGAAACAACAGAGACTTCGAGTCTTTCCTGTTGTGTCTGCAGACTTCACCTGGCTCCTGTGAGGCTGCAGACTTCACCTGGCTCCTGTGAGGCTGCAGACTTCACCTGCTCCTGTGAGGCTGCAGAGTTCACCTGCTCCTGTGAGGCTGCAGAGTTCACCTGCTCCTGTGAGGCTGCAGACTTCACCTGCTCCTGTGAGGCTGCAGGAGGGACACTGTTGTCCTGAGGGTCGTTACTCTCCTCACACTGCCCTGACTGGATCTGATGACTTTGCCTGATGAGCTGCTCTGAGACTTTTGTTTGAGCTTTTCTCTTATTATTATTTTTATTATTGTATTGAGGCTTTACAGTGACATCACACTGAGGGTGTTCTACATGTATGTGTATGGTGGAATGTTTAGAAGTTACCATGGTGAAACAATGCACAAATTAGCAAACACTGACAAAAAGTTTTAACATTGTCTAAAAACTACAAAAAAACACAAAATGGATTTAGCAGCACATTTTCAGGAGCCTGTCGATACGAGCGTTCATGGTCCTGTTTAGGAGTTTGATTTTCAACAAAATGTGAGAGCGACCGAAAAACTGTTGGCTGATGCTAACGAGAGTGTGACTGTAATTTGATGTGTGACTCACCTATTGTATTTCCAACTAAGTCAACTCTTTCTGGTCAGACTGCATTAAATTAAAGATAAGATTAAAGTCTAATTTGAGTACCAGAGTTTCAGACAGAATAGTGCCTACAGTTAGGCTCACACCCCCAGGGAATGTTGATGATCAAAGATGCAACATTACAGCTCAATGTGCTTAAACTACCCCACAGGACAAAGAAAGTGATACTGATAAATATAAAAGGAGACAAAGAAAAGGGGGAGACAGAAAGAGAGCGATGGGGAAAAGGAGGATGGAGAGAAGAAGAGAGAGAGAGAGAGGAAGAGAGATGGAATAAACAGAAAGAAGATCAGGATCTGACCACGAATCTTTCTCCCGTGATGCGATTTAGAAGAACCACTCTGTCACAGCCCTGAAGATTCCTCTGAAACAAACAAAACACGATAAACTGGAAATGGAGCGCACCACTTCCTGTGATAACGCACAACGCACAACACACAACGCACAAACGCCATGGAAGTTTAACAAGATTCTATTTTACTCCCACGACATAAAAAGCACAAAACAAGAACATGATGAACAGGAAACATTTTCACCTTCTGAGAAAAAAGTGCCTTTTCAGGAGATGGAAATATAAAAAGATCTGAAGCTGAACTAAAGAAGGCGTCGTGTTTTCACTGGACTGAGGCCCTTGTCATTTGGAAACTTACCCGATTTCTCACATTTTTCAAATTTACTAATCAGTTTTATTGAAAAATACTTGCTCAATGTGTGTGAAAATTCTTTATTTAAACTGTTAATAAAGGTTAGAAAACAGAGCAGAGCTGAGTAAAGCCTGACTAAAACAGAGAACTTTGAGGATTCTGCTCAAATACCATCATTTTTGTTTCTGTTAATAATAAACAGAACAGAGTCAAACTTTGATATGAATATGTTTAAGATGAGCGCATCTTTGTGATTTCTTATAAAACACAAAGTTTCTATTCAAAAAATATTTTCTAAATGCAGGATAAACACATTTAAAAGCGTTAAGTAAACGGGTTAAATTAAAAAGATCAGACAATGACACTCATCGGTGCGAACTTGCAAAAAAATCTGATTTCTTTTGCGTTACTGTCCTCAGGATCGTGCACCGTGTGGTCAGTTCTACGGTCAGTTCGCTCTGACGATGAGAACTTTGAGGTGCTTTGATGATTTAAACATTTTAAAAAAGACCCTGGGGCGGCAGTCGTTCAGTCGGTAGAGCGTTTGTTCACTGACCCAGAGGTTGGCGGTGCGATTCCGGCTCCCACAGATGAATGCTGTTGTTGTGTCCTTGGGCAAGACACTTAACCCCCCTCGCCCCCAGTGTCTGCGTACACTTGGGGAGTGGTTCCTTGTTGTAAAAGCTCTTTGAGTGCCTCGAATGTGGAAGAGCGCTGTATAAAAATGTGACCGTTTAACATATTGTAAAAATACTCTACAAATAATAATCCCTACAAAAGCCGACCTTTGTGAAAACTGAGGATGTCCTGTCAGCGGAACATGGGCAGTTTGATTTCATATAAATGCACCGTGCCCTGTGGTAAGGTCAGAGGTCAGGCACACTAACCCTAACCCTTTGTTGCGTTGTGTTTTATGGAGAGCTGCAGTACCTGGAGCAGCCACTAGTCGATCTCGTCCCAGGGCAGAGGGTCTTATCCAGGTCTGAGTATCGATCCACGGGAAAGACGTACAGAGTCGCTTTTCAGTTTCCTGCTGTATTTGTTCACTTTACACCCGGCGGTGGTAAGATTCTAATGTAGCTACAGCTGCCCTGGACAGACTGATGGAAGTGAGGCTGTCAATCTGCGCCACTGGCCCCCCCCCACTGAGACTCACACCACATGCACACAAGACAACGTGAGTGAAGTGTCTTGCCTAAGGTCACAACAAGGACAAGTTTTATCTACTGGAGCTTCACTGTGGGACCTGGTCTCCCATCCAAGTCCTGACCAGGTCCTGCTCAGATCTGACCACATCAGGTTTGGCGGGAGGTTTGGTGAAACGGTTTCATTTCACAGCTCTGCCTCAGGGTTCATTAGTGCAAAGCAAAGTGCAGCCATTTAAAGGATTGAAAAAATAAACCTGTTTTCTTCATACTTTTTGTTTTACACATCCCATTTGTGTCATTCAAAGTTTTGACGCCTTCAGTGAGAATCTACGATATAAATCATCATGGAAAGAAAGAAAAGCCTGAAATGAAAAAGGGTGTCCAAACCTTTGACCAGGACTAAAGCAGATCCAAACCAAGTTTAATCCAAGACGGAAGCAGGAAAAAAGTAGATCCAGAATTTTCTAATGCCCTATCCAGTCTCTACAGTCTCTAAACCAGGACTAATCCGGGATTCAACCAGTCTCACCTTTCGGAGGAATTCGGCGAGTTTCTCGGGGCTCCAGCCGATGACCTCAGAGCTGGAAGGAAGACTGTTCTGACTCATTCTGAGTCCTGAAACAGAGACAAGTCCAGGGACTAAACCAGGTCTAAACCAGATCTAAACCAGAATTAAACCATGTCTAATCCAGGTCTAAACCAGAACTAAACCAGAACTAAACCATGTCTAAACCAGAACTAAAGCATGTCTAAACCAGGTCAAAACCAGGTTTAAACCAGGTCTAAAGTGGATCTAAAGTGGGTTTAAACCAGATCTAAACCAGTTCTAAACCAGTTCTAAACCAGGTCAAAACCAGGTCAAAACCAGGTCAAGACCAGGTCTAAACCAGGTCTAAACCAGGTCTAAAGTGAGTCTGAACTCACCTCTGTGCCGCAGACAAAATGGCGGAGAGCTGAAGTAGTTTGAGGCTTTAGAGGAAGTGAGCAGCAGATGGAGAGAGCGACCGCAAACAGGAACTCTGCACCAGCAACATGACTAAACTACTGCATGGGCAAGTAGGCCTACTACTACTACTACTACTACTACTACAGCAGTACTGCAACCAAGAACTCTGCACCAATGCTGAAACATGCACTACTATACTATACTACTAATACTATTACTACTACTACTATTACTACTACTGCAAAAAGGAAATCTGCAAACAGGAACTCTCGCACCAACTCACACTAGTGTCACCAGTACCTGGAAGTATCTAAACGCTTGTACCACAAATACATATTCTGAATACTAATTATAAGAACCTGAATTCAGTTAGTTTCATTTGTTGGTATTCAGAATACAGTTACTTGGTGTGTTTTTTCTCCAATTAAACATTATTTAATGCTTTACAAACAGAGCAACAAAAGTTGTTTGTATTTATAAATCATGTTTTTACTCTATAATCAAATGCAACTTGGTGTAAAAGTATTCAGAGTATTCAGAATGCAGTACTCTGATGGACCTGTGTAATGGTATACATCACAAAATACATTTTAATGCAGGTATTAAGTATTTTGTAAGAAAATACATTTTTAATACTATACTTTATGCATTAACACATCAAAGTATTAATACATAAAGTACTACAAGTTCTGATTTGATCCCGACAGATTCAAAGAAAATTAGACAAACTTTTTACAAACCAAATATGTTTATTATAATAATAAAACTCAAATCTGTGAATGTAAAATCCCTCAGTCGTCCAGGTAGAATCCATGGCAAAAAAAGGAGAAAATTTAATTTGTCAACTGGACATAGTTTATTTGGTTGAATACGTTTCGCAGCTCATCCAAGCTGCTTCCTCAGTTCAGTACTGAGGAAGCAGCTTGGATGAGCTGCGAAACGTATTCAACCAAATAAACTATGTCCAGTTGACAAATTAAATTTTCTCCTTTTTTTTTGCCATCAAATCTGTGAAATAACTCATGGACTAACACGCAGACCAGAGACCGGACCAGAGACCGGACCAGAGACCAGAGACCGGACCAGAGACCAGAGACCGGACCAGAGACCAGAGACCGGACCAGAGACCGGACCAGAGACCAGAGACCGGACCAGAGACCATATAAAATATTAACTGTCAACATCATGGTTTTATTCTGTGTAAAAGCTGCTAACCCTGTAGTTTAGAGCTCTACAAACATGTTCTGAAATCTCCCCATGTGTCAGATGCCCTCCCCGTGTGTCAGATGCCCTCCCCGTGTGTCAGATGCCCTCCCCGTGTGTCAGATGCCCTCCCAGTGTGTCAGATGCCCTCCCAGTGTGTCAGATGCCCTTCCCGTGTGTCAGATGCCCCTCGTCAGATGTGACCGCTCTTCGATTGTGTAACATGTGACATTTTAACCACTGGGGAAGTTTGTGAATTATTCGGTGCTTTTCTGAACAAAGATATTTTTAAGGTTTGACTTCCTGTGAAGAACTGTCACATGACTCTGAGATAATTTACCAGAAAAGTCTAAACATAAATAAAAACATTTCCGCAGTGCACTTTTAAAGACTGAAACTTTTAACTAATCTAAGAACCCCAGGCATTTCAGAACATGATTGTAGAGGTCTAAACTACAGGAATATCAAATTTAAACCATTTTCATTTACAAAAAAAAAATATTTCTCCATAATTTCTTCCACAGCTGCTGAACAAAAAGAATCTTTACACAATTCAAAATAAGACAGTAGAATGTCCATCTCTGAGGAGAATGGGAGGGCATCTGAGACACAGTCCAAGTTTGGGACCAAAATCCAAGAATCTATAATCCAAAACCAGACTCCAGACATCAAGAAACCAGATAGTATGGGGTTACTTTTGTCTCCTTAATATTCACAAATGCACAGAAGGTGATCTACAAATATTTAATTGGTTTGTACATGTGTTTTGGTATCCACAAATCCAAATTTAATATTTTGTAACTTGTATTTTGGTTTTTACAAATAGATGTGTATTTGTAAATTTATCTGTTTTTCATTAGCAAAAAAAAAACAAACAACAACTGAAAATTCTGTTTGTAAAATGTGATTTGCATTTGTGGATCACCAGTTACACAAATTCACAGATTTGCTCCATGACGTATTTTTGAGACACTCTTTTTGAGAAATCCACAAACACAGGCAGATGCACAAAGAGTCGACCGATTCACATACCCATTCCTTATTATTAATTATAATGTGTTAGCATACCTCATAGTTTCTTGCTAACTTAACGCCTATAACAACACTGCCCTCTAGTGGATGCCTGTGTAAGTTAATCGGTTGGCTATCGGCCACACCGCCTGTCAAAGCCTGAGCCCGTCAGATCTCAGAGGCTCAGCCTGGTCAGGACTTGGACGGGAGACGCAGGGAAAATCAGGAGCCACAGGGGGGCGCTAGTGGCAAAAACTGTCGTTGTGTCCTTAGGCAACGCACTTCACCCACATTGCCTGGTATGAAAGTGTGAGTGATGGTGGTGGTCAGAGGGGCCGATGGCGCAGATTGGCAGCCTCACTTCCCTCAGTCTGCCCCCTTGTTATTATTATTAAATCTGTGAATTTGTGTAATTGGTGATCCACAAATGCAAATCACATTTTACAAACAGAATTTTCAGTTTTACAAATGTAATTTTTTTGTGCAATTGAAATACACATCTATTTGTAAAGACCAAAATACAAGTTACATATATTAAATTTGGATTTGTGGACATCAAAACACATGTACAAACCAATGAAATATTTGTAGATCACCTTCTGTGCATTTGTGAATATTAAGGAGACAAAAGTAACTCCACAGACTGGGGACATGAGCGGAGGGAAGAACATCTGACACACAGGGGGCTGGGAGAGCATCTGGCTCTTTAGTCCATGTTGTTGTTGTATTGTTGTTGTATTGCTGTTGTGGCCCTTCCATTGTTGCTGTGGGAGGGCATCTGGCTCTTTCAGGTTGTCCTTGTTAGTGGCGTTAGTGGCTCTTCTTGGAGGAGCCAAACCCGGAGAAGCCCATGACGGCGGCCATCTCGTCATCCTCCTCCAAGTCGAGCTCCTCCTCCGCTCGACGCTTACGTTCCTTCAGCTTCTCCTTCTTGTACGCTTTCGCCTTCTCCTCCTGGAACACGAGAAGAACACGGGAAGAACAAGAGAAGAACACGGGAAGAACACGGGAAGAACACGGGAAGAACACGGGAAGAACACGGGAAGAACAAGAGAAGAACACGGGAAGAACACAAGAAGAACACGGGAAGAACACGGGAAGAACACGGGAAGAACACGGGAAGAACACAGGAAGAACACGGGAAGAACACGGGAAGAACACGGGAAGAACACGGGAAGAACACGGGAAGAACACGTCACGACTGTGTGTAGGCATTAATCTGTCTGAAGCTGTTACTCGGGTTAAAATAAAGATCAGATTTAGTCCAACACAATAAACCTTTTTCACAATGGTCAGACGTGCCCCTCTATAAACATCTGGTTTATCTGGCCCCACCACGTCCACAGTTGATGGATTTTTTTTGTTTTGTTTTTTTTGTCATCATAATTTCGAGGCTGCTGCATCTCTATAATGCTATTTTGAACTTTCACTGACAATTTGAAACAAAAAAAAATCCTCCACACAACCTTTAAAGCTCACAAGAGTCCTCTTTGTGTTTTAAAACCCCACCTCTTCTCGCAGCTCCTTCATTCGCTCCTCAAAGTCGTACTCTTTCTGCTTTTCCTCCATTTTCTTTTTATTGGCCTCGAATCGTTTCTTCACCTGATCCAGAGACGATCGCTCCACCCGCATCGACATGCCCAGGTTCCTCTGGTCTGGACATTTCAAACAAAGAACGCATTTTTACATTTCATCATTTTTTTCAACGCTGGATTTTGAGATTTCATGTGTGAGTTCTTTTGTTTGTTTGGGGTTTTTTTTACTTCTGTGGGGAATTAATGCTACGGATGGGACAAGATCTCGTGCCACAAGATCTCGCAAGACCAAACTACCAGAAAAAATTATCTTTTGAGAATTCTTTTCCATGTTTTTACATTTGGATTCGGAAAAAAAAAATGGAGTTAAATACTGTTGAGTTACAGTTTTTCGAGTCGCCAAGTGACAGCCACAAAACCTTAATGATTTAGAGATGATCTGCAAAAAGAGTGGACCAAAACTCTTTCTAATATTTCCACAAACCTGGTCATCAACTACAAGAAACATCTGACCTCTGAGCTGCAAACAAAGGTTTTGCCACCAAGTACTAAGTCTTTTTTTGGCTGGAGGGTTCAAATACTTATTTCACTCAATGAAATGCAAATCAGTTTAAAGTTATTTTCTGGGTTTTCTTTTTGATATTCAGTCTCTCAATGTTAAAATAAACCTACCATTAAAATTATAAACTGTTCATTTCTTTGTCAGTGGGGAAACCTACAAAATCAACAAGAGATCAAATACTTATTTCTTCCACTGTAGCATTTCAAAACAATAAAAGGTACCACAGTGATCTAAATATGTTATGTCTTATCTTTTAATACCCCAAAGAAGTAAAATACACATTCTAGGCCACCACACACTACTGGAGAATTAGCCAGATGTCAGGTGTATTTGCTGCGCTTGAACAGCAGAGGGGGCTGCACTCACGTTTCTTCCCATTGATGTGATCCAGAAAGTTTATGGAGTCCTTCACCACACAGTCACAAACATTACAGTAATATCTGCAAAAAGAGGGAACAGCCAATCAGAGACGAAACACAAGTAAAAACAACCAATGACGTAGAGGCTTATTCTGTAGGTCTTAAAGGGCCCAAATTACACTATTTTCTGATCTGTTATAATGTTGTTTCGTCATCAGAAAACAACATTGTTTCATTCACACGTGTTTAACACACAAACCCTCCGTATTTAGGCTGAGTTCCACCTGCTCCACATTGTGATGTCATAATACAGGAAGTGCTCCACTGTGTTTTTAAAATCCATACACCTTCACTAGAATCATTTTGCTCATTTCGCCATTTTTATGTAATAAGGTAAGATTTGAGCCATAGAGGGTTGAATAAATAACTTCTGTGGCTAATTATTGGTTCATTTTGTGATTTATTTGTTGCAGCTCAGGCCTGTTAATGATCCTTTCTATTTAAACATTGGTTTCCTGGGATGTTCTTGCATTTTTGTTTTTGTGTCAGTGGCATAAAGTAGTTTCAATATTATCGTTTATCACAATATTTGAGAGGCCTGCCAATCACTCACTCATACACCACAGCCAAACACAAGTAAGATGGATGAAGATAGAAGTCTGTGGTGTTTGTTTGTGTAGAGCGTTACCCGCCCATCTCGGCCTGCGGCGTGGTTTTGGTGATGACGATGGTTTTGCCGAGTTTGGACTCCAGATCCACTTTGTAGTCTCTGTGTTTGAGGAGGTCTCGTTTGACCGGAGGAGCCAGAGCTTTGGCTGAAACACACATGTGAACAGTTAATCATTTTGTTTATTCTTAGTAAAAAGTTGTTGTTTATTCATAGTAAAAAGTTGAAAAATATGTTGAAAATGACAGGAAGTAGAGCGTTCTAAAACATACTGGAGACATCACACTAGGGGACTTCTATCCTCCACAGTTTACAAAACAAACTCTTTTGATACGTTAAGCCTTATTTCAACAATATAAAGGTATAAGGTACAATATTAAGGTCCTATATTTCCTAATGTCTGTGTACATGAGAGGTGTTTTGGCACAGTGTATGGCATGGTTGCTAGGTAACAGTTAAGGAATTCCCTAGTGTGCCGTCATGATTTCCAAAGAGGAAGTAAAATTTAAAACCTAAAAAAAATGGTCCAAACGGGGAATAATAGTATTTAAAAAAAAAGTATAATTATTTTAATTGTGTTTTGGTCAAATGAGTAGTCTAACACTTTAAGGCAATTTGCTGTCACAGCCGCCCTGAGGCAGACTGACAGAGAAGTGGCTGACATTAGTGTCTGGGTTTGTGGTTTAATCCTGTACACTGTCATTGAGTTAGTGGGTAAATGTCACTCACTTTAAATCCATATTTAAATATTGATAATACCAATTCAATTCATTTTCAACATTAAATGGTAGTACTTTATATTACTATGGGCGTACACTAGTTTATGTGCTCTTATATTCTTCCGATACAGCTCAAGATCATTCTAAAAATATTCAAAAGAGGTTCATTTCTGTCCTGTGAATGTGACTTTTTTAGTATCAATTCTCGCTTAAATGAAGATCTAGTTCTGATACGACTTTCAATACAGACAACCCTAATCCCTGATAAACTCTATGGTTGACCTAATGCAAAATGTTGGCCTCACCATCTCGGTTCCTCTCGCGCTCCCGCTCTTCGTTCAGCCGTTTTTGGGCCAGGTTCTCGTACTCGTCTTTGTCCCATTTTCTCCTGAAGTCGTTTCCTTTGGACTGAAATGGAAGAACACGTTTAAAAGAGCAGACAGAACACAACAGGGGAACCGTCATCCCACACTCACGTTCATTCATGGGTTAACTTTAAAGTGCATATGACAGATTAATGTGTTTTTCTAATGTTTTTCTGACTTGGCTTGGCGGGGTAGTACCTATGGTAAATACGTATTATAGTTTTATATCAGTTAAGCGGCAGTTGGTGAAGAAATGCTGAGGAAAAAAAGTACAAAAATACAGGAAGTAGCGCTGAGTTCTAAACCAGAATCCCTCTACCTATGTCAGCAACATGGAAAACGTACATCAGTACTCTAACCTGTCATATGCACTTTGAAGACTTGCCAAACAAACACAAAGAAGTTCTTCTCTCAAACTGAAAACACTCTGTTCCACCTTGTGATGTCACGTGGTAATACAGGAAGTGCTCCATTGTGTTTTTAAACTCCACACACCTTCACTGGAATCATTTAGAGCAGAGGTCTTCAACAGGGGGTCGCAAAATCTTTGGTTGATGAGACTTATATATATAATTTCTTAATTTTTGAAGGATGAGGATGAAGTGGTTTTTAGTGGGTTCTGTCTGTTTGCTCCTTCATCACATTTGTTTCTCTCTCTTCATTCCCTCGTCTCTCACTCCCTGTCAAAATGCAAACACGTCGGCCAGGATTTTATCGTTTCTTCTCGCGACATGTGAAGAGATCTGTTACAGCTTCACTTTTACACACAGTGGATCTTAAGCTCTGCACGTACGACCGCGAATCGGGAAGGGGCGAGGCAACTTCATTCCCCGGCACTCCACAGCCAGACTCCTCTACCCACGGAGCGACCGGGAGAGGAGGGGGAACGACCGGGAGAGGAGGGGGAGTCGTGTCTTTCCTCTCTCCTCTGTGGCTCCTCTCGTTTAATCAGATCATGAAAAAAGTCACACTTTAAGCCCATTTTCCGTGATGTTGTTGCTCCACAGATCTGACCTTCTCAGAGTCACTGCGAGCACAAAGTGCAGCTTAAACTTCAGGCCTGAGCTTTAGTCAGACTCAGGTTTATTTCTGTCATGGAACGAGTTGAGGCTTAAACTGGAGCTGGAGCGAGTTTCAGGATTTCAGGATAAACCTGGACTTGTTAAGCCACTTCGATGGAACACCCACCTAGTATTGAATGTACAATAACAGAGTCGCTCTGTTTATACATGACACTAGGCCCAGTTTAATATAAAACACAACTGTATGCCATATTTATAGTAGGGGGTCCCTGCTCCAGCTCTCCATCAGTCTGGGGATCCCTGGCCTGAAAAAACATTGAAGACCCCGGATTTAGATAATTTCAGCCCTTGAACTGCCGATCTCTACTGAACTAAAGGTAAAAAGTATCCGTTAACTTGAAAACTACCGCTTCATGACATCACAAGGTGGAACAGAGCATTTGGCGCTTTGGAGATGTAGATGGACAAATAATAAAATGTTACTCAAACACCTTCTAACATGGGTCAGTTTTGCGTGATATAGGATCTTTGACTGATGACTTGCCACAAATTTAAAAGAAAACTGAAATAATCTGATTCAATTTCTACTCCAAAAAGTACATTAATGTGTAGCTTTTTATGTAGCTGTTCGTGTCATAAAGAATGAAAGAAATGAAATTCGACTTAATGGTCAATAATCATAACACTAAAATGTTGAATATTTTGAACACAAACCAGGATCTTTTCAGCCTAAAATTCTTAAAAGTCTGGCCTGAAAATAAATGGGAAAAATATTTAAGAAAATACTGTTGTAACTGTAATGAGTTTCAAAGATTAACTGTGAAATAAACTACAGATATGTGTTATTTTTGAACAAATGCAACGCCAAAAGCTAATTATACAATTACAATACTGCCTGTAGAACTGTTTATCTAAATATATCTTTTCTAAAAACGAAATTAAAAGAGTTTGTTTTCTTTTAGCATCGAGCTAACAGTAGCAGCTAACAGCGCTAACTCGGGAGTTTTACCCTTTTTAAGTTGTTCTTCACTCAAACTATCTACTTGTTTAGACGCATATAGAAGCTTTTCCATTAAAACGTGATAAACATTCACATAATGACACAGTTACAGTCACAAAATGTCTGAAACAAAGAGGAATTACCCCGCTGCTGGACGCCATTGTGTTTACTCCGTACCGGAATACGACTGTCGCAAAAACACAGTCGCTTCCGGTTTGGAAAGCGCGCAGCAGAACATTGAGAAATTAAAAAAAAAAAAAAAACTAACTAAAAGAAATTCAATATAACGAAGAATCACAACCTAAACACACACAAAAAAAAAAAAATTGAATTAAAATTATTAAAATATAAAAATATAAATTGATTTTAATCCAAATGACTCGGAGTTGTCAAATTAAAATACATTCAAACTTACAAAGAAAAATGCAAACATGAGGGAGTGCTAAACGAGATGACAAATCCTTATTTACACATATTTGTTAAAAAAAATAAAATAAATGAAAATTAAAATAGTTTGCTTTGTTCGAGGCTTTGTCAAGTAAAAATTCTCTACATTCAGAGCTATTGTAATAACGTAACATTGTGATAACGTGAGATAACATAAAGCAGTGGAAAGAGATACAGATACAGATTGTTTACGAAATGATTTAGTTTACAACATCTGCGGCAATGGCATAGTCATAACAAGAAAATAAAATATTACACACATGAGAGAATAATACAAATAAAATAAACAAAAATAAAAACTAATAAAATGTATCATAATATTTAATACATTTTTAAATTTAACAGCAGCTTTCTTTTCCATTAAAACGTACAGATGAGCAAAAAAAAAAAAAAAAAAAAAAAAAAAACAACCCACAGCCCTTTATGAAATGTGAGGAAGGGATTTTGGTTGGATGATTGGAACCTGCACTTGTGGATAAAGAATTTAATTTGTGGATAAATAATTTAATTGGATAAAGAATTTAATTTACCCAAAACAAAGATTAAATTTCAATTTTCTTTCTTTCTTTCTTTCTTTCTTTATTTATTTATTTATTTATTTATTTATTTTTATTATTATTATTTTTTTTAATGCATAAGAGCACCAAAAACTATATCCTTGGTGGTAAAGTAATTTAAATTGGGAATCATTGGCAAAAGTCAGTAGTGTATATCGTCTTAAAAGGTTTTTAAAAATACATTAAAAATAAGTGCTCTGTCGATTCAATATTTACATCACAAAAAGAACTGTGTGAAAATGGGTTGACCTGAAACGATTGAATTATTTCCTGACGTAATCCCGTTACGCGCCGTGGCTCCGCCCCTCTGCACCTGCGCCTCATTTAAACCTGCACAGGTGAGACGATGGCGTTTGTCCGAGGCTCCGAGCGAACCAGAGCGATCCTGAGCAAACGCACGGCTCCACGATGTCCCACAGCGGCGCCAGAGTGTCCCAGAGCGGCCCGACAGTGGCTCGCAGCCCGCTGCTCTCCTCCAGGTACCCGCGATCCTCCGTGTTTTTCGGGTTGTGCACTGCTAACAAAAAGATAATAATGAAATGGCTTCATAATTCTTTGTAATTGTGTTTTATGACACAAAACAGTGGCACAGAAGAGTTTAAATGTTTTATTTATTAGGCGCGTGTAATTTTTCTGCAGCCTGGAAATGGACTTGGGCCATTAAACTTCTATTGGACTAGGTTCGTCTGGGGCAGGGGTGAGCAATACTTTTTCCCATGGGGCCACACGAGGAACCCAAAATGTTGTGGAGGGCCGGGCCAAAATGCTTAACTCAATTCTGCATAAGATTAATTTATATTTCTTTATAAAAAAAAAAAAAAAAAAAGCAGTAAATCGCATTGTTTTGACGCGCTGGTGAGACTGGGAATAGTTTATGACTCGCAATGGAAAAAGTGAGGTTTCCTTACAAAAAATGTAATGTTAAAAAAAAAAAACCCTCCTCTAAAATAAAAGCAACGCAGCTTTAGTCCATGCCTGAGGTAAAATGATAAAGTTTGTTTCAGACGGCCGTCAGAGTCAACCAAAGGGCCCAGTGTGGCCCCGGAGCTGGACAATGACCTGGTCTGGTCTGGGGTAATTGTCAAGAGTCAGAGGTGGTAGAGTAGCCAAAAAGTAAGTACTAAAGTAAACGTAACAATACTTGAAAATACTATTACTCAAGTAGAAGTGCAAACAGTGGTTGAAAGGTACTGAAAACTTGTACTCAAGAAAAAAAAGAAAAATACCGTTAAATGGCTAAAAAATGTGTGGTGAATACCGCAGTACACTGGAGAAACAAAACGGCCACTTCACAAGAGGATTTTTGCCCTATTCAAGTAAAAGTACAGTTACTGCTGTCAAAATGTAAGCGTGAAAAATACTGCGTACTTTAGTCACTAGTTGGTTTTTAATATACTTTTCGCCGCTGTTTAAGCGTTTGTATAACCGTTCTCTCTGTGTCCTGTAGTTTCTGTCTGAGTCCGGGGTCTTGCGTCTGCGCCAAAGGCTGGTCGTCCGCAGTTTGGAACGGACTCTCGTGTGGCCCCGCCCCCAACCCCCATGGCCCCGCCCCTGAGCCCTGGCTCCTCCCCGGCTGCTCCTCGGTCTACGACAGCCTGGTCAGGTGAGCGGTTTTCCTGTTTTCTCCTCTCAGTAACAAGGTTGTGTGTTAGATGCTGCATTCATGTGATCTTGGAAACTCTGAAGAGCTCGCCTTCAATCTGGAAGATGTTTGTCACCATGCTGTTCTTTTTTTTTTTTTTAATGTATTACACTGATGGTTTAACTTCACAAATTAAAGATTCCAAGCCAAAAATGAGGTCCTCTACAAATCCATCCATCCATTTTCTCCCACTTAATCCGGCTGGGTCACGGGGGCAGCACGCTGCCCATTACTCTGTGCACCAGACCCAGACCCCTATGAACCCCTCTGCAGGTGGTGAACCCCTCTGCAGGTGGTGAGCCACAGGAGGGAGGAGTTCCTTGACGGTCCTTGATGGTAAACTGTTCATAGGAGTGTTGCATGTTTTTGGTTGATGGGGGGAAACCGGAGTACCCGGAGGAAACCCATCCAGACACGGGGAGGAAACATGCAAACTCCACACAGAAAGGCCCGGGCGACCCGGGGATCGAACCTCCTCTACAAATTGCAAAACTAATTATTTTGGTGCAGGACAAAGGCATATCCTGTCACATGAAACGGCAAAAATGAAGGTATGCAAATGTTTACCAAGCACCAGACGGCTGATTTGTCTGTGATTAAACTTCATATCTTGATTTAGGGACAAAATGGCAAAATAAAAAGCCAGGATGTAGAGTGGGTTATTAAGAACATTTAAGGCCAAAATGACGAGGCTCACAGCTGCAGTTGGAGACAGTTTTTCAATAGAAGGTGAGTTTGAGTCAGTCGATGGAGCCGGAAGCACCCCCCATGATCACTTCTATTTGCAGCTCGGCGGCTAGTGGGTTAGCTACATCAACTTGTATATTTACACTCACTATGCGCTAATCTGATCTGTTGTTGCAGTAACGCGTCTCCGATTCCGTCTCCTCCGGCCGGTGGGCTGCGTACCGACTGCACCAAACCACGACGGTAAACCACTTCAAGTCTCCTTTGGGGCACTGACCTAAAATTAATATTGAAAATGAATAACTAAAATTTATTTTCAATTTATTTCTATTTTACACAATTTTCTGATCTATAGTTGTGTGTGTTTTTTGTTTTTTTTTTTAAATCAGGAAACATAAGAATATTTTTGTTTTTACGCATATTTAGGCTGAGTTCTTCTCTGAAACAAAACTCACTGTTCCACCTTGTGATGTCATGTGGTAATACAGGAAGTGCTCGTTTTGAGTTTTTGAACTCCACACACCTTCAGTAGAATCATTTGGATGATTTCAGCCCTGGAAGTGTTGCTGAACTAAAGGTAAAAGATCTCTAATGACATCATAACGTGGAACAGAACATTTTATTGTTTGAGCAATGCTTTATTAGGCTGTTTGCGTCCCCAAACGTGTGAATCAAACGGAACACAAATCTGGGTATGTTTTTGATGAAGATTGGCATTAGAACATGGCTTAAAGCTCAGAAAATTATTTTTTTGTAATGTAGAACCTTTTAAAGAGGGACTAACTTTTCTAGTGAGGGAGTCCTCCAGCTGCTTGCCTCCTTGTCCAATGCCATACTGTGGAACATTCCAGGCGAAGTGTTAAAATCTCCATGGAGATGGGCAAGCAGCAGATCCTCTGCCACAAAACTTGCAGTGCACCTTTGGAACAGTCTGAATTTACAAACTTGTAAATCTTAACAGTTAAATAATACAGTTAAACATAAATTCAAACACAGAAAGTAAAAAATGTCTGCCGCTAATCGATCATAAAACTACCTAAACTAGAGCTTCATTTGAGCAGGTATCTATATGAAGTCTCATTCACGGAACAGAAATGAACCTTCCGAGGTAGTTTTAGAAAGATCATGAGCTGTATAAGAGCCACGGACCACTGTGGAACCTACTGGATCACTGAGATTACACAGATATAAGACCACATGGGAATATAAAAAGTACTGCGATTTAATGTTGAAAATCACATTCTATTGTCTAAAGTGTTTTTATCATTGTGATATCAGAATCTGTATTGGGTATCAAGTCTATTCCTTAGTATCAAATTTTAGTATCATGACGACGCCTGTGAAAAAAGAACTAGGCCTAGTTTGTTTAAAGACTAAAAATCTGCCCATTCTCGGCCTTTCTAACATCAGTCATCAATAACACACAGTACAACTTAAGCAGAATTACAATTTTCATGACCCAAACTCCACTTTGATGCGCTGTTGGCATGCTAGTTGGAGAGCAGTGTTACTTCTGGGTTGCGGATGATAAAAGTGCTGTAGGACTGGATGAAGACGGTACACCGCGGTCCTATTTTGACCTTTTTTAAGAGTCGCTTTTACGTCTGTACAAGGGCAGAGACTTATTTGATTGGAAACTTGTATCGTAGGATAAACATTTTTAAATTTTCCTCATTTTCCTCAGACCTTCAATTCTGGAGCGCTGCATCCTCAAAGTGACGACGAGCAGCGTTTGTGTTGGGACCGACGACCTGGACAAGAGGTCAGTGAACGCAACACCAGAGATTTAATGAGAAGAAACGGCTGGATGCATCTACACTTTTTAGTGTCAGCCTTGAATCTCCAGCACAGGCAGATACTTTGTTTTGGCCGACCTGCTGTCTAAACAATCCACATAAAGCTTTATTTAAATACTTTAGAGCAAAGAGATGACTACAAAGGTTACTCCACAGCTCGTATAGAGTATGGTAAAGGTTTGTGGGTGCGTTTGTAGTAACTTTAAAACAGACCTCTTGTGCTTGTGTCTGTCCTGTAGTTATAAGCTCTGACGCCTGTGGATCATTGTTATAATTTGGATATTTTTTAAATTGTAATTTTGATGTCTTGATAAAAGAAACGAGTCCACTGACTTCCACGTTTTAAAATGGGAGCTGATGGATTGCTGTAGATCAAGAAAATAAAACTGGAGAATGAAGTACAGAGCAGAGGTTAATTGCTTATTTTCAATATGCCATTTTGCCTGTTTTAGACTTGGACAAACTTTATTGATCCACAAGTGAAATGATTTGGACACAGCAGCTCAAACATCACAATATAATATAATAACAGAGAGTAACAAAAACAGATGGTGTAGCAAAAAAGAGCAAGAGACACGTGTCAAATGAGACATAATTATAAAAAATGTATATGTACAAGTCAAAATAAAATAGAAAAATAAGTAAAACTATAAATAAACTATGAAGTTACAGCTATAAACAAGAGGCAAGGACGACAAAGATTAAAGATTACTCAAACGTGCACGAATCACTCCAAACACAACTTCGGGTGAGTAAATGGTGACGGAAAAACACAATATGGTTAGTCAGTTTTGCAGAATAGAGATGATGTAAATGGCATAATTTGGGGAAAATAATCAAAATCGTCCCAAAAATATCAGCAGAGCTTAAAACTGTCAATCTCTAAAATAAAGCGAGAAACTTTATTAAACGTTTCTTTTAAAAAATGGTCACTATTTTATATGATCTGACAGAATATTTTGTCTGGTCACATCAGCACTACTGGAGACAAAATAAGTGACTGAGCCTCCACCAGAGGAAAAATCTGTAGCTTTGATTTCTTTTTTTTTTTTCTTACTGTAGTCTTGTAATACTCCTGTAGGCCTCCCGGGGGGCGTTTTTCGACTCGTCTGCCCGACCCGGCAAACACCGAGACCAATGCTGCAGTTCTGAAACGAAGACAGAAGCAGATCCAGTACGGCAAAAACACGACAGGATACCAGAACTACCTCCAACAAGTGCCCAGGTGAGAGGAATGTATGGTGCAGAATGGAGGCTAGTATATCCATTTATATGTCCTGTATATACAGTCTAGTCAGAATCATACAATTATAGAAACCGTAATCTGGTGGGATAATGCCAGTCATACTCTTAAGTGACTGGGACTCCCATTAACGGGCTGGTACAGAGAGCCTGCACATGACGTCACAGCCTTGACCCGATCCACTTCCGGCGGTCACTAGCAGCTAGACCGTCAATATGGCGGCCAAAACAAAGTGGGTCACGTGACGGCAGCCTCTCTATATATTTTTGTTTCAGACACCTCCGGGACCCAAAGCTCCACCCTTCGACCCCAAACAAACACAGGAAGTACAGCCGCAGGTCGTGGGACATGCAGGTGCGACTGTGGAGGCGGGCCCTGCATCTGTGGGACCCGCCCACTGAGCAACACCTGAGGGAGGGACCATCGAGGGAGCAGGACCCTGTGGAGCAGCTGTGAGTGAAGCTGTCATAATGGTTAGGACCACATGTTGGGAATCGTGCATGTTGCAAAGTGGTTTATAAGAAGGCTCAGTCGTTGGACCCTCGTCAAAAACATGCCTGAAGAGCTTGTAGATGTCGTCCATGCATGTTTGAGTAATTTTGCGATCTCTCCCGGCCCCTATTTGAACAATTCTTAAGGTTGGCACTAATGCTCCGCCCACAAGCCTACGCCACCCGTGCACCCACATGACGATTCTCCATTAAATATAAAAAGTGTGATGCGAAACGACACAACTTGACAAACCTGATGTGATGTGCAGTAGTTTTTGGTGGGATGCATGCTGGTTGTGTGGCGCTCTGAAGGGGGAGTTTCGGCTTTTCAAAACGATAAAAGATAACGTGGTGATCTAAATGTTTTGTTGGCAGTTAATACCCCATAGAAATGTAACGCTCTTTAACTTCGATTAGCAGTGCGTGTTCCCATGAAGGATTTCAGATGAATTTAAACTGAAACCTTCTAATGACGTGATTGTGTTTTAGGCAGAAGCAGCTGGCACGGATGACCTCTGACCTCTGCGGAGACGGGCAGAGAGAGGACGAGACTGAGGCTTCACAGCACAGCTCCTCTGCCTGTGTCCCGGACTCTCCGCTGGTAAAAGGCCCACCACAAAACCTCTTATTTAACATCTACAACGAGAAGAGCACTCAGAGAGTGCAGACCTCCGCCAAGCAGCTCAGTTTTCAAAGTGATCCAGAATCCAGGATTTCTTCTGGATCATCACCAAAATTTAATCATCTGTTGGATTTACCATTAGGAACATTTCCTGAAAATTTCATCAAGATCCGTCCATAACTTTTTGAGTTATCTTGCTAACTAACTAACAAACATAACCTCCTTGGCGGAGGAAACTATCAGCACCATGCCGTGCTACGTTACCCATAGCGTTCGGTTCCAGACAAATGAAGCTCATCGAGGTTGGTGGTTATCGGTTGGAATTCCAAATATGAAACTCTCCAGATTATCATGGCAACCAAAGAGCCAGTTTAGACGGTGTTGAAGGTAACACCCCTGCCTGCGCCTGCCTGCGCCTGCCGCTGGTTTGGCAGGGATCGGGCACTTGGCAGCGCTGTCAATCAAACCTGTTGCTAGCAGTAGTGGGAGACCTTGATAGCAGGAGTCTGATTGGTCTGTTAGGGTCTATTAATATCTTGATTTACAAAAAACGCGTGTAGAGTGGCTTAATAAAAACATTTTAAGATGAGAATGATGAGCCTGACAGCAGCAGTTGCAGAGGGGTGACGCTTTTTCCAATGGCTGAATTGGAGCCAGAAACGTGTCCATATTCACTTTGTTAGGAATCAGGTGATTAGTGGGTTAGATATGAATTTATGGACAGTGTGATGCTGAGTTTGAACCATAGACTAGAACGTACATCATAACTGAGCCTTTAGACACATGGATACGCATAGACTCCTGTCCGTCTTCTGCATCATTCTGTAAATCTCCTCAGAACATTTGGAATATTGGCAACAGCAGTACATGAGCTGACCACTGGGGACAGTAGAGAACAGTGGAAGCTAAACTTCTTAAAAAGCAACTAGAACCAGCTGCGAAACAAAGACTTCTTGCCTCATTTTTCTCGGCTCTTTTCCAACAGATGTGATCTAAAAACTGCTGTGGGCGCCTCCATGTTTATTTGTTGCCCGTTCATGGTTTTGGTCAACTCTTTAACTGACTTTTAGTGCCCTCTGGTGGTTGTTTCACAGAACACAGCCTTGAAGTTAGAAACATTTGGAAATATGAATGCAGTGAGTTGCTAAGCTTGGAAGTGCAGATCTATGTGTGGAAGTGGAGCATAAATGAGCCTTAAACAGTCTGCAACATTTTGAAACTACAAACTGTCCACCGTCCCTCTTCACTTTGTATTCACTGGAACTGGGATTCGGCTACTGAATCTTATATTTTTCTTTTTTTCAGGAGTGCCGCCCACCTCGCCGCTCTCCTCCTGGCCTTGGCTCCTCCCTCTTGAGTCAGCTGACCTCCGGTGATCACATGACCGACTGGCTCCAGCTCCTGCTTGAGGCCAACCGTGCCCGAGGTCAGTGAAGGCATCACACGCTGTAGTCAATGCAAGGTTCAATGCTGCACTGTGGAACATGGGCTGTATGCATTTAGTTGATTCAAGTGCTGTGTCTTGGTCAACAAATCATTTTTTTAATAATTAAAGTGGAAAACTAAACGCTAAATACTTTAAATTATTGCCTATGTTCCTAGTCATACTTTCGCAATTTTACAAACGAGGCAAATTTGCAGCTTTCTGGTAAAAACGGTCAAATTGTGTGCCCTTGCTCCAGGGGCCATTGCTAAAAGTACTACATGACATCACACAGGACTGCCCTGATTACGGCCAGGTGTTTGATTACAAACGCAGAGATAGTTTGAGGTGTGGATACCTGTTGGACCAATCATACTGTTCATGGATTTTAACTCCATACACTTTCATCTGGATCATTAGACCTTGAATTTTCAGTCTTAACTTTAAAGCTACCACTTCATGACATCACAAGGTGGAACAGAGCATTTTGAGCTTTGGAGATGTAGACAGACGAATAATGAAGAGTCTCTCAAACATGTGAATGAAACAAAACAACTCCAGGTCTGTTTTTGAGGCGAGGTAACATGATTATGCCTTAAAGTCAATTTTGTGTAATGACCTTTTTAATGTGACAACTGGCAATTCTGACTCTTTTCCTTTTCTCCTCAGAGCTGGATTCAGATGACCAGCAGGTGCCCGTGGTGGCTGACCATTATCTGTGGGTTCCATATTAGGCTTCACAGACCTGTGCACCGCCCTGACCCCCTTCCCCAAAGACCCCCGAGACCAGGGCTGTGACAATTTTTAGTATCGACCAGTCAAACGTTCTGTTGCACGCTTAGATTTTTTAAATGCATTTTAACCAAAAAAAGGTTAATGATGATGAGAGAAATTTAGTTTGATTTAAAAAATTTAGTGTGCAAAAGGAATGTTTGACTGTCTACTACAGATAATTGCCCCCACCTGACCTCACCCTGAATATTTTAAACTAACCAGGTCTCTGCTCGCGGCCAATAGCCTTCAGTTTTACCATGAATTAATCCGGAGAGCCCGGCCCCTCCGTCCACCTCCTGTCAATCACCAGGCCCTTGATGAACTGGCACTTTGTTGTTGGTGCACTTTTGCGTTGCTTTCCCTTCACACTAGGAGGCGCTGCTGTTCTGTTGTGACGTCACGTGTTTGTATTGCACTACAGCCTTTATACAGGCTCTGCACATCTCCACCGAGGAAGAGGAAACGTCTTTTCTTTTACTTGACTTTTGTTTTTGGTGCTTGGAAAGAGCACTGGCTCAAATATGTGAAATTATTAATAAAGATATAAATAAAGTGAGTAAAGCTTCATGTGAGTCCTGGGTTTTCTCTGGGTTGGTTTTGAATCCTGACCAAAGGAGCCTGTGCCTCTGTTTAAAGGGCCCATATTGTGCCATATTCTGATCTGTTACGGTTCCTCATCAAAAACATACCTGGAGTTGTTTCATTTATACATATTTAAAACAAACCGTCCATACATCTTCATTTCTGCTGAACTAAAAGTAAATTAAAACTTGACTACAGCTTGACATCACAAGGTGGAACAGCATTTTAGCTTTGACTCCAATGATTACTCAAAGGTGTGAATGAAAAACGACTCCAGTTTTGTTTTTTATACAACACTGCTTAACGCTCAGTAGTCCAGTTTGTGAGACCAAAAAAAAACCCACCAAAAAATGGCATGCATTTTATTTTGAATAAAAGCAAAGAAAACTTGGTGAATTTGTTGTTACATTTGCATAATTAAATATTGACAAATATTTCAACCATGATAAATACATTTTTTATTAAAACCCACAAAATTAAGAACTCTTAAGGTTGTATACATAGGAAAAGTTGGCCTGCATTTTTTTTTTTTTTTTTTACATACTTAGAAAAAGGGAAATTACAAATATTCAGGAAATTATAATTTTATATCGTCATTACAGTCAAAAACAATGTCTCCACATGACAGGAATGCCATTTGGTAATAATGGAAGGCTTTCCCACAGTTGGTATATTGTTCTGAAGACGGACTGCAGAGGGCGCTGTCATTCCAGTCGGTGTCAAAAGAGACAGCATCACGTGTCTCTGAGGAGGACTGCAGACTAGCAGTTCAAATATGTCCAACAATCTGGTCTGTTACAGGCAAAACTAAAGAACCACTCTTGGTGGTTAGAGATTAGTTTGTGTCCATAGGCTCAAGGTTTTCTGATCCCAGAATTTTCCTCAGGATTTTTTTCAGGTGAACATTTCGTTTTGAGTGCTCCTTCACGATGCTCAGAACTTCCCCCTGATTCCTGTTTTTCAGAGAAGTTACAAACTTTTCAAAAATCAGGAGCAGTGGGTGAGAAAACTCTATGACACTTTCCAGTTGAGGAGACAGGCCATAGATGAAGCCCCCGGAGTGCAGCCCAAAGACTCTGCACTGGGCGTTAAACACGGGGGAGCCAGAGGAGCTGTGGTACATGAAGGTGTGGTAGGAGGCCACATCATTGTACAGGGGTTCACGCTGGGACAGGATCCTGGAGATGCCCTGTTTGTTGAGTAAATGACTGACAGACATGTGGGCGAAAAAATTGTCCTTAAACCTTTCAAGGTGCTTATGGACCTCCTCGAACCTGGACTTGTTCTCGATGATGCACGTGGGGTCGATTCTCTGTATGTCGCCACCTGGGTGACCGATGATGCAGGCCTCTCCGTTCTCGGGCATTGGGCAGAACAGCTTCATGAGTCCAGGAAGCACTTTGTCCTGATCACTGACCTTAAGCTCCAGGACGGCATAGTCCTGTTCCTCGTCAAAGTCAATCATCTTGTGAGCAATAAAGCGAGAAGTGTTCTCCAGAATAGGATTTGTAAAATTAAATAAAACAGACACTTCCACATCGGGGTCCAGGTTGCCATCATTCACCACTCCATGAAATGGATGTGCGTTTGTGATGACGTAGCAGTGACAAAGCACAAACGCCGTTGCCACAAATGCATTCCCCACCACCAGTTTGCCAACGGACTTGCCCAGTTTAAGCAGCTTTTCCAGTCGGTGAACATCTGTGAAAGACTGCTGCGCTTTCCCAAAATCCACTTTCTTTACCGTCTCCTCTAAAGTGTTTCCAGGATATCGGTCTTGCATGATTTTCTTCAAATCAGCAAACTGATGTTTGAGAAGCTGATATATCTCTTGGACATTTTCACTTTTTGTTTCTTTTCTTTTCAGAAACTCACTGAGTCGAATGATCTTCTCAGTGACCTGTAGTCTACTCTCCGCTGTCCCCTGGGTTTGGCCTGAGGCGTCCTGGGCCTGGCCTGTCTCTGCTGACTTCTGCTCTGTGCTCTGTTTTTCTGGCTTTGTGTTCACTGTTGGTTTTATCATCTTTTCAAAACAAATCCTAAATATTTTATTGTCATGTGCTTCTATTTTATCATTACTGAAGAAATAAGATTTATCTTTTGAAACATCTTCCAGTTTAAAAGGCCCCAGCTCTGTGAAGCGGCCGTCACGTGCAATGGCGTCTTTGATGGTCATGCCTTTGGTTCCATAGACGCACAGCTGTGTGAACTTCTTAACGGAGGAACTCCTAAAAAGTGACTTGGTTTTTGCATTGAGCCCTCCTTTTGTCTGGATGAACAGGACATAGTAGGGTTCATTGTGGATCGCTGTTTGCTTGTCTTGTTGTTCCACCTCTTCATTTTTTGCTGCTAAAGTGACGAGCTCTTTGTCCTTCAGGCAAACACAAGGGAAGTGTGTGGCGATGGCTGTGCCCAGAGGAGCCTCGCCGATCTGCACAGTCAGATTCTGCTCGTTACACTTCAGCTTCTGCAGCACGTCCACCTTGTTTCTGATGGCCTCCAGCACCGTTTGGGGGCGTTCACAGTGGATTGTGTTTGTCTCTTCAGAGTTGGGGTACTTTAAAATAAATTTATGGGAATGGTTTTCCTGCAAGACAAACCCAACAGGTTAAAGACATTTCAAAACAAATTTTAAGATGATTTGTAGAGGTGTAGACATGGGTAGAGGGACAAAAACTATTAGAGTCACTATTAGAGTCAATTTTGGGTAAATTTGGGGAAACTACTGCGGTAAGTGAATTTCATATTGTCGACATAAAACTTTTGTCACTTGTCGACAGTGGTGGATGAAGTACTCAAGTAAAAAAATTAAGTAAAAGTACAGATAATGGGGCAAAAGATTACTCAAGTAAAAGTATTACATGAAAAAAAAGTAAAAGTATTAAAGTAGCTGTTTAAAAATGTACTTAAAGAGAAAGTATTTTGCAGCGTTTCAGAACAGTTACATGATGAATGATTTTGATAACGAGTTTAATACATGTTAATTTATTGATTTTTCTAGCTGTCTTGTGTTTTTGTGTATTTGGTTCGCTCAAAGTTGGGACGTTAAATTAAATGTGCTAAAAATAAATCCAACCCTTTTCAGCAGGTCTCAAACCATAAAGAAAAGTACTTTTTCCTTTTCAGTCCAGATCTAAAATGTAATGGAATAGAAAGTACAGATACATGCTCTCAAATGTAGTGAAGTAAAAGTAAAAAGTATCCACTTTAAAATGTACTTAAGTACAGATACCTAAAAATTGCACTTAAGTATTGTACTTTTACTTTTGTACTTCATTACCTTCGACCACTGCTTGTCGACTTACTCACAACAACCTATACTCAAGTAAGATTACTGTACAATACAGTGCCTTGAAAAAGTATCCAACCCCCTTGAACTTTTCCACAATTTCTCACATTATGACCACAAACATAAATATATTTCATTGAGCTTTAATGTGAAAAACCAACACAAAGTTGCACACAATTGTGAAGCAGAAGGGCAGTCATACATGAGTAAATTCTTTTTTTACAAATAAAAAACTGAAAAATATGGCGTGCAATATTATCCAACCCCTCTGAGTCAATATTTTGAGGAACCGCCTTTTGCTGCAGTTACAGCTGCAAGTCTCTTTGGGTATGTCTCTACCAGCTTTGCACATCTTGAGACTGAAATTTTTGCCTTTTCTTCTTTGCAAAATAGCTCCAGCTCAGTCAGATTAGATGGAGAGCGTTTGTGAACAGCAGTTTTCAGATCTTGCCACAGAGTCTTGATTGGATTTAGGTCTGGGCTTTGACTGGGCCATTCTAAGACATGAATATGTTTTGTTTTAAACCATTCCATTGTAGCCTTGGCTTTATGTTTGGGGTCGTTGTCCTGCCGAAAGATGAACCTCCGCCCCAGTCTCAAGTGTTTTGCAGACTCCAATAGGTTTTCTTCCAATATTGCCCTGTATTTGGCTCCATCCACATCTTCCCATCAACTCTGACCATATTCCCTGTCCCTGCTGAAGAAAAGCACCCCCAGAGCATGATGCTGCCACCTCCATATTTGACAGTGGGGATGGTGTGTTTAGAGTCATGAGCAGTGTTAGGTTTCCGCCACACATAGCATTTTGCATTTTGGCCAAAAAGTTCAATTTTGGTCTCATCTGACCAGAGCACCTTCTTCCACATGGTTGCTGTATCCCCCACATGGCTTTTGGCAAACTGCAAACGGGATTTCTTATGGCTTTCTTTCAGCAATGGCTTTCTTCTTGCCACTCTTCCATAAAGGCCAGATTTGTGTAGTGCACGACTAATAGTTGTCCTGTTGACAGATTCCCCAACCTGAGCTGTGGATCTTTGCAGTTCCTCCAGAGTCACCATGGGCCTCTTGGCTGCATCTCTGACCAGTGCTCTCCTTGTTCGGACTGCAAGTTTAGGTGGACGCCCTGGTCTTGGTAGGTTTGCAGTTGTGCCATACTCCTTCCATTTTTGGATGATGGTGTAAACAGTGCTCCGTGAGATGTTTAGAGCCTTGGAAATCTTTTTATAACCTAATCCTGCTTTATACTTCTCCACAACTTTATCCCTGACCTGTATGGTGTGTTCTTTGGACTTCATGGTGCTGACTGCTCCCCAATACTCTCAAACAAACCTCTGAGGTTTTTACAGAACAGCTGCATTTATACTGAGAGTAGATTATACACAGGTGGACTCTATTTAATCGTTAGGTCAACATTGGATCCTTCTAAAGCCTCTAAAAGCAAAGTGTTGCACTCAGAAAAAAAGGGGGTTGGATAATTTTGCACGCCCACTTTTCAGCTTTTTATTTGTAAAAAAAATTAGATCATGTATGACTGTCCTTCTGCTTCACAATTGTGTGCAACTTTGTGTTGGTCTTTCACACAAAGGTTCAATGAAATACGTTTATGTTTGTGGTCATAATGTGAGAAAATGTAGAAAAGTTCAAGGCACTGTATATTAGATTATGTAAGAGTTAAAGTACGAGGCCAGAAAACTACTCCAAAATGTACATTTTTATTGAAAACCAAACTTTAGAAAATTCATCTAAAATTGTGAATAAATTATACACAGTCTACATACAAACCTCATACATGTCGTCATCCTCTGTCTTCAGCTTCTGAGTAAAGTTTACAAAACAGTAATATAATGAATAATAATTTGACATGACAATTATCTGGAAAAGGTGTAAAATGTTACTAATATTACCTTATGTGGGGTGTATCCCTCAGCCATGTCTTCCTCCTTGAACACACAGACACATTTGTAGGTTTTTATAAAGGTATTTTTTAGTAAAGCAGTTGTTTTTGAGTGGGAGGGGTTTTGGTTTATCATTGAAGATGATTGGATGAAGCTCCTAGTTCCAGCCAATCACAGTAATGACTGACAGAAGTAAAGTGGGCGCCTATAAGAAGACATGAACTGGATTCACTTTGTAACAGTTCATATCATCTTACTAGATTTGGAGTAGACATTTTATTACCATCACTTCTTGATAGAACAAAATGTAGTCCGTGTGTGTGTGTGTGTGTGTGTGTGTGTGCGTGTGTGTCAGTGTGTGTGCAAGGGCATCTGAGATTGTTTTAATGACTGTACGACAATTGTGTTAAATTTTTGTATGAACAGCACATTGTAAATAAAGTTTGATTGAATTGAATGAAGATCCACCAGTACAATACCTGACAGTGAATGTGGAGCGTAGGACGGGGCAAGAACAGAAGTGGAACCAACCTGTGATTCACCTGTAACAAACACCACAAAAGCAGGAAACAGAGGTCAAAGGTCACAGATATATCTTTGGCTGTATTTGGCATTTTACCCCACAGTCATGACAGAAAATTCATATTTTAAAAAAGACTCATAACTGAAATATATTTTTCACATGACGATCCAGTGTTTCTTTAAATAGTTTAAGTTAAAGATTTGGTTTAGAACATAAGCAGTTTAATTTTACATTGCACTGAGAAAATCATTTCTGGGACCACAGTAGCGTGAGTGAAGGGCGACCAGATTTTGAACAAACACTTGGTTGGTAATTTTGTGTAAAGAGTGCATAGTTAAGATTATTATTATGGACTCGGTCCATTCATGACTTAGTCACACCTCTTTCATGACTCACTTGTCAGTATAATCTGAGAAATGTCTGACAGCGCAACAGACTGCGTTTTTTTGTTTTTTTATTTTTTTTTCTTGTCATTTTCAACACATTTTTCAGTAAACTAATGACTATATATTGCCCCTCTTCACTGTTGGCGGTAAAGATAGACTGATATATATCGGTTGACCAATATAACAGACGATATTTGGACTTTTAAACGCATCAGCTATTGGACTTAATTCTCCTAACGTGGCTCATGCCAGATTTTGCTTTTTTGCAAGGTTATCATTCTCCAGCACAGGAGATATTTTGTTTTGGTTGATCTGCTGCCAAAAAAATACACACAAAGCTTTATTTTAACACTTTTGTGATAGAGATAACTGCTCAAAACGTGACTACATCTCTCTCTTAAAGGTTTGTGGTTAAAAAAGGCTGTGGGTGAGCTTGTTGTAAATTTAAATTAAATAATTAGGGGAAAACAATCACAACTGGCCCTATATATCGGCCCAAAAATATCGATAGAGCTTATGGGCCATCAGTTTCTCTGAATTCTAAACAATCGTATCAACACCAGCTATGAAAAACCACACATCAGCCGAGCTCTAGTTGGCGGGACAAATTGGTCAAAAATAGGAACACCTGGACACCTCCTGCTTATGGGTTGAGGACCTCCTTCCAGCTCTCCTAGAGGAACTGCCCATTTCCTGAAATCTCCATGTTCTGGAGATTGTGCAGGGAGACACATTAAATCTCCTTGCAACGGCACGTCCAGATGTGTCATCCTGGAGAGGTTGGCCAATCTGTGCAACTTCTGTAGGGTTAAGGAATGGCTTCCTGATAATCACTCTAGCCAAAGCAGCACTACTGGAAAACCAGCCACAAAAGACCAAGAGGGAGAAACCTGAAATGACCTCCACATGCAAAACCCGTCCTGTTTTAGGGGTGGTCTCATTGTTGCCACTCTAGAGCACTTGTTGTTTATTTCCATTAAAAGAGGTGACATCCTTTTGTTCCTAAGACATTGCCCTGTCCATATTTGTAAAGATATCCAAACATTTTTCACACTGAGATCTGATGTTTTCAAAGTGTTCCTTTCATTTTTTTGAGCAGAATATCTATAAACTAATTGATTGTGACTGTCACGGCCCAGGCCGTGTTCTGCCCTGCACCTTCCTGCCGCTCTCCTCTCGTCCTTTCTCCTTCTCCACTCTGTTCTCTGAACCTGTCACACAAGTTTCACCTGTTTGTGGAACATGAAGAGCTGTGCAAAACATTATTACCCACTATACTTCATGTATTAATATTAAACCTGAGACAGGACCACATTAAATTAAAATACATAGAAAGGAGTGCACATTTCATTCAGTAATACTAGATTATGCTTCAATAAAAAATGTCTAGTCCAAAGTTCAAAGTGCTAAGGGAAATTGTTTTGTTATTTTCTGCTAGGTCTGATTTTGACCCCACGCCCCTTTTAAACCCTCCAAGACTCAAATTTCACTTAAATAATATTTCATATATAAACATGAATTGTGCCAAGTTTGAATAAAATCCATAAAAAACAAGTTGAATTTTTATCCTGAAATCTGTTTCCCATGGAATGGTCCCATATGCATTCTATGGCAAAGTGGGGGTGTGGAACATTATTTCTGTTATAGCCGGTGATCCGCTGGAGACACAGAGCTCATCTTGGGCTTAATTTGAAGATGACAAATTGGGGACGTTTTGTCTTTACATATGAAACTGTAATTTCATGCTGATGTGTCACAATCAGTTCATTTGTGGAGAGGATTTGTCCTTAAGAATGTCATTTTTAATATATATATTTTTAAATGGTCTAATAATTGTAAACAGAAATGCACAAACCCCTGTAAGGTTATATTGCTGTATTCCTCATTATGTCCTTATTCTTTGTTCCAAATTCCATGACTATGTGACTCTGTATGTGACTATAGCACCACTTTTAACAGACTCACATCATTTCACACAAGGTGGGCCCCACAAAACGGGGTTTGGGGGTCCTGAAACTGAACGGTTCTGAGCTGAAACAAAAGACCCTGAATTCGTAACGTCCCGAGGTGTGTGCTCATGAAAAATCATAGTAATAAAATACAAAGAGAGCAAAATAATCGCGGTGGAAGAGTCTGGCTCCCGGACACGCCCAAAGAGATAATGTAAAAAAAATAAAAAATAAAAAATCACCCTCAAATGCTGATTCATAGCTTACAATTGTAATAACAATATTTAAACAAAATATTTAAACAAAAATCTAAACAAACTGGGAAAACAATGGGACTAGCCAGGGCATGTCCAGAGGTGTGAAAACACCATCATGGCCCTGAATGGATCTGCTAACTACTCCCCCACTCCCACTCCATATTGAATAGACCCACCTAACTAACAGAAACTGTAAATAAAAATGTGTGTCTCAGAGTAATTTTCATTGTAGTTAGCGCCCCCTTCAGGCAGATATAAAGCAGTGTCCACCAGCATCTGACCAGAACTGAAGAAGCAGCTTGGATGAGAAACGTATTCGACCAAATAAACTCTGTCCAATTGACAAATTAAATTTCTCCTTTTGCCTTTGATTCTACCTGGACGACTGAGGGATTCTACACACATCTTAAACATAAATCGATTATCATTTTGGCAGAATCGTGCACTTCTCTTGACATTTTAAGGCAGATAATGTAGTTATTTAGTGGAAAAGTATAGAAGTTGGATCTGCTGGTTCATTTCATTGAATGAAATGATCAGATTAAACATTTGGGCATTTGCCTTTTGGACATTTCACAGCAAAGTACACTGTAATAGGGAAACTGTCTCGTTATTTCTATTTTCCTGTCATTAAATAAGCCCCATTTCAGTGGAACAAAAACATTTAGGTGAAGAATAACACAAAAGCCCGTGTCCTTACCTCAGCAGCGCGGGAAGTCTTCTGCGAGTGAAACCGTGAAACGAAACTCAACTTTGAGGACACTTCCCATTTACAAAAAAAAACTCTCCTCAATTCCTCAGGCGATTCCTCAAGACGAGAGCCAATGGGAAGTGACCGGAAGCGCCCTGCCTCTCTCCTGTATGGCTGCCTCTGCTGCGGGGGCGGGACATATGGAGGAAAGGAGGAGTCGAGGTTTCAAGCGGCACATTTGAGCTGAGTTGGGACATGCCCCGGACAGCGGTAATTTCTGGAAGCTTCTGGAAACCTCTAGATCATTCTAAACAACAGCGCGCTTTTTTACAGATCCGTGGTTATGAAAACAAACACGGCGCCATCTTGAATTATCATCTGGACAAGAGCCCTGCACAAATGAAGAAATAAAAAAGGATTTAGTCCAACATATCAACAGGGGCGGACTGGGACCAAAAAACGGCCCTGGACTTTTCCCCCACAAATCGGCCCATGGTGGGGGGGTAGGGTCACATCAGCCCCATGGGCGGACGGCCATTCTGGACTTTTTTCTGGACTGTTATGGACTTTTTTTTTTTAACCGTTATGGACTTTTTTTTGACCGTTATGGATTTTTTTTCCTGGACTGTTCTGGACTTCTTTTTTTTTTTTTTTTTTTTTTTTTTTGACCGTTATGGACTTTCTTTCGACCATTATGAACTTTTTTTCTGGACCGTTTTGGACTCTTTTTTTTTTACCGTTATGGACTTTTTTTCTGGACCGGTCTGGACTTTTTTTTTTACCGTTATGGACTTTTTTCTGGACTTTTTTTTTTTTACCTACACTGAGACGCCACTGGTTAATGATTAAGTAGAGGCAGTAAGTGATATCTGTACTCCACAAATTAAACTGGATTAAATACTTTAAATAAAAATAATTTGCGTCACCATAATCTTAACAAAACCTATGGGAAACACTGATAATGTCTGAAGAAGGGCTTGACCTGAAACGTCACATTGTGGTGTCATTAAAATAAAAATTTGGGAGCTTTAGAGAACTGTAGTGCGGATCTCTTTCTTCTGCACAATTTTTGCCCACAGTCGCAGTTTTTATTGGATGTGCATGTCTCCATCAAACAGATAATATCACAGCGCCTTTCAGACAATCACTTTCTTTCACTTTCAGCATGTTTCAGATTTGACTATTTCTGAAAACAGATTTAGATGCATTTATTTCATTAAAAAATATAAAAACATGTCCGCAGTGTCATGAAGTTAAACACACAAGGAATGAATGCAAAAGAGCAGAGGGAAGAGTGTTCTTGTGCTATCTGCCCTTTCCCGACAATACTTTAAAGAGTTCATATCTGATCTGTCTTAAAATGTTGTTATCTCATCACAAACATACCTGGAGTTGTGTTTCATTCACACATGCTTAACTTACAAGCCGGCTGTGTCCATGGAGATAGGCTAAGGAGATAGATTTCCATGGAATGTACCGCAGTATTGCATTCAACTTGCATATTGTTTAATTATAGGTGTTTTATTTTATTTTTATTTTTTTTTACAATAAAAAGGGCTGGCTTGGTGCTTGTCTTCATAGATATTATTAATATCATACTGTGAAAAAATCCAGGCAAAGCAACAACATCTCCATTGTGCACCCGGAAAGTTACACAGTGCACCTTTAAACCATAGACTGTAAAGAAGTGGACTAAGGGAGTGTCGCCCACAGCGTTCGGCTCCAGTCAAATGAAGCTCAGCGAGTCGAATATGGAACCAAATTCCATATTTTGAATAGGAAGTGATTTACGGACAAAATAAAGAATTAAAAACACCAGGATCACGTAGAGTGGGTTAATATGAAAATTTTAAGACCAAAATGACAAGATTACTGAGTACCTGTCAGGCAGGCCTCAGTATGTGTGACTGGAGAGCACCCTGTCTGACACTGTGGTCAGTAATGTAGGAGCCCCCCAGGGTACAGTCCTGTCTCCATTTCTGTTCACTCTGTACACCTCTGATTTCCAGTACAGCTCCAGGTCCTGCCATCTGCAGAAGTTCTCTGATGACTCTGCAGTGGTCGGGTGTATCAGGGATGGACAGGAGCTGGAGTACAGGACACAAAATTTGTGGAGTGGTCCCAGGCAAACCATCTGCTCCTGAATGTTGACACGACCGAGGAACTGGTGATTGACTTTAAGAGAAAGAGGACATCAGTGGAGCCCATTACCATCCAGGGCCATGACGTGGAAATAGTGGACTTCTACAAGGACCTTAGCGTCCATATGGACAACAGGCTGGACTGGAGGGACAACTGTAATGCTGTCTACAAGAAGAGCATGAGCAGACTCTACGTCCTGAGAAAGCTCAGGTCCTTCAATGTGTGCAGCAAGTTACTGGAGATCTTCTCCCAGTCTGTGGAGGCCAGCGCCCTGGACTTCACTGTGGTTCTGCTGGGGGAGCGGCACCAGGAAAAGGGACAAACTGCTCTCCATCATGGACACTCCTGCTCACCCACTGCACCAGACTATAGAGGGACAGAGGAGATAATACTCCCTACAACTGTACAACAGCTCACCCTTATGTAATGGCTAACCCTGTGTCCTCTCAATCAGTGGTTCTCAACCTGGTGTCCAGGCCCCCCCAAGGGGGGCGCTAGAGATCACAGGGGGTCCGCCCAATTTCGTCTGCGTTGAGGTTGTGACTTTACCAAAATTATATTTGTGCACATTAAAATTATAGAATCCCAACAACACACCCAATAGGATAATCAAAATTCTGTGTAATTCAAATTAAAACATATTTTTGGTCCACATTTAAATTCATTAAGGTATTTATTACCGCTGACCTGAACTTGCGCAGGCAATCCTCAGGTCAGCCAGCGGGCAGGTAATTCAGCCTAGGCAATTTATAATTAAATGTCCTTGCAGTTATTTCTGAAGATTTTATACACCTGGTGACACACAGAAGAAAAGAAAGCCACATAGATACTGATATGTCTTAACAATGAGTCATTATTTTTCTGTTGTAATGGGGTAAACCTGTTCTGTTTGGCTGTCAAAAATTAAACTGTGTGTGTGTGTGTGTGTGTGTGTGTGTGTGCGTGTGTGTGTGTGTGTGTGTGTGTGTGTGTGTGTGTGTGTGTGTGTGTGCGTGTGTGTGTGTGTGTGTGTGTGTGTGTGTGTGTGTGTGTGTGTGTGTGTTAGATACACCTGATAACATTTAAGGAAGAATTTTTGCAAATAAAAGTTTGTAGTTAATCACTTTTTTCTTTTAGTGCGTATATGCAGGTAGGATTTGGGGTTAGGGGGGCCTGGCTTGTCTTGGACACAGGCAAGGGGGGCTTCAAGAAAAAAGGTTGAGAACCACCGCTCTCAATCATCATATCATTTTTGCACTGTTTTCCTTACGACTTCTTGAATATAGCTAATATATATTTTTATTACTATATTGCTATACTGTATTACGTTTATATAAGTATGCCTTATTTGACATCAGTCTGTTGCTGTTTCCTTTACTTATTTTACAGTTTCTTTTTGTTATAATATATTGTGAGCTGGATCAATAAAGTTTGCCTAAGTCTAAATCTATTAGATTTTTAACCTGCAATGTGTAAATAAATGCTTTTTAAAAGTAACTCCCCCACTGCTGCATATGGCATAGACAATTAGCAAATCCTATAAGAAAAATATTTGTGAAAATGCATCAACTTAAGTTTTATCACCAAAAATGTTTAAAATGCCTCAAAGTAGAAATTAGGAAAGTGTTTTTCATGAAGCACCACGAAAGGGGAAAAACATGCACACAAAAGTCAGATTTGTTTAAGTGAGTATTGTCAGAGGTTTTGCTGTGGCACGTTAAAAGAAGAGTAGTGACTTATGTCTGTGTCACACTGTGTGAATGAGGTAAACTGTGAGGAATAAACCAAGTTTTAGGTACAGCTCAGAGATTTCTAAAGCGAATGGGCCTATAGGAGAGGAAACTGCCCTTTAAGCATGAAAAATGCTTCTGTAGATAGATGTGTATTTGAAACACGGTGTAATAACAAGCAGTGAAATGTCCAAGGAATCATTGTGTCTATGTGAAGTAACCGTAGTGTCTGTCAGGGGCCCATGGATCTGCAGGGGCCCATGGACCTGCAGGGGCCCATGGACCTGTAGGGGCCCATGGATCTGCAGGGGCCCATGGATCTGCAGGGGCCCATGGACCTGCAGGGGCCCATGGATCTGCAGGGGCCCATGGATCTGCAGGGGCCCATGGACCTGTAGGGGCCCATGGATCTGCAGGGGCCCATGGATCTGCAGGGGCCCATGGACCTGTAGGGGCCCATGGATCTGCAGGGGCCCATGGATCTGCAGGGGCCCATGGACCTGCAGGGGCCTCATGTCTGTCTGAGGGGCCAGTGTTTTCACTATAATCATCAATACAGATACTTCCATATTTGAAAACTGGTGCAAATTTATGTTTGAGCAGAATCATATAAACAGTGCGTTTACTGTGCAGTGTCATGTCTCTGCTGTTTTTGAATTACACATTTGGCTTAGTTGTTGAGTTTTGTATAAAATCTGTTTTTAATGTGTCTCCTGACTGCAGAGGTGACTCTTGGCCAGGTCTCCTAGAAAAAAGATTTTAAAATAAATAAAGGTTAAATAAAACATTTGTGATTTACAGGTCAAAGATGGACTCTAGTAACAACTTAAACGTGCCTAAAGTGAGTATGGTAGTGTGCTAGTAGGCCTAATACTAAGGTAAATATTAAGTTTTTGGGTGATTTTGAGGTTTTAATGCTTCTGGTCACCGCCTCTGCCCATTATAAGTTTGCAGCCTGTTTGATAGATCCAGTATGGCTGACTGCCCTGAGTGACGCTGGCAGAAACAGATGTATGAAATTGTTCGAGTACTACTTAGATCTACATCTATGTTTAGCCCTCTGTACAAAGACTGTAGGCTATAGACAGTCTATGGTGCTGCAGAACTGTGTGCTTCAAATGAAATGGCCTGTCCTCGCCTTGTTCTCCTCATGTAGATCATGATTTGATTTTATTCTGTTATTCTCCAAATAGTTCCGTCATAGCTCCGGACCGATCCACAGCTGATGTAAACAAGCTTTCTGTCAACTACAACTCCCAGCATGCTTTGCCTTGAGCCCCCGCAGATAATTCTCTTGAAATTTTAGATTTTTCTCGTTTGAATCTTGACAAGCATTTGGTTTTGGTGCATTGTTGAGGCGCACACAGAAGAGAGTGGTGTTTTTTAGAATAAAAGAGCAGGTGCCGTGCGCGGATGTGGCCCCGCCTCTGCTCCCGCACGCTCTTATTTATGATCACTGTCGTTCACGGGCGTGTGCACGTACACGCCGTGTTATTATGGTTTATTAGAAAGAGAGTCTAAGCACAAATAATGCACGGTGCTTAGGGTGTCCCGGACGCAGCGATGCAGCGGTAGTGCGGTAAAATCCAGTGTTTCATTCATTGTGTTGGTGTTGCGAACGGAGCGGCAGAGCGGAGCGGCAGGCGGCGCGGCGCTCGTCGCTAACACTGGGTCAATAATTCGGCAAGGAGCCCCGGAGCTGCCGTCTGGCGAGGTAAGCACGGTCCCCGGCCTCCATTGAACAGATCAGGCTTGTGTCTGTGTTTAAACCAACCCCTGCATCCAGCCGTGTCTTCTCCCCGCTGCATGCCGCTCACCGCGCTCTCAGGCCGGGCTCGCGTCTGCACGCACCGCCCTGTTATTTTTATTACCGGTCCATGTTTTGCACGATTATTTTTTTATTTTTTTACTGTACTTGTTTTACCAGTCAATGAAAATACGGTGAGCACATGCGTGACAGTACCACACGAGGCCATTTATATTTTAATGAATTTGAGTGGTGTGTTTGTTAAATCACCGCCGCTAACTGCCGCCGCTAGCTGCCGCAGCTAACAGACGCGGAGAGCCTGGGCTGGTCCGTTAGCTCCGTTAGCTCCGTTAGCTCCGTATTATTAGCTCCGTTAGCTTTAGCCGGAGCCTGTCTCCGCCTCAGCTGCGGCCTCAGGCGGCCACTGGAGCCGACGACAGCGCTCTCTGACCGCGGCTACTGACCACGGCTGGTGTTTGTCAGGCTGAGTCATTCAGACATTTAGCCATGATTTTACTGTTGCCATTTGGACACTATGAGGGCGGTTCGACGCATGCTAACGCCCGGCTGCTGGAGCGGCGGAGATGCTCGGGGCCTGATCCGGAGGAGAGGCTGCTGCCGCCGGACTCCGAGCTGCAGACAGCCCGCTTCCAGCTCCGAAACACCGCCAACATCCTCCACATCTCCCCACGTTTCACCACCAGCACCTGTTCGCTTTAAATACCAAATCCTAAACTCATTGGGATCCATAAGTGAGAGGTCTGGGCCAGTGACCTTATTTAACACCGGGACTGAACCTGTGCTTCATGACACAGGACACTTAACACCACTGTAAAGCTCCTCTGGTCACATTTACACCCCACTAATGACTAATACATAATAATTAGAGTACAATAAATGTACAAAAAAATACCAGATAAATTAAATAATGGATAGTTTCATTTAGATTAGGATTTAGCATCTTTGCATTGACAGTAGAAGCGAGGGTTTTTCATGCACTAAGAGCATTCACAAGTTTTTAAGTCCTGTAAATTACATCATAAATTGAACTCAGTATTACTAAAGTGTGTTAATCACTCAAATCTAAAGTGCCATTCCACTTATCTCACAGTGATGAAAAGAAGTGGACAGTTATCAAATTATTGAGAATTGTGAGAATAGTTTTGAAGACATGGATATTGCCACTCAGACACAGTGTCTGGAAAGGAATTGAACCCACAACCTGGAAATATTTAAAGGGAAGTTATGTATACTGTAATTCTAATTTCAAATTTGATAAATGTGTATGTGCCATATCTGAGTCTACAGATACAAGGGGGATATGTTACTAAAACGACTGACATGATGGCCAAGTTGCTGATTATTTAATTTGGTGTTTTCGTCCTGAAAACGATTATCAAATCAGAAAGCAGAATGAGCCTCTGAGTCTCTGAAATCCAGTTGGTTTAAACCTCACAAGGTTCTCTTTGATCTGAACGGTCCCTACCTAAACCCCAGCACCTTCAGACACTTACCAATCAGTGCTAGTGCAGCTCAGTGAGTGAATTCTGGAGGTTCTAAGCTTTCACATGAGGCATGGCGAGTACATATGAATGAGAAAAAATGTATGTGTCCTCTAGTTGCAGGTTAAAGGCGGTATTAAGCTAAATTTGTTCTTTTTGGAGCTTTCTATCATGTTATAACGTTTCCTCATCAGAAACATGCATGAAGAGATTTTTAGATGCATGCATATTCATGTTTGAGTTATTTAACCATCTCTCCCGGGCCCTATTCAAACCTTCCTCATGTTTAGCAGTATGAGCCTGTACAAGGCTCTGCCCACAAGCCTGCGTCACCCATGCTCCCATATGACAATCCTCCATAAACGCACAAAAGCATGATGCAAAGCCATACACTACAACTTCACAAAACTGATGCGATGTACAGTAGTTTCATTAGTGTGATGCACACTGATTGTGTTTTGATGTCACTCTGAAGGGTGATCGACTTAATTCAAGTATAGCATTTTCAAAACAACAAAAGGAACATGGTGATCTAAATGTGTTATGTGACAGTAGTTAATACCCCATAGAAGTAAAATACTCCCTCTTTTAAACTTTTTTATTTGTTTTTCAGGTCCGTAGGCGGAGCCTTTGTGGGCGGAGCTGTCCTTCCCACCATGTTTTACGGCTACTATTCCTTTGTGGCCTGTTAGAGCACAGATGACAGGTGATCAAAGTTGGGCAGGTGTATAATATAAGTTTAATGACAAATGAAAGGAGCATTCAGTGCCTGTTTCAAAGAGACATGCTAAAGGAGCAGACATCGCCCCCTCCTGGTAGTGTTTGGGATAGTGTTCCTGTGATGACGTGGCAGTCGGGGAGGCTGATGTGACGAGGTCGCACGTCACAGCGTGTTTTCACTGATCGTCGGACAGAGGTGTCGCAGCCTAAACTGTCCCCGCTTCGTTTCCCCTTCTCCTGGTTCCTGCTCACAGCCGCGATGCTGTGGTCCTGCTGCTCCGCCTGGAAATCCTGAGCCAAGACTCTGGAAGGCGACCCACCCCCGCCGCGGGACTGCTACCCGGTGAGTCCCTCTGTAGTCTCGGTTCAGGCCCAGGTCATAGGCCTGTTACAATAATAATTGTATTGATAGTTCAATACGTGACAGAAGGAACAGTAATTTTTGGGACTCGGTATTTATCGTGGTAATTTTTCTGCGTAGTGTTGTCACAATTCTAAAATGTCAAACTCGATTTTGATACTAAGGACTAAGGACTTGATACTCAATACTCAATACAGATTCCTCTACTACAATGATTTATACAATAGAATATGATTGTCAACATTAAATGGTAGTACTTTCTTTTATATTACCATGTGGTCTTATATCTGTGTCAGCCGATCCTCAGCCAGCCAGGTAGGTTCCTCAGTGGTCCATGGGCGTATAGTCGCCTTATGCTGCATTCAAATTGGTTCATCAAGGTGTCCAGTTTACATACAAAGTCTTATGTGGACGTGCGTCCTGCCTTTTTGTGGCGCATCTTCAGGCGTCAGCGCAGCACGAGTCTGGCGTTGATGCAGCGCGTCTTGAGCGTTCAGCCGTCAATGCTCTGAACACACGTCCAGGGCGTCAGAAGTTGAAAATGCTGAACTTTTGGTGTAGGATGCGCCATGTCAACCAATCAGGGACGACTATCCAGTGACATAGCAACGTTATTATCCGGAAGAAGGAGAAGAAAGTGAAGGATCCAGGACCCACAAATGCCACAAAACATCTACATCTACGCCGTGTATAAATGTATACACGCCGCAACTGCCGCAACTGCCAAGCCGATTGCCAGGACTAAAGCAGGACTAAACCAGGACCTGGACCAAGACTGAACCAGAGCTGAACCAGAGCTGAACCAGAGCTGAACCAGAGCTGAACCAGAGCTGAACCAGAGCTGAACCAGAGCTGAACCAGAGCTGAACCAGAATCATTAGCGTGTCATTGGCGGAGTATAAATGTATACATGCCGTAGCCGCTGGATTGTCTAGCCTCCAATGGTGGGTTTTATGTAATAAATACACTACAGCCACTCTCTCAACCTGGCCTGCCATCTTTCCGGGAACAGACTGGGAAATGGCACTTGTTTCCGGGGCAACGGACGCTCTGGACACGCGTCAAGTATTTTTCTTCCCGTTCTCCCACAGTGTCCAAGACGCCCGTCAGGGGCGTCTAAACTCAAATGCAAAGGTGTCCAACTAGACTAGTTTTCTGATGTCCTGGTCTGAACGCAGCATTATACTTGTTCTGATACAGCTAAAGACCAGACCAGCACTAAACCAGGACCAGACCATCTAACATATTGAACGATAAGTCGATTTAGTAATCATCGTGACAGGCCTAGTTTTTGTCCAGGTTTAGTCCAAACTATGACCCCGGAGCAAATTAAACGGGTCAACCGATTCAGACCTGGTGTAAAATATGGCCTCGTACTCTGAGGTGGATTATGGGTTACAGGTTACTTTGAGGTAACTCTGGTTTAGTGGCTCTATGAAGCTGGAAGACTTTGGGGGCAAATGATCTCAAACCTGCTCTGGACCAAGTTAAGTTCCTAAATAAGATCAGAAGATGACCAGAGACAAGCGTTGAGCTGGTGGTGTGCAGAGGGTTTCCTCAGGATGGTGATGGCCTTTGTGGTATCACTGATCCAGACACAGAGCTCCTGTCCTCCTGAATGAGATGTTTCTGACTCCACTGTGTTTGTGCTGTCCTCAGTCCCTGCTGGACCCCAAAGCCCTGTCCGAAGCCTGTGCCCCAGATGGGTTGATGCCGGGTGAGTCTGGGTTTATCTCTAGTTTGGGGCGCAGTAGTTGTATACAGTATTGTATTAGTATGATAATAGCAGTAAAAGTATAATGAATATAATTGTTCTTGTGTCTGTAGAGAGTGGGTACTGGCAGCTCTGCCCCACAAAGCCCCTCCAGGGGGGGCTGTTGAGCTCCAGTTTCCCCCCAGGCCCGCTGCCTCTGGCGGCCGATGGGCCATCGGTGGAGGACCCTCTGGCCCCTCCCCCCACGGCGGCCCCGCCCCCTGCTGGGCCTTTGGCCCCGCCTCCTCCACCCCCGCCCAAACGGCACTGCCGCTCGCTGTCTGTGCCCGAGGACCTGTCGCGCTGCCGCTACACCTGGCGTCCGAGCGCGTCCAGGGTGTGGACTCCGGTGGCGCGGCACTGCCCCGGGGCGGCGGTGGGCGGGGCTGCGGCGGTGGGCGGAGCTGTGGCGGGTGCAGTGGGCGGGGCCTGCTCCTCTCTGAACTCGTCGCTGCACTCGTCCTCCAGCCCCACCTTCTTCAGCCTGGCACTGTCGCCGGACTCTCCGTTGCCATGGAGCTTCCCGTGGGAGGAGGCGGGGGGTGGGGCTTGCTGCTGCTTCTTCCCGTCGCCCTCGTCGTGCTCGTCATCTCCTTCGCCGCTGCACCCGCCCCCTCCGCAGCGTCGCTTCTCTCTTTCTCCTGTGCTCATCAGAGACTCCGGCCTGTTCCTTCCTCCCCCGGCCCCACCCCCCGCACCTCAGGCTCCGCCCCCCGCCTCAGCGTGCAGCACGCCGTCCTCTCTGCGCCGCAGTCTGCCCCCCGCCCCCCGCTGCCACTCCCAGCCCTGCGACCTCCTGCTGCTCAAGCCCGGGCTGAAGAGGAGACGAGACCCCGACCGACCCCCCGGGAGACCAGGGCTGGACTTTACCAAGATGACCCAGGTACTGCTACTAAATACAGCACTACTGCATGTACTACTGTTACAAAAATGATTGGCCTTTACAGCACTACTACATGTACTACTACATGTAGTCATAGTTGTAGTTTTGTACATCTACTACTACATGTTGTAGTGCTACTACAACAGAGTTTGGATTTTACCAAGGAAATCTATACTTAACCAGGAAACTATAGTACTACTGTACCTTAGTTTTGTCCCTTCATGGCCGTCATAGTTGTAGTTTTGTCCCTCCTTGGCCTCCATTGTTGTAGTTTTGTCCCTCCTTGGCCTCCATAGTTGTAGCTTTGTCCCTCCTTGGCCTCCATAGTTGTAGCTTTGTCCCTCCTTGGCCTCCATAGTTGTAGCTTTGTCCCTCCTTGGCCTCCATAGTTGTAGTTTTGTCCCTCCTTGGCCTCCATAGTTGTAGCTTTGTCCCTCCTTGGCCTCCATAGTTGTAGCTTTGTCCCTCCTTGGCCTCCATTGTTGTAGTTTTGAGACTTTCTGATCCTCTGTCTTTGCTGCAGACCCGGAGCATGGACCCCGGCTTCTGCCTGGAGCGCGGCCGGCTAGGTTCCTTCTCGGGCGGGGACGTGTGCATCTCCATGGAGCCATTTTTGGGGGACTTCCGCGGTTCCTGTTCTCCGGCTGAACTTTTGGGGCGCAGCAGCATTGGTCCTTTGAGCGAGAGCGACGAAGAGTGCCCTGAAAACCCAGACGAAGAGGAGGAGGAAGAGGAGGAGGAGGAGGGAGAGGAGCGAGAGACGAACGCTCCGCCAGTGTTTGAACGCGACTGTACAGAACTGGACCTAAACCTTATCGAGGAAAACTGACCCGAACTTTATTTATACATTTTTACAATGTTTTGAGAGGTGCAGGCGGCAAGCAGTGTCTTCTGTTCAGAAATCACAAAGTCAAACAAGACCCCGTCCAAGGCCCTGTACTGGTTTCGCTTTGGGAAAGCTCTACACAAAACTGTTACCTTTTAAAGGGCCCATGTTACACTATTTTCTGATCTATGTTCTAATGTCGTTTCCTCATCACAAACAGACCTGGAGTTGTTTTGTTTTATTCACACACATCCTGCATATTTAGCCTGAGTTCTTTCAAACAGAAAACGCTCCTCCATGTGATTTCAGGTGGTAATACAAGTGTCACACTGTGTTTTTAAACTCCATACACCATTTGAATGATTTCAGCTCTGAAATGTCCAATCTCAGAAGGAAAAAGGAGCTGTTAACTTAAACTACCGCCTCATGAGATCACAAGGCGGAAAAGAACTTTGGAGATGTAAACAGACTAATAATAAAAAGTTACTCAAATAATTTTAATGAAACAAAACACAATTCCAGGTCTGTTTTTGATGAAGTAACAACATTATAACATGGCTTAAAGCTCAGATTAATACATTTTACATTCACCATTCATTTTTCCCATAGATTTTCTCAGAAGAAAGAGGAAAAAGAAAAAGGAAAAAACAAAAAAAAAAACAAGCTTTTTCTTGGGGCTAATCAGATATGTTGTAACTAACGGCCACAAATCACAATCAGTTTCTAAAACTGCATAAACCAGTAAAGTTTTAAAACATTTCACATAATTTTAAATCTGTTTTTAGACTGAAAACAAATGTGTTATGGACATATATGGACTAATCATTTTATTGATGAGGATAATGGATCAGCAGGACACGTCTTTAGTCCACCAAGAATTTCTTTGATGGACTACTGCCTACAGAGCTTGTTAGCCTCCATCATATCTTTAAACTCAAACATTTTGAAAAGTCTATGGGGAAAGTGAAAGGGGAAACTGCTCCATTCACAATCACAAATCACAAAGCTGCAATTGTTTAGATAATCCGCTGTCCTCTGCAGAGAAGGAGATGTCTCTGTGTCTCCTCTCTTTGTTTATCTTTCATTTGTTGACAGAAATGGTCAGAATTCTTAGGTTAAACTGTACAAAAATCAGACTTTGGGGCTGAATTTTGATTTGGCAAAAGTGCATGGAAAGCTTCATGTTTGGCTGGAGTTACTGTAATGGGCCTATAATAATATTACTTGCCTATTTCTATGTAGTAACAACCTTGAGCATTTTAGGAGCAGATTTGGTGACAAATAGTCACCTGGTCTCTGTGGATATTGTGCATCCTCGTGTCTCCATGGTCTTATTCTGTGTAAAACCCGCTAACCCTGTAGTTTAGACCTTTGCATGTTAAGACCCTATGGAGACACATGGACATCTGATACTCTGCAGAGGACATTCGATGAGGCTTGGTGCGAGTCTGCTCCGGAGGGACAGTCTACTCTGATTCATGTGTGTAATGTAATGCTAATTTATATAGGTTATGATTTTGGTCAGGTTCAGGGATGGACCTGCAGCCTGTGCTCTTTAAAAGAGGTACTACAATCACAACTGAACCTGGGTTGCCAGTGCCTTAATCTGCAAATAGAGAACACACACAAGTTTTTCCTCATTCTCAGTACATGGACAGGTCGTACCTTATGTCAGAACCTCCAGAATTCACTCCCTGAGCTGCAGAGGCTGCACTAGCACAGATTAATGATCGACAGCAGGTGCTGAGGTTTAGGTAGCGAGGATGCAGATCAGAGAGTCATTTTAGGTTTAAACCAGCTCAATTTCAGCACTCAAACTGGCAACCCAAATGAGAGACTCGTGTAAGTCTCATTCTGCTTTCAGCCTGGATCATTGTTTGAACCAAAACACCAAATTATAACAATTTTACCATTACTGAAAATGATTGTTGTCAGTAAAAGCTTTGTATTTACCTTTAAAATCAAAATCATACATACCGTTCCTTTAAGGTGAACGTTATGGTTGAGAAAACTTTTTGGATGCAGTAACAAAACAACAAATTTGTCAAAAAAACCCAAATTTGTCATCTACGTGCTTTCTCTGCTACACCACAACAGAAAAATATATTAAAAGTAAAAAAATTTGGCCACATTACCATGACAACCAGCGCTTGACATCACGTCCGACCGTCCCCCTGGTGCAGACGATTCACTGCTAACCTTGTGATTAGCAGTTACTCTCACAGCCCTGAAATCAATAGTGAAATCAAGACAACTTTACCGAAATCTTCCTCCAAACCGACGCCAACAGTTGAACATTTCTTGCCCTTGTCTGAAACTCACGAAACGACATATTCTCTAAACCCCGCCCCTTTTTCTACACATTTTTATTTACTTCCTGGAAACGAACCAATCAGCACAGCTCTCAGGAACCCTCTTCTCTTCCGAACGTGCGGCATTGTGAGACGAGGTTTTGGTTTTGTTAAAGAAGAGAAAGACGGTCGGCTATGACGCAGCTGCCACGGCAACCACTCCCAAAAAATGTCAACAACTTAAATTTATTCGAGCCGGTTTGACAAAGATTTTAGTTGTGTATTGTTTTTGAGACATTTCTTAAACTCCAACGCACATGGAGTTCGTTAAAGGGCAATATTCTTTCAGATTTATGTTATAACGTTGTTTCTTCATCAAAAACACACCTGGAGTTGTGTTT